>CM070827.1:8236636-9469153 GCA_036326025.1 Chrosomus eos
TAATGTTTCTACATTCATAATCCAAATATATACAATGATATTTAGCCAAACGTGCACACACTTTCTCACAGGGTTGGAATTATCATAATAACATTAAGATTAAACTATTGCAACTGGTAAAAATGCCAATATACAGTGTATCTACATGGTGAACATGATTTCACCAAGTGCAACATGTTCCTGGAACAACATTCCAGTCAACCAATCAGATTTGAGGGACAACCAGGGTTAGGTGCTTCTACATCAGTCGTATTCAACTATCATTTCCTTCTGATTATTAGGGATATATTATGGGTAGTGTTATGTTTAGGGGTAGGGATAGGTTTAGGACAAAATGTTTCGAACAGGAATTTTGTTCCATGATCGACAAATTGATGAAGGAACATGTCTTACTTGGCCAAATCATACTCTGCGTTTTAAAAGTTTGGAGTCAGTTAGATTTTTTAATGTAGGCTTTAACCAAAAATACAGTAAAAACAGTAATATTGTGAAATATATTCTATTTCACTATATTTTAGAATGTAATTTATTCTTCAGTGTCTCATGATCCATCAGAAATCATTCTAATATGCTGATTTGCTGATATCAAGATATCAAGATATCAATGCCTAAAACAGTTGTGCTGATTATTCAAAAAAATGTATATATACATTTTGTTCACTAGAACTCAACGAATTAAAAACCTATGCATATTGTTTTGCAATTTCACTGCTATTACAGGCTGTAAGAATGAACAATTCATGACTGTCATCAAAAAATACTTGTAAAATCCATGATGACTCAATGCACCGACAGAGTGAAAGACCTTCCATGAATGAAAGTCATGGTGGATAAACAGGCTTCTTGGGTTTAGTCTCTTGGCCAAGTACAATGAACATTATCTGACGGCCTTGTGAATGGCATAAACCAAGGGTACATAAAACCTTTAGCACTTACTAGAATCCATCCAACATTAATCCTTGTGTGACTTTGGCCATGTCCAATTTAATTACTTCCAATCCTGGACAATTAATTTTCTGTGCACTTTTGTCTCCTCCATTACTTGAGAATGATTTCTTTTGGGTTTTCTCCATTATTTACATCCAATTATGTCCCTCTCTTATTTCAAATCCAAGTTAATACCAAAAAGTCTCTTACTAATTTGCAAATTGAAGCTAAGGAACAAGGACTTGCATACACATTGTATTTTTCTGTTCTTCTTCTTGTTTCCCCAAGCTAAAAATTGCAAATTTACAACAACTCAGTCAGAGAAAGAGTGTATATTACCTCTTTTATATCTATGTCTAAGTCATTAATCTGCTGGTCTTTTTTGGCTGAGGGTTCCTACAGAGAAATGGGAGTTACTTTCACAGAGCAAACTCACTAATGAGGCAATCTCTTGGAAGGGTTCAAAACCTCTGACTGACTCTGAATCTAACCTTCAGTGGATGGCTATGTGAAACAGAACCTCTCAATCTGTGGCGTCTTCTATGTCTGTGTATATGCTTCATTTGTGAGGTTGAAGGTCCAAGGCACAGCTTCTAAATTACACTTCACACAGATAGAAAGCGTGTGAGAACTGATGATCTTCACTTGTGAAGGTCAGTACGAGAATATGCCAAGCAGAAACCAAATTTATCAAATTAATGTAAGTGACAAGTGCATTAAGAGAAAAAGGAATGGATTTTTCTTGTGACATTAATTGTTCCCTAACTGAGAATTTTTTAAAAAGTGTTCAATGTGCCCTAAATACAAGTTTTAAACTACAGATTGGTGTCAAAAAGGAAAGAGCTGATACTAACATTAATGCTAGAATTTTATATCCGTTAATCAGTGAGGTCTTACTGTTCAGGCTAGTAAGAAATCAGCCTGGTGGGGAGGCCAAAACTGCTAAGACCTGCAGAAATGTCGTGCAGTGCAAAGCAGGCTGTCCAGTCCTGCTCCTGGAGGTCTACTGTCATGCAGATTATCAACTGTTCAAACAGCTCCATTACTAATTAAACATGCCTGAATCAGCTAATCAAGGTCTTGGATTACTATAAACCTCCAGGCAGGTGTGTTTGTAAGACATTGACCCTCCAAGAGCAGGCTTGAACACCCCTATGCTAAAGTAATAACAATTTATATGAGATAGTGAATTCATAAGATATACATTATTACAAGTTGGGCCATGCAACAGCGTACAACTCAAACCTAAACCCAATCATGATTGCAAAAAACGTACCTTTTGTCTGCAATACATTGTTATTTTAATGCCTACGGTATTATTATGAGTTGTTAGGATGTCAAGTGTGTCATGATGTTTGAACTACAATAGTTAACTCGGTAACAATTTCTATAAAGACCATGCTTATAATGAATTATAGCCCCATTTATATGTATTTATAAGTAAGTCTTACTATTCTATAAATATATTTATAAAGACCCATTAAGAACAGTTATATTTACATGTATATTATTTTTATAATTATAAGTCATGCATGCTTTTTCAGTGCATGTTTGTAATCTAATGCAGACTGCATCTTTATAAATACATTCATGGAACCATACTACTGACTAATTAAAACTTATAAATCAGTGTACAATGGATTATGAGCATGCACATTGAAAAAAGCTAGTGCATGACTTATAAGTTATTATACAAATAATATAAATGTAACTATATAATTCATTATGGTCTTCATAGAAAGTGTTACCATTAACTCTTTCCTGGCCATTGACACGATTTTCCATCATTTATGACAAAATGCATCCCTGTCATTGACATTCCGGCAATCCGTGTTTTTTGCACAAGTAAGCTAATGTGATTATCAAATATTCAACAGCATTTGAATCAAAACTGCCTAACATTATCGAGAAAAATGTCGAATCTACAAAGAGGTATAGGACTGCAAGCCTTAGGGGTGTTGATGGATCTGTTTTGATCATCATTCTGAATCCTATCCGGACAAAGTCTTTGACAAAAACACAATTTTCTCAGCTTTTTTTATTTGAAATGTTGTTTTTGATTAAAGGGGTGGTTGATTATGATTTCACTTTTCTAACTTTAGTAGGTGTGTAATGTTGCTGTTTGAGCATAAACAACATCTGCAAAGTTACCATGCTCAAGGTTCAAAGCAAAGGGAGATATTTTCTTTTAAATAAATCACTTTTTAAGGACTACAACAAACGGCTGGTATAGGGACTACACAAGCTTCCTCTCAGGTTAGTGACATCACAAACCCATAATTTACATAAACTCCACCCCCGGAACATGATTTATAGATTATCAAGACAGAAAATGCTAATCAATGACTAGAAGATAACTACACATAAGATACATGAATTCCTCAACTAACCATTCAGAAATATTGTCTACATTTTGTCACTTCTTGAGTCTCCCTATCTTTGTCTGACTCTGGTTTGAACACAAAAGACTTAAAGTTTTTGAGTGCAAGCTGTTGAAGCTCCGCCCCCTGTGCCGGGAGCAGCAGCTCATTTGCATTTAAAGGGACACACACAAAAACGGTGCGTTTTTGCTCATCCTCAAAAAGTGAGAATTTTAACATTCTATATAAAGATATATGTGGAGTATTTTGAGCTAAAACTTCACATACACACTCTGGGGACATCATGGACTTGTGAAAAGGGTATTATACCACCCCTTTAAACTTACCCATATGCAAGTGTTAAAATGAGTGGAAAGAGTTAAGTAGCCTGTGGGTCCAGTTTAGGTCTATGTGGGAACTCTGAACTTGAGCCAGTTATTAAACTTTAAATAATTAAAAAACAAAACCCAATTTTTTAAATATTTTCTTCTATCATGTTTAAGAGGTTGTACAGGGGCCATTGATCTGGATCTGCTGAAACTCTTGAGGGGCCACTTCACACAGAGGCTGGAACTGTAGAGAGAGTTTTGCTATCCACTCTCAGTCTGAACACCCACCTCCTCCTATATCGATTGGTTTTAGAGACAAGAGCTCAGGATCCCAGAGGTCCCCATCCACTCAAGACTATCTGTCAAGACCACAGGTGGCTGCAAGATGTGCCTGTTTTTCTGCTCTTGTAGAATATCTGTCATATCATCTGATCAGGTTGCACAGGTGTTGGTTTGGATTGCAGAGGGACAGGCCTGTGACAGATTTAGACTGAAGCATCGCCCGTGATAAGAAGCAATAACCTCTTGAAAGGCAGATTATAAACATCTGCTAAAGTTTTCCTGCAGGGGCCATTGAATTTTATGCCCTCTGATTTGTCTTCTCCTGTATCATATCGAAAACTGTGAGAGAGGAAGGAGTGGATATGATGAGCACTGCTTTCCATCTCGTGCCGATTGGATGAATTGAATGCAATCCTTATCTTACACTTGTCTCATAGCCCCTGGAAATAATTCCGTTTTTTATCTACTGAATGGTACTCTTAGCACCGATTCTCTTCTTTTTTTGTCCTATTTGAACACCTGTGCCTTTACTTTAAATATCATGTCATGAGATCAAACAGCCCATTCTCACCCCAAGGCGTCATCTAACTGACGCCTTGGGAATCAGTTTGACCATGCTTCAATATTAGACGCTAAAGGCACCCTTTAGCGTCAGTTAGTTGACGCGATCCCAGGGCGTCATCTAACTGACGCGTTACCCTTAGCGTCAGTTAGATGACGCCCTTCTACCCAGACCTAAACCTACCCGCGTCATCTAACTGACGCGTTACCCTTAGCGTCAGTTAGATGACGCCCTGGGATCGCGTCAACTAACTGACGCTAAAGGGTACCTTTAGCGTCGAATATTGAAGCATGGTCAAAATTGTCAGTTAGATGACGCCTTGGGGTGAGAATGCGTTGGATCAAAAGGATGTCGGGCACCTCTGTCATGCATTTAGATCTGCGCTTACACTCTCTTGTCACAATTTTCAGTAATTTCTAGTCTAATAAATGGCTGTCCTACTCAAACTTGAGCTTTTTTATTTTTAAAAAGTTAATGCTCTATATATCGTGTTTGAAAGTAACATACCACCTACACTTAACCTACCCTAAACCTAAACAACTGTTGTTGGTATTTTACTAACACCACTAACCACTCTGTGAGTTGCACAGTTTTGAAAACGAACGTTAAGGGTTGTTTTAAGGACATGTTTGTGCATGCCCATAGACAGCCACTCTGAAGCGGTCAGAGGCGATTCTAAAATAGTCAAAAAGTCGAGTCCACCACTCTACTTAATCCAAAACAAACTAGAAAATAGACTCAAAGTGCTAAATACCGGAATTCTCCTTTAATAATATGTTACTGAGTACTTATTTGAGTAACTACAATATAACTATGTCGCATTAAAATAAAGTTTAACTGGAACGTTTTCCCAGTGAGTATGTTGGGTCTCAAATGTATGTAATCCTAAAAGGGCATGTTTTGATTTCACTATTCAAATTGTATTCTATCTGTCTTTTAATATTATGGTTTGAGCAACTTCTACAAGTAACCAGTAATGCAATTAGAGACAGTAATTAGTAAAGTAAAACTACTACAATTTAGAAATGTAGGCGGCAATGTTGCAGACACAAATATTATAAATGATTACACAGCACTTTAGAATATGAGATTCGCTCAAATGTTCTATCCATCCAGAAGGAGCTCAGTTCCAAAGTGGTTTTGCTAAAAGATCCAGAAATGTTTCAATTCAAAACAAGGTTGAAATCCAGTATAAAATATAAAGCTAGTATTATCTGTCTCTTTCTCTCTCTTTCATATCCCCGGTTCCATCTCCTTTCCTCTTTTTTGGCTCTAAGCCCCAGATGATTGATAACTCTCATTTTATCTTGTATCTGAAGTGATGGACAAGCTCAATGTTAATGCCCCCCTGAATGTCCAGACGTTTGGCCTAGCAGGACCCTGCTGTGTCATGTCTTATTAATATCCCCTTTTCTGTCACGGCCTTTGTACACAGATTAGAAAGTAATTAACCTTTAAAGTCTTCTTCTGGTCCAACATTAACTATTTACAGGCTTGTGGGTCTTACAAGCTGTAGCTCTCCCTTATTCATTTCTTCTTGTCCTCTCTGCTTCCTGCTTCTAAGCACTTTTCCTCTGTTCCTCTACTCACTTTTTCAGGTGAAGGACCATTGCAGGAATAAAATACAGAGCATCTAACTCCAAATCTGGGATAAACTACCTTAAAACCATTACCTATAATGGTATGCAGTGTAAAAGTGCCATATATCTAGCAATGCCTTCTTTTAACCAATACCAATGCCTTCTTTTAACCAATATAATGTTGTTCTTGTTTACCTGAAATTAACTAGATCGCTACTTTTAGCTACAAACATATATGAGCCAATCGTTCACTAGGTAGGAAGTTTCAGACACATAACTCTCAGTTATACTACTGTGAGAAACACCTCATAAATTTATGAAATATATAATCCTGCATCAACACAGGGCAAGTGTTTTGATGGATTGCTTCCTGCTCCCCCACTGGGTCCCTCACATCCTAAAGATGACCTTTCGGCACACAAAGGACAATCATTTGCCCTTCACACTCATGTTATCATCATTTTTATGACATTCACAATGGACATGTAGATCACTGTCCAGCTACACCTGCATTGCATTTATAGACACCAGGCATTCAGGAACATGCTGATCGAGTGAGTAATGCTTTTTGCAGCAGAAATAATCCCATCCTGCTCATGCTAACACAGACCATGATAAGAGAAAATCAGTATGGAAATAAGTAGTACACACTTTGGTGCATCTTGCAAGAAGAGTCGATGCAGGTACTGTTCTTCCAAGCACATCTGGTCTTCTGTATCTAAAGAGCCTCCATCATGTTTCATTCATAGCCTGAAGAGAGACCCTTACAACACAGAAAAAAATACAGGAGGAGGGAGTTAGAGAGAGAAAAGATAAGGAGAAATACCATACAGAAGGAAAGCAGCAGTGAATGGACCATGGATAGACAAGATTTTTGCTGACTCCTTTATAACTGACCAGATATCTTATAGATATGATGTTACGGAAACGTAACTTGATATCCTCTTACCTCTGTATACTGCTTCTTAATTTCCATTGTTAATTGTTGTATTTTAATGTTTTAGTTTTTGTCTTTTAATGAAAATATTCTTTAATTGTACTTAAGTATTTAATCAAGTCATTTACTTTGTCAATTGTACTGATTTTACTAACTAAAACAATGCAATTGTAATTGAGCTGTTACACAGAATATCATATAAAATAACTGTCTTCTTTTAAATAAATTTGACTTGATGAGAATTTAATTTCTTTTAGATTTTTCCTATTTTGTTGTCATAATTGTTTATTTTAGAAAATTGTCCTCTGAGAAAAAAATATGTAATTGTAGCTTTTATTTATTTTCTTACATATTTCATTAACAGATCATTTCATTTTTTACATTTTGACACTCATCTTCATGTTGTTCCAAACATTTATGATTTTCATTCTTTAGTGGAAAACAAAATAATATATTTTAAAGAATGTCGAGGTCTAAACAATACTGAAGTTAATTGGACTTTCATTGTATGGACAAAAAAGAAAATCTATTGTGTTTCACACACTGATAAAAATGATTATGTGGTGAAGTAAATAATACAGAAAAAATGAATGCAATTTCCTGAATAAGTTCAGGTAAGAATTTAAAAGACAAATACATTTCTATATTAGTACTCAATTTAAGCTTGAAGAAATAAAAGCGTATATATATATATCTTATAATCTTATAAAATTGAGTAAAACCTACTCAAATTTCTGATGATACTGTTCTTATAATGCTCTGGGGAATGAATAATTGATGAGGTTGCATTTTTCCAGATGTATTTATACTGTTTCATCATTGCTTTTGTTGTTAGGTCTAGTAACTTTTTGTTTTGTAACTAACTGTTTTGTGACATCTGGAGTTAATTTTCTACTCAGAATTTACTAAAAAATGATCCATCGAATGTTACCGTTATTGTGTATTGTGCACCAAGTATTGAGATCTTTGTGTTCAGGTGTAGGTGTTGTCTATATCTACTGTATTAGAACATCTAAGTAAAGCATACACATTTTAAAGCATGGCTTTTAGAGTAAAATATTATTGAGTACAAAGTAGAACTTACTCAACAAACTTTAACTGGCTAAGTTAGTTACTTATTTTTTTGTTAATTTTACCTAACTTAGTTAAGTAGATTTGACTTAATTACACATGTGAAAATTACGTTAAAAAATCTGCGTGTAAAAACTTGCAAAAGAAATATTAAGTGAATTTTACTTATAGTTTTTCCATTGCATACGAAAGATAGGAATCAAAGCTCGAGGGAATCTCAGCCAAAGACTAAGGGAGAGTTTGAGACTCTCCTCTGAATTGCTCCTCTCCCTGGCCAGCACCATTACAAATAACCTGCAGTCTGACCTTCAACATGCAATCTAATAATTGCTCACTCGCTTAGTGATGTTCATCTGCTTCACTTTGCACAGAGCCTCATTTCTTAATTAGAATAATAAGGTAATTAATAACAACACTAGTAAGGTCGCCACCTCTCGTCATGAGATGGCCACTGAATGAGTGGGAAGTCAACATAAAATGACTACAAGCTATAATTTGTATCTCATTTCTGACCCGCCCCTCCCTCTCTAGCATTGGCACCCCTCACCCCACCGGTCCTGAATGACATAATGTCCTTGCCGGGTAATTACATCAGGTTCAGCGGTGTGGGGTCATAAAACTTAAAGTAGTCTAATACCTGGAAATTGGCTTTCAGGTGTGCCGTGCGTCTTGCTGTCATGTCTGACAGCGTTCTCGCCGAGGCACTCTCGTCCAGGGCCTCATAAATACCGCTATCATGCAAAACAAATAGAAGCTGAAAACAAATAGCACTAAATCATCGGCCTTACTAATATGATGGCATGTTATTTACCGGGCTGTGTGGTCAGGCTGATAATGCTGCCTTTATTGTCGATATAAAACCCTTCCTCCCGCCTATGCGTACTGGTCCGAGTGTCGCCTTCATCTGAGAAACAGAGACAAAAAACTATGGTGATCCACACTTGGTTTCAGGGTAAAATCAATAGCTGTCCAAATTATCTCTGTGCTCTAAGCAGGCAATCACCGCTGAGCCCCTCCCTCCATTCTACATCAATCCACTCACTCCCGCGTAATCAATGACCCATCTCGCCCTTTTCAGTCCAGGGGTGATGCTTGAATTATGAGTGTATGGATTAATTCATTTCTATACATAAGCGTTGTGCTTTCACGGCGATGGAACCAATATTTAACAAGGCGTACGGATGAGGGGGAAGCCGAGGCGTCGCACTTCGTTATGGCTGTTAAACTTCTTGTAAAGTTTTCCATTATGTGCCAAAACCAGTGGAGATTAAAGGCTATTAAAATGTTATCGTAGGACAACATAATCCCTCTGGCAGTGTTTCCGCTTTCTTCTTTTTTCTTGTCAAGTGAGGGTTATATTTCACCTCATATGCCAGTTTTCAGCCTATTCAAGATTGCTTGTTCTTATCCATCGGCACAGATTGATACTGTTTAGAGACATATTTCATATCTGTTTGCATGAAATTAGGTAGTTCTGAGAGTTACAGACATCACAGATTGCACGCTGTACAATGTAATGTGTAAAATATTACACAATGTAAGTGACTTAATCTATATACTAGAACTTGAATATAAATTGGAAAAAGTAAATTTACAATATGGACAGTATTAGGACACCTAACCACAGTTTTGGGGAGTAACTAGTTACATGTGTGTATTAAGTCATCTAATTACAAAATACATTTAAGTGTAATCCGTTACTGTCACTGAGAGAAAAACAATGCATAATTAAATTAGTTACTTGTAAAAAGTTAGGATTGTAATGGATTGCCTCAGACAGATGGAATATAATCAAAAAAGGGTTTATTGCAGTATAGCGAAATCACGAAATCAATGGAAATAGATGGGAGATGTCAATGGAGATGAACACTGAAGAGAATGGCTTGGAACTTTACAAGGATATGTTGAATAGTATTAATTTGTTGCTTTGCCTGTTTAGTAAAGCAATGCTATTCTGATGCTTTTGATCGGTTCTTTTGTTCGAATTTGCAGCGCACCACGTCTGCCAATTCCCTTTCTCTACATTGCCGCTAAAAGCTTTACCTGTCTGAGAGTTGCCATGGCAAGTGATAAAAATGCCTTTCAGTGCTGCAAATTTAAAAATAATTTTATCCATGAATCTGTATTTAACCTCAGAACTATCTCAAAGTAAAAATAGGTGCTAAAATCTGATTTTGTGGTGGCTGTGCTTTAACATTAAATAATTATAATCTTAATTCAAGTGATGAAGGATTTTGAAAGTAATCAGTGTTGAGTACTAAATCCTGCCTGGTTTAAATGTTTGAAAATGATTAACAGTTGAAAACATGCGTTAGAAATTTGGAAAAGTAATCAAAAAGTAATCAAATGTAATCAGTTACATTAATAAAGTAATTGAAATAGTTACACTACTTATTACATTTTAAATATGGTAACTTGTAATAAACCTATTACATTTACAAAGTAACCTTCCTAACAAAATAACTCTTTTGTATTTAAGATGTAATTTATTTCTGTGAAAGCAAAGCTGAATTTTCAGAATCATTCATACATCTTTTATAACATTATAAATGTCACAATTTGGTCAAACTTAATATTAAGTGCCTTTAGCTATATGTGCTAACATTTACATGAACAATTTGATACAATGGACTTATTGTGTACACAGTTTTTACATTGTACTTGTACATTGTACATTGTATATATATATAAATAAACTGCATATAATTTATGTAATTACATTTAAAATCACACTGTTGACCCTTCCCTTACATCTTAACCCACCCTTAAACCTACCCATACCACCACATCTGTCCCTAACCTTACCCGTATCACACCTCAACAGCAGTTAAAGTGTTTTACAATACAACATGAACCCAATAAGTAGATGGATACAGTTTTTCAATGACAATGCTTGGATCACCAGAATACAGTTAGTTGTATTTTGTATTTTAAATGCTTAGCATATTCTGTTAATCCCCTATCCTGTTAGACGACAAGGATAGTAGTTTCCCTTTCTGTTTGATGGACTGTCTCACTTACAGAGAGGTTTGTTAATCTTAAGGAGATCCGGCCTGACTTGTCTTTCTGGCCATACAACTCTGAGACAAATTGAGTTAACAGAATTGATAGAGCACTTCGGAAAAGAGGACATCTGATTCTGGTTCAGATGCAAATAGAGATTGAGATTCGTAGGGAGGCATCAGCGAGAAGTGTATATTGTTCTGACTTATATTATTGGGTCACAAGCCAAAATAAAAGGGCATAGAGAAGTACTCCTTACCTTCCTTTTTGTTCCAGTTCTCAATCTCTTTCTTAAAACCCTCAGGCTCTGTCTCTCAGGGGCGAGAGGATGGAGCGATAGGACATCTCTCTCTCTCTCTCTCTCTCTCTCTCTCTCTCTCTCTCTCTCTCTCTCTCTCTCTCTCTCTCTCTCTCTCTCTCTCTCTCTCTCTCTCTCTCTCTCTCTCTCTCTCTCTCTCTCTCTCTCTCTCTCTCTCTCTCTCTCTCTTCTACTTTACTTCTACTAGACACCGGTTCATGGGAACAGCCTACAATTACAGTGACACTCTCTGCCACCAGCAAACTCAAAGCTTTTCTAGTATTAGTTCTTAGCCTGAGTTATCGATAGTGTTGCCTTTCTCTCCAACACACACACACACTCACACAGACACAGGTAGCACTCAATGTCAAGGTTACTGCTTTCAAGTTCTCAACTTCACAGGCTGTTGAGCTGATGATGCACAGGGCATTATGGGGAATCTTGTCACACAGCATTGCTTGGAGTGAGTGAGCGAGTAGAGAAAAACAGTTTCATAGAACTTGTATTTTTTTGTGCTTTTCCAAGAAGTAGCTACACTGTAAACAAATGTAAAGGGACAACAACAATAACAAATAAATAGCAAAACAATATTAATAAAGTAATAAAATGAATTGTTTAGGTAACTATTGTTGTATAGTGAAAGTTATGCTGCCTATATGCCATAATTCACCAGTGTTATTTTTTGCATAGAAACAAATTTTAGTCTGAAGGTGTGTGTATTTCAATTTTCACCCATGTTTAATATTTCACTATGTTTAATATTCACTCATACCTGAGATGTCCACAGGGAGACAGGTGTTGAAGGTGTTAGCCAGAGCAGAATGTAATGTGTTCCAGTTCTATGTGCAATTTTAATGCTGCAAATCACATTTTTTCTAGAGATATTCCTTGGTAGCCTCGTGAATCCTTACTATGTGAATCTTTGTATAACCTATATTAGGATTATATATTGAGTGTGGGTTGTTCTTTATAACGAGGCAGTGAACTTTTGCTAATATTTTTTGTTATTAACATTAACATATTTTTTTTACTCTTTTTTTAAGCAACAACAACAACAATAATAATAATAATAATAATATTTTGTACTTTGTCGATTCATCGAATTTTACTCTTTAAATGGTCTTCACATTTAGAGTGATGACTAGTCCACCCAATGGTCTGGAAATAACTGAAAAAATAAAACAAAGTGTATGCTTACAAATACGTACAACATTTCCGTTTTTATTTTGCACCTGTTTCAGTCTATGCATTAGTGATGGGGATTTTTAAGTTGTTACATCATTAGACCAAAATGTGGCGACGAAGTCTCTGATTCATTCACTCAACTGATTAATTGAACAGAATTTTGTAATTTATGACACAAAGCTTCCTGGCCAATAACAGAATTTTATGTCAATCCTTTTTTCCACTGTTATTTGGTATTATTTGGAGCACTTTTATGCATTTTCTGAAAGAGCACAACATATTTGGATCCAAAAACGAAGAAGCAAAAACAATTGACAGAAGCACATATAAGCTAACGTGATCATCAAAAATTCAACAGCGTATAAATCAAAACTGCCCAAAGTTACTGAAAAAAAATATCGGCTCTAGAAGAGGTATAGAATTGTGTAAGTTTTGGGGTTGTTGATGGACTCATTCTACTCGGCCTAGGTTTTGATTATCCTTCTGAAACCAATTCAGACACAGTCTTTGAGATAAAACTCTCAGCTTTTAGTTCTAAATATAGCTTGTTTTCCAATGGAACTTTACCACATTTAATTGTTGGTTTTTAAAAAAAGGAATGCAAGTGTGATGAGGTTCAGTGTTTGGAAGGAAGAAGACAGGGTCGGCGTGACTGGTAATCGTACGTTTTATTTGTACAAACTCAAAACAACAATAAACAAAACAAAAGGTATGCACACAGCGCATTCACCATAACAGCTCAAATCACTTTCACTTAAAAACACTTTCCGCTGGATCACCTCAACTCTTTCCACTTCTCTTTCCAATTGCTTATGGCGTACGAGTCCACAGTCCTTCTCTCTCACTCCACAGCCAATTGATGCAACAAGACACAGGTGTTCGTCATTTGCACTTGACCTACTTACTCGTCTCCTTTCTCTCTCCCGTTACAGACCTCGCGGAACCTCGCCCCCTCGCCACAGCAGAAATCTAGAATAAGATGTTTTGTTTTTTTTTAAGCAGAGGCTCTGTTCTTTCTTTTGATATATTGTATGTTTATATACTGTATATCTATACAACAAATATTCTGAAGGCCATAAAAGTTTTGTGAAAATGATTAAAAATGCTGCCACTGGCTAGCAACTTTTCAAAAACAAAACTGCTGAATTCAGAGCCACTGAATCCAGAACCGCATACTCTTACTACTTTTACCATATCTTTCAATGGCAGGCATAGTATGATTAGTGCAAGGATGCGGTTCTGAATTCAGCAAGTATCTATCTATATGAATGAGTCATTGAATTATTCACTCAACTAATTGTCTAAACAACACTGATTCATTCAGGAACTAAAGCCCTGCTTTTGTTGCTTGGAGACAACTGTTTATGTGTTTTCTTTTGGAAACCATTTTATTGGAGGAGCAAAATAGACAAAGTAACTGGCAATACTGCTGTTTCCAGTGTATTGAACTGCTGAATAAAAGTAATATCACATGCAATAGTGCTGTTGATGGTTGAAATTAGAACAACCATGTGATTTTGCTTACTTACAGCTAAATATAATTATAATTATAGCTAAGCTCTGTAAAGGTTGAACACCTTGCTATAGGGCATTGTAAACAAGTGGGTGATAATGACCTTGTACAAATCCACTATAGCACTGGAGTAAGAATCTGTCGGCATGTTTCACGCTGATGTTGCATATGAGGACTCATAAACTCTATATCATCCCTCAGTGATTTGATCAGTTGTCTCACATTACATTGAGTAATCGCTCACCTCTCAGCCCATGGGACATTTGTCTCCTCCAATATGGGGTCATTATCTTCAGCTGCCATCTACATGGTTAAATTGCCTTCTTATCCACGCTACACGACCTCACCCCAAGGTCAAGTATTGCACTGTCAGGCCGATTAAAGACTGTTACACGGGAATTATCAGCCTCATCTTAAATGCTGCATCCAGCTCCTGAGAAACAAATAGAGTTGGATCAAGGGCTTGAATTATGGTCCAATATCCATTGTAGGTGTGATGATCCTTCATGGATTATGATGCACGGCATGAAATCAGAAAATGAGCGGTAGCTCTGTAAAGTCTTCACAGTCAGGCTCAAAGCCCTTTTTATTTAGCTCTCTATGTTTATCTTAGCATTGTTCTGTGAGTGCAGTGTCTGAATGTACGGAGGTCTAATTCAACTTCCTTATGAGCAGTGCCGGTGAAAACTGCCAGTGCTGTTGTCATTTTCATGTGTGTGTGTACATATGGTAGAGTGGATGTTTTGCTTTAAAAGCGTCTTTCAATAGCTCTTGAAACAGCCTTCTGATGGGCACAGTGCAACACCAGATAACTCTTTATCTCCAGCTTGAATGGCTAATGTTCTCTCTCACTCTTTCTCCCATCAAAATATGCTATTTCCCCCTCCATAATCTTGGATACGGAATAAGGAGAGTTGTTTTCAGAAAGTTGGGGTGTATAATGGGGAACCATTTATGCAGTGAATTTGCCGAATCCTTTTAGCTTTGCCAAAATTATAAGCACTGGAGAGTTCAAATTTTAACAGTTACAGTTATATACAGAATACAATTATAGGCCATTTTAATGATATGCTAGCTGGGTATTGTGTTGTGTTGTGTAAACACAGGGTAACACTTTACAATAAGGTTAATTTGTTAACATTAGTTAACTACCTTAGTTAACATGAACTAAGAATGCTTCTTCAACATTTATTAATCTTAGTTAATAATAATTTCAACATTTACTAATACATTATTAAAATCAAAGGTTGTATTTGTTAACATTAGTTAATGCACTATGAACATGAACAAACAATGAACAGCTGTATTTTTATTAACTAATATTAACAAAGATTAATACTTTAACAAATGTATTGTTCATTCTAAGTTCATGTTAGTCAATACATTAACTAATGTTAACCTTATTGTAAAGTGTTACCAAATACAGTATGACTTTTGAATGTGACTTTTTAACAATAACAACATCCGTCTGTCTTCTTATCATCTTAGACCTTCAAACTTCAAGACTTTGAAACTTTAAACTTAAATAAAACAAACTATTTTTTGCAATTAAAATTCATTTTAATTCTACATTCAAATTTGAATTGCAATTCTACGTCCTGTTTGCTCCTTCATTTCAGGAATTGTTTGGAATTTAAAAAGCATTCTTTATTCAGTAATGAATGGCACACAACCCTGACAGCTAGTACTAAGTCGTCAATAGTGGGACAATGATCTCTGAATTTCATAATATCTTGTATGAAAATGTACACTTCAAGGTTAAGCCAAGGGCAAGTTATGCTATTTGGTCCGATAGCCAAAGCAAACCAATCTGCATAGAACCCAGAACTCTGCAAACTTGATACGTGCCCTCCTGTATATTTATGAGATTGGACTAAACCCCCCTTTTTTTTTTACACAATCTCATACTGATCCGGAATGTTCTGTCCTTTTGACACGCCTACTTATAAGTGTGGAAAATGAGAAGACATGTTGTAGTAGGTCTTTCTCAAACTAGTGGCAAGAATCTTGTCTCCTCGATTGAATGGGCATGCTTGCTGTTGCCTGCTTCAATCACAGTCTGCTGGGGTTTTTTATTTCATTATTTTTGACAGATTTATGCTTGAAAATCTTAAATTGAAATGCAGAGTCTGAGTCAAGCAATGACTCGATTTACTGTCCCAGGGACACCTCATGCACCTGACATCCCAGTCTGGCAAGCCAGTGGACTATTTCTACCAGAAATACTCGGGAGAATAAATACTGTAGCAAATATACATTTATTAACAGCCCAGCAAGCAATATTATGATATAAAGTTCTTTGGCATATAGGCCTCATCCTTAGCTCACAATCCGACGGTACGGACTCTGCTTTTCCTGCCTGAAGACGATGGCAGGGGCGCAGCCCACCCACTGGGAGGTATGGGAAGGGACCATCCTGGTGGTGGTGGGGAAGATGGAGTTGAATGAAAGCATCAGCATCTGCAAACTCAGACGTGTGAGTACCGATCTTTTATACCACACGTATTTAGAACATGATTGGATAGATGAGAAGGTAATAAGTGACGTAACAATTGAGTCTTCCTGGCAGAACGTATGCTAAAGCTTCCATTTCAGAGCAAAGAACGAGAGAGCTGGCAGACATGAGTGGTAGTGTTGGATATTTGCCTTTATTTTCCACTCCAGTAAAGCAAACTCCTCGTAACCCTTTGTAATGAGGATGTGGGTCATCATTTTGGCCCTTGACTCATAAAAACTTGACACGTACGCCAGGCCTCACAGCGATATGGCAGCTCACCTTGTGTCTATCTGCAGCTGCACTCTTCCAGGATGATGACAGAAATGCTGGTCCTGCAGCTTTTTTTTTTATATATAACTTCACTTTCTCTATTACCCATTATCCACCTTATGCCAGGCTGGAATTTTTATCACACCAGTTGTTTAGCTATTGTAATTCCACAGATGCAGGTCATCATTTTTAGCAGTTATGGGTTGAGTTGCTCTCATTTAGCGTAGCTTTGGGACAGAAGCTAGTCTGAACTGAATGGGTAGTGGAATTACAAGCAAATTCCCTTGTCCATCAACACCTGATGTACATTAATGTGAAAAGAAACCCTAAAAGGCAGAAACTAGACAACATATACTACACAAATCAGCTCTTTCTTTTATTTTTATTTTTATTCTAGTGGGTGGTTATTCATGCAATTACGTTAATGGTTAGTTAATCTTGGCAAATTAAATAGATAATTACAGTTTAAATATGTAAAGGCACAAATGTTCGCACCCCCCTCATGAGTCTTAAATAGATATTTAGCACTGTTATGTTTTTTAATTAAGTTTGTCTTGTGTAATAAATTTGCACAATGTGAAAATAGTTGTTCCTTCATTTATTTATATGAAAATGAGAATATTCTGAAAGGCCAAAATGTACATTTTACTTAAGAAGACTAGCAACATGCTGTATGAAGTTATAACCTGCGTGTGTTACCTTACCTTAAAGGGGTCATGAACTGGCTTTTTAAATCTTATTATATTGTTGTCTGAGGTAAACTTATGACGTTCGCTTGGTTTTTGCATTCAAAAACATCAAAATGAATAAGTAATAGGCTATTTTGTACCCTAGTTTTGAGCCTAGCTGAAAAACGCTCGGTTTTTATGGGCGTCTCGCACTGAAGACTTTTAAGTAAACGCCCACTGCTGTGAGTGGATAACATTTTTGCACATTATAATGAGTTTCAACTCACCCGTCGATGCACTTGGGGGAAATTGTTTTGAAAACGTCCAATGTTGTAAAATGGCAACCGGAATGATTTGCCCATACATGTTCGACCCAGAGTCCAGGTGTTGCATAATTCCTGTCAGATCCAATATAGACGGCACAGCACCGTTCTTTACTCTTAATCGGTCTGCAAATCCAGTCTTGTTTACAAAACAATCCTCAGTGAAATGAAGCGAACAGACGGACAATGTTTTACCTCATCAGCTGGAGTGAAACGTCATGAAAAATAAAGCTTATCCATGCACTCCTATTGGAATCCAGAGGAAGCTTATGCAGCGACTGTCTTCTTCCACAACCAGGCACTGCACAATATTTTGTATTGCTCGGTAGCTCGATCCGGTTTGTCATCACGAGGTAGGCCTATGTTATTTAGCTAATAGCTATGCATGTAATGCGCGAATCTGTGGGCGGGGCTAAACCGGCCGTGTTGAAGTAGGCGTTGATCTTCTTCTGCGGGGTGGTGTTTTTATCCTCTTTGACGTCATTGTTCCCCACTTTGAAAAACATGTTGTTTGCTGAGGCTGGTGTCAATAAAAGCATTTATTGGACTAACAAGGACGTTTTCAGTTCTGAAAATTACAGGATATTCTTATAATATGACGACCTCGCAGATGTCAAAAGCTCAAGGAAAATTTGATTTCTCAGTTCATCACCCCTCTAATGAGCTATTTCTACCTCATGTAAAGTTTAGTTTTTTTGTTGGTGTTACTGAATGTTAGGTTGACAATATTTTTAATCATTTTTTGATCAAACATTTTTTTTAGTGTAGTTGCACTACTGATCAAATTTACAGTAAACAGTAATATTGTAAAATTGTGTAATTTTATTCCTGTGATGACAAAGCTGAATTTTCAGTATCATTACTCCAGTCTTCAGTGTCACATGATCCTTCAGAAATCATTCTAATATTCTGATATGGTGATCAAGAAACAATATTGCTTATATTTTTTGTGTAAACTGATATATTTTCCCCAGGGATTCTTTGAGTAAAAAGTTCAAAAGAACAGCATTTACTTGAAAAATATATATATATTTTTTGTGACAATGTATTTACAAAAGTATTTACTGTCACTTTTGATCAATTTAATGCATCTATGTATGCTGAATCAATTTCAATTTCTTTAAAAATAAATAATGCTGAAAACTTTCCAATAATTGTAAATAGCTGTATTGCTATGTTTTATATATATATATATGTATATATATGTGTGTATATATATATATATATATATTATATATATATATATATATATATATATATATATATATATATATATATATATATATATATATATCAGTGATATATATAATATATATCATATAACACGGATCAGTGATTGAACAGAAAAATCATCTAATACAGTATATATAATTTATTTTTTATTTTTTACATGCTTAACCTTTTATATGCAATTCCATTTGGCCAGAACACCACAATGGCACGATTTTGATTAGCATAATTTGTAGTATGCATCAAGATTACATGCAATATTTATTGACTTCTTCTAAGTGCTTATGTAAATACTTCATTTGGACTGTTTACTCAGATGCACCAACCTTTTTATACAGGAGCACAAATGCTTTACAGACATGCGAAACAACACGGTCAAACTGTGAAAGGACTATAATAAGCAGGCTTTGAACTAATATATCCCGGACAAATTATGTGCTCCATGATCTGTGGTCAGAGGATCTTTCTAGACAATTGCCCAAATGATTTAGGTCTATTTCAGCAAATGCGAGTGAAGCATTGCTGTGTCCGCATGCTGTCAGACTCTTCCCAGAACACATTTCAGGTGTCGAGATCGTTAGAAGGCGACATTGTTTGTTTTTTACTGTGAAAAGGGTAGAATAGTATAAAAATATGCGTCAGGGCACAATGTGTCCAAATCTGCAGATTTACAACTGTGATCATCTCGGTTACGTATGGTAACCCTCGTTCCCCAAGGAGGGACTGACTAAGTAAAGACTGACAAATGGGGATCGCTTGCGAGAGCCTATCTACTTCGAGTTAAACTAAACGAGCCAATGCACATTGGCATGCGATAATTGCACCAGCTGCTGTGCATCGCGGCGCAAGCATATAATGTGCAGCAGGTGCGTCGCATCCTTGTTTTTCCGCTTAGTAGCCGGACCTGTGACTTGGCCGTACAGCAGAACCTCAGCACTCGTGGCGAGCGCACTTACGTCTCCATTCCCTCCTCTGGGAACGAGGGTTACCATACGTAACCGAGACGTCACACTTCATCAGTCACTACTACTTAAGTCAAGATTGACGAATGGGGATATCTACCAAAACGCCACAGCTGCTGGCCCTTCCAGTGCTCCGCTTGAGCCTCCTGGCCTGACTGCAGTGTTGGGCAGAAGTAGGAGCTCTAAGCAGAGAAGGTCAGTAACTAATTGGATAACACTGGAAAAGCATGCCCTTGGGGAAGGGAACACAGCGGAAGCCACATCCTACCCCGGAGGGAGGCACTGTGACGGTTACACATATGGACTAGCCAAGCAGGGTAGTACAACATATGGCAGTCTCCGGGGTGGTTCCAGCCTAATTCTAGATGGGAAAGAACACCAGCAGCGACAATAGAGTGGGCTCTGTCGAGGGAAAGACACAGGCTCGTCCGCAGAGAAGCTGATCGTGGAGGAATACACATATGGGGTCGCCGCAGGGACCGCTACATATGGACACCCAGCCTAGCACAGGTTCCACAATGCATACGAGTGTAGGCCTGGCGTCAGACGCTCCGCAACGTCTGACTGCAGCAGGGGTGATGGAGGAACTCACTAGCCGCGTTTCCACTGCCGGGCCAGGGCCGGGCCAGGGCCGAGCCGTGCTGGTGCGTGCCAGGGCCAGTCGCGTTTCCACTGTCACTTCCGGGGCTGAAGCGGGGCTTCCTCGGGGCCAACGGCCAGGATTTCTGGCCCGTCGAATACCTTGGGCCAAAGCGGGCCAGCTCGGGCTAGAGGCATGCTCAAGGTAAAAGGCGGAGTTTATCGGTGTTATGGAACGTTATGATCTGAAGCAAGATGCACAGCACATTTCACTGTTTTATATCGCGAAAAATAATCGCTGCTCGAAATGGAGAATCGCCTGTACTGGTGGTCTGTCGAAGATACCAAAGCTCTTCTGAGCATTTGGGCAGAAGAATGACGGCGTGTGATGAAACGAGGATGTTATGCATTGATGCTGAACTTTCTAAGCTAAGCATTCAGCGAGCAACGCTTCAAGTTCAGGAAAAAATAAACAAGTCGCGGGCGCAGTACAGTTATATTGTACAAGGCGATTAAAACGCACAATGGACAAAGCGAAGCTCAGAGAAGGGACTTTTCATGGTTCGACTTGATGTACGGTGACCCAGCACCGTCCACTTGCGAGACAATCGCGAGACAATCGGGACACGATTGCAGCCACGGCCGGTGAGTTAATATACACGCTATCTTCCTATTATAAATATATTCATAATACCCGCTGAAATGGGTTGGGTTGTATTGTATGACGTTTGATCCAGAAGGCGTGTTGGGGCGGGGTTTAGGGCAGCGCTGCAGGGCTACTGGCCCGGCAGTGGAAACGCGAGCCCGGTGCTTGAGGCCCAAGGCCACTGGCTCGGCTCGGCTCGCTGTTAGCTCTGGCCCGGCCCTGGCCCGGCAGTGGAAACGCGGCTACTGGGTTAGCCATTTCTGGGGAATACTACTGGAGCAAATAGACGTACGTATCCGGCCCACGGGGGCGGGAGTGTCGTTGCAAGCCGAAAATAGGAACAGGTTTCCGCTACTGGCCACTGGGGGCGAGTATACAGGAAGATTCCGGCTCTAGACAGAGCCTATAGAATCTAGTGAACGTGTTAGGTGTCGCCCAGCCCGCAGCTCTACATATATCGATCAGCAAGGTGCCTTGAGCCAGCGCCCAGGAGGAAGCAACAGTTCTAGTTGAGTGTGCTCGCAACCCAAACGGGCAAGGCACGCCTTGTGCTTCATAAGCCAAGGCGATGGCATCCACTATGCAGTGGGTCATCCTTTGCTTGGAGACAGCCTTTCCCTTCTGCTGGCCTCCGTAACAGATGAAGAGCTGATCTGAGGTCCTTAAGCTTTAAGTTCTTTCTACGTTAAACTGCAAAGAGCGGATGACACAGAGAAAAGCCAGGGCTGGGTCTGCCTCCTTCAAAGGCAGCAATTGCAGGTTCACTACCTGGTTCCTGAAGGGAGTGGTAGGAACCTTGGGCACATATCTAAGCCGGGGTCTCAGGACAACACGAGAGTTGGCCGGCCCGAATTCTAGGCACGATTTTTTCGACCGAAAATGCTTGCAGGTCCCCTACCCTCTTAATGGAAGCCAGAGCAGTCAGGAGCAATGTCTTTAGTGACAGGATCTTTAACTCAGCTGACTACAGTGTTTCAAAGGGAGGTCTCTGCAGTGCACAGAGCACCAGAGACAGGTCCCACGAGGGTATAGAAGGGGGGGTGAGGCAGATTTAGTCGCCTCGCTCCCCTCAGGAACCTGATGATCAGGTCATGCTTTCCCAATGATTCACCTTCAACACCAGCTTGGAGAGGCATTCTCCTGAAGATGCAGACTCATCTTTTGAAGTTAAAACACTCTCAGATAAGATTGCAGAGCAGGAACAGCATTCACCGCCTGGCTCCGAAGCGAAAGACAAGGATGCGACTCACCTGCTACTCATATGCTCGCGCCGCGATGCACAGCAGCTGGTGCAATTATCGCATGCCGATGCGCATTGGTTCATTTGGTTTCACTCAAAGTAGATAAGCTCTCGCAAGCGATCCCCATTTGTCAGTCTTGACCTACGTTGTTGTGGCTGACTAAGGGGAACTTTGGAGAGCGAAATGCATGAAAGCGTTTAAGGATGTAATTCCAGATGTAATAGTAAGCACTTCGCAAATGCAATTGGTCTGAAGTGGGCACACTCAGACAAACAACAAAGGTACGTTTTAATATTTAATTAGAACAGATCAATGGGAAATTGTTTAACACTTTTGATGACTCCATTTGACCATGACATGTTTTATTAACAATATAAAATATGTATATTTTATGATTACAGTAATAGTGCTTAAACCGGCTACCAAAGTGATTTAGTCCACTGTTCAAATGCCTTTCCCTTGCTCTAATAATATGGATATATAACCATAATTTTGTCTAGTTATTGCTTCATGAACTATTTATTGGAAAATGGAAAAGTTTGCCTTCAGCATACAGCATTATACCTCAATCCATTTTAAAACAAATATTAACGCAAGACTCTTCCAGCCATGCTATCCATTTTTTAACACAAGTAGATGTAATTTGTCATCAAGGGTGGACAAAATGCATTGTGAATCAGTGATGAAATGAGCAGATATGGGCCTAAAACACAAGAAAAACAGGATGAGAAGAAAGACATAGCAGCGGATTACTTTTGTTTTTCCAATCATCCTTTCACAGCAAACAGTATTGATTCAGATTCTATGGCCCTCTCGGTCTTTCTAACCCTCCGTCTGTCCAACTCGCTCTTCATCTGCCCACCTGGCCCCAAGAGAAATGACTCCTCAGCGTTCTCTCTTAGTATTAAAGAACCGTTGACAGGGAATCATTCTTCCTGATCTCAGAGTTTAGCCTTTAATTTTTTCAAAACCTATCAATCATGGCAGAGGGGGGTGAAAAGTCTGGGCAATATTTCCAAGCTGCGATTAAAAGATATCACCTTACGACATACATCAATCTGCAGAATGTCATTCGTTGTCCTCATCACACTGTAGATTTTAGCGTTCTGGCCTATTAAAGCAAGAAGCCACTAGAGGCCATGTCAAAAATTATTTAATTAATGATTTTTTTTTGTCATGTTTTCCTGTAAAAATATCTCAAGGTACTTCAATCGAGTTTAATTTGTAAAAGCTTGCAAGATATTATATGTCTACATAATATATGAGTTATGAATTAACCCTGGAAAGCCTGATATGTCAGAAAAATCAATTTTTTTATTGAACAGTTTTTTTTAACCTTTATACAAAATCTTTTAAAGGGGTCATATGATGCGATTTCTTGTTTTCCTTTTTCTTTAGTGTGTTATGTAGCTGTTAGTGCAAGTATAAGATCTGCAGAGTTACAAAGTTCAAAGTGTCAAACCTAAAGAGATATTCTTTATAAAAGTTAAGGTTCAGCCACGCTTTCCTAAACCACTTCGTTCAAACACGCCCCCACAAATCGACGTCAGTGTTTGAGGGCAGAGTTTCATAACACTGCCCAAATATATACGCAAAGAAAGAAGACGTTACTTTTATTCTCGCTGTATTATTGTTGCCGCCGGCGCCACCATGTCGTGGAGACGCTGTGTTTTTCGTTGCGAAAGCCAAACTACTTTATTTGGTCTTCCAAAAGAGGACACAATTAGAAAACAGTGCTCAAGCTTTATTTACAATACTATTCCAGAACAGTACAACTAAAATTTTCGACTGTGTGTTGCGGATTTGTTAGAGGACTGTTTCCAGAACCTGGGAGAGTACAAGGTCGGCTAAGCACGAAGGCTGATTCTAAATACAGCCTGGCGCTTCGGACTCACACAGCCTGTAAGTATGTTTTCATATTTTAAGAATTTGCTACTGACTATTCAAACGCGAGTTTTGAGCAGTATAGAGTAGCGCTTGCTTGTCGTTTCTACTATCACAAATGCAGACATAGTTTTATGTTTTTGTTTTTCTTTGTTTGTTTGCTTTGTTATTTTATTTTTGGTTGTATTTTTTTGCTGCTTGAATAAGTACATAATTGAGGTTAGAGGAATAAATACTTGTCAGTGGTCACAATGATGTGTAATGTATGCATATATATATATATATATATATATATATATATATATATATATATATATATATATATATATATATATATATATATATGGATGTATGGATGTATATAACAACATGATAATAATAATATGAAAATTGTAAATTGAATGACTGTAATAATTAAGGGGGTAGGATTATATAAGTTTTACTTCTTCCTACTCCTTTTCGCACATGTAATAGAAGTATGTCAACAGGAAAGAAGTATATTTTTTTTTGCTGCTCATTTGTTTTTGTTTTTCTGCTATGTTTTTAAACATTGTTTTATATTTTTATATACTTTCTTTTCCATTTTCGAAATAAAGATTTCAAATAAAAATTCAAAAATTCAAATTCACACCCTTGGTGCGGCTCTACGCGTGAAAATACAGTATAAGTCATTATAATCAGTAATTATGTTTTTGTACATGCTTTTGCAACTTTTGCGGCCCACACACTGCGGTCAAAATTCAAAATAGTTTTACTTTTGCCGCTGTGACGATTACCAGCGCGGCCAAACTTTTTGGCATCTAAAAAGTTTTGAAAACTGGCGTAGCGCCGCGCATTACGCGTCCTGTCTGAAAGCTCTCTAGCTAGACATTAATTAAATATTTTAATCGTTTGACAGCACTAATCTTTACTGGAATAGAAAAATTCAAATTAAGGACATTTTTTTTGCTGTGTTCAGTTATTTTATAAAGGGTAACACGTGTTTTACACTTTGTTTACCCTTTGTTTAACCGGCAACAGCAATATGATAAAAATCTATGTTCATTTAATAGTTACATTTATGAATCATAAGGTAACTGTCACGTGTTTAGTCTGTGTTTCTGTATTTGGGTTCATGTTTAGTGGTCATGTGTTTAGTCTTGTGGTTTTGTATGCTCTTGGTTAATTGTTCCCTGTCTGTTAATACTCTTCCCAGGTGTTTCCCATTGACCACACCCTCTCGTTATCATGTTAGCTTATTTAAGCCTGTGTGTCTTGTGTAGTCTTTGTGAGTGCTTAATGTTTGTGAGCTGGTTGTTCTGTTCTAACCTTGTTTCTGAGTTCATGTTTCTGTAGTTTGATTTTGTATGTTTAATAAATAGCCTACTGCAAATGGATCCTACTTTCTTGTTCACCTCAACCGGCCGTAACAGAAGCACTCACCCGACAAAGGATCCAGCAGTTTTTTGCTCCCGCCAGGAGAATCGTCAGATGGATGAGTATGTGCGGGAGTTTTATGAATTTTGCCAGGAGGTGGATATTGAGGACGCTGCTTTGAAGGACATGTTTGGTCGGGGAATCGACAAGTTTCTTTATTCACTTATGCCGTTTGATACCCCGCAATACACACTGGCACAGTATGTTGGCTTTGCCCTTTTCATAACCAATTCACCATTCAATGTGGGTTCGGTTCAAGGGGAGCCCCACAAGCTCACTTTATTCCCGAAAGCAGTGATCGCAGCGGAGGAAGCTGTCCCGGTGATCGCGGCGGAGGAAGCTGTCCCAGTGATCGCGGCGGAGGAAGCTGTCCCGGTGATCGAGGCGGAGGAGGCTGTCCCAGTGATCGCGGCGGAGGAAGCTGTCCCAGTGATCGCGGCAGAGGAAGCTGTTCCTGAGATCGAGGCGGAGGAGGCTGTCCCGGTGATCGAGGCGGAGGAAGCTGTCCCAGTGATCGCGGCGGAGGAAGCTGTCCCGGTGATCGCGGCGGAGGAAGCTGTCCCAGTGATCGCGGCAGAGGAAGCTGTTCCTGAGATCGAGGCGAAGGAGGCTGTCCCGGTGATCGCAGTGAAGGAGGCTGTCCCGGTGATCGCGGCGGAGGAAGCTGTCCCGGTGATCGCGGCGGAGGAAGCTGTCCCAGTGATCGCGGCAGAGGAAGCTGTTCCTGAGATCGAGGCGGAGGAGGCTGTCCCGGTGATCGAGGCGGAGGAAGCTGTCCCAGTGATCGCGGCGGAGGAAGCTGTCCCGGTGATCGCGGCGGAGGAAGCTGTCCCAGTGATCGCGGCAGAGGAAGCTGTTCCTGAGATCGAGGCGAAGGAGGCTGTCCCGGTGATCGCAGTGAAGGAGGCTGTCCCGGTGATCGCGGGGGAGAGGAAGCTGTCCCGGTGATCGCGGCGGAGGAAGCTGTCCCGGTGATCGCGGTGGAGGAAGCTGTTCCTGAGATCGAGGCGGAGGAGGCTGTCCCGGTGATCGCAGTGAAGGAGGCTGTCCCGGTGATTGCAGTGAAGGAGGCTGTCCCGGTGATCGCGGCGGAGGAAGCTGTCCCGGTGATCGCGGCGGAGGAAGCTGTTCCGGAGATCACTGCGGAGGAAGGTGTTCCCGAGATTAAGGTGGAGGAGGCTGTCCCTAAAATCACAGAGGAAGGTGTTCCCGAGATCGGGTGGGAGGAGGCTGTCCCTGAGATCGCGGCAGAGGAACCTGTCTCCGAGATCGCCGCAGAGAAAGCTGTTCTTGAGATTACGGCGGAGGAAGCTGTAACTGGGAGTGCGGAGGAGAAGGCCGTCCCTGGATTCGTTGTGGAGAGAGAGGCCGAGTCTGTTCTTGAGCACGCCGTGGAGGTCGCTCGCGGGTTTGTTCCCGAGCAAGCCATAGAGGTCGCTCGAGAGTCGGTCTTGGAGCACGTCATGGAGGTCACTCTCAGACTTGACCCGGAACAGGTGGAAGAGGGCGCCACTGAGTTTGTTCCTGAACTGCCTGCCCCGCCCTGGTTGCAGGCACAGTTTATTTCATTGTCTTGTCCCTCCCACCTCCCTCTTGGACTCCCTCTGTGTCACCACCACTTGGGATTTATGTTTGTGGAGCGTCTGGTATCCGCTCCATAGAGGAGGGATTCTGTCACGTGTTTAGTCTGTGTTTCTGTATTTGGGTTCATGTTTAGTGGTCATGTGTTTAGTCTTGTGGTTTTGTATGCTCTTGGTTAATTGTTCCCTGTCTGTTAATACTCTTCCCAGGTGTTTCCCATTGACCACACCCTCTCGTTATCATGTTAGCTTATTTAAGCCTGTGTGTCTTGTGTAGTCTTTGTGAGTGCTTAATGTTTGTGAGCTGGTTGTTCTGTTCTAACCTTGTTTCTGAGTTCATGTTTCTGTAGTTTGATTTTGTATGTTTAATAAATAGCCTACTGCAAATGGATCCTACTTTCTTGTTCACCTCAACCGGCCGTGACAGTAACGCTTTATTTTACGACCCGCAAACAACTACGTAAGTAAACCGAAATTACGGTGTACGTTTCTGTAATTATAGCGTACTTCCGTGTAGGTATAGGGGAACAATATGTTAAGTTTGGGGTAATAAAGGGGTAACAAGCAGATAGTATATAACCTGCAAATAACTTCGTAAGTAAACTGAAATTACGGTGTACGTTTCTGTAAATATAGTGTACCTCCGTGTAGGTAAGGTAATAAAGGGGTAACAAGCTATGCAAGCAAATTATTTATAATGATATTATTTTAACAGGTACCTATTATGTTAATATATTCCAGGCAAAAATTGTACGTCTGTTGTATATAAAAGCTATCACTACATTTCTGGCAAAATATGTTCTTGTGCAATTTTACAATTAATTTTAGCATTTGTGGGTTGCTTTAACATTAATTAATCTAGTAAGAAAAGCCAATAAATTCATTTATCATACTGTGCTTACATACAGCCATACACGTTTCATTTTCAACCCACAGATGTCAAAATTACCCTGTAAAATTGCACAAGAACATATTTTGCCAGAAATGTGATGATAACTTTTATATACAACAGATGTACAATTTTTGCCTGGAATATATTAACATAATAGGTACCTGTTAGTTTTAAAATAATTACATTATAAATAATTTGCTTGTATATCTGCTTGTTACCCCTTTATTAGCCTACCCAAAACTTAACATATTGTTCCCTTATACCTACACGGAGGTACACTATAATTACAGAAACGTACACCGTAATTTCGATTTACTTACAAAGTTATTTACAGGTTGTATATCTGCTTGTTACCCCTCTATTACCCAAAACTTAACATATTGTTCCGTCATACCTACACGGAAGTACGCTATAATTACAGAAACGTACACCGTAATTTCGGTGTACTTACGCAGTTGTTTGCGGGTCGTAAAATAAAGTGTTACCAATCAGAATACTTAAAATAAGCATGTCTTACTCTACAACTTCATACAGTTCAGTAGCCTAACTGTTGACAATTTACAGCAATGCGTTTGATCAGCATTTAACTATATGTAGCTCATCTAATCAGAATTTATTATCTTAACTATGTGTTTTAGAATTCTTAATTGTAATTACTCATTGTTATTTGGTTGACATGTTGTTTGCATTGGTTATACAAATGTGTGCTGTAAAACTGATATTCAAACATTGATAGCTCCTTAAAGTTTTATTAAGGTGAGCTTAACCTTGTTGCTCTGTGTAGCAGGGATACTAAGTCAAGCCGTCGCTTCTGTCTGGAGTGTTGAGCAAATCTCTGCTTGTAATGACCACAAACCAGAAGACTTCTCTCCTGTGGTGTGAAGCAATTAAGCTCACTAAAATACATGCATGATGCATAACATAGTGTGTTTGGAGGTCACACGTCTTCTGACAAGCATACAGGGAAAATGATGAGTTCACTGCACCGTGCCCAAGCCTGATCCCTTATGGATTCCCACTCTTTATCCCAGCTGCATGTTAACACACTGGCCACGTACTGCCACTGTTTTACGTGTAGTGGGCATGGTGCCATAGAATCATGATGGATGATTAAACCGGCACAAAAAAAGACAATAATGTGTTATAAAAATAAAATATCTCAACCGGTGTCACTCTGCATGATTTCTGCTACTGAACCTTTGTTTACTTTCTAAAGTATATACACTTCTTTTGCTCACAAACATCTCAGATTGTTAACCTTATTATACATATTTGCATTCCAGTTAAGAGGAAATGAAATGCACAGCAGGGAAGGATTAAGGACTCGCCAGCAGGTGAAGGAGAGGATGAGAATACAGATGGCTGTCCGCAGCTTCCTCCCCTTCTGAATCACTGCAGATATATAGAAACAGTTGTACTCACACCGTGTATGTATGTGCAAGACATAAGTGCAAGTTATTACTGTCTTGTTATAAGGTCAGTTATAAGGTCAGACATAAGTGCAGGGTATTACTGTCTCGTTATAAGGTGTAAGGTAACTATTTAAAAGTTTTTTCTCTCTTTGCATTGAATACAGGATGCAACTCCACACAGATTAGATGTAGTGATAATAAACCCTAGAAACCCACTTGTCATGCTCTCTGCTAGAGGGGCTATTTGAAGGCACACTGTTGAGCTTGTGGATTTAGCCGCATCCTGTGCTATTGTGTTTTTTAAGGGGCCAAATTCAGCAGCTTTGCTGTGTTTGTTTCCATGCAAAAAGTGTGGGAAACTTTTGTCCATAACATAGACTGTAAAAAATATGGACAAAGCACCTGTTACGTCACCCATAGACTTTCTGAAGAACGGTTTTGAGGCCGTTTATGGGGGGTATGGGCGGCGCCATCTTGGAAAATCTTTTCAGAAAGGATACAGAGGTGGTATGATGTGTTGTGTCAGATCATGGCCGAGACGTCACATTTCAGGAATTCCACTCGGCGCAGCCCGTTATCAGCTGTCAATCAAGTTGTCAATCAAAGTTAACCACGCCCTTATTTGTCATACATTTTATATCTAAATACGATCTAAACTAACGAGTTAGAAAAAAATTCACCCCCTCACAGTTGCCAGGCACTCGGTACCTATCGAAAAATACAATAAAAGTCCATGGGACCAACCTGTAAAAATATGATTTTATGCTGTGAAAATGGACATTTTAACATGGGGGTCTATGGACATTTGCTCCCTTTTTGGGACCTGCCCTTAGCGGATTTTCGATGTATTGCAGTTTTTCGCACTTCTGGTAGGAAGTTTTTAGATTAGAATGTTGCCGCTTGGTCCATAAGCCACAGTGGAAGGTCATGTAGATTCACCAGCCACTTCATGCAATTTTGAATCATTTTAAACTAATTTAATGATCATACAAAGAACAATTTAAGTAAGTGTTGACAAGCATTATTATGAAAAATTAAACACCTTAATTACATGATAATCTCAATAATTTCCTGCCAAGGCATACGCAAAATAAAGTTGGCAAGGGCTGGTTGAGTTGCATTAGAGTGTTCCGAAACACGCTCGAAGTGATTGATCAATCACAACACACTGGTCCTGTGAACCAATCAGGGCACATTGTGCTTTTTAGGAAGGAGGGGCTTCAAAACTAAACAAAACTAAAAAAGGGACCAAAAACTAAAAGGGACCAAAACTAAACAACAGAGCGTTACTGACAGACTGGAAAGAGAGAAGCTGCAAAGGTGCAAAATATGTCAAACGTGTTTTTTGAATATTCAAGCATAAAACCTTATACTGGTAGACCCCCAAAACAAAATTAAGACTTTGTGAAAAAGCATAGTATGGCCTCTTTACTTAATTGATTTCAATTGGTCAGAAGCTGAAGCTGAAAAGTAGCCATATTGTTATCTGGACAGCAATACTTTAAAAAAAAAAAAAATAAACCTTTGTGCTTAATTAAAATGAAACTATATGAGTATATGAATGCTAAATATTTTCTAAATTTTATTTTTGAACTTTTTTTGCACTTTATCAACAGTGATGTTGTGAGTGATGTACATGCAGTCATGTAATAAGATCACAACCATGCTTTTTTCTGTAACTCAGAAAAGAGTCAGTCTAAAAAAAACCCTTCCGTTTATCTATGAGGAAGTGAATTCTTGGGGGAGAAGTTGTTTTTCTGAGGCACTATTGTGCCAGCTGCATTGTCTTAGAAGCCACCAGTGGATCATAATATTGAGGCTTGACATTGTTTACTCATAAAGCTTTGATTCTGTGCCTGATAGCTCTGGGATCTGCTGCTGTACCCTGAATTTCTTCTTCCAATACTATATGGATTACATCAGAATTTTATCTCATGGTGCAGCATTACATGTGCCATGAAGAACTTAATGTGAATTGCAAAAGGTGATGCAGCAGAACCCGTTTCACATTCCAGATTAATTGTTAATGTACCATGAAACTGTCAACAGTTTTATAAAGCCAGTTAAACTGATTCATGTGCTAATAATGGCGTTCAGGTGGGGGCATTTATTGATCAAACAAAGAACAATTTAGGTAAGTGTTGGCTATTTGAATTGCAAGCAGTATTAAGATGTTTAAGCTCAGTAAAGGTTACTCTGGCTCTAAACACAATAGCCAAAGTGTTCCTCTTTGAATAGAGTCACAGTCCCCGTGAAGAATTTCACAACCTTTCATATCCTTAATGAAGGTTTTCATAAATGCGAGACAGTCCTGCTGCTTTTTGGCTCCCTCCAGTCAAGCCATTGTTCCTGAACGCATCAGGAATACCGAACCCTCTTTCATCCATTTAGGAAACTCTTTTTCCGCTTTTCTTTCTTTGGTTGGGGGCAGGGAGGCTGGTGGATGAGGAACACTAGCATACTTTCACACTCTCTCACTCTTTTCTTTCTTTGGGACTCATATAGATGTGTATAAATGGAGGGGGGATGGCCTGGGTTGCCGGCTCTCTTTTATTATTTCAGATTGGTGAAGCAGGTGATGGAGAATGCAGCAGACCAGAGAGGTACAATAAGGAAATTGTCTTGGGCCAAATAGCTCCAGATTAAGAACATGTCTGAAACTCTTTTCTTTTCTACATGCACGGAACGAGAAACAAGGTTAGATTGAGCGAGGTGTGTAGAGAGCTTTTTAGAAGCCTGTGGTAAGTGTGTCTTTAACTGGTGACTTCAAACACACCTTAAAAACGCATAAACAAGAACAAAAAAAGAGGAGAAGGTGGTTTTCTACAATTCTTACTCTAGTGAATACTTTTCTGGGTATGTTTATTTCAAAACTGTTGGCTAGGGAAAAAAAGTAATTTAAAGTTTCCACCATTATTGCCCAAGAAAAAAAAAAGATCAACTTAATATGAACTCATATTGACCAATAGTGAGGCATGTTGTCACACACAATGTGGTTGTCACAATGGAACCTGCCATTACGCCACCGACCGTTTATAGGCTTTTCTTCTAAATCTATAAATTATATAATATATCTGATCAACAAATATTGTAATATGCATACATTTATAGTATGTAAAAGACATGATGCCATGTTCCAAAAAAAGTGTTTTTTTATTAGTTTTTATTTAAAATTATTTTGTTTTGTGCGTGCGTACGTGCGCGTGTATCCAAAACCTATAGAAAAATGATGATGAAATTATAATTAGTTTTTAGAATAGACAGACACAAAATAATTGTCTAATATAACATGATTTTAAACTAGATATATAAATATTTATAAAATAAATTATAACCAACATATAAATCTTTTGATAAAGAAAACTAGCTTTTTTGTAATACAGGTTGTTAAACAAAATCTTCTAGTTTCATGTGACAACTTGCCCCATTCTCCATTATCTAATTACATTGCAAAGAAATATATTTTTTTCTGGGTGAACTAACTCTTTAATTTCACCAAGGTTGTTATATGCAATTTTATGACTTACGATCTTTCTCACTCGCCTCTTACAATGTAATTGTTTTTGTCTTGTTTTTTTATTGGGTGGATACCGAGAGATGAGGTCACAGAAGCAATTGTGCATGAAAAATGCCATTTCGTGCCTAGGTTCCTGCCGCACAGAATAGCTTAGTGTGGATCACAAAACTAGCTGTCACTTCTTAACATTAGTATAATACTGAGATTGCTCCGATGCTGTATCAAGACAGCGGCCCTCCATAATCACCATTATATAACAAGGAAAGACGCTGAAGGAGGATTGGAAAGAGCAACTTGCCGTTCAATAGTCGTGCATGATTATGTTTCTTAACAGCTCCTGTCACCCTGGGGCGAAATCCTAATCAAGACGCATAGCAATTCTCACATAACCTCATCTTAAACTTTGTATGCCTCGTTCTTTAAATGTCTGGATGGCTCGCTTTGTTTAAATAGCCCCCGGAATTGCTTTAAGGCTGACTACCTATAGACGTGCTTAATTAGCATCTGAGGGACCTTGTGATAATTGTTTGTTAATCCCGGCCTTCATTTGAATAATCAGGGTCTCTCTAGGATGCGTCTTTTTAAAAAAATCAATGTGCCAACCAGACTGTTAATGATAAAAATCTGCCCCAGCCTGGATAAAGTGGAACTGATTCACAATTTCTTGGGTGACGTGAGAAAGAGAAAGAGGTCGGACAAAAAAAAAGAAAGAAAAAAAGACAGACGGAAGTATGGAGGGGGGTTGCATGGAGAAACATCCCAAACATTACTCTCATTAGAGGAGTGAAATTACTGAAAGCACCCCAGTTAAATAACTCAATTAACGTCAAAGCAATAAAAGAGCTTCTGTAAGACCACCGGGACTAAAATACAAAGAGGATATTTCCATTCTCTGTTTGATTTATTAAATAAAAAAAGTGTATCATGGTTTCCATAAAAACATAAAGCAGTGCAACTGTTTTCAACATTGATAATAATAATAAATGTTTCTTGAGCTCTAAATCATCATTAGAATGATTTCTGAAGGATCATGTGACACTTAAGACTGGAGTAATGATGCTGAAAAGTCACATTTGCCCTCAAATGAATAGATTACATTTTAAAATAGATTAAAATGTTAAAAAGGTATTTTAAATTATTTATAAAAAATCACAATATTAGTTTTTACTTTATTTTTGATCAAATAAATGCAGCAGTTTTGAGCACAAGAGCACTTTCAAAAACATTTAATAAATCTGAATGGTATGTTTATATGTATATGTATATTTTGAAGCCAATTGCTTTACATCTGTAAAGTTGCAATGTGGAAACTGTCACGCTAACAATGTACATTATGTGTCTATCCATCAGATGAAAGTATAATAGAACTACGCTTTACATATAAGTAGCCAACAATTACAAATGAGATTTCAAATGAGAAAAAGTTGCATGCATAATAATCAAAAAAATTAGCATAGTTGCTTAAAATAGTATTGGATGGAGTATAACATGTCTCCTCACAGGACATTTCAAAGTCCCAGAAGTATATAATGTCAACCACCCGTGTTTATTACACAGTTTCCCCCATGGGGACCGTAGGCTACTCCTTACAATATAGGTCATTACAGCTTTTACTATCCTTGTGGGGACGTTTGGTCTCTGTAATAGGCAAAACCTGCCCCACACACATTCACACAAGCACAGTGAGCTATATAAAAGGGACATTGAGGTTAAAAGGGAAAGAGAAATGATGGATATTAGCTTGAATCTCATTATGTGCATAAGATATTTAAAAGGCAGTTCAATGATAGTCCGATAGAATTCAGAGTGACTTTGCAGTCTGCATGTCCTGTACTACAACATTCATGCAAACTAAAGTGGAACAGTGCCCTTGTCTGATTCACTTATGAAATAAAGCTTTGGTTTTGAACATTTCCTTCAAACTCACGATTCGTGCAGCTTTTGTTCCAGCCCACCGCCTTGCGGAATACGTAACGTAAGCCTGTCATCTCATATTCTGAAATAACTTGCTCTCTTTCTCTAACTGGTATTTATTGATATGTATTTTCCTTTGTTACCAGTGGTTCCGTATGAAATAGACATGAGAACTTGACAGCGAAATCTCCGCTTCTGAGCCAAGAAAAAAAAAAAAAAAAACGCTTTGCCAAGAATTCATAGACATCTGCACAATAAGGAACAAAACTCTATTGCATGGTGCCCTTGCAGAATTGTTGAAGCTCTTGTTTTATTCACCAGAAATTAAATGGGCATTCCTCTCCGTCTGCCTCACTCTCTCTTTCTCTCGGTCTCTCATCCTTTTCTTAGCGCTTGCACTGTGACTCATCAGCGAGGCATCCTGGGAGTGTTGAATAATGTATGTCTCACCATACAGGCGGAGACACAATGCAATCTCAGAGAGAGACTCGTGAGCTTGTTGGACAATCACACAGTTGCTGTGTGCTCTGTTCTGTTTAAAACCAAGCACAAGCTTTTCATTCACCTTAGCTCAAGACCCTCGCTCATCCCTCGGCCTCATCTGGAGACCCCTTCTTCAACTGTCACAGACAGCCTTGGTGCATTCAAGACAGAAAGATCGTAGTTGTGAGTTGAGCACAACAAACTCAGTTGCCATCACAAAGCCGTATAGTGGGAAGCTTAGGATTTTCTTTAAAGGGAAAATTCACCCAGAAATGAAAATTGTGTCATTAATTGCTCACCCTCATGTCGTTCCAAACGCATTAGACTTTTGTTCAACTTCAGAACACAAATGAAGATCTTTTTGATGAAATCTGAGAGCTTTCTGTCCATCCATAAACAGCTACACAACCACCACTTTGAAACTTGAAATTTATAAAGAGATCGTAAAACTAATCCATTTGAATTGAGCGGTTTGTATGACAAACGGCTTCCGCAAGAATCAATGAAGTTCATTTTTGTATTACGCAGCAAGTTCGAACTTCCGATAGAAGCAATGAGGTTTGTTCTCACTTGTCAAGCAGGTTTGGTTGAAGCGTCAATGTGGTAGTTGCGCAGCTGTCTATGGAGAGTATATGAAGATCTCAGATTTCGTCAAAAAGATTTTTGTGTGAACTGTCCCTTTAAGCCCAGAGTTTAAAAGTTGAGGGGGTGTCAGTGAGAAACGTGTCCACTGGAGGCAAGTTGAGGTGAGAACCCAAACGCAATTTATTACAAAACAAGATAAACACAAAAACAAAAGCATGACAAGGCATGGAAAACTCTAAGCTAAAACAGGACCACAAAACAAGATTAGAGAACAAGATACTGGGCCAGGGAATAAAACAAACAATACTCGACAAAGACACAGGGCAAACATGAGGGTTTAAATACATATAGGACTAACCATAGACATAATAAATACATAGACACCCTATTGGCTGCTGGTGGTACGTCAGTGGCGCCGCCATATCAAGGAGGGCAACTTTCCCATACCTCTCATTATGGAAATTGAGAAAAATGCCTGTTTCGTGCGCTGCGTGGGGCTGTACAAATCACCGCACAATTGAAAACAGGTCTCGGGGAATTACCTTTCACAAACAAGACTAAAAAATTTTTTTGGGTTGTATTTGGTCATTATATAATTAGTAATAGAAACGTACACCAAGTACAAACCACTGACATCGGCTGATAAATGTAAACGTTATTATTATTTTTATCCAGGAAAACCACAGCTCACCTGTTTACTTGCATTTGTTTACAGCACAGTCTTGACCTCCGCAAAATGGCGGACACGTTGACGTATCGCAGCAACGTTCCAAAGCGGCCAATAGGGCGTCTATGTATATATTATGTCTATGGGACTAACGACGAGACAGGGGACACCTGTGAACATTAAACAATCAACCAATGACAACATGACACAACAAACAAGGGAACACAAGGCAAGGTCACATGACTATAACAATAATTACATGAAAGAGCGTTGTTTAACATCAGTCCTAAATAAAGAAGGAAAAACGCTAAATTTAGTTAATCTCTTAGTGTTAAAAATCAAGTTATGCGGTTTCTTAAAAATACGGGGTTGTTTTACAGTATTTAATATGTGCATATTTATACTATAGGTATAGGTGCGCATAGGTGAATAATTCCCTCTGACTATTCTCGACGACCACACTCCTGTCCGGTAGGTGGCAGTAAATGCACCTTAAGTTGGTTTGCCAACTGCCAGTTAAACTCTAAAAGAAGAAGAAGAAGAAGACAAGAACAAGGAACAAGAAACAAAACCCACACCGTGACACTTATAGGTATTTAGCAGTGACATTGTCAGGCTTTTTTGTTTACAACAAAATAATAGCATTGTAATATAACAAGATACATGTTACAATGGCTGCATAAATGAATTAAAAACATAAAAAAACGCTAAACACACCTGATGCACATTCTTTGTTCCTATTTTTCTAGAAGTGGAGATTAAAAACCTTGCTTTATTTTTGTGTTGTTAATTAAGAGAAGGTACACTGCCATCTTGCCCCTACAAAAGTGACTTCAACGCACCTGATGTCGTAAAACACGAATTCCCAAACTTCCCTAGAGGAATGGAACACCATCTAAACCACCATGTCGTCAGAAACTAATCAGGGCTAATAGTAGCTTTTGTTTTGTGCTCAGGAATCTGAATTTGAAACAGTGTTTGAAAATGTGAACAAGTCTATCCCGCACAGACCTTATTATTATCTCACACAGACCGGAAGATGGGTTTGAAGCTCAGAGCAATTACACGGGACTCCAGAGTATCCAGAGGGTCAAGTGCCTTTCTCAAGGACACAATGGCAGTCAGTGTTGGAGAAGGTAACTTTTTAAATTAAAAAGTGTTACTCAGCTCTAACAGTTTACAATTTTTTACGTTTTAAGTCATTAACATGAACTAATAGCATTTATGTTCAATTCTACATATTGTAATATATTTTACATTTTAAAGTTGTATAAATTAACATTACATTTATTAATTTATCTTCCATGAATTAACAAGGAATAATAGTTTTTATTTATTTTTATAAATTAACATTGCCTAAGATTCATTCTAATGTAATAACTAATAACTAATCTAAATAGCTTTTTTGCTTTTGTGTAACTTTTTCACACTGTCTCTAACTGTCAAATTGCGTACTTGGACTTGCTTTTGCTTACCAGAAGCATTTTTTGTAAGTAGGAGTAGGTTACAAAGCATAAATCAGGTGGGTTGAAAGAAAACATTGCGGCATAACACACTCTCTATAACAATAATATCCATCATGCTCACACTTACAACTCCCACAATGTTTGCACCTTAATTATACTCATAGCACAGAGAGTTTGTCAATTGTAATTGGCAATTACATAAATAAATATGTATAAAAGTGTTACTTATTTGAAAAAAAAATGTAAGTGTAAATGTAACATGTTATTTAAAAAGAGATTGCATAACACTTACAAACCTGAAATGACTTTCTTTCTTCTGTAGAACACAAAAGAAGACATGTTGAGGACTGTCTGTTCTGTACGAAAGCCAATGGGGTTCAATGTAGCGTTTGACCCCAATGAAAAAAAGTAATTGCAGTGTGTTCTGAAAAATACTGTATATTTTTTTTCAATGCTCTATCTCTTTAAAAATGTACTTCATCCACTAACATGTAAATGCAATCTGTGCATAAATGTGATGCCATGTGTAATCTCCTGTAGAGACTTTAAGAGTGTGTGCAACAGAGTATGAAAGGGAAAGTGCATCTCTACTGTGATAGTGTTCATTTTCTGAAGCTCCTGTTCATATTCAGAGCCTTTTGTATGTTCTCCTGCAGTCCCAGCAGCCCCCGTGAACCGTATCCGCTCCCGCTGCCACTGACTGTAATTCACCCCAGAGCTCCGTGCACCTTTGCAGCAGGGGTCAGCGCTATACTGCAACACTCGTCTCCTGCGTTTCCAGCTCATTCTAACTCTGTAGAGCCCTGCCTCCACTTCCCTGCCTGTAATCAGCCATGGCTCCGGCACACAGCGGCGGATCAGTTCTTTTCATTTAACCCCACCGTCGTCCCAAACCACCACACACACACACATACCACACATATCCTCAATGCTGAAGTCCCAGACACTGCAATATTCCCATCTTCCCAACCTTGATAAAATGAAAAAAAATAATTCTCTAGATATTGCACTCTTGGGATTAGGGATTTCAGAAAGATTTGATTTTGTAAAAGACATGACTCTCCTCCATGTGCCAGTCTCTTCAATCAGCCAACAATGTCCCTTTCACTGGACTTAACCTTCAGCTCTCTTTATATCAGTGTTTTACTCTGTCTGTTCATCTGTAATTACTCTGCAGATACAGTGAATAACCCTCAACCTTTAATTATACAGTACTGAGAGAGTAGAACATTTCAGGAAATTGCTGGATGAGTAAAACAGTTTCATTTGGTAATGCTACCTTGTCTGGAAGATCTGCAGCAAATTTTCATTGAAGATTCATGTAAGGCAGGTGTGTCAAACTCAGTTTCTGAAGGGAGACAGTTTAGCTCCAATGCCCTGAACCAGCAAATCAATGTCTTCAGGATCACTAAAAACTTCCAGGCAGGCAAGTTGGAGCTCATTGCAACAAAACTCTGCAGGCCCTCCGGGAACTGAGTTTGACACATGTGATGAAAGGGATTGGTGTCTAACTTCTAGCAGTAGTCTTTGCCATCTTACAGGGGACATTCTCAGACCTTTGGCTAATGTTGTGAAGGTTCTCTCAAAGTTGTCAACATTCTTTCAAAATGTTTGTTCAAAGTAATCTGGTCTTTAATATTGTTTTCCAAACGTTAGTAACCCTTTTTGGTTTTATGGTGACTTAAGGCGAGACACTACAGGTGAATTGGGTAAAATTTTAAATAATAGATATCACCATGAAACTTTCTCAGTTGATTACTTATACACAAGTATATAAAAAATGTATTACAAGTTTTTGAAATTTGTATGTTTAATTATGCAAATTAGGCATTATCTCATTAAATATGCACAATTTTGCACATATTTCGGCAGATAAATCTGAACATATGATAAAACCAGGTGCAAAATATTTTTTTCATTTTGTTTACACACAAGATGAAAAAAAGAATTTCAGAGGGATTTCAGGATAGGCCTATATGCTTTCATTACCTAGGAAATCAAAATATACTGTCCATAGCCTTAAAAAATCAATTCTCGCCATATTTTTTTGATTAAAATGTCATATAAATCAGGCCAGGAATGATTTATAAACAAATCCCTCTGAAAATATCTTCAGAATACTGCTAAGTGTATAACTGGAAAGTTTGGTGTACACAGGTGCTACACAGGCTGAGAAGTTTCTACTGGAGAATGACAAAAAACTCATTTTGAGAAAACAGCATTTAAAGATTTGTAATGTAAAAATTCCATATTTGATTTGATTTGATTGATTGATTGATTGATTGATTGATTGGTTGGTTGGTTGGTTGATTGATTGATTGATTGATTGATTGATTGATTGATTGATTGATTGATTGATTGATTGATTGATTGATTGATTGATTGATTGATTGATTGATTGATTGGTTGATTGGTTGATTGATTGATTGATCCAAAATAGCTGTACATTAAACATCAAATATATTCTGATTGGCTGTGATTGTGTCACATCATTCATTATGTGTTCAGTATTGGCAGATAAATGGCTTGCAGCTGGAAACTTTCCATTGCATCTGATTAGGACACAGTATTGTGTTTCAGTCAGCACTATGTCTGAAATTGTTGGTGAGATTGGTTGTGTCAGTAATTGAAAAGTATCATAAAGAGAAATCTTTAGCGATTGTCATAGTGTCCTTCTCAGTGGTTATCTTATCTCTGCCCCCTAAAATTTCTCAAACTTTCACAAAACAGTTAGCAGATATACTCATGAGTTTCTAACTTAACTGTCAACACCACCTTGGAGAGCCAGATTTTGGCTGTAGATACAGGGATGTTTATTTCATGCGCTCGGCGCTATCAGAATATATCATCAGCTGTGCCTCGGGACATGTCGAAAGATACAGAATGCTAAGACACAAGTTCTTAAATTCAACCAACAAACATTTCACAAGACTTGTTGTACAACACAACATTGGTGGCAGTGTTACAGTACGAAGCGCTATGGCTGTCACGTCACTCTTCCTGGTGATGCCCGCCGAAGCGTTCCATGTGTGCAGGTGATGAAGGCCAAGGCATGCCTAGCTATCTGGGGAAAATCATTGTGACAGTAGAGTAGTGTGGGACCTGCAGCTCGAGCTGAGTCCCTGGGCCTGTGCACTGATGGAGTATAACACGTTCAGGAGGCACACAGCCCCAGGCCTCTGATTACTGAACACACACGGGCCGGTATCACATTTAACAGTCAGCAACCCAGAGGTCATCTTCACAAAGATATCCTGTTCAGGACGTAGAGAACATGTTTTTTTTTTTTTTTTTTGACGGATTATGTCTCTCTCTTTTGCTCCAAATGTCTCTTGACCAGCATCTTAAAAAATGTAAACCTCTCAACAGTTGCAGACATTCATTCATTCATTCATTCATTCATTCATTCATTCATTCATTCATTCATTCATTCATTCATTCATTCATTCATTCATTCATTCATTCATTCATTCGCTTGTTTGTTTCATACAGTATTAATAAAAGGATCACGATTAAATGTGTGATAATTAATAATCTTAATGTTTATGCTTTTTTAAATCAGACATTAGCATGTTAAATTGACATCCCTGTTGTTAAATGAATTTGATTTTTTTTTTGTTACATTTTAGATAAATGCATTAAATTGGCAGCCCTATTACTCTATGGATTAAGATGAATTAATAATGAATTTTTAATTAATCTTAACTTTTACACACACACACACACACACACACACACACACACACACACACACACACACACACACAACACACACACACACACACACACACACACACACACATACATATACACATATATAGCAAATCAGAGCTCTATAATAATTGCTCCATTACTCTAGGATCTGCTTTCATTTAGAGCCAAGGAGTTTAATGAATTTGTCTTTTCCTTTATCAGAGGCAGTTTATATCCGCTGCCCCTTGAACTGTTGCTCAGCTATCCTATTTACTCTATATTCCTCTCTCTATTTCCTCTCTCTATTTCTCTCTCTCATCTCTCTCTCTCTCTCTCCTCTCTCTCTCTCTCTCTCTCTCTCTCTCTCTCTCCTCTCTCTTCTCTCTCTCTCTCTCTCTCTCTCTCTCTCTCTCTCTCTCTCTCTCTTTTCCCCTATTACTCTCCTCCGCTCTTTTTTCCCTTTTCCCTCTCATTGGTTTTCATGGTATATCCATAGAAGCATCTCACGTGCACAATGGCGCAAAAGGAATGGCACAAATCAATTACTTTTCAGGCCTGCGAGGCTGGTGGGAGGACAAGCCGAACTGTTAGTATGGGACTTGTGTTTCCCATAGCAAGGTTACGCCTTGTCATCTTATCTAAGAAGCTCATCACCAAACTGCCAGCGTCACACTTGAGAGGTGCCCCGGCAAGCAAACTGGTGTTTACCATCAGTATGACCCCGAAGGAAAATACAACTGCAATGTCAGGCAAGTAACCTGAATAAATGGTTAGAGTGACATAGAGTGAGCGGGAACCAGGTGGTGATTTCTGAGAGACATTCAGTGCTAAAAAAAACTGCAGAGGTGTGAGGGTGTCCTTGGTTAAGTCTCATGTAATTGCTTTGTATAACTCTAAAGTGCTGTTTTTTCCGGTAATCTTACTCTGAGAGGTGAATCTCATAAATGAAGAGATTCATCTCAGCCCCTGGTATCAAAGTAAGCTCTGATATTGCTTTGATTATATGTAAGTAACATGCCACTGACAACTAAGCCAATGGAGAAAATTTCTGTTCCAATGTCTTTTCTGAAGTAAATTATTTTTTTCTGTTATGTTCTGATATTAATATTCTGTTCTGTTTTTGTGCTGTTCTGTTCTGAAGTTAAGATTCGGTTTTGTCCTGTTCTGAAGTTAAGTTAAGTTTTGTTCTGAAGTTAAAATTATTTTCTGTACTGTTCTGAAGTTAAGATTTGGTTCTGTTCTGAAATTAAGGTGTGTTCACACTTGGCAGGTTTGGTTAGATTAAAACAAACCCTTGTGCGATTGTTCTGTTAGTGTGGTTCATTCGAATACGTGTGAACGCCTCCATCTGATCCCTTTTAGGCACCAAACAAGCAGTTTGGTCTCGGTCCGCTTCCAAGAGAACTCTGGTACGTTTTGAATGAAATATGAATGCAATACAGACAAAAGACAGGTAAATGAACCAAAACAGGACATGATTTCACAAGATGCAACCCAAAGAAGGACAAAAATGTTTTTTCTCGTCATAGTTGTAATTTAGCCCATCACAAACCAAAGACAAACTTAAAAATATGCAATGGAGTCTATTTTTGAGTACACACAAAAAATCACACAAAAAAGATCAGTGTGGCTTTATGTATTGAGCAATAGTGTGGAAATGGCCATACACAAATTGGTGAGGTATAAAGTGGTAGTGGTAAAATGAATAAAACTAGGTAACGGCTGCAGAGAACAGTGAAGACATTATCATATAAGCTGAGAGAAGCAAGGTTTATTGTAAAAGAGAACTTTGTGTTTGCAAAGTAAGTGGTTGAAGAAAAGAAAACAAAAAGAAAGAGAACATCTAACACTAAGCACATTCAACATTCTCTCTCTCTCTCTCTCTCTCTCTCTCTCTCTCTCTCTCTCTCTCTCTCTCTCTCTCTCTCTCTCTCTCTCCTCTCTCTCTCTCTCTTTCTCTCTCTTTATCTTCATCCCATATTTTGCTTTTCATCTTTCTCTCTTTTCCCTTCTCTTCTACCTCATCATTTCTCTTACATAGTTGGTCTCTTCCAAACTCTATCCGTTGTATTTGGTCTGGAAGGCTGTGCATTCCCTATTAGAGTGATAAACCAGTATAGGCAACAGCTTGTCCTTATTAAGCAATGGAAATGCTCCTGGTTTTGAAGTTCACTCTCACTTCCCTCTGGCCCCTAGGCCTGCAGGCCGGGCCCACCAGAGCAGGCCGACATTTACACAGCCGCCATTGATGTATATCTGACCTTTGATGCAGTCTTTCTGTGTTCCCTAGCCTGGGGCCTAATTAAAACTAACAGCCCTGTGATACGCCACAGAAACATGGACCCCCATCTCCACCTCCTACAACCCCATAGAGTTTGTGCGAGTCTCCAGGACATTTCTCTTCTAGTCCTGAATTCAGAGTGGATGGAGAAGGTATGGGAAGATATTAATGTAATATCCACTATATGGCCTCATGACCTCTCTTGGACGTCCATAACAAAGTAATAGTGTAAAAAAAGGTTTTGGAACTATATGTTGTTTACATTTTCCATTGATCCTTAGAATCTCTTCTTTGTTGTGCCTTTTTGCGTTGGCTTGTGATACACTTTGCTGCCACTAGAGGGGATTTTCACTTTCACAGAAATGTTTCATCAAGTATCGAAGATCAGAGTATTGGATCCATGAAAAACAATGAGGTACTCAATAAAAACACACTGCAAATACTGTCCCAAAGGCACATTAATTTAATGGAATGTATTGTCAGTAATGTCTTGTGCTGCTCATATTGTTTGAATTTATTCCATAAGATATTATGCCATATATGTTCAAATATTCACTAAAATCACACCTTGTCTTACAAAGGTGTAATCGCTCAAATAACAGCAACTCAATTAGATCAGCTAACTTCAAATTATGTTAGGGAATTTATATTTATACACTCTAAAAAATGCTGGGTTGCATTTTTGGCCCCAATGGCTGGGACCCCCCAATGGCTGGGATACACTTTTTAGAGAGTATATTTATTTGTTATATTGCAAATTAATCTCATTATTATAATTATTATCAGTATTTGTACATAATGTTTGGTTTTAGCAGACATACTCTACTACAACATAAAAAAAAAATCTTACTGACCCCATACATTTGAACGGTAATGTACATTTTCACCGTTACTGAAACATACAATATCAAGCTAAAACATGAGCTTTTACATTTGAACAAATTTTATTTTTACTGAATGGAATTTATAGGCTGATTGAACTGTATTTACTTCACAACATTAAATATTTTGAGTAACATCTAATTTTTTTTTAATGCATGAAGTCTATAAATTTCAAATGTTAAAATGAATGAAATATTGTCATCATTCAATCATTCAAATGTGATTAATTAACCATTTAACACTGTCATGGTTTACTATTTGCTTATTATGTGTGTGTTTTTTTTTTGTTTGTTTTTTTGAGAAGTGAATATTTATATATAATAAAATGTAACTAACAAACATATTCAAATCTAATTTAAAGAATTTGTTAAGATGTTTCCGAAACTGTGCATAAGTAAATATAAATTTACAAATACCCACTGTACATGTTTACAGTGTTAGCTCTTGTTTTCATTATATTCCTTAACATTTAAAGAAGCATGTTGCTTGTTAAAAATATGCAAAGACACAAATTAAACAATATATATATATATATATATATATATATATATATATATATATATATATATATATATATATATATATATATATATATATATATATTTTATATATATATATATATATATTATATATATATATATCAAGTGAATGGTTGGGCTTGGCGGGAGAACAAGGGAAGTGGAAGGGCACAAAATACAGGGAAACTTGTGACATTAGTGTCGCAGGGCAAGGTGATGGCTCATAGTGAGTACATCTATACCCCTTTCTGGTGCCCTGACAGGGCCTCGTTTGTCTTGCTGTGGTGCAGTGTGGGAAGGTGTGGGTGTGTGCCTGGGGGTTGTGAGGGGGTTGATTTATGGCAGCACGCCCCAGAGGTGGCAGAAGCGAACTGTGACAATCTGGTCTTTTGGGAAAATGGCGTGTACCCAGAAAGCCCCAGGGAACAGGGGACATGCCAGTGTCCTCAAAGAATGGCACTTCTGCCCTGGTTGCTCTACTTTGGATGTTAATGGCAGCTGTCCTGATGTAACACATCCAGTTAAACCCAGTGGCCGTCCAGTTCAACTGTTTCAAACACTTTTTGAGTCATGATACTACACTACCATTCAAAAGTTTCGTGTCATTACTCCAGTCTTCAGTGTCACATGATCCTTCAGAAATCATGAAACCATCCATCCATCCATCCATATTTAGCTTTTATTTTTCTTAGTTACATTCAAGATTTACAACATGCGTTTTGGAATTAAAATGGGTGAATATACTGTATAGGATCGTTTGCTATTGAACATTTCATTTGCTATTGTTGAAGGTAATTAAAAGCTGACCTCTCGTTGAGCAATTTAAAAATGTCTAAATCAGAGAAATCAGTCATTTATTTATCAAAGCTCTTCAATTGTGCACTTGTTATCTTGAAGTTAAACGTTTTGATAGAATGTTTTTCCAATGTCTTACTTAAAAGTTCTGAAAACCGCAGGCTTCTCTTCACTGGCACAGGTCACATTCCATCAGTAATGTAACTGAATTACAGATCACACAGAGGGTAGCTGGTATCAGTTATGCACATAAATTCAGTACGTAACTGGGTTTTCCCTAAGTCCACAGAGACATGGATGGATTTCCACACACACACGTGCTCACTCACAGAAAGGGATATTATTTGATATGTGTGACCTTTGACAGCAAACGCAGAGCATTCATTGGTATTCTTAACAGTGTTTTAGGGTGAGACCGAAGCTCTTCGTACCCCACGTTCCGATGAGATCTGCTCCAGATTTGGTATTCTCAGCATAGGAACCTTCCTAAACTTACCCCTATTTGCAATGCAAATATCCCAAGACAGATTTATCCAATGGCATTGGGAATCACAGATAAACAGCACACTGGCAATGACTTTGCTTGTCATTCTCCTCAGATGAGGTAAACATCATTATGATTTATAGTGCTTAGTGACATTGCGGGAATTCAAAATATAAATATTTCAGCTGACATACTGATAGACTGACTTCCATTTGAACCTGAAGAAAATAGTCTGATTTGTAACATCATAAATACATTTAGATCAATCGCTCTGCTTCTACGCATACATCAACGTCAGGCCGTAGAGGCACATCTGGTCTCAATTCAGAGCTAGCATTGCAGTTTTGCTAATACACTGTTGATGGCGATGCTTAGAGGTGCTCAACCTGTCTGAAAAACACAAGCGGACAGATGCCTCAAAATAGGATAAACCACAGGAGCTCATGAGTAGATTAAACCCATTATGGTTTGATGGTGTTTGTAATAACATTAACATATTGAAAGGCTTCAGTTACAGCGAAACCTCTTAAACATTGTCAGCCAATCAGCAACCAGTGAACTTGTCCCATTGCTTACGGTCTGGCAGCAATTGTTCATTTGATGGTGTGAATAATCTATGCTTTTCATTTACAGTATGTATTTATTTTGTTTTTTTAATCAGCACACATCTACATACAATAAAATTGCATAACTGCACACCACACACACACACACACACACACACACACACACACACACACACACACACACACACACACACACACACACACACACACACACACACACACACACACACACACACACACACACATCTAAATATGTCTTAAAGGTTAAAAAACATATATCTTTAGACTGTAGGTACATACTACTTTCACACAATAATGTAATGTTATCTCTGTTGCGTTGCGTCGAGATCGACGCTGTGGGAACGCTCTGCGTGATTGCGACATTAAGCCCTTGTAAAATCAGTCCTTAATATGAAGGTATTTTTGGTGCAAATCAACTGAACATTGAAATTTGTAGTTGTAGAAAATAGCCACACATGTATCAGTACATTTGAAGTCACAGAGAGAAATGTTTTAAGAGTTGCAAACTTGTAGACTTTTTTTTCTCGTCCACAACACAACAGTTACACCTTCTCAAATTCTTCATTGCAGGTGGACAAATCCTATTCTACAAATCACAAATTAAGAAACTCGTACGTTCACATTTTTGATACAGTTGCTGCAGTGAATATGCTGCAAAACATGCTGCATTTACACACCTGCATCAAAAAATGTGAAGTCACAGAGAAATTTTGCTCATCAGCAAATCAGTATGTGAATTCATACAATGAGAGTTGCAAACCTATAGAATATTATCTCACAAATGTCTTGTATATTTTTCTAGCACAAACACAAGTACAGAACTAAAACTGCTTGAATCTGCTGCGACAAATCTCAAACACTGATTTTTTCTTTCAAGTGACAAGATTCACACGCTCTCCCATTTGCACCACTGATCTATGTGAAATGTGGAGCAAAAGTGAGTTGTGCATCTGTAGAAGCAGTGGGCGGGGCCTACATGAATATTCATGAGTTTCCCGGGCATGCGCTTGGAACTGCTCATTTTAGTTCACGTTTCTCACGTTTCTCAGCAGGTTTAATGGATTATTTCAAAAAAGGTAAATACACCTTAACCGACAATTGTATATCATTTCATAAAGTTCCTAATGTTTTTATTATTTTGCACGTTTTGTGCAGATATCCTGTCAAGGCAGGGGCTGAGGCCTAGGGAAGGGAGACTCTGGAAGTTATGGAAGAGTGGGTTTGGCCTCTGAGGGGGCCCAACTCATAGACTCAGGTCTCTCAACTGAGGTTGTTGAGGCCACAATCACTCTAGAGCTCCTTGCACAGGAAACAAACCGGTTGGAACGTTGGAGCAGGAGGGGTGTCTTTGTAGCCTTGTATTAGGGGTATCCCAGGGGCGTTACGTCGGATGACTATGAATGGGGTTTCGCTTAGAACACCTATCGACTTCGAGTATACAAAACGAGCCAATGGCAAAGAAATGCCATGGGTCTGTACAATTTGCATGACGTAACTCCGCCCCACCTTGTGAGTATAAAAGGAGGACGCCGGCAACATGCAGATATGTTGCCCTGACAGATACGGAAGTGGCAGGCAGACGTAACGTCTCCGTTCCCTACTCAGGGAACGAGGGTTACATCCGTAACTGAGACATTTCCTTTCGTTGTCACTCCGAGTTACGTCGAGTGACGACGAATGGGGTTACCAGTCTAATCACGCCACCTTCACAGCTGTCTTCCAGTGCCCTGCGTAAATCTGAGATCCCTGTCGTGAGACTAGCACGGACGAAGGACTCCTATTTAGAACAGGAATACCAAGTACACTGGGAAGCATATCCCATAGCTTAGAGGAAATATGCAATTAATGCCAACCCAGAGGGGGGGGGGGGGGACTTAGAGAATAACATATGACCCGAAGTATGCATATGGAGAACACTGGGGTGTCCAGCCGCAGGTGGAATATTTCAACCCCAGGGGTGGCAAGGTGGCTTGCCAAGGAAAGACACATGCTCAGAGAGGCTTACAGTGGGAATACACATGTGGGAGTTGCTCCGGAGAGGGACCATGCACACGGATGGCACCTAGCCGACGCACAGGCAAGAGACACTGGCGCCGACGTCAAGAGTGCTGGAGGAACTCAGGGCTTTCGGGGAAGCTCACCTGAGGAGAATATCGCACTATCCAGTCCGTGGAGTGGAATGGCGAGCAAGCGAAGACACCTGAGCGGGTCCAATACTAGCTGGTTGAAGCGAGTACATGAGAGGACACTGGCTCCACTCGGAGATTGTAGAATCTGGCGAATGTGTTAGGTGTTGCCCAGCCTGCAGCTCTGCAGATGTCTGTTAGCGAGGCGCCATGCACTAGAGCCCAAGAGGATGCCACACTCCGGGTGGAGTGGACAGTCACACCAAGGGGGCACGGTCGACCTTGCTGCTGGTATGCCAAAGCAATGGTGTCCACTATCCAGTGAGACAGCCTTTGCTTGGAGAGAGCCTTTCCCTTCAGCTTCCCGGGGCAGCGCTTGCAGGTTCACCACCTGGTTCCGGAAGGGAGTGGTGGGAACCTTGGGCACATATCCGAGCCAGAGTCTCAGGATCACGTGAGAGTAAGCCGGCCCGAATTCCAGGCACGCTTCGTCAACGGAGAATAATAATAATAATAATAATAATATAATTCATTACATATATATAGTGCTTTTCTAGGCACTCAAAGCGCTTTACATAGAAGGGGGAATCTCCTCAACCACCACCAATGTGCAGCATCCACTTGGATGATGCGACGGCAGCCATATTGCACCAGAACGCCCACCACACACCAGCTTACTGGTGGAGAGGAGACAGTGATGAAGCCAATCAGTATATGGGGACGATTAGGAGGCCATGATGGACAGAGGCCACTGGGCAAATTTGGCCAGGATGCCGGGGTTACACCCCTACTCTTTCGAAAGACATCCTGGGATTTCTTGTGACCACAGAGAGTCAGGGCCTCGGTTTAACATCTCATCCGAAGGACGGTGCTATTTTTACAGTATTGTGTCCCCATCACTACACTGGGGCGTTAGGACCCACACAGACCACAGGGATAGCACCCCCTTCTGGCCACACTAACACCTCTTCCAGCAGCAACCTGTTTTTCTCAGAAGGTCTCCCATCCAGGTACTAACCAGGCTCAGCCCTGCTTAGCTTCAGTGGGCAACCAGTCTTGGGCTACAGGGTGATATGGCTGCTGGCAGCCATATGTATGTAGAATGCGTGTAGGTCCCCTACCCTCTTGATAGAGGCCAGTGCAACCAGGAGCGCTGTCTTTATTGACAGGAGCTTAAGCTCCACTGATTGCAAAGGCTCAAAGGGAGCACTCTGCAGGGCAGTTAGAACCACCGCGAGGTCCCAAGAGGGAACGAGAGGAGAGCGAGGAGGATTCAGTCTCGATCAGGTCGTGCTTTCCTACGGACTTACATTCTACCGTATCATGCTGTGCGGCGATAGCGGCAACGTATACTTTGAGGGTGGAGGGAGACAGCCTTCGCTCCAACCCATCTTGAAGGAAGGAAAGCACGACACCCATCGAACATCTCCGGGGGTCTTCTCGGCGAGAAGAGCACCAGCTGACTAAGGGGTTCCACTTCAACGCATAGGTGTGTCTCGTGGACGGCGCTCTAGCGGAAGTGATAGTAGCCACCACCGCTGGTGGTAGGGTACTCAAACCTGCCTCATCCCGTCCAGGAGCCACACGTGGAGGTTCCAAAGATCGGGACGAGGGTGCCATAGGGTACCCCGTTCCTGAGAAAGGAGGTCCTTCCTCAGAGGGATTGGCCAAGGAGGTGCTGTCGCGAGGAGTACTAGTTCGGAGAACCAGGTCAGGGTGGGCCAGTACGGTGCAACCAGAAGGACCTGCTCCTCGTCCTCCTTGACCTTGCGCAAGGTCTGCGCAAGAAGGCTCACTGGGGGAAACAAATACTTGCGACTGTGCGCCAGTGCATTCGTGCCGAGCGTGCCCTCGGTCAGGGAATAATACAGGACGCAATAGGTCGCAATAGGTCTCGTGAGAGGCAAACAGATCTATCTGTGCATCCCCGAACTGGTCCCAAATCAGCTGAACCGACTGGGGATGGAGTCGCCATTCTCCTGGGAGGGGCTGAAGCCGTGAGAGCTCGTCGGCTGCACAGTTCAGGGCTCCGGGAATATAAATGGCTCGAAGTGACCTCAAATGCTTCTGACTCCATAAGAGGAGGTGGCGGGCGAGTTGCGACATACGGCGGGAGCGTAGACCACCTTGATGGTTGATGTACGCTACAGTGGTGGTATTGTCTGATCGGACTAGTACGTGTTGACCCCTGAGCAGCGTCCGGAAGCGGTGCAGGGCAAGGCGTACTGCCAGCAACTCGAGGCAATTGACATGCCATAGGCGCTGGGGTCCTGTCCAGGAGCCCGCGACAGCATGTCCATTGCACATGGCGCCCCAGCCCGTGGTGGAGGCATCAGTTGAGACAACAACATGCCGGGAAGCTCGTTCAAGGGGGACACCCGCCCTGAGAAAACTGAGGTTCGACCACGGGGTGAAGGCCTGATGGCAGGTCGGAGTAACTGGTACTCGGAGGGTGCCGTGTTGCCATGCCCACCTCGGGACTCGGTCGCGAAGCCAAAGCTGAAGCGTTCTCATATGAAGCAATCCGAGCGGCGTTGCCGCAGCTGCAGATGCCATATGCCCCAGGAGCCTCTGAAAAACTTCAGTTTAACTGCACTCTTGCGCTTGAAAGTCTCAGGCATGTCAGAAATGGCTGAGTGGAGAAGGCGACCAAGTCAATACTGAGTAAAGAGATCCTCTGCATGGGGCAAAGTTTACTCTTTTCCCAGTTGACCTGAAGGCCCAGACGAGCTAGGTACCGGAGCAATGGGTCCCTGTGTTCGCAAACCTGGTCTCGAGAGTGAGCTAAGACAGCCAGTCGCCGAGATAGTTTGGGATGCAAACCCCGTGTTCCCATGGAGGAATAAGGGCTGCCTCGACAACCTTTGTGAAGGAGCGAGGAGACAGGGCTAGCCCGAATGGGAGAACAGCGTACTGATATGCGAGCGCCCTGACAGCAAACCGTAGGTATGGTCTGAGTCGAAGGAAAACTGAGACATAAAAGTAGGCGTCCTTCAGGTCGATCGCTGCAAACCAATCCTGTAGCCACAATCATCCGAAAATGCGTTTGGCCAGGAGCATCTTGAACGGCAGCCTGTGAAATGGGCGGTTCAGATGCCAGGTCCAGGATTGGCCGTAACCCACCGGATTTCTCCGGGACAATGAGGTAGGGGCTGAAAACCCGGACCTCATTTCGGCTGGAGGGACAGTCTCAATCGTACCCTTCGCCAGTAGGGTAGCAACCTCCGCTCTCATGATAGGGGCATAGCCACCAACCATAGTTGAGCGGACTCCCCTGAAGTGGGGAGGAGACCGTGCGAACTGAATCGCATTGTCGAGCCGATGGTTCGCCCAACCCAGCGGAACAGATAGGGAAGCTCTAGCCAGGCCCCTAAGAACTGTGCCAGCAGAGTCAACGAACCACAGACGTCCCCTCGGTGGTGCAGCGAAGCGGAATGACCGGCCCAGACGTGGACGGCATAGCGGCTCGGTGTGGGGGCACGGTCATAGCCGCACCCTGACAGAGGAGGCCAGGGAAGGACCAGCGTTCCGCGGGGGCCTGCTCTGCCAGGGTGGGATGGGGGATGAGAGTGGTACGGTCCGGCGACGGCACACACTGTCATCCGGCTCTGAGACAGAGGGGGGCGAGGGGTGCAAGGCTCGGAGGCGGCGCACCATGTCGTCCGTGAACTCTGTGTGCTCAGAGATAGCACGGAGAGCAAGGTCAGTGGCGGCGCGCAGCTCATTGAAGAGCCTCGGGTCAGTCACGCCCTTGTGCATGTCCGTGAGCATCTGGGTCAGGTAAACCAGCAGAATGGTCATGGCATGCAGCTGCCCGGGGAAGCATGGCCGTCATCTCCGGATCAGGCACAGCCGTATCCACACCGGAAGGTGGCAGCTGTGATGAGCCGTCACTTCCAGAAGAATCAAGCCCACCTTGTGATGCTGCTACAGACATAGCATCATCCTCTGTAGCTTCAGACAAGTAGTTTGTGTAGGCATGGTTTGTAGCGAATTACGAACCTGCGCACACATATATTCAAACGCACATAACTATAGAATCTTAACGCGCATGTAAACGCCATCAGCGTTTATCACAGGTTCGCGTTTAAAGTCTATTTAGAGAGAACGGCGTCGTCTTAGCGGCCCCTAATTTAATAACAAATGATCATTTCGACGGAAGTGAATCAATCAAAACTAACTTTAGCTGGAAACAACATATTCAAGAACCGCTATAAAACCAAACCATTCTTTGTTACCTTAAATTATATGTTTGTCTCTGTAAAGCTGCTTTGAAACAATCTACATTGTTAAAAGCGCTATATAAATGAGGATGACTTGACTTGACTTGACTTGACTTCAAATGAAACACACGGGCCACCAGAGGGTAGACTCGTGGAAATCACCTGCTCGCTAGCGGGCACCGTCATTGAAGAGGGGGCTGGGGTCGTGGACACAGAGTCGGCGCCTTGTTCCAGACCGTCACCCTCAGGTCACCCTGGCCACCAGCCGAAGATCAGGGGGTGGATGGGGGCCTCTCACTCTTGCGAGTTCACCGAGTCTCGATCTAAATGACGCGATGGTCATGCTCACACAGAGAGAACAGGAGTCATCCACGAGCAGTGTTGGGAACGTTACTTTAAAAAAGTAATTAGTTATAGTTACTCACTACTTGTTCCAAAAAGTAACTGAGTTAGTAACTCAATTACTCTATAATAAAAGTAACTCGTTACCAGGGAAAGTAACTATTTGCGTTACTGTTAAAATTTTTTTGCCTATATGTCAAAGAATTTAGATTTTTTTTGCAGTTTTCACAAGTCAGTTGAAATGAGTAGAACAGACAGGTGTTTAAACACTACTTTCTATATTTATTGCACGTCGACAGACAGCAAGAGGTTTATCCTGCACTTCACTTCACTGCACTTATTAACCCACCTCCTCATTAGCTGTGTGAGCCAGGGGTGCGTTCGGATTACACAGTTTATTCAATCAATGCATAGGTAACGCACATAGGTGTCAATTTTGCCACGAGTCATTTTGTACTCACCACTTTTTGAAAAAAATAAATAAAACATCTCCAGATAACTAGCAGAGCATTCATTTAGTTCGCTATTAAATAAGAGATCTAGCTTTAAATTGTTTTGGTTTTGAACTCAAGCTGAGCGCTCGTTGCCGCAGTTGCAGTTACAGTTGTTCTCTTGTGTCTTCACTCGGACGCGTGCTCTTCAATCTATCGCCGTTGTGTAGACTCTCCATTCATTCCAGTGAAATCACAAAATAAAAAGAACACAAACGTTTCCCTGCTTGATATGGACTGTAACCACTGATGAACATATTCGGTTTTGATACGGGAGAAAAAAAACTATACTAGCGTGGATTAGAACCCGTAACCTTAGACACACTTGGCAAACAATCTACCACTAGCCCACTTAAGAATTCAAACAACATTTGCGGATCGATGGGTTTATTTACGGGTTGAGCAGAGAGGCTGCACAGTTTGACAAGTATGTACCCAGCACTTTTGAAAATGCACTTCCGAATGCGTCTCTGTAACCAGCACATTGCAAACCAAACTGACGCCCGTGGTAACGCATCGCATTTAACGTCCAGTAACGTCAACGGCGTTGTAACGACGGGAAAAGTAATCAAAGGGTACCTATCATGGAATTTTGAAAATTACCTTTCATGTAGTGTGTAACATAGATCTAAGTGAACAAAAACATCCTGCAAAGATTTAAATATGAAAGTTCACCGTATACAAAGTTATTGTCTCTCAAAAGTAAGAGTCGACTCTGAGTCGCTGATATGAATCGATAGACGAACGATGCACTTTCGTACGTCACTTGCACAAGTTATTTGAATTCGACACGCCCACTCAGTGCGCGCGCCCAGCAGACAGAGAAACCTGACAACAACATGTCGACGAGACTCTGTTCTGAAGTGCGAATCAAAAGCAAACTTTTTTTTTCACTGCCCAGGGACAAGCATGTGAAGACTCAGTGGCTAGAGTTTATATTTACAACTATACCACACAAGTATAGCCACCTTGAGCTGTGTTCGCGTTATTTTAATGACGATCGCTTCACAAACACAAATGCTGTGTGGATTATGGTGTATTCGCGAGTCGCCTGATACTGAAGGAACGTTCAATACCAAGTTTATTTGGATCAGCTTCCTCATCCGAATCACAACCTATAAGTACTATTCATAATTGTTGCTTTTATGTGTGTGTGTGTGTGTGTGTGTGTGTGTGTGTGTGTGTGTGTGTGTGTTGTGTGTGTGTGTGTGTGTGTGTGTGTGTGTGTGTGTGTGTGTGTGTGTGTGTGTGTGTTGTGTGTGTGTGTGTGTGTGTGTGTGGTGTGTGTATGTGTGTGTGCGTGCGTGTGTGTGTGAGAGAGTGAGAGTTACGCTCAGCAGCTTCTAGGTCTCCGATGTCATTTTTTTTGTTTTTTGAAATATGTGAAATTATGTGAAGCGTATTGTAGTACTGCAGTGCTTTATCAATATGTTTAAGCTTTGGGCTAACACAAAATATAACTGACTGGGTCATCTGACCAATCACCGCCGATTAGCGTCACGCAAAGGAGGGGTTTGGACAAATGAGTCGTCAAACGAATCATTAGGGAGTCGGTGAGCAAATCAGGTAAAAATAAATGCATATTATAAGACAACAAAAGTGTTTTTTGTCATTGCATGCATGTAAAACTGTTGATGGGGACTCCCAGAACATTATTAGGAACATTTTAAATGCCATAATAGGTACCCTTTAATTAGATTACCCCGTTACTGAAAAAATAATGTCGTTACCTAACGCCGTTGTTTTAAACGGCGTTATTCCAAACACTGTCCACGAACGCTGCTCTAGCATGATCAATGCCCAATCTGCCCATCAGAGTCCGATACCAGTCTGCTGCAACCAGAAATGCTCGGGCGAGCCATCTTTAAAAAGACGTGCCGCGTGCGAGCTCTTTTGTGAGAGGAGAAAAAACTCTGCGATGTTGAAGCGAGCAGGGACACACACACACACTGGCAGATCACTGCACAGATCAGCAGGCACTGTGAACTCGCTGCAGATCGCAGTCACACCAACACCATAGAGAGTGGCTCGTCTCATAGAGCGAAGTCAGTAATGACTCTGGAGTGAAGAAATACTCTTGGCTCCGAAGCGAAAACATATCTGCATGTTGCCGGCGTCCTCCTTTTATACCCACGAGGTGGGGCGGAGTTATGTCATGCAAATTCAGCAGACCCATGGCATTTCTTTGCCATTGGCTCGTTTTGTATACTCAAAGTCGATAGGTGTTATAAGAGAAAACCCCATTCATTGTCATCCGACGTAACTCGGAGTGACAACGAAAGGGAACCGAGGTTACAATCGTAACAGAGGCGTTTTGATCCCTGATAACAGAGTCCCAATGAACCATTACAGCGCTATAATCCTCACTTTTACTGTTACATTTAAAGAAAATGGATAGTCCTACATAAGAATATTTCTTCATTTTTCTATACTGTATGAACAAACTAGAAAAGTATATTGTCTATGTGTGTATTTGTGTATATGCTCATTCATGCATATCCATATGTGTGTTTAGGCAGTATGGATACATTGCAGCTGATGAGCCCGGGGCAGACTGAGTGAAAAGGAGAATTGAATCTCACTGATACAGAAAGAAGCCTCTGAAAGCACTTGATAACCCACCACAAATGTTCATCTCTGATCGTGAGTCGTGCTGCAGGTCAGTGCAGACGAAGCTGGATCTTCTCATCTTTCTCTCTTTTATTATTGCAACTTTCTATTCAATCTTCAGTGATTCAATGAGCTGAAAATGACAAACATCTTAAGCTCTGCAAATGTTATGCTTTCAAAAGATGTATTTACCTTTGATTAAAAGCTTTTAATCCATAATACCCTACTACTCTCATACTAAGACATATTTATGAAGATCTATATTAATTTGTAAAGAATAACATATTTGATCTGAACAAAGTAAGCCGCAAAAAGAACAATTAGTTTCAAACCATGTTTTTCCCCTTACAATACAAATAGTCTCATTATGACTGACATGACTAATCATAAATATAAATTTAGTGAAAAATTAGTTATCTTTAATTTATTGTACTATAGTTTAATGCAATATAAAAAACACAGTGTTTCAAAAAGTTGCACATTACACCGTTTTTCACTATTGCACCCATAATACCCTACTGCTCTCCCACAATGACATATTTATGAAGATCTATATCAAATTGTAAAAAAAAGACATATTTGATCTAAACAAAGAAAGCCACAAAAACAACAATTCATTTCAAACTATGTTTTTTCCCCTTACAATATAAACAGCCCCATTATGACATGACTAATAATAATCATAAATATGCATTTAGAGAAAGCTTTTATTTATTGTACTTTTGTAGGTATAATACATATATATTTAACAGTGTTTCAAATGTGGCCTAATATCTTGTTTTGATACTCTTCAGGGCCCAAGTTTGCGGTAACCTGTGCTTTTGGAGGATTTGTATGTTTTTTACTGCATGTGTTTGTGTTTGGAAGTGCATTATAATGTTGTATTGCATTAAGCAACAACTGTACAGTTTATAGTAATGAATGAAAGCCATTTTGCCAGTAACACCATGTGGGTCGTCATGGTAGATTGGACTCTACTTAAAATGTAATTGCATTTAGTGTGCGACCCAAGCTATTGGCTAGAGTACATAACTAAATTCTTGAGGGCTGTGAGTTTGAATCTCACTGAAGCAGAGCAGTACTATAACAAGGAAAAATTAGCACCTAATTATAAAATTTGCGCAGAAACCTCATTCATTGGAAATAGATAAGCTGTTCATGTAAGACTTCAACCGATTAATAACCCCGTGATAAAGGATAAAGCTACCTGCTTACACGCCTCAAGACACAGACAAACACCAGCGGGTGGAGAAATGCATTTCTGCAAATCCTTACAAATAGCAGCACCATATGGAAGCTTGTTTCCGCCACAGAATAAAACATTTTAAAAGTTATTTGCGACATTTTATCTCACAATCGCAAATTCACATCTTACGCGAGCCTAAGATTTGTGTGATATAAAGTTAGAAATATAACATATGAGATGCTTTTAGAGTTGGAGGAGATGTCTAGTTTATCTGATTATTCTGCAGTAAATACATATAGCTGTTCTCATTGGGAGCATTCATTTGTGTTTGACTCAAGGCACTGGCATTTACAACAGCATGTAGGCAATTTGTCAGAGGAATAACAGAACAGAATTATTGGAGGTGAAAATCACTCAGATGTTTCTGGATGTCTGGATTAACAAACTGTGTCTAATTTGCTGTATATGATCGGCATACATACATAAGAATGCCATGTGTTCTCTTACGAGAGTATCTCTCGTACTGCGTAATATCTTACACTATGGGGAAAACCTCTTTTCCACGAGATATTGAAGCCAAAAATTATCCTTAATTTTTAATCAATGTAAAACGCTTTGCGGCAGCATGCAGACATAGGTGAGGCAGCTCGCGCGCCTATTGGCTTCCCTGCGGCAAAAGCAGCAGCCTATCGAGAGCGGCTCTGTGTAACGTCATGACCAGTGGGGGCACTTCGCACCCAATTCGTCACGTCCTGCCAGAAAGGGCGTGGTCTCCCCTATAAAGCAGGTCGATAGGCTGATACAAACTGAATTTCATCTCTTCACTGAAACTCACGCATCGCTGGATCCAGAGTGAGAAGCCGCGCCGTCGACGCAAGCCTTCAGCGGGACGAGCCCTTGAGCCTGAAGTCGCTGGCCTTCACCTTGCCGCCTTCAGCCGCTGTACCTGCTGCGCTTTCCGGCGTCTATATCCTTTACTCTGCTGAGAGTGTTTGTTCGCCGTTGCAACTCACATTTCTCCAAAACAAAAAAAAGAGCTGCGTCTTTTTCAAGATGCCTTCCTGTGGCTCGTGCCGAGCCCAACTCAGTGACGAGGACCGCCATGTCATCTGCGTGTCCTGTCTGGGTGAAGATCATGTGGCTATTGCGCTCGCTGACGGCGGATGCCCTCATTGCGAGCTGTTGCCTACGGTGACTCTGAGGACTCGCCTGGCATCATTCTCAGAGCCTGCACTTCTGCCCGCGGTGGTACCGCGCAGGAAGAAGCGCTGTGCTCAGCGCGCCGCCGGTTCGCCCGCCAGCTTCGCCCGGCATCGCTCCAGTCGCTCACAGATGGACAACGGCCGCCGTCTGCCGCCGTGTCCGCCCTTGAGCTCGACGAACCTACTGAGGCATGTTCTCTCCTGGCAGCGGATAGTGAAGATTGGGCAAGCTCTGTGGACCTCTCCCCGCTACCCGCCAGCCCTCTGGGAAAAGAGCCGGCATTAAAGTGTAAATTGCAGGTAAAAATTTTCACAAAGATAATGCAATGTGCTTACTAAATATAAAGATAGAAACCGCCCACCATTGTTTTTTTTTTTTATATTTTTTATACCAAATGCTGAATATAATGAAAAGTTGGTTCGTTTTACAGTGCTTTTAACCACGCCCCCTCCTTCCACTAGGCTGGGCGTGATGTCATAACAGGGACTCCAAGCTTTTACGGTCTATGCTCCAAGCCTAGAGTTACGTTATATTGGAGACCTAGCTAGCGAAAATGGTTAACTATTGTGCTTGTGCGGGATGTACGAATACATCAAAAACGGGGGAGAGGCTCCACAAGTTCCCCAAGGACAAACGGCTGATTCGTGCCTGTAAGTGTTAGCATAACTTACCCGAGGTAGAGCTTAGATCGGCCCAAAACATCAAGCAAGACCCTAACGTTACCCGAGCCCGCTGTGTCCGAGTCCGGCCCGACACATAAACTGTAATTATGAGCCCAAGCCCGGTTTAAACCCGGCTATTTTTGAATACGTGGGTCGTTATAGCTGACGTGCTCAACTACTTTCTTATATTACTTTCTCCCGACCGCAACATTCATGTTTTGTCCCGCTCCCGCCCGCAAAAATACTTTTTTCTGTACCTCCAAATACTTTCAAGTTAGCCTACGTGTTAGCCCACCATACACATCAGCATACATGCTCCTGATCAATTGTTTGTTGCATTAACACACAAACCACTGTTATAACATAAAAGCAAGCGGGCTACTGCGGGCATGGTTTGGCATGACTGCGCGCAAAGTGCGATCCCATAATAATTCCTAAAGCTGACATCAGTTCATCGCGATCTCACACATCTCTGTTATTATCAATGAAGCTTCCATAATATATAACGTTACACTATGTTTGTTATAATTAGAGGATTTGCCAGCATACAGAATTCAGCACTGAACAAAAAGGCTGTTTTGAGCGGTGAGGGGAATCTATCGTAAATGCTTCTGATTGGCCATTATTGCGTTTAAAGAAATCAACACATATGTCTGTGATTGGCTACATCGCTCCTCGCTGCTGACATGTTAGAAATAGAAACTCTGCCTGTAAACCGTTTCTATTTTGTTTTAGATGTTCTTATTGATTTTCTGCAATAGATGAATAAAAATGTATTAGTTTTTACGTTTTATTCAGATATTTCTAGTTTGCGGGAGTCCCGCAAATCGTTTTATTCTCCCTCAAACAGCACACACAGAGTGAGTGCATTACTGCCCACAGCTCCCTGTTATGACATCATCACCCAGTTACGGTAAAAAACACGCTACCTTTAAAGAAACCCCAATAAATGCTATTTTAACGCATTTTAAGACAGACATTTTTTAATATATCCATATTGTGCACTTTAATGTACACATTAATCGGTTGTGGTGGTTAACCTGCAATTTACACTTTAAAGCTGAGCTGAAGCGTCTGCTCTCTCAAGCCGTGGATAGCATCGGCCTCGACTGGGAGGCGCCCGCGCAACAGGCTGGACGGACGCTTTCTCAGAAAAGACGAAGCCCAGTCACAGTCGAGACCCGCGCCCTTCCTCCCTGAACTTCACGAGGAAGTCTCGAAATCGTGGAACACCCTCTTCTCCGCCAGGCTGCATACCTCTATCTCTGCTGCATTCTCCACTGTGGACGGTGCGAAAGATAGAGGATACCTTTCTATTCCTCCTGTGAAGGCAGCTGTAGCGTCCCATCTTTGCCCGCCCTCTGCCGGACGGCGCGCTCAGACGACGCTACCATCCAAAGCCTGCCGAGTGACGTCAGCAATGCACGGGTGCGTCCTCATATGGGCTCAGTACAACCTGCTCTCGCTGAAAGCAGCGCATGTGCCTGGTCACCTGAATGTGCGACCAGACAGACTGTCCAGAAACAACGTCCCAGCAGGGGAATCCCCCGCAGACGGTCCAACTGCTGTGGGAAACTTTCGGCAGAGCGCAGGTGGACCTGTTCGCGTCCCATGAAAACGCTCATTGTCCGAACTTATTCTCGAAAAGCAAAGACGCGCTGGCCCACGTCTGGCACCGCTGTCCCCTATATGCTTTTCCCCCTGTCTCGCTCCTGCCTCAAGTGTTGGAACGAATCAGGAAAACGGATGCCCAGTGCTGCTCGTGGCTCCGCTCTGGACAAACCAGACTTGGTTCCAAGTCCTGATGCAGCTGACCAGCACTGCCCCATGACCTGTACCACTGAGGAGGGACCTCCTCTCTCAGGCGGAGGGCTCGATTTGGCATCCTACAAATTCGTAAGACCTGACTCGTACGAATTTGTACGATTTGTCTAAACTGGCGTGATGTGTAGGTTTAGGAGTGGGGTCAGGGGTAGGTCATTCGTACGAATTCATATGAATTGAGCAACTCGTAAAATATGTACAATTTAGCAAAAATCGTACTAATTCATACGAGTGAGGTCATATGAATTTGTATGAATTGCTGTGAGATTGGGTTGGTTTAACTTGGGAAAATCAGACATTTTCCAACCTTTGTTAATCAGACTGTCATTTTAATTTGTTTGGAGATGAAATGTCTGATTGGCCACTGCAGTGACTGCACACACTGTTTATTAAATACATTCTGCACATCGCAAACTAATGAGCAATTTCCCAAAGGTCATGAATTCAAATCTCACTCAGCGCTCCAGTGAAAACTATCACACTGACCTATTCCCAATGTGGCACAATTCCAAAAGCAAACTGTTTCATATCTTTATAATACAGTGAAATCTTGAAACAATTCCTTTTGGTTAAAGGACTGTGAAGCCAAAATATTATGGCATGACTTTGTAATGTGTAAAGTTGGAAATGCTCTTTGATTGTGTTAAAAAAAAAACAAAAAAAAAACAGAAGCAATTCTTAATTTGATTACATTAGTATTTTACTGGGAGCAAAATTGTGAGGTTTAATTTAAGTCTTATCAAGCACACAAGCAACACAATTATGCAAGGTGTATCAGTTTTCTTGGGCGATTGTTGATATCCATCTAAAAATATGGTCTGAATTTTAAAAATAAATACAAAAAATATAACAGTCTGTGAGGTGAAATTCCAGAATGTCTGTCCAGTATTAAAAACTCTGTATTACTGCCTTGTTGTTTTTTTTTTTTTTTTTTTTTTTTTAAGTCAGAGTCAAGCTTTGGGTTGCTGAATTATGCTGTCTGTCTTGCTTTTGAATCTGAATTTGTGTTGATTGAGCTCATTTTCTTCAGCTAAGGTTGTACATTGAGAGAGAATTTAAACACAAAAGAACCTGATTAAAAAGTGTATTCAAACAAACATAAACACAATATAATGAAAGGGCCTTGTGACAAAATCATTCTGCCTCTGTCTGTGCACGTTTAGATAGCAGTCAGTGGAGAGCTCTCTCATTTCGTCTCCTGCAATTACCCTCTCCATCTTACCTAGCAATCAAAAACTTGTCATGCTGTACAAGGCTAAATGCAGCCATAATAGAATGTTCCTGTGATCTTTTGTAGTAGAACTAGCCCTGTGGTGCTGCCAGGCTCTCTCTCTCTCTCTCTCTCTCTCTCTCTCTCTCTCTCTCTCTCTCTCTCTCTCTCTCTCTCTCTCTCTCTCTCTCTCTCTCTCTCTCTCTCTCTCTCTCTCTCTCTCTCTCTCTCTCTCTCTCTCTCTCTCTCTCTCTCTCTCTCTCTCTCTCTCTCTCTCTCTCTCTCTCTGTGTGTGTGTGTGTGTGTGTGTGTGTGTGTGTGTGTGTGTGTGTGTGTGTGTTATAGCCAAGAATAGTCTGCATGTCTTTCTTTAGTGGAACACAAAATGTGATATCCGGGACAATCTTTTCCATATAATAATTAAAGTAAATGTCAACTGGGCTGTTTTGAAATAACAAAAAGCACAAACATACAAATTATTACTTTTTTTTTTATTTGATTGTATTACATTTACAGTTTGCCTATTTAATTTTGATGTTTATTAAATGTTTAATGAGTTGAATGAGCTCTCAGTTTGGTAATCAGGTTGCAAAAATGTAATAAATAAATAATAAAATAGCTCAACTTTAGTTTTACCTCTTTAGGCTGACATTTATTTGTTTGTTTGTTTGTTTGTGTGTCTGTTTTGTTTGTTTGTTTGCATTTCAGGCCCTATTTTGAAAGGATATTTCCTGATTTCCAATCGTTGCTTCAGCTTTTCGTGCTAGTAGATGATACCACTCTGGATGTGTCAGTAATTTGTTTTATGTTTTATGTTCTATCTATTATTTTGTGTATCATCTTGTATCTGTATATTTTATACCTATTTTAGTTTAATGATAATTGCTACAAAATTACTAAATAATATGTTTTAACATGTAAAGTAGCTCGCTGATAATCCTCCCTTTTAAGATTTAAGCATGGATTGCATGGGGGGAAAAGTCCAGAACTAATTCTCCTAAAGTCCTAAGGAAAGAAAGTCCTAAAGGTTTGAGGTGAAATGACAGTAAATTATGACAGAATTTTCATTCTATCCCTATCTCTTTAATAACCAAATACAGAAAAACTGCGGCAAAACTTTCTAAAGGTCCCTCGCACTATAGGAGAACTGTGTCCTGTTTGTGAAATATAAAGTCATTGTAAACCGAGGCCCTGCACTCTATAAATAAACCAGCATCATTTCTGGTAAGGGCTGTTTTCTCCTCTCTCCGTCCTTTCCCTGGATGGCAAGGTTACCTCCCATCAACTTAGTTGCATAAATAGTTGACAAACACAATGATCATTCCCCATATGGTCAATGCCAGCATTATACTCAAATGAATCACCCCATCTCTTCTCTTGATTTTCAGTTTGTGTTGACAGTTTGTTCAGTTTTCAGTCTGTGTTAAGTGTTTCATCAAATCCCCCCTGAGAGACTCACCACTGACCATTACACCCCATCTCTCCTACCGTACTTTCCAATTTTAGCTCTTTTATTAAACTCTACTGCTCAAGTGTCAAACCTACCGCTGCTTTGAGGTTGAACGGTGAGCGAAGTATTCCCTGAACATCGGAACTCTTGCCTCTTGCATTTCATTATCAACGCAATAATGTGTAACACGGCTGGTGATGCTAGAATCCCTTGAAAACATTAAGAAAACATGTCTTCTTTCCACATCTACACAAATGACTTTGCAACTCAGAAGAGAAAAACAAGAGCATCCTACCCACGGGAATACGGATGGCTTCTCACAGTCTGGGTTTGGAAAGACATGCAGTTAGGTCTTTTGGAAGGTAAAGAGTGTGATTGGAAGAATGGGAGAGTGTTTGTATCCCGTAAAAGTGTAATCTCTTTAATCTTGTGTCTGGGAAAAGCCTGGCTGGAGTCCTGAGAGATAGGTGTGCAGGGAGAGATCAGACCAAGACACCAGAGGGATTAATGTCTTACCCCAAAAAGGCCCAAACACCATCAAAGATAAGGAGCAGTCGGAGAGAAACGGAAATGCTGGGACTTGAGGCCGTGAACATGGTTGCTTCTGATACACAGAGCTTATGGTCTCCTAATGGCTTTGTAATAAGATGAGACGACAGATGTTTTGTCCATATTCAGACTCATTTAATAACTGCAGGCTGCAGCATCCTGACTATCAATGGCTCTCACACAAGTTGAAGTACTTGCTATGACTTGGGTTTATTTTTTAATAGATAATGATTGATTTTTTTTTTCTGTACCAGTAGAATGGTCAAAATGAAATTAAAGCAAACCACTCTGTAAAGGATGCTAATATGGATAAGAAGTGAAGAAAATGGGAGAAACAATATTCCAATTGTAATCCAGTGAAATAATTTGATAAATATTAGGATATTGTTAACTCTTTCCCCGCCAGCATTTTTTTTTAAGCTGCCAGCAAGTGCCAGCAATTTTTCAGCCCGCGGAATATTTTGTTGTATGAATATCTGAACATACAATACATCAAAGTAAGAACTCTGCTTTAAAAGATTATTCTAGCTTCATGCTTTTTTTCAATTCTCAATATCAATTCTTGAATTTTGGAAAGTTTAATTAAAAATGCAATATTTTGAACAAAATCTGAGAAAATCAAAAGAGTTAAAAAACTACAAACATGGCGAATGTGTGCAACCGACGGTTAAATAAAACAAGTGGTTTGAGTAACTAATGAGGAGAACATTTAACCTGAAATAAATTTTTTATTTAATGTTATCCATGTTTTATTTCATCTGCAACAACGATGTGGTCTTTAATAAAGATAAGTTAGGCCATTTACTTTTAAATGTATCATTATTCAAACACATGAGGAGAGTTCTCCGCATGAAAGACTGTGATTGACAGGCCAGTTTACAGTGACAGGATGCGTATAACTGGGAAGCAGTTGTTTCGCTTCTTTTTCGCTTGCTTTTGGATCTGGAGATGTGTCATAAATAAACGGTCAATGGTGGGAAAAGAGTCAAATAAATTTGGTGAGCAAATTGCCAGAACTTTTTTTTTATTCATCATGAGAGTAATATAAAAATAAGAAAACCCCCCACAAACTTTACATTGATTGGTTGATGGTCAGTGGGCACCACAAGGATGTGACATCACATTCAGACAAAGAGAGACAGCGGACAAAGAAAAATATCCAAATTCCCATCCTTTTCATACCTTTTAAGAGACCTCCAAATTGATTTCTGGCAAAGCATTGTCTATAGTATGATGTGATGTATTTTATGATTTATACATTGCATCCACAAAAACAATTATTTCGTCAGAATAAATGGTAACGGAGAAGGATTTTTGGTCCAGATGGTGTAGTTTCGTCATCTACCAGCAGGGGTTAACTGGGTCACGCTGACCACCAAAACCTTGACCCCTTTGTCAAAACACATCCTTTGTTAACCTGACAATAAAGAGTTTTCAAGGTCTATTCACAGTTGTAGACTTTGGTTGCAATTGCCAAAGATAATTTCAAAAATACAAATTCTCCTTCAACACAGGTGCTGCCCAACCCTCTTTTCTCTCTCTCTCTCTTTTTAAAACAAAACCATGCATATGTTTATTACCACTCTTGAGGTTTGTCATTTTTTGTTGTTATTTCAGAATCTTTTTTTAATGAGCGCCTGGATTAAAATATAAAAGAGATGAAAGTGAGCATGTGGCCTGTCGACTCTCTCCCTCCTGGTTAAGAGTGTAAATTAGGCCTCAAAAACAAATGCTGACTCTGAGTGTTGCCTGTTATGATAGCTATCATCATTACCATCACTATATCAAAAGCTCTTAATATCATGCTGCCAGTACAAGTATACAAATTGCCTTTGATTTACACAGTCCAACAAGTGACCCATCACCCAACATAAATGAGAGTGTTCTGACTTTTGATAAATTATGCAGTTATTCAATAGGGTATTATTATTATTATTATAAGTGTTTGCAAAATGGTTATTGGTCACAAGAATGCATTGCTGAATTTATGATGCATACATAGAGGCTTTTATTTTGAATGTTGAACATGCTGTGTATAAATACCATTCAAAAGTAGCACAAATATTCACTGCAATCTACAAAAAATGTGACCTTGTGATAATTGAGAGGCCACAATAAATAATAATCGATCATAATTTGAAAATACTGTTAGTTTGTAGTTTTAGACTGAGTTTAGCATATCACATTAGCAACTTCCAAAAACTATGTGATGTCAATTAACCATATGCATATACCCATATATCCACTCTTGTCTGTTGTTTTGTTGTGATTTAGCTGTAGTTAATAAAACAACATTACATTTGGCTCATTATTCAGAGCTTGTGCAATAGAGAGCACACAAAGCTCTTGTGTATATCTTCAAATTGTTAGCAATTTCTGTAAGCAACTCAAGCCAGAGCCAAAGAGAACATGCAAAATTACAGAGAGCGAGAAAGAAAGAGTGAGAGAAAGATGAACAGCCTAACAGCAAACGAAACCAGCACACATTATCAAACCTGACAAGGCTCATTTAGACACAACCGTGATGAAAGGAGCTCTCAGCCTCGTCTAATGCAGCTTTGTGAAAACGTTGTGACAATGCGGAGCATCTCACTTAAGAAACTCATCAGGGGTCCCCAAGGGGGCAGTAACAGGCTCAGCGAGGAAAAAAATGCCGACATTGTTAAAGGCACCACTGAACACATCACAGAAAACCTATAATAACAATGTCATTGGCGCAAAATAAAACAAGACGTATGTGAAAGAGAGAGCGTATCGTTTGACTCACTGACTCATAAGTGATCCACTTAAAAATTGTATTTACCAGTAAAAATACAGAAATATGTAAACATAAACAAGGATATTCAAAAATCAAAATTGCATGAGACTTACTTTCAGATGTTGAATTCAGTTTATTTTCTTAGCCCCCAGGCAATAGCTTTTTCTGTTTAAAGCCTAAATCAATTTAGATTTGTGCTTTAAATCAGGGGGGAAAACAACTATTTGCAAATGGGATTCAAGTTATGTTCTCTGAGTTCAATTTAAGACGTTATATTCAGATCTACAGCACAATTTCAAGAGATATAGCTAAAAGCGATGTGCAAAAAGTTCATAAATCCAGTGCCTTTTCATGTCAATAAGCAGCGAACACTAGTTTCCTGAATAATTTTTGTGAACAAATAAATTGGGTAAATAATTCAATGACTCACTCAAAAAGAAAGAGGCTGCATCGGAAATGCATACCTCTTACTACTTCTCGACAAGATTCTAAATTGTGCATCTGATGAGTATGCAATTTCAGATGCAGCCAGGCACTTTTTCTTTTTCATTCCTGAACGATTGAAAAAAATTGCTCATAAACACAACACCACCTACTGCCGTAATGACGTAACTTGCAGAAAGAGTCACATAAAGGGATAGTTTGCTATTTTATGTTCTATTGCATGTATCAAAAAATATTTCTCAAAGTATATACTTTCATGTTCCACAGAAGAAAAAGCAATATACAGGTTTGAAACGACATTGAAATGATTTTCGTTTTCATTTTTGAACTATCCCTTTAATAATCCTGACCCAAAATCTTTTTCGCACACTGCTCCACCAATCAAAATTGAGGAACGAAACGTACTATTTTGAACTTGGCATGAAACAGCAGTTGCATCGTCATTTCTTGTCTATTATGACGTGAAATCAGAGTGAAATGGCTTCTCGAATGATAAACTTTCTTTTAGGACGGGACTTGATTTTGTCCACCGGGAATTGATCGGATGATCATAGTTTGTTATTGTCAATTGTCCCACTTAATATCTCCTTTCTGTCTTTTCTGACCTCACCTAATTGATATTCCTTAGAGGACAAGTTAGTGAGATGTGTTCATCCAGGGCTTTCCAGTGGCAGGTGGCATCATGCATGCGTCGGGCCGGGTGGCACAGATGGCATCACAGGTATGGCACTGCCTTCACATCAAGCCCAGTGATCTCAACACAGACTGTCTCACCCCGGCCCAGCTTCACAGATCTCAGGCCAAGACATCAGACGCAAAGTTTCTGTGTAACTAATTCACCACTGCTGGCCCAGTGGTTTTGCGTACACTTTCAATAAACACAGCAGGACGGCACAGTACTTCAGCAAAAAAGGACAGAGGGACAAGGAGAAAACAGGTTGAATTATATGCCTCAAACACAAACAAATAGTTTTTCTGGTTCTCTGTCATTACAGTCGCTCTGTGAGCCGAAACTGTCTCTTGGGAGATAAAAGTATCATGGGAAAAAAAACAACAACTTTAGACTCTTTGAACCAGTTGTGACACTTTTCCACCAATTTTAGAGGAAAAATCTGAAGTTTCTCGTTTCTCTAAAGTGCCTCGTTTACAAACATCTGCAGTCAAATGCTCCAGACAAACATATAATCCTCATACAGTCCCGGTATGCCATTAAAATGAAACGATCCACTTTTTCTTGACAGAAGTCTGTACACAAAAAAAAAAAAAAAAATGTTGTCATCATTTCTTTTTTTTTCTGCTGAACAAATAGAAGATATTTTAAAGGATGTTGGTAACCAGACAGTTGATGGTAGGGTAGCCATTGACTTCGATAGTATTTTATAATTTATTTGTTCATTTGTGGGTGAACTATCCATTTAAGCTCTTTTTTTAAAAGGTTTTGTAATGGGAACTTTTGAGAAACCTTATTCTAAAGGTATTTGCATTTCTTCATCTATATGTATGAAGACACGTGCTGTCTTATGTGACATGGGTGAAGACTAGCTTTTACTTTCCCTCTTAATAATTGATTCCAATGTTAGTTTAAAGAGGCTTTAAAGTGTGAATAATTTATAGTAGGATTGAATCCAAGTGTGTTGTGACATGGAACAATCCTTTGCCAATCTAGCAATTTATTTCAGAAACTGCTTCCTCTCTTTGTGTGTCATTGTCGACACGCCTCTCTGTTTGATATGCGCTGGGATCGCCTCCTGATTAATAAAGTTTTTTTTTTGGTGACACATTTGAGAAAGTTAAATCCAATGTCAGACTTAACTGTCTGCGAAAAGAGTTGAAGAATGTCTTCCACCAAATGCTTTGAAAATTCCAAACATTTTTCTTCCCCCTTAATAGTCAAAGTAATTATGACTCATTATGGTGACAAAACAAATTACTGTGAATGTGAATGGCTTAAAGGGATAGTTCACTCACATTCTGCCATCATTTATTCATCCTCATGTCGTTCCAGACGTTCTTTCTTCCAAGTGAAGAAAGACTAGTTGGGATTACTCTCAAGTTCTGAAGTTCCAACAACCTGAAGTTCAATTTGTTACTCACGCAAATCTATCATTTGGCCTCAGAAGACTTATAAAATCATACGGACAACTTTTATTATATTTTCAGTGGTGCTTCGTGTCCTTTTTGAAAGCTTTGTCCTTCAGATTTCTCAAGGTTCATCCCTTCAATAACAAGAATGAGGATTCCAAGGAGAAGGACATGTTCTCTTTTTGGATTTTTCTTCTTAAGTTTCTCCTCATTTGACCTCATGCCATTGATACATGAATAAGCCAATCAGTGGCCTCTGATCGTGTGTCATTTTAATGTGGGCAGGGGGTGGTGGATACTAAATGTTGAAAGTATGTGTAGTAAAGATTAATTGAAGAGCTGAACCATCTTCATGCTGAATTGCGAAAGCAAAAGCATTTCAGTGAAGGCGACACAAGTTAATAATGAGCCACACTCATTTTCATGACAACTGCCTTCCGGCTCATCAGGCCCGGCTTAAGGCAAAGGCAAAGCCGTCCTCACATAGAGCAGAACTCTGGGATCACAAAACAAAGGGCCTGTAACACCTACTCCCATGCCCAGTGGGTGTGTAACAGACTGTGTAAGTGAATTATCATAATTTATTATAGGTCGCTGCTGTGTTGAGCAATGTGTTCTATTTTTACACGTTTTTTTGTTTTCACTTTTGACAGCAATATCTTTGCAATTAAGTCTATATTTTCTCAGTATATTTATTATTTTTGTCAGTTCTAGCTAGGAGTAAAATATCTAATTTATTAGTCGAATGAATTGTTGGTTAATTGGCAAGATGGTGCAAAAAGAAAACAATATTAAAACACATTAATTTTATTCATTTTAACACAACTTTTGTTGAACACAAAAGAAGATATTTTAAAGAATGTTGGTAACCAGACAGTTGATGGCACCATTGACCCATTGAAGTCAATGGGTGCCGTCAACTGTCTGGTTACCATTTTTTTTATATTTTATTTTGTGTTCAACAGAAGAAAGAAACTCATAGAGGTTTGAGATGACTTGAGGGCGAGTAAGTAATGATAAAATATTCATTTTTGAGTGAACTATCTTTTTAAGACATTTCTCCAATTGAAACCTTTTGGCATAAATTGTTCTTTAAAAATAAGTTAAGAACCCTATTTAACCTTTTTTTTCTGCTTTGTTTATCGTCCGATTCAAAGGAAATTTGCTAATCATACAAGCTTTGTGTAATGCTACTTACATCCAAATTGTGCTGAATTTGTGAGAAAAGCCCAGTTTGCCTAATTTCCATAGAAATGGCGTGTTTGCACTGAAAGACTTCGAGCATAGCAAGCTAAACTTTTTTTTGTTTTGGTTACTAGTAGGCCTACATATTTTGCAGATATATATATTGTGTGTGTGTGTGTGTGTGTGTGTGTGTGTGTGTGTGTGTGTGTGTGTGTGTGTGTGTGTGTGTGTGTGTGTGTGTGTGTGTGTGTGTGTGTGTGTGTGTGTGTGTGTGATGAAAAACCTTGAAAAAAATTGCCATAACTGTTTTTCTGTTTTAGTAGTCACCCTAGCAGGTTAGCTGGGACTGTAATTGTATGGAGAGAACTCAGAGTCTCATCACAGGACCAATGATGGGACAATTATCTCACAGCAAACAATACTCTGCCATCATGTGCAGCGATCAATGAAATCAATAACACATAGAGGAGGATGAAACCAAATGAGTCACCCAGTTAAGAGAAAGAGAGGAGAGAATGCAATAAGACGACGAGTTCATCATTGTATTGTAATGGCTCTTGCGTTGAGGTTAGAGGTAAGAATTCAAATCCACCAGAAGACAATCACTCATTGTTGAGCGATGCATTAATGATGGTCCAAAGAGTTGCATTTCAATCTTTATCAGTTATCATTGTCATAAAGTTTTCATTTTATGCAGGCTTTCCTCAAATTACTCAAGCCTCATTTAAATGCATTTAGTTTAATAGAAACCAACATATTTTGTTCTGTCTTCTTTTGGTTCTCATTCAAGCATTGAAACACATGCACACCTTTTGATGGGTGCAAAGTGAGCTACGACAGGGGCAGATTAGCCTTTGTGAAGAACTCTCTTCTTTGACAGGTTATATTTTCAAAAACGACTAGACAATCGGCTTTGTAAGAGCCTGCATAATTACTTCATTAAAATAGAAAGCTTGTTTTATTCTCAGCTTTTTAATTCCAGAAGTCTATAAACTTACCATTTTGTGCACTTTAACTTTCAGCTAATTCTGTCAAACCAGCAGCAAGGCAGTGAAAGGAGGTGTACGGACTTCCAATTAAGAATAGCCTACAGGATGAATTCTTGCAATATCCGTGCAAGTAACTCTATATTAAGGAAGCTGAGGTAGAGAGAAAAGCACATTTTCACATTAACACACAACCAATGTTAATGCTGTAAAAATTTAGTTCCCTTTCATTCACTCACGTTCGACGTACTGTAGTGGACGTGTCGACTGATTGGGATCACTCTTAGGGAGCCTGTTATCTTCAAGTACTGTTAAAGGGATAGTTCACCCCAAAATGAAAATTCTGTCAGTAATCACTCACCCGCATGTTGTTCCAACCCCGTAAGACTTTCGTTCACCTTCGGAACACAAATTAAGATATTTTTGATTAAATCTGAGAGCTGGATCACTCCTCCATAAGCTTCTAAGGGATTGAAATGTGCCAGCGCCGAAAAGTTATTAAAGATATCGTTAAAATAGTCCAAGTGACTACAGTGGCTCAATCTTAAGTTTATCAAGCGACGAGAATACTTTTTGAGCGCAAAAAAACAAACAAAAATAATGAATTTATTCAAGTATTCATTTCCTTCTCGATGGGCCAAGAGATAATGGGTAACGGACCCCAGACCAGCTCTTGTCTGTTACGTAAACCACCAAAAAGGAAGGCTCTTTCCAAGCAGAGGTTGGCCCACTGGAGAGTGGTTGGCATCATCTTGGTGTGTTTACCCAAGGTGCACCGTGCCCACCTGGGTAGTGAGCCTCTCCAAAAAGAGAGTGTATCTGGGCATTGACACAAGGTGCCTCACTGACAGATGTTTTTGTGCTGCGGGCTTGGCGACGCCAATCACGTTCGCTAGAAAAATAGCCTATGTGTCGAGCCGGTTGCTTCGCGTGGGCTCCCTTCACATGAAGGCAGTTCACTGTAAGCCCGGTTCGAAGTGTCGGCTTGCTGAGCCATTCCCCTCTTATGGACGGGTGGGCTTATGGATACGTGCGCATTCTTGCTCCAGTAGAGTTCCTCTTTAGCCAAACCCTGTTGATTTCCTCCACACCCTTCGGCATCGGACATGGCAGAGTGTCCGATGCCAGGCCTAACACTCGTATGCACTGTTGGAACCTGTGTTAGGCTGGGTCCCATATGTTGTGATCCCTAAGGTGATCCCATATGTGTATTCTTCCACGGTATGGCTTCCTGCGGCGAGCCTGTGTCTTCCCTTGGCAGAGCCCGCTCTGCCGTCACTGTCCCGTGTGTCTCCCCCTGTTATAGGCTGGAGCCACCTCAGTGACATTCCATATGTTGTACTGCACGGTAACACCCAATCCATATGTGTATCCTCCACATGTTACTTCCCGACGGGCAGGATTTGGCTTCCGCAGCGTATTCCTTTCCAAAGAAAAGAAACGGTTTCCCAGTGGTCTTGTGGTACAGCAGTGACTTCCCAGGCCTAAGCCCTATCCCGTCTCCGCCTAAATAATGCAGGGGGATCAGAAGGCAGGCTTTTGTCTAGGCAATGGAAGGTGACAGCTCTAGTGGAGTTTTAATTGGGATCCCAATTAGTCGACACGTCAAACGAACGTCTTAGTTACGAATGTAGCCCTCCTTCCCTGAAGTAGGGAATCAATATGTAGTCCCGTCACCACTATTGCTGGACCAACGCTGACTCTGGGCTCCGCTCGGCTCCTCAGCGAAAAATAACTGGTGCGTGCATCCACTTCCGTATTTATACCCACTCTGCGGGGGCGGAGTGTGAGATGCAGATCTCGCACGCCAATGTGCATTGACTCGTTTTAACAGTACTCGAAGATAACAGGCTCCCTAAGTGTGATCCCAATCAGTCAACACGTCGACTATGTCTCCGTTCCCTCCAGGGAACGAGGGTTACATACGTAACCGAGATGGTTTTCTCCATGTTTTTGGCCTCCCATAAACACTCAAATGGCATTTATTTGAAAACTACTTCCAAACAGTGACTCTTTCTGAAACAAATGACTGGCTTTTTGAGTGATTATTTGAATCATTCATTCAACCAATTTGTTAATAAACACTGATTCATTCAGGAATGAAAAACCACTATTGTGTGTTGCATAGAGACTCAAAGGTTAATTTATCCTTTGACTTTGACTGAAATTATAGTATTTCCACCACACAAGAAAAAAAATCTTTGGTAAATCTTAATTATGACATTAAAAATATGATGACTCTGAAAATTTTGACACTAGGACATTTAGATGTTTTTTATTGCATAATTATGACAAAATTCTAAACAATTAAATAAATTCGAAATTAAGACATTAAATAAAACTGTGACTTGTCATAATTGATGTTTTAAGTATTTTGCTTTTTTATGTCATGGTTATGACTTTTAATGTCGTCATTTCGACTTTCCATCTCATGATTATTACTTAGTATGCCATGATTTAGACTTTTCATCTCATTAATATGAGATAAAAATGTATTTCATAAAAGTGGAAATTAAATGTACAATATACAAACCATGATGTCTTTTTTTTTCTTCTGTGGCAGAAATGGGCTTCCATATTACTGTCACTGGCAGAGTAAAATACATAACATAAGTGACAGTATTGTTTCTATTATGTAATACGTACTATAAGTTACTCAGTATTACTTTCTTGTTTACTGAACTGGTGTATAAGAGCAATATCACACTCACAGCAAGGCAGGCCCTAATATGTTTTTCATATCCTTTTTACTCTGAAAAATTCACAAATTCATCAGTTTATCTTCCAAAAAGACTCTGAATCAGTTCATGTGGTGCAGAATCGTGACCTGCTCTTTAAGCTTCCAATTACAGGACTGACACTTTGCCTGCTATTCTCATATCAGCCAATAAGGAGAATCCTGAGATGATGTCATTTAGTGACTCATAACCACAGATAAGCTGGTACTGATACTAATCCCTTAGCAAACTAGAAGAAAGAGCAACATGGGAATGAATACTAACATCTCATGTTCTTTGGCCCCACAATGCCATGTATACCAATTTTGACCCAATAAGAGGCCATTACATGTGGGAATGGCTGATAAACGCTGTGTGATCTGCCTCGTACTTTGCAGCTGGGGACCACAATGCTGTTTAGTAGGATGGGGATGGAAAGGGGGTCATTTTTGGGGTAATCATGGTGGTATTCATTTATTTACACCTAAATGTAGCTCAATGTAACTTGGTGTCTGAGTGTATGAATACAAATATTGTTAGATTTGAGTTTACCTCAACATCTTTCTTTCCATTTTAAAAATGTGAAATATCAACAGCAATGTCTATCTAGTCATCTAACTGATTTCAAACAACATCCAGTATTTAGTGAAAGTTGCTTTGTATGTCACAGTGATTGTTGGGCTTGGTAATTCTATCTGTTCATGCATATGATCACCTTGTCATAATAATGCCAAATCGTGTATAATATCAACTGCTGTATTTGTATATTGTATTTATGTAATTCTTGTATTTTTGTAACTTTTGTAATTTTTGTCCTTCCCTCAACCTGCTTCCTTTTCACAATTACAACTGTCTGGATGATGCAATGGTGGTGGTTGATGTAGGGATAATCCCATATGCTCTTGTTTTTGATGGTTTGCATGTTTTCTATTCTCCTTTTCCCCCATTTTAGTTTACCCAGGAATTGATTTCACTGACTGCTGAAGGAGAAATTAAAATTTAATCTGGACAAACTTTAAACCCACAGAGGTAAGATTCATGAAATGTCTTACCATGAATGGATGGGGAAGAGGGAAAAACAGGGAAATAGAGAAAGTGATGTGTGGCTGGAATTTCAGAGTCTCTCTGGTATGATTGGGGTAAAAATGTGGACTGTAACTTCACGTGCCTTACACAGGCTTTTTTCATCCTTAATCTTGTCATCTTTTTCTTCAGTTATTATGTATATAATTGAGAACGCCATTGTATGTCCCCAAAGGTTTTGTCAAATTGAGTTACTCAACAATACAGACATGACATAGTGTTAAGTTTAAGGGAAACATACAAACAATCATTTATTTACTATGAAACAGAATCACCACATTAGAGGAGGGTGATGTATTACACAGTAACTGGAGATCCGTCCTGTCCAGAAGCAGGTCTGAAAGGTCGCTTTGTCTTCCATTTACCCACTTTGTCCTCAAAATGTGTCCCTTCTTCTCTACTTATCTCTGTATTTTATTGTGGCAAGTTTTACACTTTGACTTTGACACTGACAGACTCATCTAAAGATACACAATGATCTGCACTGTTTGACAAGTATATGCACAGAAAAGCAGGCAAATAAACCAATTGTCATACTGTGTATATAAACACACACACGCATACACAGAGAATGCTTTTGAAAGACCATTGAGTTATAGGGAAACAGATAGCAACAAGAGAAGACAAAGTGACAGTGAGTGCAGACAGGTGGCCAGAGGACAGTAAGACAATATCATGTGTGTGTGTTTTAGAGCAGGATCAGTTTTGGAACACCAAATCAGAAGGGTGACAGCATATCATTGGGTTCATCAGACAGACTCCTAGTCAGGGCTGATGGGTCAGACCGATAGCTGGTGGAGGTGCACTCTTACAGGGCAGTGATGGATGGAGCTCCCCTGTCTCCAGAGGGATTCATTCGAGGGATTCATTGTCCCGCAATGAAATCAGACGTTTATCCAAATTATTTACCTTTCCTGCAAAAGACAACCGTTATCAGTCTGAAAGATGTGTCCCCTACCGTTATTTATTTATTTATTTTTAAAAGGCTTATCATGATAAAGGCTCACAAACAGAAACCCATTCATAGACTGAATGATTTATCAGAGCTAATCAAATCACATACAGACAGTTTATTTAGATTTTTTTTAAGTGAATACATTCTCTAGTGCCTTGAAAGTGCCAAAAGCTCTTTCTTTCTTTTTCTCTTTCAGCACAGATTTTCAGCTACACTTAATTTCGATGGTCAACTTTAGACATTCTACTAAGTAACTTTACAACTAAATGCCAACTTTCATTAGTAGTAGGCTACTAGTAGACTGTCAGTATTAGTAGAATTGTAAGACTATTACTAGACTGTTAGGGTTAGGTGTTTCAGTTTAGTAGATTAAGTTGACATGTAGTTGCAAAGTTACTTATAGAATATTTATTGGGGAGCATCAAAATAAAGTGTTAGCAAATATTAAGCAGACATTCTATTATTACTCTAATGAGAGTTAGTTGACATGTAGTTTCAAAGTTACTTATAGTTAGTAGAATGTCTAAAGTGTACCATCTATAAAGTGTTACCGTTTTCCCCCCATACAAGCACGATTGATATTTCTTGTGCCATTGAGATGTCAAACTAAACAGTAATCCCTCACTCACTGATGCAATCTTATCAGCCAGAGAGTTTAAGTGAGTTTCAGATTTTGTAGCGCTGTGGAAAACCCATATCGCATTTAGAGGATATTCGTGCAAAAGTAATTCCAGTCTGAACCGCTGCTGAGTGCATTAGGGCGGTCGGTATTGAAATGGAAGGGGTGTACGTATGTGTATACGGAGTGTGTTTTGGGGTGGAGCAACAAGCCTGCGAGCAGTTACCACAGCGTGTGTTATATTACCCTGAACTATTTTTTGGAAGGCATGGGAAGATGAAGAGAGGGCAGTGGGTTCAGATTGATGGTGTTCCCGTGGGGCGAGCACTCGCAGGGAAATCCTTATCGTACAGACTGAGTCCTTCAAACTAGGACTTGAAACTTGAAAAGCGAATAAAGGAAGATTGGGGGCACAAAAAGGAGAGTGACATAATAAAAAAGGTACACATCTATGGCGAAAGGGCACTAAAGTGAGTTCAAGAAAAAAAGGAGACACTTGAGCATACTTTTGTACATTTTATGCTTTCATTTTATATGTTTAATGTCAGGAGTTTTAGTGATCCAGTAAGTCACTATTACCGTGGCTAATGTATAAAATATATGCCTGCGCCTCATGTTTGCATTCAAATGTTAAGAGCTCCTCAGGGCATCGTCTGACACTTTCTTAACACACCTCGACAGCCACCAGATGAAAAGGTCTATCCGTGTTTATTGAATCATGCCAAAGAGCCAGTCATGTACATTAAATAATAATGATTACCCCCCAAAGACGGTCTCTGAAAAGGAATGGTTAATGTTTAATTTCGCTAGAGCTTAACTAATTCTTGCAAAATAAACATTATATGCTTTGATAATTTAATGCAAAGACTGGAAGTTTACCTTTAGTGCCCTTTTTAGGTTCACAGCATGTACTGTCTGTAAGTATTTATATTCGTGCTGCATAATAATAACATTTTTATATACATATAGTATTTATAAAGAAATATCATAATGAAGAATTGTTTGGAATAGTTATCATTTAGCTTGATCCGATCTTCAACTCTGATCATGCGAAAATAAACATTGGGTTTATTTTCCATCCGCTCAGAAAACGATCTATGTTAATAGGAGCAAAAAGAATTAAAATGTCATTCTTCTCTGCAAGTTGTTTAAGCAGAGCGAAAAGACACAGAGATTAACAGAATGATTCCTTCTCACGCGCGCACACACACACACACACACACACACACACACACACACACACACACACACACACACACACACACACACACACACACACACACACACACACACACACACACACACACACACACACACACACACACACACACACACACAACAACAAAGACATAATGTATTGTGTCAGAAACGATAAATGATTTGAATCTCCCTTGTGTCAGGTGAAATGAGAGGTGAAACACTTTTCATTCTCATTTATATAAACCAACTGAACAGTAGGATATATATTTAACAGTCAAGTATGCAAATGGACCTGAAAAAAGTTTATGGAAGGGAGATTTTGTAATAACATAACAATCCATCACCCAAAATCAAGGATGTTTTCTGTACAATCTAGGTCTATGTGATCTGTATGAAAAAATCATTGTTCCAACATCAGACGGTGAATGTTTGTGAGGCCTTATGGTTCATTAGTTCATTTGCTCGTTCGTTCGTTCGTTCATTCATTCATTCATTCATTCTGGTTCAATAGCCGCGTTTCCACTGCCGGGCCAGGGCCGAGCCGTGCTAGTGCGTGCCAGGGCCAGGCGCGTTTCCACTGTCACTTCCGGGGCTTGATCGGGGCCACCGGCCAGGATTTCTGGCCCGTCGAATACCTTGGGCCAAAGCGGGCCAGCTCGGGCTAGAGGCGTGCTTGAGTTAAAAGGTTTGAGTTTATCGGTGTTATGGGACGTTATGATCTGAAGCAAGATGCACATTTCACTTTTTTATATCGCGCAAAATAATCGCTGCTCGAAATGGAGAATCGCCTGTCTGTCGAAGATACCAAAGCTCTTCTGAGCATTTGGGCAGAAGAAAGGGTACAACGTCAATTTGACGGCGTGTGTAGAAACGAGGACGTTATAAAACACATCGATGCTGAACTTTCTAAGCTAAGCATTCAGCGAGCAACGCTTCAAGTTCTGGAAAAAAATAAAAAAAAGTTCCGGGCGCAGTATTGTACAAGGCGATTAAAACGCACAATGGACAAAGCGGAGCTCAGAGAAGGAACTTTCCATGGATCGACTTGATGGACGGTGGGCTGGGTCACCGTCTCTCTGTTAGTGGCGACTCATGAGACAATCGGGACACTATTGCAGACACGGCCGGTGAGTTAATATACATGCTATCTTCCTAACTTAAAAAATAAATTAATACCCGCTGAAATGGGTTGGGTTGTATGAAGTTTGAAACAGAAAGGCGTGTTAGGGGCGGGGTTTAGGGCAGCGCTGTGGGGCTACTGGCCCGGCGGTGGAAACGCGAGCCCGGTGCTTGAGGCCCGAGGCCACTGGCTCGGCTCGGCTCGCTGTTAGCCCTGGCCCGGCAGTGGAAACGCGGCTAATGATCCTCGCTCAAGTGGAAACAGAGAGCATGAAATAAGCTGGACTTCCTCTACTGTAATTCTGTCTCTGAATATTATAGATAAACTTCACAAACCACCCCATAGACATGTTTAACACGTTTAATGTAACATTTATGTTACTGTGCAGTAAAGGGTGTGCATCTCTAATTTACTTTGAGATTTATCTTTATTCCCAGAAAAACAAAAAGCACATGGGAATGTGGTACACAATATTTATAATTAATCTATATTATATGAATCCTGCTACTTAGGAATGCACATTTTCCCACGTCTTAATTTGTATCGTCTTAATTTATTTTTGCTGTCATACTCAAAGTGAATTTAATAATAATCTTTAATAAAACATAATTCATATAATTGATCAAAGAATTGTAATTAATATTGAATTAATAATTGCATTAAATATAGTTAGTAATTAAAATGTTCATATTGAACATATACAATTATAATTTAAAATATAATTTTATGAATTTGATCTATTAAAAAAATATACTATGTAACTTTTTTTGTTTAAAATTAGTCAATAGAGAAAAGTTGACATGGAGCAGCTAAATCTCAAACCTCGAATCACCCGTTTTAAACAAACACTGAACAGAAGAGAGTCTGTTGGCAAAAAAAAAAAAGAAAACATGCCAGAGCTTGTAATAAAACAAGGATCAACATTGGCTTGGCTTTTCAGAGATCCCAAGAGCTGAAAGATTTGAAATGTTGTAAAAGCAATGAGGAGATGGCGTTTTTTATTACTCAACAGGTGAGTAAGATATTTTATTTAACAAATAAATTGCCACATGTAGCTCTCTTACAGAGTTTATTGTAAAGCATTATCTATTGTGAAGAGTCATTTCCATCTAAACTGCTTATATCTTTTAAGCCAAGTATTGAATATTTTGCACAATGCTGAAGCACAACCAAAACAATGTTCTTCTGCAAAATGCATGCAGTTTTGTTTTTTTAAACGCTAGAGGGCCAAAAGTTGCATATAGTTGTAATCAATATTATTCAACCCCCATTGCAAATCAGGTTTATTGGCAAAATTGTTTGCAACGAACAAATCCTACAAAATCAATTAAAATTGCTCAGCACAACTAATGTTTCAAGTGGTTTTCCCAAATGCAACTAAAAATGCAACTGTTAATGACATCTGCGGTCTCAAGATTATTCAACCTCCTGAATAGAATCCCTCAACAGCACAAATCTGCAAAACAGTGTTGTTTAAATCATACCTGATGCAACTAATCAAGGGCGTCATTAGTTGCACCAGTTGTGCTTGAGCTGGATTACATGAAATATCTGAATTTGGTAGATTTGAGTGTCACGGTTGACTGTATGTTAGAAAAATTACTACTGTGTCCCTTTAAAATCAGCTGTTTATCAGAAGTAACAAGAAAGGCACAGTGGTATATTCAATATTATATTTACTATTAAAAAGCAAAAACAGTAATATAGCATAAATAAGTGCATTTATATGCTATTTACTAAACAGGTAAAAGCCTGCAAATCATCATCTGCCACACTTTTTGTGCAGTTTGTATTTTAACCTGACTGCATGAGAGTTCACAATATAATATGGACAGCAGGTTAAGGTGTGTAGGTGTGTAGGTATTTCATTATTCATCCAGAATGGAGCATGCACTCAAATGCTCACAGGGCTGTGTAAAACGTGTGCTATTTCTTCCATTAACGTATGCAACTCTAAAAACAAACCCCAAAAGATTGCTCCTGGATTTACAGCTTCCCTCCAGTCGCCAGTGGAAATAATACACGCTGTACTCGGGATGTGCCAACGAAGAGTCTCATTTTAGCTTTACTCAGGTGAATTTTTTTGTGAGGATAACATGGTTAGACTGAATATATTTTGAAGCAACTCGATGTAAATCTTGTCAAACAAGTATTACTCAGATAAATCTGGGGACAAAAATATCCTCTGAAGGCGTTGATTGACAGAGATTGCTGTGGGAAGGAGTCACTCTCAATGAGCGTTTCATAAGAAACAACACCTGTGCACCTCTTCACTTTGTGCGCGACGACAGCGAGACAAACAGATGGCTGTGTGCAGCGAGAGCAAGAGAGTATTGGTGAAGTATCAGTAAGTAAAAACAGATCCTTTGGACTCATTTATCTAAATCAAACCCAATCCTAGACACACCTGGATCAGTCTGAGATGGGCATGGTGATCCTTTGAGTTTGTTTATCGTGAGGAATCAGTATGTTTGTTTGGGTGGTGTGTGTATGCAATTGTGTGACCAAGCAATTGAACCAAGAGTGAAGACTGTGACCCTGAGGTCAGACACTTTACTTATGTGACTCTGTCCAGCAGTGTCAAGCTTGCCCATGGGAATCGGTAGGGCTTTATTTGTGTGGAGTTTATTGATCTAAATGGTTTGATTGTTTGCTTTTGCTTATCGGCCTTGGCTATAATGAGCTCTTTGTGAAGTTATTATATAAGGCTCAACAGGTTCACAGTAGTCCTAAGGATATGGAACATCTAAATGCTGCACTAAAACCATGTTAATGAGTCATTAGCATCCCTCTGTATGTGCCCTTCTCCCTGTCCAGCTTTGAAAATCTATACCATATCCATTTAAGAAGAAAGGTTTGCTATATTTGGATTGCCTGTTTATTTACTAAGAAGCAGCAAGGGACAAGAGTTGAAGTAAGGTTGTTCAATTATACCAACAAATGGCACTATTAAATAAATTATCAAATGAACCAATAGTTTGGGGTCAGTACGTTTTATTAATTTATTTATTTAAAGAAAATTATGATTTTATTCAGCAATAACACATTCGACTGATTAAAGTGATAGTAAATACATACAAAATAATGTTACAAACTATTTTAAATAAATGTTGTTCTTTTGAACTTTAAAGAATCCTGAATAAAAATAAAAATGAAAATAATAACAATAATTATAAGCTACACAACTATTTGCAATACTGATAATAATAATAAATATTACTGGAGCAGCAAATCAAGATATTAGATTTCTGAAGGATCATATGACACTGAAGACTGGGGCAATGCTACTGAAAATTCAGCTTTGCCAAAATTGCATTTAAAAATAAAAAACTGTTATTTTAAATATTTCACAATATTAAGGTTTGATCAAATAAATGCAGCCTTGGTGAAATGTCTTTCAAAAACATGAAAAAAATTACCAACCCCACACTTTTGACTGATATTGGGCATATGATCGTACTTTTAGTCTCTAGTATTTTGAAATGTTGCCATCTAAAATCGGTCAACACTATTTATTTCCAAAAAATAATAAAATAAAATAAATTAAAAATAATAATAACGACTTCCGGTTATGTCGGGTTGCTGAACGGTCACGTTTTTCAAAGCTCTCGGATAATCCTGTTTTTAAACCTTTATCTAGACCCGATAACCTAAAGAAACGCATTTTTTATTTACGGTGGCTCTGCTAAACAGTCAGCATGTCTTCACGTCCGCAAAGAAAAAGAGATAAAAAAGATAATACAGATTCGGCTGTCGACGACCTAGGACCCACGTCTGAAGCTGATAGCACACCGGTTGGCGCCAACACTCACACCGAGGCTGATACTCCACCCGATAATAGCGTAATTCTTTCAGCTATAAACGGTTTGAAGAGTGAGTTTCGGTCCCAATACAAGGAGGTTCTGGCAGTGATTAAAGAAGTTAAAGATGATTTCTTTACCTTCACTGAAAGACTTACCGAAGCGGAGAGCCGAATCAGCCAAGCCGAGGATGATATTACCGGCCTTCAAGCAAGGGTTGTTAAACTCGAAAAATCCGCATCGGATCTTGCCTCTGCTCTTGACATGGCCGAATGTAGAAGCCGGCGCTCTAACATTCGGATTTTGGGACTTCCAAATGGAATCGAAGGAAATAATCCTGTTTCGTTTTTGGAAAGTTGGCTTCCACAGCTTCTAGGTGCGGATACCTTCCCGGCGCCGGTGATCATTGAAAGGGCACACAGGCTACCCAACAGTGGCAAACAAGCTGGTGGAAACGCATCGTCAAGGCCAAAAACAATGATACTGAAATTACTCAACTATGCTGACAAAGACAGAATACTGAGAGCGGCCCGGGCAAGAGGTACAGTGATGTTCCAGGATCACCATATTATGTTTTTTCCTGATCTATCGTCCGAGGTGTTAAAACAACGAAAGCGATTTGAGGAGGTGAAGCTAGAGCTTCGTAAGAGGAAGATCAAGTACGGGATGATTTTCCCCGCCAAGCTTCTGGTTATCTTCGGAGACCGTCGTCATTTCTTCGACTCTCCTGAAGAAGCAGGCAAATTCATCGCGACCTTGCCAGAGGATGTTCGGGAAGCGGAGCAGCCAACGTCTGAGTAACATTTGTTCTATTTGACACTTTGCATTAAAGTTTAATCGTCCACTTTAGTACTGAACTTTCATTAAAATTTTGTTGGACGTTTAAGTTAGTCTGGAAATGCCCTATAAAACGTAAGTTTGGGCTTTTTTGTTTTGTTTTCATAGTTCGTTAAAGGTTGGCTTTGATTTGAATACTAAGCAGAATCATCAAGCTGATTATTTAGCGTATTTCTTTTGGTTAAACGGTCATAATACTTGGCCTTTGAGAGCGTGCGTTTATAAATTTTTTGTTTTAGACACTATTGTTTGTCTTTTTCCTCTTAATTCAGCAACCTAATAGCGTTCCTATTAGAGGACCGCAAGAGTACGTAACTAGAGTTCTAGTCGAAGAAAGTGGGAGGTTCGCCGTGCATTTGTGTGTTCTATCTAGTGCATGTGCTGGGGATTGTGTTTGTTCCTTTTTTTTTTTTTTTTTTTTTTTTTTTTTTTACTACTACTATACATTTATACTTGCATCTCGGTTTTCTGGTACATCTTTGTACTTTACAAAAAGGTTACAGGGTGTTTATCGGAACAGTTCAGTAATGTTTGGACTACCAAGAATAATTAGAATATTCAATTTTGTTGCAAATGTCAGGGGATTCTAGTCTTACATTGACATCTTGGAATGTGCGGGGGCTTTGTAACCTTACTAAATTGAAACAAGTGATGAACAGAGTTAATTACCTCCATCCTAAAATAGTATTCCTGCAAGAAACACATTTATTGTCCGGCGAAGTCATTAAACTGCATAGAAGATGGCCGGGGCAGGTTATAGCAGCATCATATAGCTCGCACTCAAGAGGGGTAGCTGTGCTGATACATAAATCAGTCCCATTTCATATATTAAAAACTATTTGTGATCCATTAGGTAGATATGTTATAATCAGTGGTAGGATGTTCAACGAATATTGTAATCTTGTAAGTGTTTATGGCCCTAATACAGATGAACCAAATTTCTTTCATAATCTTTTCTTAATTTTGTCTTCCCTTCAAGGTATCTTAATAGTTGCTGGTGACTTTAATTGTACCTTAGATCCTAAATTGGACCGTTCCACAGGTATTGACACTTCACATTCGCAAAGTAGGAACATACTTAATCAATACATTAAAGACCTTAATTTAAGCGATGTCTGGAGGCTTCAAAACCCAACAAAGAAAGAATTTTCTTGCTATTCCTCATCTTTCCATACCTACTCCAGAATAGACTATTTTCTTATTTCAAAGGATTTGATTGATTATATATCTAACTGTAAATATAGTAGTATTGTTTTATCGGATCATGCAGCACTATCACTGAAATATACTCTCAGAACCATAATCAAAAGCCCATCTAGATGGCGTCTAAATATAAAGTGGCTACATAACCCTGATTTTCTGGATTTTGTTGGAAATCAAATTGACACATTTTTTGAGTTTAATACAAACCAGACATCTGCTTCAATACGATGGGAGGCATTTAAGGCCTATATTAGGGGGCAAATTATCAGCTTTACTAGTTCTAAGACAAACAGATCTGCCCTTAAAATGATTGAATTGGAACAGAGTATAAAGGACTTAGAAGAAGAAATTTTCAAACAAGATACTCCTGAACTTAGACATAAACTTTTGCTACTTAAAGCAGAATTTAATGACATCTCTACTAATAAAGCTGCGGCTAATATAAACTAGGCTAAAACAAACATATTATGACCAAGGAGAAAAGGCTGGAAGGTTATTGGCATGGCGAATTAAGACACAACAAAATGAAGGGGGGATTAATAAGATAGAAACTATAGATGGACAGAACACCACGATCCCAACTGAAATCAATAATGCTTTTAGAAAATATTATGAAGGTCTTTATAAATCGACACCCCTGCAGAATACCCATCATTATAAAACATTTATGGATGAGATTCAGATACAGTCATTGTCTGAGGAAGACTCCAAAGTATTGGATCAACCAATTGAAGTAACAGATCTGAATGCAGCCATTAATTGTATGAATAGTGGGAAAGCACCAGGTCCCGATGGTCTACCTATAGACATTTATAAGATCTTTCGTGACAAATTGATAACTCCAATGAATGACATGATAAATGAATCATTCAATATTGGAGAACTTCCCTCTTCCTTGCGTTCAGCCCTCATAACTTTAATTCCTAAGCCAGGGAAAGATCCTACGAAATGTGGCTCTTACAGGCCCATTAGTCTTTTAAATTCAGACACAAAGATAATTGCTAAAGTTTTAGCCAGTAGACTTGATAAGTATTTACCTTTACTGATTGATCCTGATCAAAATGGCTTTATAAGAGGTAGACAAGCTTTTCATAATATACGGCGTGTGTTAAATGTCATCCACTCAACAAAAGAAGTCTCGGATACAGCTTTACTTTCTTTAGATGCAGAGAAGGCTTTTGATAGGGTGGAGTGGGACTATCTTTTTGATACACTCTCTTATTTTGGTATCGGTCCGTATTTTATAAAATGGATAAAAATTTTATATTCAAAACCCACAGCAGAGATATTGACTAATAATATAATCTCTAAATCTTTTCCACTTTCTCGAGGCACACGTCAGGGATGCCCCCTTTCGCCGCTCCTTTTTACATTGGCTATTGAGCCTTTGGCTATTGCAGTACGAAGAAGTGGAGATATATCAGGGATTACAATTGGCGGTCTTGAAAATAAAATAGCTTTATATGCTGATGATATTATATTATTTCTATCCAATTTAAGTACATCCGTGCCTTCCTTATTGTGCCTAATTAAATCATTTGGATCCTTTTCAGGTTATAAAGTGAATGAGTCAAAATCTATGATCCTATTTCTAAAAGAAACGGAACGTCTCACACCTCCCTTCCAGACTCCCTTCAAAAATGCTCATGAAGATTTTAAATATCTTGGTATTAATATCACCGCAGACATAAAGAATTTGGTTACCAGTAATTATAATTATACAACTAAATTAATCACTGAATCAATTAATAAATGGTCATCCCTACCAATTTCTCAGATTGGACGTATCAATATATTAAAAATGAATGTTCTCCCAAAATTCTTATATTTATTTCAATCAATTCCTTTGCCCCCGCCACATAACTTTTTCTGTAATATGAAGAAGCTGTTCACCAATTTTATTTGGGGAAATCGACGTCCCAGGCTGAGGCTCTCTCTTTTGTATTTACCATATGAAAGGGGAGGGTTGCAGTTGCCTAATCTTAAGTGGTACTACTGGGCAGCTCAGCTGAGAGCAGCAATGTTTTGGTTTACAAATGATAATTCTATCCCTTGGATACAGATTGAGGCGAGTACAACTCAAAAATTGCCTTTGAACCTGTATCTGTATTCAGCACCTCTGCCCAAACTGAAAAAAGCCACTTCCAACCCCTTTGTTAAAAATACTATTGTGGTATGGTATGAAGTTTTGAAACATATTGGACATATTCCACAATTATCACAATTTACCCCTATTTGGGGAAACACTATGTTTATACCGGGGACACATGATGGTGGTTTTAAAATCTGGGCATCAAAAGGTTTGAACAAGGTGGCAGATTTATTTAGCAATGAAACTATGCTCAGTTTTCAGGAATTAAGACAAAAGTTTGATTTGCCTAAAACCCATTTTTTTAAATATCTTCAAATAAGGAATTTTATCAATAAAACACAGCATCTTTCTCTTCTTTTACCAGAGCTGTCCCCTTTAGAAAGAATCACTTTAAACCACCTTAACGGTGCTAGGCAAGTTTCCTTGTTTTATAAACTGATCTCCACTAACTGTAAAGAAAATACAGAGAAAAAGCGTTTGGCTTGGTGTCAAGATATAGGTGAGAATATAACAGAAGACGAATGGCAGAGTATTTGCTTAAAGGCCCAAACCCAGACAGTTAATACCAGGTTTAAACTTCTGCAGTACAAGTGGATAATGAGAGTATACATAACTCCAGAATTGCTTCATAAATTTAATCCCAACATCCCCAATCAATGTATAAAATGCAACTTAGAGATAGGAACTTTATACCATTGCTTATGGGAGTGCCCTCAAGTTCAACTTTATTGGGAAAAGGTTTTGGACTTTTTGTCACTGGTGGTGAAACAGAATGTCCCCAAATGTCCTAAACTTTGTATATTTAATATTTTCCCTGTAACTTGCACTATAACTAAATCTGGTAAGAAAATGTTGATCTTCTGTTTATTACAAGCAAAACTTGTAGTTGCTCGTCATTGGAAAAACACAGAAATCCCTAATTTTAAACAATGGTTACAGGAATTGTCTGGTTGTCTGGCTTTGGAGAAACTCACATATATTGTTAAAGGAAAATCTGCAAAGTTTTTCAAAGTATGGAACCCCTTTATAGAATTTTTGAAGGAAGCTGAACCAAATAGTTTATTTTCGGTGTAATCAGGTATAACAGGTAGCCTAACATGTTATGATGTTAATGTACCATTGTCTTGACATTTGTATAGTATAGTTGTCGTTGTTTTTTTTTTTTGTTTTTTTTTTTATTTTATTTTTTATTATTGTTTATATTTTTATTTTTTTATTATTATTATTTGTATATTAATTTCATGTGCTTGTTTTAATGTAAATGTTTCGAAAATCAATAAATACAATGTTGAAAAAAAAAAAAAATAATAATAACAAAAAATTGCAATAAAAAAGTGCAGACATTTTGAAAAGCATAAAGACAGAGCTATAGAGATATCCATCACATGTGGATATGATGGCAATTATGTACATCTGCTTGAAAACTACTGCTGTTCTGTGCTGTGAAATTTTAATTACATTGCGACACTAAAATGCTGCTCTGGGGTGTGTTTCCCAAAAGCATCGTTGTCCAACTATGATCTCAATTTCCATTGAACTATATTGTTAATAACTTAACTTGCGACCATAGTTGGCTTTGGGAAACGCACCCCTGAAAGAGATAAATGGATATATAATAAGTCATTATATGTGCTTACCCCAAGATGAAATTCTGCAGGCGCCCCTGATTTTGAAATGCCGTATTATGTCACAGCGAGCTGTGGTATTGCATTTGTGAAGAGCTGGAGGCTCACATGAAGATTTAAATGACAGAAGGCCGTACGCTCCCTGCGTGTCAGAGTTGTGCATGTCAGATGGCAGGAGGCATTGAGGGAGGTAAAGTAACTCCATCAGTCATTCCAGAATGAGAAAAGCATTACAGTCAGACACACACCCGCGAGCGCTCTCCATCTGCGAGTAATCAGGCCTGTGAGGGCTGTGTGTAATCCAGGCTCCGCTTCTGATAACCACGTTTGTGTTCAGGTTCATGTCAGGAAAAACGCTTGATGTCTGCGACCACCTCACGATATTCTGTTACAGCCGCATTAAAGCAGGCCCCTATGGTGAAACATTTGTCGAATATGCTGCGAGAATAAAGAGAATCATGTATAAGTTCATTAAAATTTCTTAATAATGTCTCAAGGTTTCTGTATTTGGACATGTATTGCTGATGCTTTTAGTTAAAATTTTAAGCACTGGAAATATGAGAGAGAGAGAAAAAGAGGGGAAGAGTTGGAATCAAAAGGTTTAGAGACTTAGAATGGAGAGAGAAATGTTCACACAAAAATAATACTCATGATAAAATGTTACCTTTTTCTTGTGTTGGTTCCCATAAGACTTTCATCTATTCTGTGGAACACAAAGGGTGTTTGTTTGAAGAATATTATGGACAAACTGTCAAAATAACCAAAAAGCACCATAAATATATAATCAAACTGGTCAATACAAATTGTGCACTGTATTCTAAGTCTTCTAAAGCCATATGATAGCTTTGTGTGAGGAATGATAAAACATAAAAAACAATCTACAGTAGCTCTCCTTGGAGTGAAGTATTCGTAAACAAAAACCTTTTTTTAATGAATGATCAGCCGATCATGAAACCGGTCTGATTCATTTAGAAAGGTAGATGTGATTCTGATGCCTGTACTAAACAGCAATAAGCAACATCACAATGATGAGAAAAAACAGGTATGCATTCTGTCCTTTTTAGGGTAGAATCTATTGACATCATTTCATGTTTTTGGTTTAGATGTGTTTGGACCGTGTTGTATTGAGATTTCAGTCATACCGCACCAGAGTTCATTTAGAAGCAGGAGACCCACCTTTTCAGGAATCTCGGTCCACTTGTTTGGTGCACATCAGATTTCGGATGGCAGTATTCGCACTTGTTCAAATGAACCGCACTAATAGAATAATCGCACAAGGGTTCATTTTAATCGGACCAAACCTGCCAAGTGTAAACACACCCTACGAGTGGCACGTCCAGATGCGTTCCTGGGTCAACAGATTTAGATTAACAAATTTAATCCTAACCATACCCCTACCCCTAAACCTTAACCTACCCTTAAATTATCCATAAAATCAGAGGGAAATGAACAATCCTGATGTAGAAGCACCTAACCCTTGTTGTAAGCCTAAACTTGACATACACTGTAAACTTGTCCTTTAAATCTGATTGGTCAAATAAAATGTTGATCCAGTAACATGTTGAACTTGGTGAAATCAGGTTCTGCCTAAGAGAGCATGGGTTTGAAATAACATTAAGGTGAGTAAAAGACAACTTTTTTTCTCTCTGTGGGACAACTACTTCCCAGTTCCCACAGAGAGAAAAGAAGGAGGATTATAACTGTGTAAACATGAGAACGAGAGAGCGAGAGAGTCCATGGTGAAGAGCAGTGTGGCGGCACTGTACTCCACTGTGCATTCTGGGAGCTGGCCGCAGCGAATTGTCATAAAAGCATATCACAGAGGCTGTATCTGCAGGCTGCCTTGGCCCCGGCACTTCGCTTTGATGGATGGTCATTTTCATTGCCTTCTCACGCTTAATGAAGCCTGCAGTTCAGGTCTTAATTGAATGCTCTCTCAGTCTCAAGCTTTCACCTCGCCCTCCTCTCCTCTCTCTCTCTCTCTCTCTCTCTCTCTCTCTCTCTCTCTCTCTCTCTCTCTCTCTCTCTCTCTCTCTCTCTCTCTCTCTCTCTCTCTCTCTCTCTCTCTCTCTCTCTCTCTCTCTCTCTCTTTTGAGCCTGTCCCCGCTCTGTTCTCTGCGCCGCATGCTTGCTGTTGTTCTTGTTTTTGAGGACGATCTCTGATGAGTTATGATTGAAAAGCGGAGCCTAAAACATATTTTCACTCGCACCATCTAATGCTTTTATGAGGCCACAGGAGCCAGGGATACTGAGTGGGCAATGCTGATAAAGGCATACAGGCCAAAACACATCACTCTTACTTTTTTCTTTCTCCCTTTCTCTTCCTCTCTTCCTCTCTCAGGCTTTGCATCTGCCTCCTCCTCCAAAGCGTGACTGAAGAAATGACTATATTGGTAAGAAGTTGTTATCCTTTGGATAAGAAATAGTGAATGTGCAGTTTCCATGGTGAGATTATCCTTTAAACAATTATTCTTTTTCGCTGAAAATCTGTGTATTATTTTGGCATGCTTTAAAAAAGTCAGGATACTACATGACATAGCTGACATTTAAATGAGTTCTGGTCGAGCAGCGTTTTAAGGAGCCATTCAGACATTTTTGCATTGAAAAATTCAAGACGCGGGCAGTGGAATGGAAAAAAATGCAAGGTCTGGAGAAACTTTTTTTTAGTTAACTTCTTTCAACCACATGAAGCCTACTCTTATCATATTTGATACACGTATTTCTAAGGCCTCAAGTCTAAATTATCAAGTTTTCTTTTTGCTGTGAAATCCCTCTCCCGTGGCCTCATGGGATAGTAAAGTACCCATCGCATATACATAGATGCCACATTCAAAATGTTGGTTCACCCGTGGTCAGTGTGATCATAAATTATGCCACAACATTGCGCAGCTTTTGGTTGTGAACTTGTGATTTAATTTCCTGAAGAAATGGGATAATCTTTCTCAGGTGTAACAGAGTTTGTTTGTGTTTTAATGTGTATTAATTCAATATTACATTTTGGCTATGGTACGTTTAATGCTTTTACTTTTACTATTGTAACTTTTTAATGTCATGTCAGCTGACGCCTTCGTTATGTGGTATCGTGTTAGTTTAGAAAAATCATCTGCTGAAGTCTATTTTATATAGATATTCATACATGTGTCTAACTACGGTTGTAGACGCTCAGTCAACTTGCTCTCGAATGTTCACGGACCGCTTCAATATGGCGGACGGCTTGATATATCTATGATCCACCGTATGCACACTTCAGAATCTCGCAGAAAGAAGTAGGTTGTCCGGGTACTTTAGAAAAATAGAAAAATAATGGGAAAGTAGTAGCGCAGTGAACGACATCCTGCATTAACTGAATTTTGAGTGTTTAAATCACTCCTCTTTAACGGGTTTGACCCTTTAAGATCGTCTGTAAGTCTTTGTTTTTTTCTTCAGACTCATTCTGCTTCTTCAGACTGAACATTACCAGAGATAGTGTTATAATTGATAGATACAAGGGTCCAGGACTCTATTGGAAAAAGCTTAATGGCTTACTTTGATCACATGTGCCTTGATAACCAATAACATTACAGCCTTGACTTCAATGAATTTTTGTGCAACAGTCAATCACTGTTTGTGGATACCATAGAAATGAAATAAAAGTGCCGTAAACTGAACAATCGTCCCTGCACTTCTCTTATAAAACAACTTTTTTTCAGGTTAAACAATCCAAAAATTAATGTTTAAGAGCAAACATGTTGAAGATTTGCCGATGGGATGTCGATTAATTGAGTAAGCTATTTCCTAACAAAAGCAGTTTATTCAGCGTAGTGAAGCTTCTCCTCCATTGACAATCGTAAAAAAAAAGGATTCTCCTTCCCTGTGTACCGTAGCGTTAGCAGGCATTATGCTTTTTTAGGTTAAATGTTGCAGCTTGCCTTCAAGTGGCTTTGATGTTACATCATTACTCCTGTAAGTGGCAACAAACTTTGTTATAGGTATAAAGTGAATCATTCGGTGGCTGATAAAGCTCAACGCGCTGCAACTGAAGAAAACACATGCAAATAGAAGAACGTCTCAGGTTACTATTGTAACCATAGTTCCCTGAGAACAGGGAACGAGACGATGCGTCGAAACGCTACGGGAACGCCTTCTGCGTGATTGCGTCTGAAGCATCTATGCCAACTAGTCCAATGGAAAAAGGGAATGAGCGTCACGGGCGGGTGACGTCATGACCAGGAAAGGATAAGAGCACTTCCGCTGCTCGCCGGCATTTAGCTTCGACAGTGCCGAAGCAAGCCGATCGCAGGGACGCCAGAAGTATGGCAGGGGGACGCATCGTCTCGTTCCCCGTTCTCAGGGAACTATGGTTACAATAGTAACCTGAGACGTTCCCTTATCGAAAAGGGAACTTCGAGATGCGTCGAAACGCTACGGGAACGAGAATACCCAATGCGCCATAATTCAAGTACCTGAGTGTCAGACTGTTCAGCTAAGCACTAAGCACCTGAGAACCTGGGGCAGCATCCAGGTCCAAACTGTAAAATCTCACGAATGTGAGCGGAGAGGACCAGCCCGCCGCATCACAAACATCTTGGAGAGAAACCCCATGCAGCAAGGCTTTAGAAGCCGCCATACTCCTGGTCGAATGAGCTCGGACCACCAAAGGACAAGGCTGGCCCGAGTACTCATAAGCAAGTGAAATAGCCTCGACTATCCACTTACTGACTGTCTGTTTTGAAGCAGGAAGACCTTTTTTAGGTGATCCAAAGCAAATAAATAGTTGATCGGACTTCCTGATTGAGGATGTCCGATGTACATATGTGTCCAATGCTCGCACTGGACACAACAAGTGCAGTCTTTCCTGGTCCGCAGTTGCAAACGGAGGAGGACAGAAAGCCTGCAGCACAATAGGCCTCGGAGTCAAGGTCGGCACCTTAGGGACGTATCCCTGTTTTGGATAAAGGAACGCCTTGACCATCCCCGGTGCAAATTCAAGGCAGGTGGGGGAGACCGAAAGAGCCTGAAGGTCACCAACTCTCTTGAGGGACGAAATAGCTAGGAGAAAGATGGTCTTAAGAGTAAGGAACTTCTCTGAGACCGAATCTAAGGGCTCGAATGGAGCCCTAGACAGGCCTTCTAGAACTACAGTCAAATCCCAAGCTGGCACCTTAGTGCGAGTTGCAGGCCTCAGCCTCAAAGTGCCACGAAGGAAACGTGTAATCAGGGGGTCTCGACCCAAAGATAAACCTCCCACCATGGTATGATAAGCCGCAATGGCTGCCACGTAAACTTTTAGTGTGGAAGGACATAGACCTGACACAAAGCGCTCCTGCAGGAACTCGATTACTGTGTTGACAGAACAATTAACCGGATCCCACTGATGTCGGTGACACCATAAGGAGAAAACTCTCCATTTAAGCGCATAGAGTTTCCTCGTAGCTGGAGCTCTGGAGCTTAGGATGGTCTCAACAGCCTCAGCTGAAAGACCACTATCTACAAGTTGGGCCCCCTCAGAGGCCAAACCCAAAGATTCCATATCTCTGGCCGAGGGTGAAATATTGTGCCCCCGGCCTGAGACAGAAGGTCCCTCCTCAAAGGGATCTCCAATGGAGGCCCGTCTAACAGAAGGATCAGGTCCGCAAACCAGATCCGACTTGGCCAGCGTGGTGCTACTAGCAGTAGGCTTATCCCACACTGACGGACCCGCTCCAGAACTCCTGGGAGCAGAGCAACAGGGGGAAAGGCGTACAGACGTAGCCTCGGCCACGTCTGCACCATGGCATCCAGCCCCAGGGGGGCCGGGTGAGTAAGTGAATACCAGAGGGGACAGTGCGTCGTGTTGTGAGACGCGAACAGGTCCACCTCTGCTCTGCCATATGCCTCCCAGATTTTCTCCACCGCCTCGGGGTGGAGTCTCCAATCCCCTGGCCTCAGCTCCTGCCTCGACAGGATGTCTGCTCCTATATTCTGGTCCCCAGGAATATACACTGCCCTCAGGGAGAGTACCTTCCCCAGGGACCACAGGAGGATCCGGTGCGCCAGTTTGCAAAGCGGACGCGACCTAGACCCCCCCTGGCGGTTCAGATAAGAGACCACAGATGTGTTGTCTGTTCGAACGAGCACATGATGGCCTCTTAGGTCCGGAAGGAAATGTCTCAACGCATTGAAGACAGCCATCATCTCCAGGCAATTGATGTGCCACGAAAGATGATGGCTTTTCCACAGACCCTGAACCGAGCGGCCTTCCATTACCGCTCCCCAGCCGGTGAGGGAAGCATCTGTCGAGATAGTAGCTCGATGGCAAAGAGCTCCCAACACCGGGCCCTGGGTTAAGAACCAGTGTTTCCTCCATATCTCTAAGGCACGAAGGCATCGCCGCGTAACCTTGATCATACGGAAAGGGTTTCCCCTCGGGGAGAACCCTCTGGTCCTGAGCCACCACTGTAAAGGCCTCATGTACAGCAGGCCAAAAGGTATACGTTGGACGCTGCTGCCAGTAGACCCAACAGTTTCTCGAACTGTTTTACAGTGCGTGACTGACCTAGCTTTAGCTCTTTGGTGGCTGCCAGGATAACAGCTACACGAACGGGCGATAGGCTGGCCCTCATCGTCACTGAATCCCATACCACACCAAGGAAAGTGGTTCTCAATACTGGAGAAAGCACACTCTTCTTGGTATTGAGCATCAACCCCAACATCTGCATAAGAGCGAGAACGACACCTCGGTGCCGAACCGCCAACTGCTCCGATTCCGCAGAATCAGCCAGTCACCGATGTAGTTCAGAATACGTACGCCCTGAAGCCCAAGGGGGCTAGAGCTGTATCCACGCATTTCGTGAACGTGCGGGGTGATAAAGCTAGACCGAAAGGAAGAACCCGATATTGGTATTCTTTGCCCCGAAAGAAAACCCTAGGAACTTCCTGTGCTGAGGGAGGATGGAGATATGGAAGTATGCATCCTTTAGATCTATCGTGACAAACCAGTCCTCGGATCTGATTTGGGTCACGATCTGCTTGAGGGTCAGCATCTTGAACTTGAGATCTGAACTGACCGATTCAACAGGCGAAAATCTAAAATGGGATGCAACCCTCCATCCTTTTTTGGAACAATGAAATAACGGCTGTAAAAACCCGACTCTCGGTCGGGTGAGTACACCTGTTCTATAGCCTCTTTGCTAACAGGGCCCTTACTTCTTGCTCCATTACCAGAGCCTGCTCGGGATGCACCACTGAGGGTAGCACCCCGCTGTAACGAGGAGGACGAGAGCCAAACTGGATTCTGTATCCTTTCTCTACAATCTGCAGGACCCAATGAGAAATATTCGGCAGAAGCTTCCACGCTGCCAGAAAATTTACTAAGGGAACCAGCCTCTCAAGGCTGGTCTCTGGTGTTACTGAGAGAGCCAAATCTGGAGCCTGAAACATACCGGCAGGAACTACCTGACCTGACTGCTCTAAAACCCCCCTCAGAGGGCGCGAAACCGATGCTGTGCCGCAGCATAGCACCAGCGACTCGCTGGAGACCACTGCGCCCTGAAGCACCAGAGGTGGCAGGGTTGGCAGGAGGGTCTCGTGAGGACCCCGAAGTGGAACGGGCACCGTATAATGAGGTGAACACCGCTCCACTCCGGTCGGGGCTGTCCTCACATGCCTGATGCCTAAGCATCAGGACCTTTTTTTTTTTTTTTGAACCGAAGCTTTCTTCGCCTGAAGAACGGTCCTCAGATCCGGCTTAGGCTTAGGCGACTTCGGTTGAGAGGGTTGCGTCTGTCTCCAGTATCTACATGGAGGAACACGAGACGCAGCACTCTCTTACTGTGCACATAATATGATGAACTCGACGGCTGGGGCTGCTCACGCCCAGCAGCCCCAGGGGGGCTGGACACAGCGAGGGAGAAACCTTATTATATATATTTTTTTTATATATATATCTTTTATCACCTAACAACGACCGCATGGAATGCGTCGCCGAAGAGACCCGAAGGCTCAAATTTCGCTATATCCAGAACCCCAGCAGATCGGCCTGATAAGCCTGGAGCATTATAATATAGATTTCTATAAACATTCTCCAGCTGACCTGCTGCCGTATAAGCTTTACCCATAAAACCAAAGTAGTACTGCTTAAACCTACGCGCTGCCTCGGCAAACGCGAGATCCCAGCCACAGAATCTTATTTTGCAAAATACACTCGAAATCTAAGCGGTGCCTCGGCAAACGCGAGATCCGAGCTAGATTCTGATTTCAACATTAAACCTACACGCTGCCTCGGCAAACGCGAGATTCTTTAGTATAGACTTATGAGCAAAGCAGAGACTTAAATGATGATATTGGACCAGGTGAAAAAATAGCATTTTCCTATTTTTATTTCTGTTCAGCCTGGGGCATCATATCATAACCGTAATCTTTCAACCCTCTAATCTTGAATAAACATTTAACACGAGGGCTGAAAGTAGTGATAAATACGGTTTATTCCATAATTTAAATATTCAGTGTGTAAATCAGGGAAAAAATGGAAGCCTCGTGGTGGAGATAATGTGATAGAAATAAGAAAACGCTCGTCAAGTTTCTTAGGACGAGCGTTCCTTTTTCTCAGCTGGCCATTAAATATTTAATTTACTAACAGCACGGGACAAAACCTCCACCAGTTCATCATATACTGGAAAAATAGATGGCGAATCTAATTCAACAGTGTGTGTGCTTGCTTTCACTTTCAATATTCTCAACACAAACCTCCTCGGAGGAAGAATATGACGGAAAAAGGGCTCTCTCTCCCCGAGCGGAAGAAACCGCAGAGCGTGCTTCCAACACCGGGGAGATAGAGCTGGATCTTCCGGGCAAGGAAGAAGAAAAGGCCCTCGGACCGTTCTCCCACCCCTCCAAAAGATCCTTTTGCGATCCCCAGGAATGCATTCTCCGCGCCGCCTCGGCAAACGCGGGTCCTGTATCCCGTGAGAATCGCGAGCCTGCCACTATCATACAGAGTGACAGGCGAGAGCAGAGCATGCTAATCTGGTAGTTTCACTTTCACAATGTTAGCACTCAGCATGCTCTTACTCTCAAACAAATTGACACAAAGCTGTGTGTGTCCCCACCCGTTTAAATAAACGCGGGCAGGGAGGAACACACTGTTTGTACATTTGTTTCGCCATAACGATACCAACAATATTGCAACAGACAACAATAAATAGACAGGGACAGTTTGACACAGATCGCTTGCTGAGGCACAGAAGCTAAATGCCGGCGAGCAGCGGAAGTGCTCTTATCCTTTCCTGGTCATGACGTCACCCGCCCGTGACGCTCATTCCCTTTTTCCATTGGACTAGTTGGCATAGATGCTTCAGACGCAATCACGCAGAAGGCGTTCCCGTAGCGTTTCGACGCATCTCGAAGTTCCCTTTTCGATAAGGGAACACCCACAAATTAAGAAAACATCTTCATCAGTTTTATAAGTTATAACACATGGGTTCCAAATACTCACAACACAACCAAGTACAGAAACGTGTTGCAAATAGCACAGACCAAAACGGAAATGTTTCCAGGAGACCCCAATAAGTGATGAACGTTATATACAGCGCGTTTCTGTATTTGGTTGGGTTGTGAACATTTGCAGAGCATTTCTGTATTTGGTTGTGTTGTGAGTATTTGGAGCACACATGGAACTGATGAAGATGTTTTCTTAATTTGTTTTCTTCAGTTGCAGCACATTGAGCTCTCTCGGCCACCGTCAAATCATGTTAATAATTCAACCGATTCTTTCAAAAACACTAAGCACGTTGCTTAGAGACACTATGTTAATTATGTTGATAAAAAAAAAAACTGATAAAATAACCAGCCATATTGTCTAACATGCAAGTTACTTTATTTACTTAACAGCCATACTGATGTTTGTGAACAACAACATTCTACACTTGATGATAGGGTATTGTTTAAATAAATGAGTTTGGCACCTATAGGTAGGCAAATAATGATCTTATGTCACATTTTTGTAATCCAGGACACTTATTGATTAAAGGGAAGCATAAACATTTAAGAAAAATTAGACATGAACTTTGTTGAAAGAAGACAGGAAAAATCACTAGGATGTGAATATCAAATCATGTGCATCTTTAATATTTCATCTGCATGATAAAATATGCATTATATTCTACAGTGGTGGAATGTAATGTAATGATTTAGATGCATATTATATAATTTAGTCTTTTTAATAACATCTGTATTGAGTCTGCAATTGACATATGAAGACTTCAGATGCAAAAGCCTCTAAGTCTGTCTAACGTTTCTCTTTAATATTAACATTTTTATCAGGCTCCTATGTATAGGTTTCTACCTAAGTACCGACATTTGATGAACGTATATGTGCGGAGAGCATCCACTCAATATTATTATCTCATTTTTGACATAGGTGGCTTTTAGAGGCTTTTGCATCGGATCTCTTCATATGCTTTTATCATCTTTTTTTCAAAGTCTGTTTTTATGTTTTATTTCCACCATGTTTCCACCCAATGTATTACCCTGATGTAATGGCTTTGTTGTATATGTGGCAGACCTACAAATTACAGCCTCCAGATAAGTCTGTTTAAAAATAAAATGCACACAAAACATCTTATCTGAGGTGCCTTGTTTATTAAAACTGTCCATATACAATGTGGAGTACATGACAACTTATGATTAACAGAAACTGTAAAAAATAATGAGCAGCCAAAACAACAACAAAAAAAGAACAAAACAGGTGGTCAGAACAATCTGAAGACATCTATTGCTGTGAACCCTGGAGGAACTGCAATGAGAAACAAGGAAGAATTACTTCAAAAACTGCATTTCTGGTTTAAGTTTTTTTTTTTTTTATGTTTATTTGGCCCAATAGATGGGATTTGTCACAATATTTAAGATGCCAAGTGAATCGCCAAATAGAGGTGGAATCTCTGACTATTTATTTTTGATTAAAGGAACACACCAACTTTTTGGGACTTTAGCTTATTCACCGTATCCCCTAGAGTTAGATAAGTCCATACATACCCTTTTCATCTCCGTGCGTCCCGTAACTCTGTCTGACGCACCCACCGCTAGCCTAGCTTAGCGCAAAGACTGGAAGTAAATGGCTTCAGCTAGCATACTGCTCCCAATAAGTGACAAAATAACGCCAACATTTTCCTACTTATATGTTGACAGGGATGAAAAGGGTATGTATGGATTTATCTAACTCTGGGGGATACGGTGAATAAGCTAAAGTCCCAAAAAGTCAGCGTGTTCCTTTAAGAGGTCTGAAAACTTTTAACTCTTTCCCCGAGTTTTTTGTTTAAGTTGCCAGCCACCACCAGCGTTTTTGATCATTTTCACCAAAAAAAGCAAAATTTTGAGCAAAAAGCTAAGAAAACACGTTTTTGTCAAAGACAAAGGATTGAATTCAGAACAATGATCAAAACATAGATGTAGTAGATCGAGTCCATCAAAAGCCACAAAACTTGCACAATCCTATAGTTCGTCATGGGTCGAAATTTAGTTTAGTAACATTAGGTAGTTTTGATTTATATGCTGTTTAATTTTTATGATTAATATTTTACATATGCATATGACTACAAATTTTATCGCTTGTTTCTGCTTCTTCTTCGCCTGTGTTTTAATCAGGAGTTTCTGTACTCTTTCAGAAGATGCGTACTAGCGCCCCCTAACGTGTAACAGTGAAAACTCGGAAAGCCAGAAAAATTACGTCAATGGGGGGTTGATAAACTATTGACAAAGTTAATAGCATAGGGGAAAAAATTGTTTAGTTAAACTTACTGATGAAATTTGGTTTCATTGCATACAAAAAAGAAAAAAAAATGCATTAAATATACAGTGAAGTCCAAAAGTCAAAAATTTTGGTATTAACATATTTAAAAATAAACAGTTGAAGGATTTAAATTAAAAATACATTTTAATTAAAAAAATATTAAATCGAAACGAAGTACTAAGGCATTCAGAAAGCCATGCTAATTTTTCAACATAGAAAAAGAACTAGTGGTCTCAGATTTGTGGATCCCAATGCACTGAATCTTCTATAAATCAATCAAACTTTGTAAATTTTGCAGTTGTAAACTTTTCCTAGCATGCTGCGATGCAATGTAATTCTATTTGCTTGTTAATACGGTTTATATGAGGCTGGAGGCTAGTTAAATCTAACCGTCCCAGATGGGCTGAGAACATGTGGAGTGCAAGTAAGCTTTGTTCCACTTGGAGGTGTGTACAGGCATCTAGCCTAAAGAGGTCAAAGCAACATGTGCCAATGTAGTGTGTGAGTGTGTGTTATTTACACACTTTCCACCAATATGCAGAAAAAAGCAGTGTCCCTTACGAGATCTTGCTGCTTGCTCTGATCGAGAGCTGATATGTGCACAATTAAAATTAATGTATTCATTTGATGTCAAGCGTTTTAAATATTTCAGACACTGGAGGGCAGGGGGAAGATGATCTGAGCAGCACTGCAAGGGCGCTGTATTATTGATTGATCGCGCGCTCAGCTCGTCACGGCCGCTGTTCAGGTGCGCATCTGCGCTCCAGGTTATTAGCGTCCCTGCTGCAGATGGAGCGATCAACTTTTGAGTGCATGATGATGAAATTTTTGTTCAGAGGGAAACTCACAAAAAAAAAAGGCCGAAAGGGCACTTAGTCTGAAAAGATGCTACAATGATTCCATTGTGACATGATGTTGTCCTGCTCAGGGCCACACAGTGAGCACAAGATTTTGTAGCCACTCGCCCATAAAAGGTTTGCAAAGAGATTTTTTTTTTATATTATGAAATATTTAAATAATAATAATAATAATACAATTATTGAGACAAAAACATAGATATATTACTACTACCATCACAAAAAAATTAACATATTATTATTAGTATTATTAGCAACTAGACCCATGGGATCCTTGGGACCATTTATAAACCATAAACTACTACTATCAATAATAATAATAAACATACATCTAATAATATATATTATTATTATTATTATATTATTATGCATTACTTTTTGATAATTATATTATATTTTATATATTTTAAATTAATATGACTATTATTATGAGAAATACATAGATATAATAATAAATATGATAAATATGTACCAAATTTTACATTATTATGGTTTCATTTCTGGAAAAACATGAGATTTAAAGAAATGATGTCACGAGAATTTTTTATGTAGTTCAATGTTTTTATAATAGTTCAATATTGCTTCAGGTTTTTAATTAATTTAAATAATTATTTTTTTAATTAATCCTGATCATATTTGAAACATATTTATAATATTTTGGATAAAGGCATACCGGTAAGTAAATAAATGTACAAAATTTTATTTTTTCAGAATAAATTTGCCTTTACACATTTTTATACGTTTTTTCTTGCTATAATATTGATTTGCACTTTTTTTTTAAGCATTGTACATACTCAAATAAGAACAGAGTAATATTAATTAACCGAGTGTACTTATAGAGTTCAGTTAGGGTTTGGTTTAAGCTTACTTGTAATTATGCATAATTTACTGTTATTACTATAGTAAGTACATGTAGAAACATGTAATAAACAATAAAGTGTTACCAACTATTTTAAACATTTGAATAGTAAAGTACATGGCAAGGGTCCGCAGGGCCATGGGTCATAGTCAGTTAGCACTGTATGTGTGAAGGGGCCCGGGTCTTTAGTTGTGAGCTCACACTGTATGCAGGGTCCTGATTTTCAACTGTTGAGGCCCCTGGCAGTCTGAGGCCCCTACTACCTCGTTTCAAAAAGCCCACCCTGATCCTGCATAATTTAATTGCTATTGTAATAATTACTGTAACTGATTCCAGATAATCACTAGTGACTAATTGTTGGCAGTGTAATGATTCTCATTCTATGGCTGCCTGTTGAAAGGACATTTACAGCTTTATAATGCAGCCCAAAAATTTGAAATCACAGATGCAGCACTTGGCAGCAGATGCCATGAAGAGGCAGAAATCTCATCGGTAGTGACTCATCATAAAACTGATGGTGATAGACAGGCTCTTGTGTGCCTCCCTGGCTTAATAATCAGGACCACATACTGTACGGCGTATTGAAGCATTCTAAAGTATTGCAGCAGCATAAAGATATCAACCAACGTCTTGAGTTTTCATTTCATCTTATTGTTTTGTGGTATACTGTATATCATTATTTTTTTCTCATCCTGATTTGGCCTTGTCAAAATTCCTTTTGTGCTTCTTTGCCGCAATGTAGAGGGATGGCCTCTCTGGAGTCTGGGTGAAAAGTTCTGAAGTTCAGCCTGAACTCAACTTCTATGGACACATAGCTACTGTACGTCAAAGAAAGAATGGACTTTGACAAGCCAAACACATAAACCGAGGGATTCGTGTTCGCTATCACTTCTTGCTGTGCTCAAGTGAGTCAACCTTGATTGCTGAGACTGACAAAGAAAGTGGTCATATAAAAGCTTGGGCGTAAGATGACTACAGACCTGTTTTCATGGCCATGACAATCATTTTGGAGTTGATATTATTCCAAATATGTTGTTTTGTATCTGTAGCTTTGACCAATGGCATTTACAGTGAGCACTCAATTTCAAATTAATAGCTTTTTACAATAATTTTTTGTTGACTTGTTTCTCTCATTTTAGTGTAAAAAAGAAAACATGACTCACTTTTAGGCACAACATCTTCAGCGAAGTTTCCCCTAAAATGTTGTCCCATTATCTTTAATTGCAAGCCCATAGCAACTCCGCGGCAGAGCATTTTATGGCTTTCATCTCTGAACAAGCAGAATTAGGATTTTTTTACCTTGGATAAGCGCATAAGTGTTGAGTTGAAAGGCTTTAAAAGCAACAAAATCGCATGTGTCATTCACAACGCGGCGCATCTCGCGAGTGGAATTAGCCCGCAGTCACACTTAAAAAAAGACAATGGAAGGTTACGAACGTCACAGTGCTCATTCTCATACTTGAGCAAGCGTGCTTTTGCTTGGCGGGGGCTTCATTGTGGAGCGCAGATGACCCGTGAAATATGATGTAGCACACTTCACCTCACCTTCTCACTGATGCAGACCGTGCTACAATTTTCCCCTCAAAGAACAGAGCAAATCAACCTTACCGTTCTCCGGGCACGTGAAGCACTGTCTGCCCGCCGCTGACGGATTTACATTGACTGGAAAAAAATGACACTGCGGGTGTAAGATAAGAGGGAGAATTAACATTAATTCAACAATAGAGACGTGTAGTATGATCGTTGGATAAACAAAAGTTTGATAGATGTCTTGTTACATCAGTGGTTTATGGATAGGTTAGAGTTTTTACATAAACCCTCACCCTTCCCATTATGGTTTGAATGCCTGTAATTATGGTTTCTATTCAGCAGTGACATGAATCTGATCCTCATAAGCTTTTAATGTAGCAGGACAATACATGTCGTATCTTTTACTTAAGCCTGCTCATTTTGGGCTCTGTGTAAAATCTGCCATGTTGACCTTTACACTCTAAAAAATGCTGGGATGTTTGAACCCATGGTTGGGTCAAATATGGACAAACCCACTTGTTGGTTTTAAAAGTGTAATAAATTTGTCCATATTTGACCCAACCATGGGTTCAAACAACCCAGCATTTTTTAGAGGGTGGCTTCCAATCAATAAAGTGTGATTTTTAAGGAAACAACACATTAACACATAAATAAATAAATAAATAAAATATCACAGATAAAATGTGCCTGTATAATTATTGTTTTGGATATTTGGAGCACCTGTTATAATAGGTGGCGCTAAGTGAAAGTGAAAGTGACACGTGATGGCCAAGTATGGTAACCCATACTTGGAATTTGACCATCCAAGTAAGTGCACACACATTAGGAGCAGAGTAGTGAGTAGTGAACACACACACACTGCAAACGTGAATACACACACCCAGAGCAGCGGGCAGCCCTGAGTGGCGCGCCGGGGAGCGATTGGGGGTTAGGTGCCTTGCTCAAGGACACCTCAGTCATATTCCTGCCGGTACTGGAATCGAACCAGCAACCTTTGGGTCACCAGTCCAACTCAGTTACCATTAGGCCATGACTGCCCCATCAATGACTAGTTCATCAATGTTCATTTGAGCTAAATGTTAATTTTCCTAGCAATGGGAGGTGACATCACATCTGATGAAAAACATTCTTACCTGTTGCCATGTTGATAAGGGAAAGTCTCTAACAAGATAGCATGGATTGATGCCAAATCCTGGTGGAGGCAGAATATTGGAGGGAAATAGGGGGTTGACAATATACATGGGGTCCACCTGTACAAGGAATAAGCAGAAGATGTCAATAACGTAACGTGGGCCAGAGTCCTGAATGTTTTGTTACCTTGTCTTTCTCACAGAGCTTAAAGGGGCTCTAAGTGATGTCGGGTGACGTCACTTCTTGTTGACGTTCAAAGTATTGTCAAACAAAACGGAGACTAGCTAGACCCTCCTTCCTCATCATCTGTGCACTAACCCCCCAAACCCCACACCTAAGCTCTTCTTGTCGGTTATTGGCTGAAACAGTTTGATATGTTTCGTGGTGCGGGTTAGCCCAGTTTGTTTGTGTTGCCGTTTGTGGAGCCTGTGGTGTCTGCAGAGACTGCGTTTTTTTTACAGTGTGTTCAGGAGAAAGGCAGCCAGCGGATAGTGAGGAGATGTTTGCTGTATGTGACAAAAAATGTTTTGGCCTGAAAGACGTGTGACATCGCTTAGAGCACCTTTAACAATTAATCAGAAAAATAATTGTGAACGCGATTAGAGCTGCAGCGATTAACTAATAATGAAAAATACATATTATTATACAAGTATTATATTTATATTTTCTTCCTTTGCAACAGAGTTCACAACTTACAATGGGCTTTTGCTGCTTAGATTATTGTGGCGAATCACTGACATGTCTGTTGAGCTGTTGATTTCCGAGAGCTCACTGAGTTTTATGAGTTATTAAATTGCTTTTGGGATCTCCCACTGAGGGTTAAATTAATGCACAATTTTTTAGTACATTTTACACATTGTGGTGTTGTTTTGGAGTTCATCTGGTCTGTATAACAATGGAGGGGGGAGGGGGCGTGAATATTTACATCAAACAAGGTACTTCAAACCACTCTCTCAAAGAATCCACTGTTTCATGTCACTGTTTCAGTAAAATATAGCATAAAGAGAAGATAACCACCTTTCTGTTACCCATCTATGTGAGAAAGGACGTTCATTTTCTTTTTTTCTTAGCACCTCAGATGCATAAGACCACAGATTCACAGTCGTGACATGACATCAAAGCTGTTTGATCTAATGCAGCCTATACCTCCCTTTTAGTTTCCCCATCTTATAAATATCATCAGAGCCATATTGTATTAACATGAATGTGACAGTGTCGCTGAGGTAATACAGTTACTTCCTGTTGTTAGAGCATCAGACACTTCAGCTGTTACTCCACAGCTGATCTGAGACTCACACAGACACTCCTTTGTATCTGTTTTCTCAAAAAACGGGATTCACCCTGCACAAAACCAGAGCCGTTCATAAATTATTCAGCTGTACGCACAAAAGTTCAGAGGCAGTGGAAAGAGCAAACATATTTATTTTAAATCTATGTCTACAACTGTTGAAAACTTGTGCTGTTTTGATTGGCATTTCAGAGAGGCTGAAACAGCAGGCCTCGACTTTTCTGCCATCTAGAAAAGAACATAGTCTTAGTAATATTATAGTCTTATCGTAAGTCATCATCATGTTCTTCTTTAATAGGGATGCACAGATCGTTTAATGTTACACTTTTTTGGAAAATTTCCTGTTACCACCTGTTTCTTCAACTTCAGAAACAATTATGTCCCAGGGTTTGATTTTTCTAATGCAATTATTATTATTGGTATATTAAAGGCACATTAAACAGTTTTAGAAACTTTTATTGAGCCTTCGTAATTTATTTGTTGCTACTTTTCAACTGTACTTTATGTACAGATTTTGTTTTACCATTCTCCCAGATTCAAACTATCAACCCTAAATTATGCAAATCCATAGTAAAAAAAAACTTAATTATTACCTGTTTAAAACATAAATCACTTCAATATTTGTATGTATGTATGTACAATACACAATTATTCTTTAATGCACTGTACCAGTGTTATTTTTTTTTTATAACTGAGATACTATAGTTTTTATTAATATTTTGAATTAGATTTTATGTTTATATTTTCTGGTTTCATTTTAATTTAAAGTTTCTTTTTTGCTGTTGTGTTTTTTTAATGTCTATATAGTTATTTATTTTTTTAGTTACGTTTTTAAGTTAAACAAAATGAAAATATGAAACCTTGCTTTGGCAACTACCTGAAATAAAATAAGTTAGTTTTTTATATTTTATTTTATTTTAGTCAACATTTCATTTATCTATTTCAAGGAATGAAAATGTTTTTTTTATGGTTTTAGTTTTAGTTTCAGTTAAAACAATAACCCTGCTACTGTACATACATTGTTGGACATTAGTTTTAGATAACGTAATAAGAGAGCTTGAAATTTGTGTTTTAAGACACTGTATTTTCTTTAAAAGTCAGGGCCAAAACTTCTTAATTATCACACATACCTGGAAATCTATTAAAAAATGTGTCTCAGAAATTATCTTCTTTGAGTGTCCAAATGACTTTAAACCCAATCTTCTCTTCACCTCTTTTCATATACATATATCTTTATAAACCAAGTCTACAGGCACATACACACCCCAGAGACTTTCAGTCACACACACCTAGAAGTACTTACACAACCCACAAAGTTTAAGGCGTGATGAATGAATGCAAATTATGAATACAAATGGCTGTGTGCAAGTCAAAGAAAGGGGTTCATAATTCACAATAACCAGCATGACTTAACTACTATCAGCCAAGCCAAACGCCTCACTAAATAATACCATCATATTACTGCAAAGTGCTTATTCGTTCAGACAGCCTCCGGCCTCCAAGGCCATGACACAGCCGGTCATACACACACCTCCACAGGTGCTTAGGGCAGAGGTGTCCACAATTATTGTCTCCTCCCAAAAGGCTTCTGGGCAGTCTTCCCATAATGCATTGCTAATTCGAACCTCTGCCCTCATTTCACCCTTGCATGCCATTGGAGGACAGAAACAAGCGCTCGTGTTCCAGTCATGTCATCAGCATGTGATTAATGATCACATGATAAAACGTGAAGTATGATAAAGGGAGAGTGAAAACAAATGGTACAAAACGCTTGCAGGGAATGAAAGAGGAAGCAAGTGCAGATAACCGAAGATTGAAGATTGAAGAATGATCTTGAATTTCAAGGCTCTTATGAGGGGCATCCATCACCAGAGACAGTCATACAAATAGCATCTCCCATATTCAATTAGTTCCCCTCGAAGCGCAGGTTACATGTGCGTCTGCCGGTACTGTACGGCGAACACTTGCACTCACACGTACCCTAATGCTCATCTGTCTGCCCTTCACTTCTGTCTTCCGAATCTATTCATCCTCACATCTGTGAGCATTGTTCCGTAAGGTAAGGTTGTGAAGGGTTTGACACGTTAAGAAGCCCTTCTCGTGACAGTAGAGTATTTTGGGAATGCAGGGTAACTTTGCAGTTGTCACACAAGGTAAAACAATAGCACATCGACCACCTGTCTAACTGATATATTGGCACACGGTGTCAATGACGTGACATATATTTTTGCAAAAATGCAAGCAGTTTGGGATAAACTTTTGAAGAAAAAAAGTTGTATATGTCAATATGTCTCAAAAATAAAACAAAAATACAGTTTTAATACTTTGCCCTTTTATTGTGAAAAAATATCTTTAAAAACATTTAAATAATAGAATAAGGTGTAAACACTTGTAAACACAGGAAAGATGTAAGGAAAGATTACAATGTAAACAAGGGAAAATATGTTTTACTTGGTTTTGTTACACCATATTTACTTGGTAACACCGCATTATATTTTAAGAGTCATAGAGTGCAAGTCTGGTTCTAGAAGAAGAACTATACTTTGTTTTAAAATAATCATGTTTAACAATGGAATTTGTGGTGAAAAACTACATTACCCATGATGCAGTAAAGAAAATTCGATCAATCAGAGAGTCGAGACAAGCAAAATATGGAAAACGATCTCTTTAGCCTCTTTATATTTATGTATGTATGTTGATTTTATATAATCAACATCTCTAAATGCCAATTTTTTTAAATGCATATTTTTATTTCACCATCATTTTTAATTTGATTATGCAGTTCACAATACTTCATGGGATTAGCAGCATAAAAAATCAAGAGGAGGATAAATTATAGAGAATAAGAATATAGAAAAGGAGAGTAAAATCAATGGCCAATGAGTAGAGCCAAGAAAATGCCAATATAACGCCAGACAGAGATATTCTGATGCCTTGTTTGGAACCTGGACACTGTGACATGTTTCTGGCTTGTACATAAATAAATGTGGGAACTGGGTTGCTTTATTAAGTGTTATCCTGATAGCTACATCATATATTAAGCAGACGATGTGAAAATACACTGAAATAGATCAAAACACCATGCAAACAATAATGTATTTTGAACTTGTTTTAAGTAGGAGCTGTCGAGCTTCTTTGAAAGTTCCTGATTCATTTTTTTTTAAAGGTATAAAAATAAACAATTTCTATGGCACTTCATTGGCAATCCATTTAGAGCATTAAAGAAGAAAAATATTTTTTTTTTGTTTTGAGTCTGATAAAAATTATAGACCAAGCCCAAGGGTGACCATCCATGAAGTGATGACATTAAACATTTAGGTACAATATAAAATCAACTGACTTGAACTGAATACTAATGCTAAATGTTTTATGCACATTATATCTTCATGGTGCCCTGATAGGATTATGCAGACTGAAGAGATAGTTAACTGTGAAGGTTTTTTTTTTTTTTAAGAGTACATATTTATGAGAACTGTGCCACATTTTTTTTTTTTTAAACGTACAGTATGTAACTTTTGGCCACCAGGGGTCACTCAATCAAAATAATAGCAAAAGACGTACTTTGATGACGTCGGGAAAGAGTGTGAGCTCATGGGAGTTGTTGTCGTTGTCGATGACAACCAGCCATCTAGCATCTTCAGCAGATAACATGTTCACTGACGAGGTAATGTGTTGTTATTGATATTATATCTTTATTCTTGTTACGTTTAGTTACGGCTATTCACTTTATGTAATGCCATTGTAATGAACACGCGTGCTCTGTCGCTCCCCACATTCCTCACTCATTCTAACTTAGTGTTTTTAAAATCACGTCTTTTCGAACGGAGAGATATATGAATTATCAGGGCTATTGAATCAATATTCCATCTAGCTAGTATTAATAGATCTTAAAAAAACACGGTCACCTTTCGTTAATAATTATAATTACGTTTATACTATGATATTGAAAAAGATAGTGAACGGCATATGAAGCTACTTTCTGCCGCTATATCTACAACAAATGTGCATTTACATTATACTATACATGAGAGCTAGTCCGTCTGCGTTTTACACATGCCATCATCGTTTCACAACATATAAGTTACGGATAGATATAGTTAGCTGAAATGGGTGCTACCTGTTTATAGGAATGCAAGCGAGATCGGCATCTCTCTGTAGTTCCAGCTTGTCACGAAGCTCTCATTGACTCCAATGTTAACCCGAATCATGTCTCTTCTCCTGTCCCAAAACCTTCTTGGGTCATTTCTTTTGGCGCTTTTCCACTGCATGGTACGGCTCGGTACGGCTCAGTACGGTTCGGCGCGGCACGGTTCGGCTCGCTTGCTTTCCACTGCGTGGTACGACTCGGCGCGGCACGGCTCGGTTCGCTTTTCCACTGCGTGGTACGACACGGCTCGGCACGGCACGGCTCGGCTGGCTTTAGCTCGGTTCGCTTTTCCACTGCAGTTTCACCCATGCGTTTCCGCTTCACGGATCTTCCTCCAGCAGCAGAACGTGCAGGCAAAGCATAATCATGGTCCATTATTGGTATCCAACTATTGATTCTTTATCGTCTTCTTTTATTTTAGTGACGGGCGTCCGTTCACATTTGTGTTTGGCGGTTTTTCGCCGGGATCCGCAGGAAGTTAGAGAAACTAGAGGAGTCAAAGGTTATATGACATCATAGACGAGCGACGAAACGGAAATAAAGAAACGGTCTTCAAATTAAAATATAAATTTCTCTGGATTTGAAAATTGGTGGAACTTTCGGGATAATGTTAGTACACAACTAAAAGAAATATATAACATAGATACAGTTATTTTTGCTATTTTGAAAGCCGAAAAGTTACATATTGTGCCTTTGAATGTTATGCAAATATGCACACTTTCATTGTATCTTCTGTGTAGTGTTTAAAGACTATATACTAATTTGGTAATGGTACAATGGAACCATTTATTAGAATGGTAATAATACTGAAACTGAACTCTATTTACATCACCAATTGAAAAAATACACACATCTCTCTGTTGGGTGATTATGGGCCTGTTTTGGAATATAAAGCCTTCACTGCATCATTTTTTACTTTAAGGTTTGTCACACAGGTTTTCTCCTAATTTATTGTAAACTTTTCCAATTTTGTTTTTAGACTGCCTTGATCTCTATTGGAAAAGATGAAACAATATAAGCAGAACCAATTTAACTCCACGGGTAAGTATAGTTACCAAAGGCTTTAACACTAACACTAACATATCTGCAAATAATTTTTTGGGTGATCTAAAAAAAAAAAAAAAAAAAAGGGCCTATATATATACCCTTTCTAAAAAAAAATATTTTGTTTTTGAGGTCGACTAAAATAAGTTTCCATGCTTAAATGTTCAAAAAACTTGTTGCCGCACCTTTCTTCCCAGTCTGTCAGTAACGCTCTGTTTAGGTTCTCCTTCCGAAAGGGTGATGTGCTCTGATTGGTCGGCTAGACCCATGTGTTGTGATTTGTCAACCGCATCGAGCATATTTAAAAATTGTCACGCCCCTTACTATAACCGCAAGTTTGTAAGTTTCTACACACTACTAACACAACTCAACCAGGCCACGACCAATCATTATTATTATTTTTGAGTATACCTTGGGTGGGAATTATTTAAATGAGGAATATTGTGACGTGTACGTCATTCTCAAACAGCATTGCATGCTAAAGGAAGTTGAAAATAAGCATAATAGGACCCCTCTAATATGTTGGTTTCTAGATATGTGCATAATACAGGTCACTGAAGTTGTGGTAGTCATATATTTCTAAAAATCGCAAAATAATGTAATAGTTTAATATTATTTTAAATGAAAGGCCGTGTACACCATTTAGACAAAATGCATAATAAACTCTCTTGTACATAAGTTCTGAGTTCTGTCAACAATCAATTATATTTCTGTTTTCGGCGGTGGCAGTAGCTTAGCAACATCTTGACGATCATTTTAGCTCGTTAATAATACTCTTCTTCATCTGCCTGCTTGTCAACACATTATTAAGTTGGAAAAGTTAGAACTCATTAAAATCTTGTGATTTTAAGGAAAAGTTCTCTCTTTTTTTCTCTTCCACCTTCTCTTTTTCTATAGCACTTCAATTCTATCATTCCTCTGAACTATAACTAAATAGGAGAACATCAGCCCAGTGCCCGAAGCAGTTTCATTTCAGATTTCAGAACAGTATCGGAAATCTCATCCCTTTCAACCAAATAAATTATTTAAGACGGAGAAATTCAACAAGGACGATTGTCCAGTATAAAATTATGCCTATATGATGAAATAATGGTTTTCCTGATATCTCTAGATGAAAAATCTAATTGCCTAAGAACAAGAAACCTGTGTAGCCTAGCAACAGCGCACAGCCTGGTTTTAAAGCATGCTGTTCATGTAAATAGTCTTCGGGACTAGTCACGAAGCAAAAAAAAAAAAGTTTCTTTAAACACTTTATAAGTCTCAAGCAACATGTATCACCTCATTTTGAGAGGAAAAGCCTTTGAGAATAATCATACTAATCATAAAAAGCATGACCTATCAATTAAAAGTCACTGCTTGCTACAAATGCTCAATCAACTACTTGGACTGGCATCAAACATGACAGTTTAATTGGCCTCGTGTTCTTTATTACCTACTGTGCTAAATTCTGTGACAAACATCTTAATATGCCTCTCACTTTACTCATACACAAACTCATTCAGACACCTCCATGCAACTAATCATCCTGAGGGAAAGTGAAACGGTCATACAGTCAGCAAAATAAGATTATCCACTCTTATGGTGTGTTCATACCAAACGCAAAGCGAAAACTTGTAGGCGGGTACTCTCAAACTATTGGATCTGCCCAGAGTCATTCTGGATCTGCCATAACCAATCGCTAACGTTTGGTCATGACGTATATGTCATATTTCAAACTTTTCCCGAACCCCGTGGGGAAGGAGGGCCACAACATTATGGCCACCAACAAAACCAAAGACTACAGCACAATGGTGCGTAGGGTGCGTTCTATTATTTATCCGCGTCGGAGTTCCGACTAGCAAGACGGACGTTGCCTAGCAACACGCGCCAACACGCCCCCTTTCCTCGGATTTCCTAGCTCAGAAGTCAGGACACCCAAGGGGGTAATCCATCAGCCGGAAGTTGAAGCTGCCTCCGGAGGCCGCCATTGTAGCTGGCTATCACCTGCTGTTAGCATCCCATTGACTCCCATTCATTTTGGCGTCACTTTGATAGCGAATAACTTTACATCTGAGGCGTCCAAGGACTCCATTTGTCCATTATTTATTTCTAAAGAAACACGACAATGTATAAAAGGCTCCATTACTTTGTATCTTACGTTATGGCCCCGTATAAGCCGTTTTTTGTAAAAATAAGCTAACGATTGCATCATAACACGCGACTCTCTGTCGCACAGAAGAGACATTTACCGTAAAGACAGAAGTAGAAGCTCGTGCACAATCGGGGGGACGTGGAGGCATAAAGTCAAGGGATAAGCCCATAGAGAGTCATAAAGTTGCTCCTGCTGCGAGCTCATGAACAGCTGATACTCACGATCTCCAGCTCTGCAAGATTCGGAAGGGAATGATTCAGATTCCTCTTGGCACCGCTACTAGAAGATGTACAACTGTCAGTCAGGTTGCTCACGTCGTCAAGCTCAGTTTGAGCATGCCCAGTACGCTTGGCTATCAGGAAGTAAGTGCCCATGTTGGGCTTCAACTCTCTCCGTTGAAATCAACGAGGTCGCTGTGTCCATTTCTTTTACTGTCTATGAGGACACCGAGCAAGTATTCCGATACGGAATCCAAGATGGCTGCGCCCTGTGTGACTTGTTTCAATTGTTTTCCGCTGAATCACTGCCTGTGGGTATGGGAATCGGTCTTGTTCTGAGTGCAATATTGAATGAAGCCTTGTTTCAAACGGGTGTTACTAACGTGGATAGCGTGAATATCGAGCGTTCACGGTAAACGCGTCGCCCAATTTGTGTCATTCGTGCTGCCCGGCGCAAATTCGCGCCTATTCGCGTCTATGCATTGACTTTTTATGTAATCTAGGCACGCAAATATTTAAATATGCGTTTGGTGTCAACACACCATTATAAAATTCAGTGGGGTTCTTGACTCGATTTTAAAGGAAAAAAGGTTCTATAGCCTTTAAACATACATTTCTTAACTTATGGCATTACTTTCAAGTTTAACAGGTTATTTAAAAACAATTCTAGTGATAAAGTGTTCATTAGCTGTTTAATTCACAAAATTGTATTAAAATAAACTAAATGATTTAACTAAAACTAAATCCATTAAAGGATCCCATGATGGGAAGGATGTATATCTGAAGCACCAAACAGAACCCTTTAAGATTCTACAAAAGTGGCCTGGAGGGGATATTTTGTTTTTAATTAAGTATATAGAAAATATTAGAAAAAAAAAAAGAAAAAAAAAAAAAATATATATATATATATATATATATATATATATATATATATATATATATATATATATATATTATATATATATATATATATATATATATATATATATATATATATATATACACACACACAGGCATGCACACTCAACTTGGTTAAGGTCCTTATCTGATAAAATTATTTGGCAAAAAAAAAGGCAAATTACAGCTACAGGTTTTATTTTACTATGCAAGAAAGATACATAGAAAAACAAAAAGCTCACAATAAAAAAAGCACAGATTACAACATAATCAGTTATAATTTTTTGTTGGTTCTCTCTTGTTTTTGAATGTGTTCATAATTTCTTCCCATAATTTAATTTTGTTGTGACAGCCTGCCCAAAAATTATTGTCTGCACAATTTGGCATGCTTCATTGCGTTATCCAAATAAAACAACTCCAAGCACAACGCAACTGTCACGTTTTGATGTGTTCTGTTATTGTTTTGAGATCTTGGTTTCCCCTGTCTTTGTGGTTTTTGGTTTAGTCCTGTTAAGTTTTCCCGCTCCTCGTTTGTGTTCAGTTTCATCACCTGTGTTCTGTTAATTATCCAATTATTCCTTGTATATTTAAGCCCTGTGTTTTCCCTGAGTGTTTGTCGATCGTCGTCCATGTGTGGTTGTGTTTCTGATTTCCTGGAGTTTTTGTTCCTGTTTAAGTTTGCAAAGTTTTCAGTTTGTTATTAAAACATTTATATTGAAGCTTTCGTGTCCTCGTCTTCAGCACCTGCACAAACCCTGACAGAACGATCGACCTTAACAAAATAAAATGGAGAGCTGGAAGCAGGCCTTCGTAGGAACCCGGATGGCCATATTTCGTGGGACCCGTGGAGGTCGTAGTAGGGGATGTGACCGAGTTCAGGTGGTCCCGAGTCCAGTATGGCCTGAGCCCATTGCATGCACGCCAGAGCCTGACCCGTTTGCCGACCTTCCTGAGCTTCTTCCCCCAGAGCCTTCACCGCTGGTCCTGTCCAGCCCAGTCAAGCCTTCACCGCTGGTCCTGTCCAGCCCAGTCAAGCCTTCGCCGCTGGTCCCGTCCAGCCCAGTTGAGCCTTTGACCGTCACCTGCCCGCCAGAGCCTGAGCCCGTCGCCTGCCCGCCAGAGCCTGAGCCTGTCGCCTGCCCGCCAGAACCTGAGCCCAGCCCCAAGCTCCCCGAAATGCTGGTTCCGTCCAGTTCCGAGTCCCCTGATGTGCTGGTCCCGTCCAGTTCCGAGTCCCCTGATGTGCTGGCCCCGTCCAGTTCCGAGTCCCATGAAGCGGCAGAGCCAGAGCCAGAGCCCATTGACCCAGACCCAAAGCCAGAGCCCGTTGACCCAGAGCCAGAGCCCGTTGACCCAGAGCCAGAGCCCGTTGACCCAGAGCCAGAGCCAGAGCCCGTTGACCCAGAGCCAGAGCCAGAGCCCGTTGACCCAGAGCCAGAGCCAGAGCCCGTTGACCCAGAGCCAGAGCCAGTTGACCCAGAGCCAGAGCCAGAGCCCGTTGACCCAGACCCAGAGCCCGTTGACCCAGACCCAGAGCCCGTTGACCCAGAGCCAGAGCCCGTTGACCCAGAGCCAGAGCCAGAGCCAGAGCCCGTTGACCCAGCGCCAGAGCCCGTTGACCCAGCGCCAGAGCCAGAGCCCGTTGACCCAGCGCCAGAGCCAGAGCCCGTTGACCCAGACCCAGAGCCCGTTGACCCAGACCCAGAGCCCGTTGACCCAGAACCCGTTGACCCAGCGCCCGTTGATGTCAAGTCAGTTCCCGATCATGAGCCTGTCCTCCCCAAGAAAATTTTGGGGGGGCGCCATACGCCTTCGCCGTGGCCGGCCAAAGATCCACGGAGGCCCGAAAAGATAACACCGCCATGGCCACCTGAAGGGTCTATACCGCCATGGCCACCCGAAGGGTCTTCACCGCCGTGGCCACCTGAAGGGTCTGCACCGCCATGGCCACCTGAAGGGTCTGCACCGCCATGGCCACCTGAAGGGTCTGCACCGCCATGGCCACCTGAAGGGTCTGCACCGCCATGGCCACCTGAAGGGTCTGCACCGCCATGGCCACCTGAAGGGTCTGCACCGCCATGGCCACCTGAAGGGTCTGCACCGCCATGGCCACCTGAAGGGTCTTCACCACCACGGCCACCTGAAGGGTCTTCACCGCCGTGGCCACCTGAAGAGCCAGCACCGCCCTGGACGCCCGAGGGTCCCACAGCTCCGCCTTGGACGCCCGAGGGTCCCACAGCTCCGCCTTGGCCACGCCCACAGCCTGCACCGTCGTGGCCACGCCCACAGCCTGCACCGTCGTGGCCACGCCCACAGCCTGCACCGTCGTGCCCACGCCCACAGCCTGCACCGCCGTGGCCACGCCCACAGCCTGCTCCGCCCTGGAGGCTTCCTGGACCTGCACCATGCCCTCGTCAGCCTCCAGGGCGCCCACCCTCCCACCCCTTTGGATGTTATACGGCGCGAGGACGCGCCTTCGGGGAGGGGGGAGGTACTGTCACGTTTTGATGTGTTCTGTTATTGTTTTGAGATCTTGGTTTCCCCTGTCTTTGTGGTTTTTGGTTTAGTCCTGTTAAGTTTTCCCGCTCCTCGTTTGTGTTCAGTTTCATCACCTGTGTTCTGTTAATTATCCAATTATTCCTTGTATATTTAAGCCCTGTGTTTTCCCTGAGTGTTTGTCGATCGTCGTCCATGTGTGGTTGTGTTTCTGATTTCCTGGAGTTTTTGTTCCTGTTTAAGTTTGGAAAGTTTTCAGTTTGTTATTAAAACATTTATATTGAAGCTTTCGTGTCCTCGTCTTCAGCACCTGCACAAACCCTGACAGCAACATGCTTACAAAATTTTAATAACATTTCACAAGTTCACTTACAAATAATCAGATTAGAATCAGAGTAAAAGAATATGCTTATCTGACGTTCTGTCCGAACCCAGAGTACATCCCCGTACCCCTAGCTGGGATAGGAACCAGCTGAGAGTGAGGAGTCGGGGTGAATGGGCCGGATGATCCATAGAAGGGATTGGGCGAGTGCCCTTGGGCACTAGCCAATAGCGGGGCACAAATTGATTAAGAGAATGACTAAATCTTTAAAATAATTTTCATGTTTTGTATATGTATTGTTTTGCTGGAAGAGATGCAGATATAACATGAACAGTTAATGATCAAATATATACAGAGATAAAATAAAATACGCATATAAAGAATTACGATTGGGTCATGTCACAGTGTAGCATATAAATGAAGAAAAGACAGAGACATTGATCGGCATCACCAGCAGAAGGCACTAGCAGTGAAAAATGCCTCAACCGATTCTCAAGCAGCAGCTAATGTTGTGAGCAAAGGTGGTAGCCTAACACAAAGTCTAGAAAAAGTTGTTCTGCTAAAGGTAAGGCTTATTTACCATTATTTCTGGGCAAATACTGTGACGCTGTTGTCGATTTGAAATTTTTGGAATGGTTTTCTCTTTTAGCTGGTTGCTTAGTTAGAGATGCTTAATTATTACACGCATAACCTTTGTTTCAATCAGACTGATGAATCTGAATGTAGTGTTTTCATGAACGCTAAACATGTGATCAGGTTGATGTGCGCAAGCTTAAAATCGGAATAGGTAGTATACTGCTGAATATACAGAGTTTCCAGCTGTTTGCACATAATACCTACATTGGTTCTTTATTTGTTTTAAACAGCAGGCTTAATATTTATCCATTTCTGGTCATAATTTGGGACAATGAGCACATGAACAGTTGATGTACCGTGTTGCTTATATTTATCAGTAAAAATGCCCCTCCCTTCCTGCGCCCAAAACCAGTCTTCCGATCGAGCTCAATCTAATCAATAAAGGTTGAATAAAAGTTTTTCAGTTTGATTGAGTCGTCAATCCGATTACTCATAGATTTGTTTGCATTTAAACATTTTTGATGCTGTGCGTCTCTGTGGTGCTGAATTTAGCTGATTCTTGGGCTTGATTGTTTGGTATGTTTTTTTTTTTAGACATAAGGTTTTGCATGCAGTGCTCATACATGCAATTTATGATGAAAATAAAGATATTTAGTATGACATGTTCATGTTGTACTAGCATGTGAGGTGTATGGGGTGGGACACTTAAAATGTGGTCACACTAGGGCACTACAATGTGTTAATCCGGGTCTGGTGACAAAGGGATGCAGAAAACTGTTGAGGAACTAGAGTTGGCGATGTATATAAAACCCTCCTTTCGTGCTGATTAGATATATCATTTAAACATGTTCTTCCCAAACTTTCTTAATCAAACATCATTTGAATAAAGGATGAAGATGTCAATTTTCCTAGGCCAACCACTACTGTAGAGCCTTTGCTTATTAGAGTGTTTGTCTAGTATAACCTCCTCCCACATTCATTGCATTTACAAAACCATTGTAATATACTGAAAATCAGCAGGTTAATGCTCATATTTGGGTTGTACCTCAGAAAACTGCAGGAAACTGTTGGCTGGCAACAACCACGAGATCTGAGGGCCATGACCCATGCCTGTAATGAACGGGGCGTTTTGTAGGGGACACCTTCCACTGCTGTTCCGAGGCTGGATTCCATCCACATTTTCTGGCATAGATATGTCTGTAACCACAAACACAGAGAATGCACTTAGTAAACAAAGAGTGAAACAGCATGAGCAATGAGAGAGTAAGGTAAGTGAATCATCTTCACCAGGGCCCGGACCTGTGGTCTTTGCGACAGTGGCATCTTTGTGGTATATATGGCATTTGGCATTATCAAGAGGGCCAGCTGCATTCTTCACGCTCCCGGTCCTGCTGCCAGCCCGGGTCTGGGCCATGTGGGCACCATCTGCACTCCTGCCCAGCTCCACATATCCACCTAGGAAGAACAGGTGACAGGATTAACACATGAGGAACGGGAATACTAGGCAAATCCAAAGTGCCATTTTCAATGCCATATGCCATATTTAAAAAAAAAAAATAATACTATGTCAACATCAATGTGTCTTTGAATGCTTTAGTAAAGGTTAACTAATAAATTAATAAATAATAAAGTGATGGAAAATTATAAATTTTATATTTATTTCATGTAAATACACTACCATTCAAACGTTTTTATTTATTTATTTTTATTTATTTATTTTACTTTTATTAAATTCGTCAAACACGACAGTAAAGACATTTATAATATTACAAAAGATTTCTATTTCAAACAAATGCCAGTTCATTAAAGAATCCAGAAAAAAAAAAAAACTGTTTTCATCATTGATATTAATAAGAAATTATTCTTGAGCACCAAATCAGCATATTAGAATGATTCCTGAAGGATCATGTGACACTGAAGACTGGAGTAATGATGCTGAGAATTCAGCTTTGCATCACATGAATAAATGACATTGTAAATTGTATTAAATGTTGTATTTAATACATTAAAATGTTAAAATAGACAGTTATTTAAAATTGTAATTATATTTCACAACATTACTGTTTTTACTGTATTTTTTAGTGAGCATAAAAGAAAACATTCAAATTAAACACTTTACTTCCATATGCAATTTTCACAAATTAGAATCTAAATCTGCATGTACCCTTTGCCCTTTAGGAGGCAGAAGCATTAGCAAAAAAGTAATAAGAGTAAGAGAGAGAGAGAGAGAGGAAAGAAAAACATGAAGATTGCAAATCGATTGTGTTCAGACTGCTATTACAAACGGATTCCATTACCAGGAGGAAATGGATATATTGATTTGGGCCAATGCTCTCTTTTTTTTGTATGTTTTGTATTTGTTTTTTCATTTTCAAAATAATGAGTGACTTTTTGGGTTTGAGCAGCTCCTTTCGTACCCTGAGGAGAGAGTTGACTGAGCACCATCCATAGCCATCCTCGCAAACAAAAACAACGCTTTCCCTCTGAGCTAATGCAAGTCATACATCAGTGCCATGCAGTGACACCACCAAAGACTCCCAAACCGACAAGACGGCATGAGGTTGATTGTTATCGCTATGGAACCCTTACCTTAAATGGTGTTTCTATAATTGCTGTTCTGGAATAAGCTACCGAGACTCAATACACCGACATGAGTAGCGGATCTGTTTATGTCCGTAAGATGAAAACTACTTGTACTGAGAAACTTATCATTTTGCAATATATACAACTCACAGCAGCACAGTACAATAAGTTGGAAAGGAGGTTGATATCACTCTGGTGGTATCTAGTCATTGTTTAGTCATTGCATTACCCCCTAACACACACATACGTTATGCAGCTTATAACCTGTTCATATACAGAACGGCTGCAGTGTGATGTCTAATGTGTGTTGTGGGAATGACTTTCTGTGAGCTAAGGTTTGATTGTTCATGAGAGAGAATTTGTGCGATAGTGGCGAGAATATTTCATCGACTCTTTCTACAGGTTACATTTTTACACCAGCAGGTGGCGACAAGTGTCATTATGAGTGAGTTATTTTATGCATTCATTTAATCGATTCGTTCAAAAACACTGGCTTCATCCCAAATCGCATACTTCCCTACTATACAGTAGGCAAAAACAGTAGGTCACAAAAGATTGTAAGGCTGGTGCTTGGGCTCTTTGTTTTCATGCCATGTGATCCCCAGTTTGCCTTGTGTTCATGTCATGTGCTTTTGTTTTCAGTTGTGTTAGGTTTTCATTGGTTTATTGTTTCATTGCGGTCAGGTGTTGCTCATTTGCTCATCAGTAGTCTGTGTATTTATAGCCCTCATTTTGCCATGTGTCTTGGTTTAGTTGTGTCATCGTTTGATGCAGTTGTCCACTGCTATGAGTTTCATGTCCATGGCATGCTTTACCTAGTAAAGCTTATGTTTGCACACTTTCGGAATTATGGAATGAACTGCATTAGAGCTAAGAAAACCAACTCAACTTTAGTGGAACTATTCCAGAAAGCTAGACCCAACTAAAAAATAACTCGAAAAAAATGTAACTCAAACATAAGCTTGATTAGGAGAATGTAAGAGAACCAATGAGAACGTAACACAACTTAAAAACAAAAGCAGATCACATGAACGCAAGGGAAACAAAGAGCCCAACCAAACACCAGCCTTACAAAGAAGTATGTCTGAATTCACAGTACTCATAAAAGAGTAGGCAACCTACTTCTTCCGGCGAGATTCTGAAGTGTGCATATGATGGACACTTTACTATCTCGTGAGGCCACAGGAGGGGATTTGTGAATGGGAATGACGCAACGCAACTGACGCTGGTAGGTCACGTGATAAGGGCAACATGGAAAGTGTGGTCCAGATTACATTCATACTACACACATTCATACTATATATAATGTTCCTTATTCACATAGTAATTACAATACCTACTTAAGAAGAGAGTATAGATTTTGGACACAGCCACTGATTAATACAAACAAAAAAAGACTGTTTTTATAAGTGAAACATTAAATCACTCAAACGATTTGTTCAAAAACGCTGCTTCATTCAGGAAAAAAAAAAACACTACTGTATCACACTGTGCTGCAACGGTTATGGTGTGGATCTTTTTCCAGAGCTGTTTTTATTTGTCTAAAATGTAAGGAATAATTGACTACGGGCCACTGCGGTTCTCAACTGTGTGTGTGTGTGTGTGTTTGTGTCTGGGAGTGAGAGAGGGAGAAAGAGAGCGGGAGAAAGAGAGCATGCTTTCCATAGATAATTAATTTAACATCATTTCGGGAAACATGGATATAGTTTGTCAATTTGTATCATATTGTTTATTAATTGGTAAATCTATTTGCTTGTCTTGGGGGGGGGGGGTCATTCTCGTAATGACCTTTGAAATCATGGAAATAAACTGCCGTAACGATTTGAAACTGTAATGCGGTTACAGACCTGGCTGGAACTACTTTAGCTGTGGGTTTACTGGAAAATAAGTGCACACTTTGGAACATTGGTCAACCAATCAGAATCAACCATTCAGTTATTACCCCCAGGTTTTAGATTTAGTTTTGAATTCGATTTTAGTTTTAGTAGACATGATGGATGAGCATGGTGCGGATTTACCTTTAGAAGTATGAGCTTTAGGTATTATCTGCCCCTCTGCCTTTTGGAGCTGTGCAGACACCGGTAGATAGGGACACCTTGGCAATGAACTTTGTCCTTTTTCTCTGCATTCACTTTCTGTTTGGGGGGACCAGGTTGGGCAATGATGCCCTGAGCTGTTTGTGTCTCTATCTTTGGGGTTGTTTTGGCCGAGGCATAAGGTTTGACTCTTGGATGTTCTTTTTGATTTTGTTTTTGAGCCCTCTGTGGTTTGCCACAATGCAATTTGATGTTTGGGCTTCCCTTTAAGAGAGTAGCTTCATAGGAGGCTCTTTTGCTGGCAGGGGCTTGCTGTGGTGGCCTGTCCACCTGTGGTGAGGCAGGAGCGGGAAGTAGAGGAAAGTCTTCGTTTGAGGGCCTCTCAGGGGTGTCTTTCAGTGTGGCCTGGTTAGGTAGTGGTATTTGTTTAAGAAACTTCTCAGTTTTCCTTCTGTCAGCATCCTTCTGGCTTCTGATCTCTTTAGTCTTGTCAGGTTCATGACCATGGCTGTATCTATCATCAGGAAAACGTGGACACGTGGCATCGACATGCCCTTGCAGAAGAGTCTGGGTCATGTTATGCTGAGTCATTAACATGACCTTGTCCAACTTTTGATGCCTCACTCTTCTGAAAAAGAAGGAGCATGCATTATTTCAAACTGCATTGTAAATGAGCGTTACACTTTTGGCAGGCCAAAAAAGATTGTTTTGAAGATGAATGCATTGAAAGCCCTAAAAGTGGACCATAGTTGTATGTAAAAAGGTAAACAAGCCCTCCATTAACCAAACATGAACTTTCTGACAATTTTCTTTGCATGTTGCTGCGGTAAATGGGGCATATGTCTCCAAGTATGAAGATTTCATGATTTTCGTATTGGCACAGTGCTTTGTGAGGTGCAAATGAACACCAGAAGGAGATCTTCCCATTGCTATGTGGTCTACCTAAAATAGATGGGTAGGTGCTTCCATGGACCACCGGGGACATATGACAGAACTATTAGCATGGGATACCATGTCGAGATTTTGCATGCAATTCACACAATAGGGAAGCTGTCTCTTTAGTTTGTAAAAACGTCTCAGGTTACTATTGTAACCATAGTTCCCTGAGAACAGGGAACGAGACGATGCGTCGAAACGCTACGGGAACGCCTTCTGCGTGATTGCGTCTGAAGCATCTATGCCAACTAGTCCAATGGAAAAAGGGAATGAGCGTCACGGGCGGGTGACGTCATGACCAGGAAAGGATAAGAGCACTTCCGCTGCTCGCCGGCATTTAGCTTCGACAGTGCCGAAGCAAGCCGATCGCAGGGACGCCAGAAGTATGGCAGGGGGACGCATCGTCTCGTTCCCTGTTCTCAGGGAACTATGGTTACAATAGTAACCTGAGACGTTCCCTTATCGAAAAGGGAACTTCGAGATGCGTCGAAACGCTACGGGAACGAGAATACCCAATGCGCCATAATTCAAGTACCTGAGTGTCAGACTGTTCAGCTAAGCACTAAGCACCTGAGAACCTGGGGCAGCATCCAGGTCCAAACTGTAAAATCTCACGAATGTGAGCGGAGAGGACCAGCCCGCCGCATCACAAACATCTTGGAGAGAAACCCCATGCAGCAAGGCTTTAGAAGCCGCCATACTCCTGGTCGAATGAGCTCGGACCACCAAAGGACAAGGCTGGCCCGAGTACTCATAAGCAAGTGAAATAGCCTCGACTATCCACTTACTGACTGTCTGTTTTGAAGCAGGAAGACCTTTTTTAGGTGATCCAAAGCAAATAAATAGTTGATCGGACTTCCTGATTGAGGATGTCCGATGTACATATGTGTCCAATGCTCGCACTGGACACAACAAGTGCAGTCTTTCCTGGTCCGCAGTTGCAAACGGAGGAGGACAGAAAGCCTGCAGCACAATAGGCCTCGGAGTCAAGGTCGGCACCTTAGGGACGTATCCCTGTTTTGGATAAAGGAACGCCTTGACCATCCCCGGTGCAAATTCAAGGCAGGTGGGGGAGACCGAAAGAGCCTGAAGGTCACCAACTCTCTTGAGGGACGAAATAGCTAGGAGAAAGATGGTCTTAAGAGTAAGGAACTTCTCTGAGACCGAATCTAAGGGCTCGAATGGAGCCCTAGACAGGCCTTCTAGAACTACAGTCAAATCCCAAGCTGGCACCTTAGTGCGAGTTGCAGGCCTCAGCCTCAAAGTGCCACGAAGGAAACGTGTAATCAGGGGGTCTCGACCCAAAGATAAACCTCCCACCATGGTATGATAAGCCGCAATGGCTGCCACGTAAACTTTTAGTGTGGAAGGACATAGACCTGACACAAAGCGCTCCTGCAGGAACTCGATTACTGTGTTGACAGAACAATTAACCGGATCCCACTGATGTCGGTGACACCATAAGGAGAAAACTCTCCATTTAAGCGCATAGAGTTTCCTCGTAGCTGGAGCTCTGGAGCTTAGGATGGTCTCAACAGCCTCAGCTGAAAGACCACTATCTACAAGTTGGGCCCCCTCAGAGGCCAAACCCAAAGATTCCATATCTCTGGCCGAGGGTGAAATATTGTGCCCCCGGCCTGAGACAGAAGGTCCCTCCTCAAAGGGATCTCCAATGGAGGCCCGTCTAACAGAAGGATCAGGTCCGCAAACCAGATCCGACTTGGCCAGCGTGGTGCTACTAGCAGTAGGCTTATCCCACACTGACGGACCCGCTCCAGAACTCCTGGGAGCAGAGCAACAGGGGGAAAGGCGTACAGACGTAGCCTCGGCCACGTCTGCACCATGGCATCCAGCCCCAGGGGGGCCGGGTGAGTAAGTGAATACCAGAGGGGACAGTGCGTCGTGTTGTGAGACGCGAACAGGTCCACCTCTGCTCTGCCATATGCCTCCCAGATTTTCTCCACCGCCTCGGGGTGGAGTGTCCAATCCCCTGGCCTCAGCTCCTGCCTCGACAGGATGTCTGCTCCTATATTCTGGTCCCCAGGAATATACACTGCCCTCAGGGAGAGTACCTTCCCCAGGGACCACAGGAGGATCCGGTGCGCCAGTTTGCAAAGCGGACGTGACCTAGACCCCCCTGGCGGTTCAGATAAGAGACCACAGATGTGTTGTCTGTTCGAACGAGCACATGATGGCCTCTTAGGTCCGGAAGGAAATGTCTCAACGCATTGAAGACAGCCATCATCTCCAGGCAATTGATGTGCCACGAAAGATGATGGCTTTTCCACAGACCCTGAACCGAGCGGCCTTCCATTACCGCTCCCCAGCCGGTGAGGGAAGCATCTGTCGAGATAGTAGCTCGATGGCAAAGAGCTCCCAACACCGGGCCCTGGGTTAAGAACCAGTGTTTCCTCCATATCTCTAAGGCACGAAGGCATCGCCGCGTAACCTTGATCATACGGAAAGGGTTTCCCCTCGGGGAGAACCCTCTGGTCCTGAGCCACCACTGTAAAGGCCTCATGTACAGCAGGCCAAAAGGTATACGTTGGACGCTGCTGCCAGTAGACCCAACAGTTTCTCGAACTGTTTTACAGTGCGTGACTGACCTAGCTTTAGCTCTTTGGTGGCTGCCAGGATAACAGCTACACGAACGGGCGATAGGCTGGCCCTCATCGTCACTGAATCCCATACCACACCAAGGAAAGTGGTTCTCAATACTGGAGAAAGCACACTCTTCTTGGTATTGAGCATCAACCCCAACATCTGCATAAGAGCGAGAACGACACCTCGGTGCCGAACCGCCAACTGCTCCGATTCCGCAGAATCAGCCAGTCACCGATGTAGTTCAGAATACGTACTCCCTGAAGCCCAAGGGGGCTAGAGCTGTATCCACGCATTTCGTGAACGTGCGGGGTGATAAAGCTAGACTGAAAGGAAGAACCCGATATTGGCATTCTTTGCCCCCGAAAGAAAACCCTAGGAACTTCCTGTGCTGAGGGAGGATGGAGATATGGAAGTATGCATCCTTTAGATCTATCGTGACAAACCAGTCCTCGGATCTGATTTGGGTCACGATCTGCTTGAGGGTCAGCATCTTGAACTTGAGTTTCTGAACTGACCGATTCAACAGGCGAAGATCTAAAATGGGATGCAACCCTCCATCCTTTTTTGGAACAATGAAATAACGGCTGTAAAAACCCGACTCTCGGTCGGGTGAGTACACCTGTTCTATAGCCTCTTTGCTAACAGGGCCCTTACTTCTTGCTCCATTACCAGACCCTGCTCGGGATGCACCACTGAGGGTAGCACCCCGCTGTAACGAGGAGGACGAGAGCCAAACTGGATTCTGTATCCTTTCTCTACAATCTGCAGGACCCAATGAGAAATATTCGGCAGAAGCTTCCACGCTGCCAGAAAATTTACTAAGGGAACCAGCCTCTCAAGGCTGGTCTCTGGTGTTACTGAGAGAGCCAAATCTGGAGCCTGAAACATACCGGCAGGAACTACCTGACCTGACTGCTCTAAAACCCCCCTCAGAGGGCGCGAAACCGATGCTGTGCCGCAGCATAGCACCAGCGACTCGCTGGAGACCACTGCGCCCTGAAGCACCAGAGGTGGCAGGGTTGGCAGGAGGGTCTCGTGAGGACCCCGAAGTGGAACGGGCACCGTATAATGAGGTGAACACCGCTCCACTCCGGTCGGGGCTGTCCTCACAGGCCTGATGCCTAAGCATCAGGACCTTTTTTTTTTTTTTTTGAACCGAAGCTTTCTTCGCCTGAAGAACGGTCCTCAGATCCGGCTTAGGCTTAGGCGACTTCGGTTGAGAGGGTTGCATCTGTCTCCAGTATCTACATGGAGGAACACGAGACGCAGCACTCTCTTACTGTGCACATAATATGATGAACTCGACGGCTGGGGCTGCTCACGCCCAGCAGCCCCAGGGGGGCTGGACACAGCGAGGGAGAAACCTTATTATATATATTATTTTTTTTTTTATATATATATATCTTTTATCACCTAACAACGACCGCATGGAATGCGTCGCCGAAGAGACCCGAAGGCTCAAATTTCGCTATATCCAGAACCCCAGCAGATCGGCCTGATAAGCCTGGAGCATTATAATATAGATTTCTATAAACATTCTCCAGCTGACCTGCTGCCGTATAAGCTTTACCCATAAAACCAAAGTAGTACTGCTTAAACCTACGCGCTGCCTCGGCAAACGCGAGATCCAGCCACAGAATCTTATTTTTGCAAAATACACTCGAAATCTAAGCGGTGCCTCGGCAAACGCGAGATCCGAGCTAGATTCTGATTACAACATAAACCTACACGCTGCCTCGGCAAACGCGAGATTCTTTAGTATAGACTTATGAGCAAAGCAGAGACTTAAATGATGATACTGGACCAGGTGAAAAAATAGCATTTTCCTATTTTTATTTCTGTTCAGCCTGGGGCATCATATCATAACCGTAATCTTTCAACCCTCTAATCTTGAATAAACATTTAACACGAGGGCTGAAAGTAGTGATAAATACGGTTTATTCCATAATTTAAATATTCAGTGTGTAAATCAGGGAAAAAATGGAAGCCTCGTGGTGGAGATAATGTGATAGAAATAAGAAAACGCTCGTCAAGTTTCTTAGGACGAGCGTTCCTTTTTCTCAGCTGGCCATTAAATATTTAATTTACTAACAGCACGGGACAAAACCTCCACCAGTTCATCATATACTGGAAAAATAGATGGCGAATCTAATTCAACAGTGTGTGTGCTTGCTTTCACTTTCAATATTCTCAACACAAACCTCCTCGGAGGAAGAATATGACGGAAAAAGGGCTCTCTCTCCCCGAGCGGAAGAAACCGCAGAGCGTGCTTCCAACACCGGGGAGATAGAGCTGGATCTTCCGGGCAAGGAAGAAGAAAAGGCCCTCGGACCGTTCTCCCACCCCTCCAAAAGATCCTTTTGCGATCCCCAGGAATGCATTCTCCGCGCCGCCTCGGCAAACGCGGGTCCTGTATCCCGTGAGAATCGCGAGCCTGCCACTATCATACAGAGTGACAGGCGAGAGCAGAGCATGCTAATCTGGTAGTTTCACTTTCACAATGTTAGCACTCAGCATGCTCTTACTCTCAAACAAATTGACACAAAGCTGTGTGTGTCCCCACCCGTTTAAATAAACGCGGGCAGGGAGGAACACACTGTTTGTACATTTGTTTCGCCATAACGATACCAACAATATTGTAACAGACAACAATAAATAGACAGGGACAGTTTGACACAGATCGCTTGCTGAGGCACAGAAGCTAAATGCCGGCGAGCAGCGGAAGTGCTCTTATCCTTTCCTGGTCATGACGTCACCCGCCCGTGACGCTCATTCCCTTTTTCCATTGGACTAGTTGGCATAGATGCTTCAGACGCAATCACGCAGAAGGCGTTCCCGTAGCGTTTCGACGCATCTCGAAGTTCCCTTTTCGATAAGGGAACTTTTCCCATCTTCAATCCAATTTAAGGGTTTTGTGAAGATGATGCCACTTTATTTGAATGCAGAATCAGTGCAGCCTTAAACTTTTATGTTAAATAAATGTAATAAATAAATGTAAAACTTTGGGGTTAGTAAGTTTTTCTTTTTATGTTTTAGATAGAAGTCTATTATGCTCAGCAAGGCTTACTTGCTCAGAAATACAGTAAAACAGTAATATTTGTATAATTAAAAATGCAATTTATTCATGTTATGGCAAAGCTGTATTTTCAGCATCATTACTCCAGTCTTCAGTGTCACATGATTCTTCAGAAATCATACTGTAAAAAGTGAGAAGTTATAACTTTACAAAAGTGAGGAACCCTGTTGCCTTAAAATTATTAAGTAAATAAAGGTCATCTGTAATTGAAAAAAAAAAAGTTATGTGGAATTGTCAAGTTCCTGTAACTTAATTTTTTTCAATTAACTTATGCATTAAGTTTATTACTTATTTTTAAGGACATGGGTTTCCACAATTTAAGTTGTCAACTGATCACTTTTTACAAGAAACAAGATTATGTTAAAAGAAAGAACAGCATCAATTTGAAATATTAATATTTTGTAACATTATATACATGCTTTTACTGTAAATGCTGAATAAAAGTTGATTTCTTAATACTGATATACTGAAATGACAACATTGCATGATGCATCATTTGCGAAATCAGAACCTCATCTGATAATAGGACTTTTGTGGGTTGGACCTGGCATGTTTTAGTGAAGCTTTTATGCTGCATTGGAGAGACAGATTTTACTCACGCATATTCGAGGCAACATAAGGATGCAACTTACTGTGTGGGGCTGTCTTCGTGTTTTTTTGTGTAGGTCTGGAAACCACCATTCTCATCCGCAAACACATGCGCATTTTCTGGTAAATGCGGCCAAACTCCATTTCTGGCCAAAACAGAGTGCTTCAGTACTCTACCGCAGGCTCTGTCCAGACTGTCCTCTGGTGTATGAGGATGAATCCACGTTGACCTGGGAAATGGCCCTAATGCGTCCCAAAAACGCGGAGGGTTTGTTTTAGATGACCCGTCAAAAGATCTTGTAGACATTTTAAATTCCTTTAAATACATTTCTTTCAATTTCTTCTGATCGTGATTTTCTTGTTTTTATGGCTTGCGTCTGCCTTAGGCTACTTGGAATGTTTAGAATCGAATTTTAAATATAAACAAAAACAATTATTCAAACAGCTTTAATTCATTTACCTCACCTGAACGCGGGAGTCGTGGGGAGAAACGTGATGCAAATGCCAATGAAAACGGACTGTAGACTGTTTGCGCGTGAATACGTGGCCAACAAACAAAACTAAAGCCTGTGTACATTTATTTGAAATATTTTGGAGTTACGCAATATTTCATAAAATGCATTTCAGCATGATAACTGCAAACTGCTGCTGATGGTTTGATCTTCAAAGTCTTTTATTAAAAACAAAAGTAGGCTAGCCTTTTAAAAAAAATCCAACCATCTCGTTTTTTTTTCGGTAAAGTGACGTTAATTTCACCTCGCTCAATTTTCCTTTCTTTCGTTGCAGGCTTGTCTTTTACATATTATCCTATATTATATATTATATTATAGGCTATTATTCTTTTTACAATCATAAACTTTAGAGTGTTTGTGTTGTTGGCACACCTTGCAAAGGAAAGAGAGAGAGAGAGAAGAGAGAGAGAGAGAGAGAGAGAGAGAGAGAGAGAGAGAGAGAGAGAGAGAGAGAGAGAGAGAGAGAGAGAGATGCTGTGAGCTTGTATGCTGCAGTCGCGCTCTTCATTTCATTTGCTTAAGTCTTGAAACAGTGAGCCCAGAGGTGGAAATCCCTAAACGATTATTTTCACGCCTGGAAATGATTCAGACAGTGATGAAGGCTGTACACTTCCACGAGTGGGCGGTGACAGTGAGTGTATCCTAGCTGTCCTTTCATAGTGACTCATTGGGAGAAAGACATAAACGTGGATTTTCAGCGTTGTAGTTATTAGAAATTAAACTTATACGCGCGCGTGGGGGAGTGTACAGGCGTAGTCTATGTCGCATCATCCATTTGAATCGGTTGCAGACTTTATCCGTGTGTAACGCTAACGTGAGCTCGAAGAGACCAGATACAATTCTCATTATCAGCTCTTCAGCTTTTAGGAGAAAACGCGTCTCAGAATCGGCTCACCCCGCGGCTCGCTTGAGATGGTTCAGTCCAGCTGCGAGGGTCCAGTCTCCATGCACTGGGATTTTTCTCAGCGCCGACACCAAGTGAATCTTCCTTTTAAAACCATCTGATAACCGTGAAAAGCCCACCATGAGCTCCTCTTTGAATCCTGACAGAACGGGACTCGTGAGGACAGAGTGCAGATGTACATACGGGACGAGGAAACTGGATGGTATAAGGATTTTTGCGCTAATGAAGGTGGGAGTACAGGCGCATCACTGGAGCGGGGTGCTGTTCTTCTATATGGGGCTGCTGGCTGCATCGGTTAAGGGTGAGTTTCCCGTTATGCTGCATGTGGTCCTGTTGCCGTGCGCGCGACCCTCTTGGAGGCTACATACGACCCTTTTACCCCTGACATGTGGATGGAGTGCTGTCATTGTCAATTCTGTGCCAAATGTATGGCATTTAATGTTGGGTCTTCCGTTTCATTGATATGGATCTAGGCATCAATTGATATAAGCAACAGACTAACATACAAGTCCATACAATAGCCAAGTTTATAATGTATTTGTACGTAAATGTGTGCAAATGTAAACGAGCCTTGTGCACTTTTCAAGGCGCATTTGGTGTTATATCTTGCCAACCTTGGTCTGCCCCATGTAAGCGTAATATGTTGCATTGTGCTTTAAATAACATGTAGGCTACCTCAGAGTAAGATATTGGTTTTCTGGTGGGTGGGAAAGAACATGGTACTACTTTTGGTTTCAAGGAAAAATTGGGTTAATGAATAATCATGTCGAAGAACCATTTTCGAAAATGTGTGTGTGTTGTGTGTGTGTGTGTGTGTGTGTGTGGCGCAAGATTTCGTGAGTGTGGGAGCCAAGAGTGAATGAGTGAGTTTTGGGAGGAAGGGGGGCGTATGTGGAGGCTGGAGAGAGAGGGGGTTTCATGCCAACAAAACAGGTCTTTGACTCAACGCTATTTTCAACATTTATTTCACCATAATGTTTCATATAAAACATTCCTTTCCAACAGCCAAGTCATACTAGGTATCATCATGTGTTGCGTTTCTTGAAATTGTGGCATTCCCAACCAACTATACATCCATTTGCCTTGCACAGAAGTTGTAGTCAGAGTAACGTAGCTACTGATGTGTCAGCCCGAATTAAGCTAATAACAAGTGTCATGATATAGGCTACATTGAAACGAATTATAGCGTCCCTTTTGACTGTCATTCTAACATCTCCTTTTATGTTCCAGTAAGCGAGAAAATAAGTCACACAGGTTCGAAACAACATTAATGAGAGCAAATATGACATTAAAAAAAAATAATAATAAAAATATATATGCTATATCCTTTTTTTTACTGAACTATCCCTTCAATTCAGCAGCATATTGAACAGTCTCGAGCTACTGAGATTTAACAGCATTGTTTTCCACGGAGTGGCACATGAAAATCCAAAGAGCCGGTCGACGTTTAACGTGTTTACCCTTAATACCGCGAATAAGTAATATCACGAGCAGAGTGAAACGTTTTTGAGTCCGTAAAGCGCTCGCGAAGCCGTCAAGCAGTTTCCCACTTTTTCCATTGAGCGGCACTAAAGCTTTAGGATAGCTGCGCTTCCACAGAGCCGGCAGTGGAGTCTCTCATGCTTCATTAATAAACCGAGTATATCTTGGAAGCCTTTTAGAGTTTTCGTGTTAGCGCATAAGCTATGACTGGTGAAATAAAACGGGCCTTTTTTCTAGCTCGGAGGAAATGCAAATTTAATGCCTCTTCAGCTACTGGGGCATGGCTGAGCTCATCATGTAGGCTCTATGGTCACTGCATATTGACAAATTGCTGATTGAAAAGAAACATTAACTTGCACGAAATGTTCAAAAATGTAAAAGTTTTAACGGTGAAAATGTAAAATGTTTCAGTGAAAACCTGGTTTATACAGTTATCTTACCATATGGGCTACAGTGAAAATATATAGAATGAATAGTTAATGTTTATAAATAAATGTCAATATGTCATCAGGTGAAAGTGTTTTTCTTAAATTGTTGTATTTACGGTGCCCATGTTATCTACATATTGTCAAAAGTAAAATATTTTAATTAAAAATAATGAATTAAAATAGAATCCCATTCATCTGTTTGTTTTTTATAGTGTGAAAAAAGTAATGTGGTTAATCATGTGCTCTTGGTCTACCTCAGAAGCTCTGGAGACATTGAAGCGCTTGAGATGAAACACTTTTTCATATTTCAGCCAAAGATAATGACTAACAACTCATCATCATGGATATTTGTCTCAATGCCATTTTCCTTGCCCAGAATCTTTTACAGTCGATGACACTTGTCTTCATAAAACAGTCACGAAACAGATGCATTTCCATGATGCAAGTTGGTGTAAGGCTGAACATGAGAATTTGTAATTATGCAGAGAAATCTTTTCATCGTGTTGGAGGGAGCATGACGCATGCTCAGTTCAGTTTCGGCCAATCCCTTTGGTTGTTTGAACATGCAACAATTTGTAAAGTTTCAAGCTCCTAAAAACTTAAGTTAAGATTTTGAAACAGTCTTGTCTCTTTTTATCCTTTTATTAAGCTGAGGTCCAGTGCTATATGTAAGCATGATGCATTTGTCAGCTGAGCGGCAACAGGTGTTTTGAGAAGGAATAGCTCAGAGCAGCGTGTGGATAGCACAGTTCTGTGAGACTTCAGCACCACGGACAGCTCCCTCGAGCTCTGCTCATTGCGTCCTTTCCACTGGTTGCCTTCACAAACGACTCAAAATCCGCCAGCAAACAAAGCCTTTTAGACATATTTTGTGCTGAGGGAACAAAGGAACATTAAATGTTGAGTCTGACTGTAATAGTCTGCCTCTGCTTTGACTCTTAGAGTTGTAATCCCCAGCTGCAGTCCAATTAGGACCATGGACAGCTACCAGCAGAGAACTTAACACAGCTGTACAGCAGAGCACAAGCTGGTTCTCTCAAAACGAGACAACACTTATACTCAAACAGTGTTGTGTGTCATTGAAAACCCCTACACTCAATACTTAGTCACATTCATACCTGCTAATTGCTTTTTCATCTCTTCCTTCCTCTCTATCCTTTTTTTATTGCACACATAATAACTTGTTCCAAGAAAATTAACATCTGTCAGTCTGTTTGCTTAGACTTTAAAGGCAAAGACTACTAAACAGGTCTGTTGTTTGCATGTAACTCCCGAAGGGCTGAAGGATGCCTTTGGCAAGGAGTGAGTGGATTTGTGTATACAGCTGCATCACTAGTACACCAAAAGTTTCCCTCCTTTGAATGCACTGTGTTTAACATCAGATACTTATTTAGCACATTGAAATAAAGCTAAGATGAGCGTGTGACTTGATTTTTATGTAATTTACTCACCCTCATGTCGTTCCAAACCTCTATGACTTCCCAGCTTCTGGAGAACAGAAATGAAAATATAATAAAAGTCAGACATGTCTTGAACAACATGTGGGATAATTTAAATTTGTGGTTGAACTATCCCTTTAAGTTAGAGGACAACAGGTCAAGTTGTTTATTTGCCATGCGAAAGGCTTACACAGGGTTCACTGCACATATAAATGCTTTTGATGATGCTCAGACTGAAGAACATTGACAGAAAATATTTATATAAAAAGTACATATGAAGTATGGAATGTGAAACCTTCTATATGTAAAACAGAGCAAAAATGGATGACTTTATTTTCTGTGTAGCTATTCTTTGCATTTCAGTCTCTCTTGTTTGAGTTCAAAGATTTTGAAATGCACACATACCTGTATGCCTCTCAGATACATTTACATAGATATAGCAATGCAAATATGACAATTATTACGATTCAAGAGGTTTTCAGTTGGCTTCCATTATGGTACACATAAGACCTGGGTTAAAAGACTAGTCAATATGTATCTGACATTTGCAGCTGAAGCCATTGCAGCACGACAGGCTTGAAGTGATTTTTGTATGTGAACGTTTTTGTAGTCTTCAGCTGTCAGATGTCTTTTTTTCATTAGTGTACTTTGGAGTACATTGGGTTTTTTGGGGAAAGTGTGAGTCAAGGTCAAACATGATTTGGAGCATATTGAGACAAATGGGCCCATTATTGTAAAGTTTTTGTTGGATTTTCTGAGTGATGGTGGCTGAAAGAGCAGAAAAAAATTCTACTGTTCAAAAGTTTGGGGTCAGTAAGTTTTTTTTTGGTTAGTTTGCTTTAAAAGAAATTATCACGGACACATTAAATTGATCAAAAATGACAGTTAAAGGATTTAAAATGTTATAAATAAGAAATATATTTTGAATTTGTTTAGAATTTTTGAATTTACCGTAATATCAATGAAAAAAATCCTGTTTTTAACATTGATAATGCTAAGAAATGTTTCTTGAGCACCAAATCAGCGTATTAGAATGATTTATGAAGGATCATGTGACATTGAAGACTGGAGTAATGAAAATTCACCAACAGGAATAAATAATATTTTAAAATATATTTGAATGAAAACCATTCATATTAAGTTGTGATAATACGTCACTGTTTTTGTGACCAAATAAATGAAGTCTTGGTGAGCATAGAAAACCCATTTCAAAAACATTAAATATCTTACTGCCCTAAACTTTAAAACAGTAGTGTATATGAGAAATATAGCCCCAAATATTCAAAGTTCATGCATTCTGCACAGAATCTTTTACAATGGATTTTTGTTTAAACGTTCTAACCTTGTAACAGTGTTGGTTTTCTGCGCCCAAATTATGATAGAATTGATAGCATAGTTTTCATTGAGCAAATATAAATGTGTAGGTCTCTACCTGTCATCCAGAGACCTCTATCTGTTGTAGATTGACAGTGGAGATTTCTTGTGCCTTGCTACCTGTCACTTCCAGGTTCTCTTCAGAACTTTGATATAGCGTTATCTGCTTTGATTAGATTACACAGTTAATTAATTTACGTCTCCTCCACCCGAAACTGCTTTGTTTCTCTTCTCTCTTTCCCTCCATTGCACTGGCTTGTATGCCCTTTCATACTCCGTCCCTCTTTGGCACGAAACATCACAGTCAAAGGACTGCGATTTGATTTTATTTGGCAGAGCTCCACCGAGGGGTGCCATTAGTTACTGCAGACTACCTCCAGCTTTTCTCCTCATATAGAATGTAATATTCGCCCTGTCTTTTAACACACACAACCAAGTAGCGAGTTAAGTGGACTGATGCCAAAATATAACACTGAGAGATAAAGAGCGGGGAATTAGCACAGGACAGAGAACAAGAGTGAGGTATATGCATGGGTTTAGAGACACACAGACCTGAGTGAGGCGGACAGCCGTCAGGTCGCAGTGCGCCGGCTCCCGCAGCCTGTTATCCGCTCTAATCCGTGTCAGTGCGGCGGTGCTGTCACTGCAAACACACCTGTCAGCCGCGCTTGTTCCATGTCTGGGAGGAAAACTCCGGGATGCACTGGAATAGGCAATAATTTGATGCTTTATTGCTCTGTTGGTATACTTTAATGGTTTATCGATGTTTGGTTCTTTTTTTTTCTCGTTTAACTTCTTATTAGTCAATGCCCCAAAGCCCAAAAGTTTTATGGTAACAATTCAGTGTAGCAGGTCAAAAGGTATGCAGCAAAAACATTTCATAAAGGGGATATTCACCCAAAAATGAATATCAGCTTTTACTCACCTTCAGTGTTGTTCCAGACGTGTATGAATTTCTTTCTTCTGTCAAACGTAAAAGAAGATATTTTAAAGAATGTTGGTTCCCATTGACTTCCATATGCTACAAAAAATACAATGGAAGTCGATGGGAACCAAAACGGTTTGGTTACCAACATTCTTCAAAATATCTTCTTTTGTGGTCTGCAGAAAAAGGACAGTTTTGGACTAACATGAGGGTGAGTAAATGTAAATGGTAATTGGTGGCTATCCCTTTAAAGGTATATGGACTCAGTATACATTCAGGATGTGATGTCATGCTGACTTAGGAGTGCGTATTCACTCTGGCTACATCCGGAATCACATACTTCCCTACTATATAAGGTGAAAAACAGTTTGTGACAAAAGAAGTATGTCTGAATTCACAGTACTTAGTAAAAGAGCAGGCAAAAAGTACCCGACCTAATTCTTCTGGCGAAATTCTGAAGTGTGCATACGATGGACACTTTACTATCCTACTATCTCTAAAATTGGAAGATTTATGAATGGCAGTGAAGCGACGTAACTGACACAGCGCCAGTGAAAAAAGACGCTGTTAGGTCACATGATAATGACAACATGGCGTAGTACGTCCAGATAGTACACATAATACACAAATTCATACTATATAGAACATACTTTTTTTTAGCAGTCTTGAAGTAATCACTTATTCAGCCTCATTTTTCTTAAAAGGATCGTCCTCCCAAAAAAGAAAATCATCATTTACTCACTCTTATGTTGTCCCAAACTTGTTCCATTCCTGTCAAACATAAAATAAGATATTTTGATGAATGAAGTTTCAGTTCCCAACATCCATTGTATAGAAAACAAACAAGTCAATGGGAACTGTTTGGTTACCGATATTATTCAAAATATATTATTTTGTGTTCCACAGAAGAAAAAGTTATACAAGTTTAGAACAACACATGTTGAATGACGGTAAATTATGTCAGAATTTTCATTGATTACAGACTGAGTGTACATTCAGGAAGTGATGCCATGCTGACTTTGTAGTGTGTATTCACTCTACGCCAATTTGAGTTCAAAGGACAATTGGAACAAATCATTAAACTATAAGCAGGAGTCATTACCCTCTCCCATATGAGAGAATCAATAGCGTTCTGTAGATTATCATTTTAGTACTTCAATTATTCTATTACTAAAACAGCATCGATCCAATGACACATGCATGGCAAACAAAGCTTGATGTTAAGTAGCATAACGGTGTAGAGATGTACTGTAAGAAAATTGTAAAATGAATCAAATTAACCACACTGATCAATAGATATGAATCATTCTTCAATGTGCAATTTTGTATCCCATTGTAGGTGATAAATACCACAGCAACATCAACAATAAAAAATAAATAATAAATTACTGTAAAATACATGAATCTGAAATTGTATTGGGTCCTCCTGGTATTTTTGTGGACCCCTAGAATCAATCCCATTTCATGTCATTTTCTTCACACAGATTTGTTTAATATTAAAGGATAATTCCGGTTTTTAGCACTTTGAGTCTATTTTCTAGTTTGTTTTGGATGAACTAGAGTGGTGGATACAGAAACTTTGACAATGGGTCCTGTCTCGACTTTTTGACTCTTTTAGAATCGCCTCTGACCGCTTCAGAGTGGCTGTCTATGAGCATGCACAAAATGTCCTTAAAACAACCCTTAACGTTCGTTTTCAAAACTGTGAAACTCACCGAGTGGTTAGTGGTGTTCGTTGATGTTCCAAAACAAGTAGCGTAGCGAAATAAATTTTCTGTCGTATCTTATTTGCCATTTTGTAAAATCGCATGATTTCTGTTAGAGGATTCATTGCTCGTTGCTATTACTGCACTACCGGAAATGGAAAGGGGTCTGCTTACATTTTGGTTGTAGTCTTTTCGCTCGGTTCTCCATCTCTCAGAAGGCTAGCGTGAGCAGAGCAACTGTACGTCCTTGTACGGCAAAGTGGTTGTCGCCATCAGTGGTCGGGAGTGTGCTAACGCTTCAGACTCAAATATCGAGCGGAAGTTTATACGTGAGGTATCTGGGAAAAATAGTTCCACTATAGCAAATAACACGGATTGAAATCATACATTGCGCCGATATATTTGTTTTTAATCATCAACGAACACCACTAACCACTCTGTGAATTTGCACAGTTTTGAAAATGAACGTTAAGGTTTGTTTTAAGGACATGTTTGTGCATGCCCATAGACAGCCACTCTGAAGCGGTCAGAGGCGATTCTAAAAGAGTCAAAAAGTCGAGACAGGACCCATCATCAAAATCTCTGTGTCCACCACTCTAGTTCATCAAAACAAACTAGAAAATAGACTCAAAGTGCTAAATACTGGAATTATTCTTTAAAAATTTCTTTCACAAAGTAGAACATTTATTTATTTACTATACCCATTAGTTTGTTTGACATAAAATACATCACATTCATTATACTTTATCCTCCTCCATCAATCCTGTGGTTGTTTTTTGGGCCCCTCTGGACCTGCGATCCCCTGGAATCATCACAACCTTTCGGCCCATTAATTACGGCCTTGAAGAGAGGAGGGCGGATTTATCAGAATGGGGGCGATAGAGTTCTTCATTAAAAGTCCATCCTCTGTCTCAATCGTGTGTTGGCTGTTGGCATGGGGACGCCTTCATACTGCCTCGGTCTGAGTGCACAATAAACAAACAGGGCCACATTCATTCACTGTTTACCCCCTCATTCAAACACAGACTAAAGGAACTGTAGGCTTATTTAAAGAGAATCTAAATAAACTTGTTTGCAGACACAACTTCAATCATGGAGAGAAGAAATGAAAAGCTTAGCTATGCAGTTTTAAGCCCTGAAAAAGAAACAGCATGAGTAATTCGGTAATTCCTCAGTGGTTTGGCCCTCAATCGTTGCCTGTGTGCTAGAAGGAGGAGGCAGATAGATTAACTGGAGCCGACTGAATCCAGTTTCATTGAAGACCCATGTTAGATCTGAACACTGGGCCATTGTGGCTCCGTAATGGGGCTGAAAGTGCACTAAATTCTGCCTGAACTGCACTGCTTGTGTGAGCTCTCTGCTCAGTCAGGAGCATCTATTTGAAACGCTGAGCTATTGAGGCCACCCGGTCCATTTTCGAGCATTCTTTGCTCATGGCAAAGAAACAAAACACTAACCTGTAATATTCATAATGTAATGAATATCTAAGTCACTTTAACATGCAGGTCGACATCATTTTGTGCTCCAGGCTGAATTAAAACATTCGCCTCATGCAAACACAACAGCATATCTTAGTAGTCACTATAGACACTGTGAATGCATATTTAATGTGAACCTAATACGGAGGTGTTTGAGCTGATACCCATGATGATAAAAGGCTTTTATAGAAGCGACTATTGCAAGCAAGCATGTTTTTTGTTTTGTTACTGTGATGAACTTTCCAACAGCCTTTTTTCAGATTGTGCTTGACTCGGAGTCTTCTTAAAGCAATGTTCATGGTTCAATACAAGTTCAAAATAATTTTGACTCGTTCTTTTTTTTCCTTTGCAGTGAGGCACTTTCAATGGAAGTAAATGGAGTAAATGGAAGTAAATCACTTACATTCACTCTGCTGTTAAAACGTCTGTATTATATTTGAGCAATAAAGTTGTTTTCATCCTTTTTATGGTCATTTTATAATATTTGCTGTCAAGGCTACAAAGTAGTGAAGTTGGATCAAACTTACACAAAATAGGTTATTTTGTGTGTGTGTGGGGGGGGGGGGTATTTTATATGAACATAATTTCAATTATGTTATCACACATATTGTTGGCAATATTTTTGAGTGTGTTAACATTTACAGATTGGCCCGATTGACTTCCATTGTGACTCGCTGAACCTATATTTATTTTGCTTATATTAAAGAAAATCTACAGAAATCTCATTATGCCATACGTGCTGAGATTGAGCTTAATTTAACTATAAATACCTCTTTAAACCCACTAAAGCCACTTTCAACCAGACGCAATACGACGCAATCGCAATACACACGCAATACACTCGATTTCCACCATGTTAATCAGAGATTTATAATAACCTGCCACAATGTTCAAACTGTGAACTCAGTGAACAAACAAGTGTATTCAATGACAAAGATTGTTTCAGTCATGCAGTAGCCCTATGTATTTTTAACAATGTTAGAATGGTGTTTTATTTATGAATTTATTGTGTAGCCTACTTCTCCATTTCATTGCGAGTGCAGTTAGCATGAGAGACCGCCCACATGCTCTTCTGGGGTGCGTTTCCCGTACAACAACATAACTTGCTGTTTCACTACCATAGTATGTTGCATCGTCGAAGAAATCAACTAGCTATTCCCGACTGTTTCCCGAAACCATATTGTTGCAAATTGGTCGTTCAACCACGTTGGTTAAAGGGTACCTATTATGGCATTTAAAATGTTCCTAATGTTGTTCTGGGAGTCCCCAACAACAGTTTTTCATGCATGCAATGACAAAAAACACTTTTGTTGTCTTATAATATGCATTTATTTTGACCTGATTTGCTCAGCGATTCCCAAATGATTCGTTTGACGACTCATTTTTCAAACCCCGCCTTTGCGTGACGCTAATCTGTGGTGATTGGTCAGATGACCTAGTCAGTTATTTTTCGCGTTAACCCAAAGCTTAAACATATTGATAAAGCACTGTAGTACTACAATACGCTCTATTCTTTATGACAACTCCAATAATAACGACAAACATTTTACATATTTCAAAAAACACACACACACAGCTTGGAGGCCTAAGCGCTGAGCGTAACTGATAACACACACACACACACACACACACACACACACAACTTATTGGGGCATGCTACAAACCTCTTAAATAGCAACAACTTCATTATTACAGTACTTACAGGTTGTGATTCGGAGGATGAAGCCGATCCAAATAAACTTGGTAGTCAAGTCAAGTCACCTTTATTTTTGGTACTAAACGTTCCTTCAGTATCAGGCGACTCGCGAATGCGAATCCACACTTGAAAGCATTTATGTTTGTAAAGGAATCCTCATTAAAATAACGCGAACACAGCTCAAGTGGCTATACTTGTGTGGTATAGTTGTAAATATAAACTCTAGCCAGATTCTTCACATGCTCGTTCCTGGGCAGTGAAAAAAAAGTTCGCTTTTGATTCGCACTTCAGAACAGCTCATCGACATGTTGTTTTCACTGTTTTCTGGCGCGCGCAATGAGTGGGCGTGTCTTATTCAAATAACTTGTACAAGTGACGTACGAAAGTTAGAGAAAATGCATCGTTCGTCTATCGATTCATATCAGCGACTCAGAGTCGACTCTTACTTTTGAGAGACAATAACTTTGTATACGGTGAACTTTCATATTTAAAACTTTGGAGGATGTTTTCGTTCACTTAGATCTATGTTACACACTACATGAAAGGTAATTTTCAAAATTCCATGATAGGTACCCTTTTGTTAATGATGTCACGCAGTTGGTGGAGTAATAACTTCTTTTAATGAATCTGCTGAGATTGAATTAAAGGTGGGGTAGGTAGAATTTTTCTAAAAATCTTTTTCCTAAATTTGTTTAAACTGTCTATATATACCAATGCATAATTAAAATATAAGTACTCTGAAAAAGAAAGTACAAAAAATTGGAGGATCTTTGTTGACATCTTTGTACGCATGCGCGAGTGGTTGTGTGGCAACAAAATAAACAGTATGGCGGTAAATAAACAGTAAAGACGCGACAAGCACTTTCAAGAGAGTTAGCGGCCAAAATCCACAATATATAAGCACTTTAACATCTGAAGACCGGAGGAGGTTTGGAGAGAAGCTCAAAATTTGTATTGGTGACAAAATCAAAGTTATTCAAAGCCCATATGAGATCTGGGATGACAAAAAACGTTGGTCCGACTCGCCCGTGTCTTGGCCACCAATCTGCTGGGGAGACATTTATTCTTATTTAATAGAAACCCCTGGATCCTTCACTCATGAAAGATTAAAGGCTTTCAAAAGTCTGGAGGCCTATGATTATTGTGTTTCTCGAAAAGTTGGGCCGATCTTTTCTGCCAAACAGAAAGCAGTGATCATGCTAAAAGCAGAGGTTAGACCTGGCCAAGCAGAGTCACAGCGTGATTCGCATCTCCCGTGGGTGATCGCCAAAGAGAACGGCGAAACAATCACTGCTCACTGCGACTGCAAAGCTGGGTAAGTCTTCATTGATCAGTGTTCTTATACCTGAATCAGAATGCAAAAACATATGACTCGGTTGATTTGACTCAGTTTTTTTTTTTTTTTCAATCTTATATAAATACATTGTCACTAAGACTTACCATGAACAAAATGAGCCTCACAAACTCGATCAGGAGCTGCAGGAATCCAGGCTTTCTTCGGAGCGTCCAGGTTTATTCGCCTAATTGCACGCAACCATTTCTTTCGTTTTTCGCGATCCTTTTCGGAGGGAATACAAAAACTTTTTATCAGGCCCCCAACGAGCCGTACAATCGACCACAGAGCAAAAGTGAACCATCCTATTCTCTAAATCCTCCTTCAAATGTGCAAAAAATCAAATTACAGGTATCTAGCGGTGTTTCCTGCCACACGATTCCGATGATGCAACGCGACAAACATAAACAATGACGTCACAAAAGATCTGCCTATTCCATTCACTCCTTCCAAAGCCACGGCCACAAAACACATGAACACGCGATGCCTACCGCTCAGCTAGAGGACGAGTTTCCCAGCGCCAAGCGGAGAGGAGCGCAGTCAGTTCATGTCAGAATCACATGTAATAAAATACCTAACTTTATCATTATGAATATAAACAACTAACATGGCTGGTAGTACTCACTATCAAGCTAGCATATCGATACATGGTAGAGTTTAAAATATATTAAGTTTGATTCGGTAATGAGCTAGTAACATAAGGCAAAACTAAAAACAGGTTGCATTGATACACGTTTTCCCGTTACCATCAGTTACACTGTGATGAAGGTGAATTTCGTGTAAGATTCATAACATACAGTATATGGTGTTTTTCATGTAAGAGCTTCCACGATGAAAGCACTGTTGGCGTCACTTTTCAGCCCCTTGAGCTCCCTCAGTTGTCTCCATGGCTGGAAAGCCCCGCCGATATTGACTCTCGTCTGACTTCTTGCTTTATCCAAATACTTTTTGGTCATAGCCTTTTCAAATACTGTCTTCCTTTTTTGCCTGGTTTGCCTTCGCTGACTGTTTGCAGGTACTGGGAATTCTGACTGCTCTTTCTCTGCCATAATAGGCTCTATGCACGAGCGCTTCCGCGTTTTGTCTCAGCCCGCCCAGTTGCATCCGGTGCTGCGTCGGAAGCCGTTTTTGCATTAGGTGGAGAGAATGGCAAATTACAATCGCTGTTTACAAAAACTTCCTGCGGTTAACGTGAATGATGTTAACAACACTGTGAGGCAGTTAGCTGTCACACATAAGAGTAAAAAAGAGAAGGGCTTTAAATTATATATTTCGAGCTACATCGACAACTTTGAGGGTGAGTATTCTCTCATATCGTGCGAAATCCGACTAGCGAATCAGTTTCTAAAACCGTTGTCTCCGTTTCTGAGAAAATTCAATATTAAGTTAATATTAAAGTTTTGCTGCTATACACTTCGCTATAGAACGCGATATGCGGAAGTAAAGACGCTGGCTGAGATCCTCCCGGACATACGTCAGCAGCGTTCGTGCATAGAGCCTATTGTGATTCTTCCTAGGTTCCATGCCTCTTCCACTCCTTGAGTCAAACGGGTGCTTCGCATGTGGGCAGCTCCTACGTAGCAGTGGTGGTAGCCATGGTAGCGAGGGAGAGTGACAGTCACCCAGCCAATCACTTCATTCGTCCCGGATGGAAAAAATGAGCTGTGTTTATTGCAGCACTAAGAGGACTACATTTTAATTATGTATTGGTATGTATAGGACAGTTTAAACAAATTTGGGAATTTTTTTTTTTTGAAAAATTCTACCTACCCCACCTTTAATGCTAGATGTTTTGCTATAAATAACGGACATGGCATCTGAGGACTATTTCAATCATAGGCTCGTTCTTACGTGGTAGAGCACGTTCGTTCGGCATGCGCCGTCATAAAAAACGGTGCTCTCGACAAACTAAAAGACGTAAATGACATTTGTATGTATTCTACCTAAAAGATACAGATTGCATTCAATGTCAGCTTGCTTATTTTGCTCAAGATTTATTAAGTCCACATGTCAAGCGAACAAGAAACTATGCTTCTAACCACAGGTCGAGAGCTGTCGTCAAACCACATTGCAACTATGTCTTCGGGAAACACGCACCCCTGGTTGGCTGTTATTTTTGATTGGTTTTGTCGCGTCTCATAGTTGTTGCGTCTGGTCTTTGACAATCGCTCGTCACTGAAATCTTATCGTATCATGTCTGGTTAGGGCACTGGAAATTGGACACACTCAAAATTGCAGTTGCAAAGGTGCCACAAGACGGCGCTAGAATAAATTTGTGAGTTGTTTAGCAACACAGCCAGTCATAAACAGCATCAGACTTTACCTCATTAAATATTCATGAAACTTCCACACACTGTTTTGATGGCAAACACAAGGTTTTTGATTCCTGTCAAATGCATACATTGATCAAATGTGTCCTTTGCCTGTTCTAAATGCATATATAGGCTAATGCATATGACAACATCTCCTCAGATCAACAAGCAAGCTGGTGCTTGTACTGATAAATGTGCGGTATAGACAAATCATTCACACACCTGAACGTGTCACACTGACTAAAGATGTGTCGATTGTCATATGGACCCCGACTGTGTGACCCACTGAAAACAACAGTGAAGCCGCCTCGCTAAAGTAGAGACAATTTTCTCTTTTTTCCACAGCATTTGCCTTTCTATTAATGGTCTCCGCAATCACATTGAGCAAACATTAGTGTAATATATGGAAGCTGATATATTTACCCAGGAAAGCTGAGGTTGCCGATTTCCATTGTAATAGCGGGCATTCTTCGGTTAATGCAGATATGATGGAGCCTGGAGCCAATGCTTTGACACATTAGAAGGCAGCTGGTTGTACATAGAGAGATTTGTGGGACTAAGAAGGTTGCTTTTCCTCTTGTGCTGGCATATTTGAAATCCCCATTCACATCTGCCTTGTTGGTATGGTGTAACTGAACTCGGGCCCTAATGGCATTTTCCACTGGTCATTGAAAAAAGGAAATATGATCGATTTGAAGTGCTTATGAAAACTGGTGAGTCAGACCCATTTGTCTCTTAGGTGCCCAATTTACAGCAGAGCTATGGCAGCAAAGCTAAAGGGAATGCGTTTCCAGAGATTGTAAAGATTATCTGCTATGGCTTGCGAAGCATTAGCCTCAACTTTAACTCTGTCAGAAGTGGGAGGTTTCACCTGGATGTGTTTGCTACTGTACATTCCACGTCTCCCTTTTTCAGATGTATAAATATGACAGGTGCAGGAAGACAGGTGGACTGATGAAATTAGTACCAACCTAATTCACAATGTACAACACGTTTCAAAGCACATGCTAATCAGCAGTAATCGTGCCGTAAGCAGGACATATGCTATTTGCTGGGCTCTTCCTTTTATATTACATATAATTCCACTGAATCTAAATCACTTCATTTATTTATAAATGTTCATTACTAGTTTTAACCATTAAAGCATAACCATTTCTTATTCAAAACGTTTATGATTTAAAACAAAATGCTGGAACCATCCAACTTTGTGTTTAATTTGTGCCATCCAAGTCATGCTTTCTTACTCGGATGCATTTTTAACACTCACTCAATTAACCATGAAAAGAAATAAAAACAACTGAAATCCAGGACAAATCCAGGATTTATGAATAATGTCTATGGTTAAAGCTTTGCTCATCAATATTAATTGCCGCACCGAAGTTGCTTGGTAACCTTCTGATGCCCTTGTCGAGGATCCGATCCGCCTTCTTAGAATTGTTAAAATTTAAAATGTCCACCAGAAAATTCGCCTGCAATTCTTTAGTATTGTTACCTTTATATCTTTTCTTGTGGTAACTTCTATTCTAGTTGCCATACTTCTATGGCAGCCCATTAACTGTCACCCCCCTTTTTTTTGCATAGATCACTATTCAAACTTAAATGGTTGTAATTCAAGAATGCTTTGGAATATAGATATATGATTGGTCTTGTTTTAAAGAAGACATTTTCCAGATTATTGTATAAGTGAAATAAATTATGAATGTCAAACATAAGAAAAGTTATATAAGTTTGAGTTTATGAAAATGTACAAAGTATGTATTTTTATATATATATTCCAATTCTAGGTTGATATCTCAAAAAATGAGCTTTCAGTAATATTTTATTTGGGTGCAGTACCAAACTTTTTCACTGGATGGACAGTCAAGCTTCCTTACTGGCCATACAGTATTTTCATATACGAGTTATCTGAACCATATTCACGTATTTCCATAATTAACATACGATTTATAAGTAGATATCCTATTCAGAACTAGTATGGGTGGTTTGGCAGTATTTGATTTGAATTCAACCTCTAACAAACAAATAAAAAGAGCACATATTTGCGTTATAGCTCGCAGCCTCATCACAAATCGAGAATCCCTTTTTTTCTCATAAAAATGAATTGGGGGTTATCTTTTGAACTCTTGGCATGAAAATAAACTGAGGTTTCTACCAATCTTTCATGATTTTTCATGTTTATTGCTATTTCAAAATAAAGGCCTAAACACGCCTTTTGAATATGAAATATTATTGTTGCAAATTGATAAATGACTGCTCCTCTGTAATTTATTTTAGGAAACAGCCACCATGGAAACTAGAGATTGTAAGCTTTCAAATTGTATATAGTTTGTCAATATTACTTCAGGTTTTTACTAAGATATTATTGTTTTAAAAATATAATGGCAACAGTTAAATATTAAGTGTACATGAGAATTTAAGTTTACATTTTTAGATTGTGTTAACCTGTCCCTTATAAAGATCTAATAACATTTACTAGATAATAGATTGAGAAGTAGTAAAATGATATCTGTCTGTCTATCCATCTATGGTAAAGATCTAATATTCCAATGCAGTTCACATCAGTCTGGTCTGCTAGAAGCTGGAAAAATTAGAAACAGGAAGATGGTAAAAAAAGAGGGCAAATGAAGAACAGCATGTTTTGTCTGTACTGCTTTAGTGCGGTAACAGGCATTGAAATGTAATTTTCTATTATGAATATTATGGTTTTGCCAAACAATGTCATTCAAAGACTGATTCCAAGGTATGTTCTAAAGCTGTGCTTTGGCAGCGAATACTGATGTCATATGTATTCACACTCATATAAAAAGGTTTATGGAATAATCTAGTTCAAAGAAACAAAAATGTTCTGCCAATGACACAGACTGGCGTTATCTTACAATGAGTTCTGTTCCAAAACCTTGCTGCCTCCTGCATACTGCCTAGTCATCCAAACTGGAATGGAATCGCATACTAGCGCTCCTCACACAGCACACTTTTTGTGCAATTTATTTCAATATAGAAGACACAAGAGAAACAGTGTGGCACTCCAATAAGGATAAATATACACCGTACACAGACATTTTGCTTGAAATAGTCAGTGTTTAAAGGTGTTCTAAGCGATGTCGGGCGACGTCACTTCTTGTTGACATTCGAAGTATTGTCATACAAAACGGCGACTAGCTAGACCCTCCCTCCTCCTCATCCGCACACTAACCCCCCAAATCCTTCTTGTTGGTTATTGGCTGGAACAGTTTGTTATGTTTTGTGGTGCGGGTTAGCCCAGTTTGTTTTTGTTGCCGTTTGTGGAGCCTGGGGTGTCTGTAGATAGCACATATTTTTACAGTGTGTTCCGGAGACAGACAGCTAGCGGATAGTGAGGAGATGTTTGCTGTACGTGACAATAACTGTTTTGTCCTAAAAAATGTGTGACATTGCTTAGAGCACCTTTAATTAATTTAAATAATTGTATTAATACTTTATTTATTAATGTATTGTATTTGTACATTATATGTACAAATGTTCTTTATGCAAAGAAGCTAGCTAAAGTCAGCGAATAAAACACTGACACAATGATGAACAAGTAACAATAATATTCGCAATAACATATAGTTTTACTGAATAATTAAGTAAACCTAATTTCTTAATTTATCTTTGTAAAGAAACCTCATTGGTTAACTGGCTACTCTTCTGTCTCAGGCGACGAAATATTTTCCTGTCGGCCAACGTAACTTCTGTCGGTTGCAATTCACAACCTCACCACTGGATGTAAAAATTACACAGTGCATTTCTCTTGCTTTTTTCGCTACATTGGATGGGATTGGAACAGCCATTGTGCCTTAAAATGCTGCTTTGGAGGCCACTTATAGGGTTTGGAACAGCGATGGTGGAAGAGTGATTGTGTGTTGACTTCTAGTTAAAGAGGTGAACAAAGTACAGTCCAGCTGTTCATACAGAATTCCCCCTCCACTTTCTTTCACCCACTCCCCTTCCCTCCTAAGATCTCTGATTGCGGGCACTCTGAAGGATTGCTGTCCTGCCGTAGTACGGCACGGCAGCGATCGATTTATCAAAGTGTCATGCCGAGGCGCTGCAGCCCCGTAGCAGCAAAACAACAGCGGAGGCAAAACAAACATTGGTTGACTCTGGAGGTGGTCTCTGCAGTCATGCTAAACAAGGTCAAAGCTCTCTCTTCGCTTTCACTTCACTCCACCAATATGCTGAGAAAACACTAAATGGATGCAAAGAGCCCTAGAACAAGAGTTTAAATGTGTGCCTCATCCAGAATATATGGCGGAATGACCACAAAGACACATGATGTTGTGACTGTGTGGGTCTCTTTTGAAGAATCAATGAAGCATTTGTGAATAAAGTACTATGGAGCTTTTTTGCCTCTTGGAGATTTATGCAGCACTGCAGGTCACTTGTATTCACTTGTTACTTTCATAATGCATTTGTAAATGTAGGCTGAAGGAAAGAAATTACCTGCTGCTGAGAGAGTGGGTTACCCTTCATTAAGAGGTTACATAATGTATTTCCTTTTTCCTTTCAGCTCGATAAATTCATTTGAACAACTGAACTTCCTTCAGTTCACTTAAAATGTGACAGCTGTATTCGTGAAAAAATCCTATACTTTTTACATTTATAAGCGTAAACGTATATATACGTTATATATTTCTCAACAAATTCTTAATTTCTTTTGTCTAAATATGATCAAATATTTTCTTAGGGTGCCAAAGTCATTATTTCAACAAGTTATCCATCAAAGTGAACATTATTTTAGTAGAAAGCACTTTAAGAGCATTGCAGGAATGCAAGTTAGTTAACCATCAGACATTAACCCTTTAGCTAAATTGTAATTTATAGAGGAAATAAATAAATAAACTTCAGCAGGCCAGAATAAAAATATTATACCGACAGTTGTACTGTGATCAATTATACTTCCACATTCACCAGCTGGCCATATGCCTTTGTTCTGGACTGGAGACATTGTGTTATGAATGCAGAGCTGAATGCTCACAATTCTTCCCCACCCTTCATCCAATACTCACCCTTTTCTTATAGTTTTGAATTATCTATGTGTATATGTGAACGTACTGTTTATATACTCCAAACATTGGTTAATTTAGCTACAGATCAAATGCATGCTTTTATGAATGAGCCATTGAATCATTCACTCAAACGATTTGTTCAATAATGCTAATTCAGTTAATCAATTTATTGGATCATTCATTAAAGCGAGTATCTCACAAACGCTGATTCATGCACAAGCAAAACCTGTGGTGCATTTGTTGGAAACAAAAATGATTATTTTTTGGGATCTATTTCCATTGGCAGAGCAAAACACACAAAGTAACTGGCAGTATTATGTCTGAAAAAGTTTTTTTTTTTTATATCAGTTTAGTTTATTGTTTAGTATAGTTTATTGAACTGTTGTAGAACAAGCTGAATCGCATAGCTGCGCAATCGGTTTGTTTGACACACAAAATGTGACAGTTTGAAACAGGTGGTTAAGACTATCAGCCCCATGCTCTGTTTTTTGTGAGTCTATATTGTGTTTGTGACCCCTTTCAGTGCCATTTCACATAAAACATTAAACTATCGACTTTTTCTTCTGCGATAAAACCTTTTAATGAAAGAATCGTAGACCTATATTGATCAGGATGTTCTATGCTAATTAGACAATGTATATTCTTTGTCCTCAAAACAGATGCAGAGAGAAAACGTTGTTTTCCATGCATTGCTTATTAGAAGGTTAATTATGGAAGAATCTCATTTTCTACACGCATCTGTCCCACTGGAGCAGTAGTTCATTTAGGATGAACCACGATGTTGAATGTGTCCACATTTTGTTCTTGTTCTTTGTTGGACAGAGATTCTTGATATTTTAGACTGAATGAATCTCTTCATTTTTGCCAGCATTCCTCTCAGTGGTGAAATGACATTCTTGTGCTTCACAGAAGAGCGTAAAACCCCACAGAGCCATAAAGGAGTCTGTATCCAGAGGTCAAGTGTTTTTCACAATGGCTCATGCTGGCACAACCTCACATGAACATTTCCGTTGGATTGAGAACAATAATTATGGATCGTTTCCTGCCCTTGCACATTCTATCTTCTCAAAAAAGTACACAGTTTCATGTTTTATGCTAATGTAGTATGGTTAGAATATGAATCAGGCAAATAGGCTTGAAATTAATCTTAAAGAGCCACAAACATCTTAGCTCCCAAATGAATCCCAGCTTTCTCTGCTTAGCATCTTATTTTGTGACACTTTCTGGCCTAAATAATTTGTGTCAAGAGTGCTTTTAGCACAGACACCATGCCTTTTAAACTCAAAGAGAGACATTCCCCAAATCCTAAACAGTCTGTTCCATTATCATTTGGAAAACCGCACTGGATGTGGCCACTGGCCAAGAGCGGATTATCTGAATAGCACTCAACTGTTTTCCAGTTGTTTGAGAAATTCTTAGTTTAAAAAAAGCACCTCAGGTTTTTCCTTTCTCGGATACATTTTCACTTAATTATTAAAATTCTGTGCTGGCAGGCAAAGCTTTCTGCCTTAAGAAATCCAAATCCCAGTTGTGCTCGGAAGTTATCCTACAAAATCCTTCAAAGTTTATGCAAACTGAATAAGAAAATGTATTTTTTTTACTTACATGATTATATTCCATGTTGAACATATAGGATCTTTGCATTAGGAGCTTTCTATGAGTTTATGACACGCTGTGTTTGCTTTCGGTAAATGTTTTGAATGTTTGTGCATATGTGACATGCTGATCGAGCTTGGTTTTTCATTAAGCGTAATCTCGGTATAATCTCCACTCTGATATGTTAGACAAACATGTGCTATATGTGGTCATGCTGGGTTCTCATTTGTTAGCGGGTGTGTTGGGTTTGTTTTCATGGAATATGGGCTTTGGTGATAACAGATGTCCTCTAATTATGCATTCCTAATGCTGTTTTAATCACCTAACCCCACATAAATTCTGATCCATTTAAGAATTAAATAAATGGATAAACTGTAGGATTAGGTGTGTGTGGTGGTGTGTGTGTGTGTGTGTGTGTGTGTGTGTGTGTGTGTGTGTGTGTGTGTGTGTGTGTGTGTGTGTGTGTGTGTGTGTGTGTGTGTGTGTGTGTGTGTGTGTGTTTTTGAATGTTGGTGATCACATTATCTTATTTGCATGTAAACAACACCTATCCGGTTCTTCTGATTTAAGGCCCCAATATACTCACTGCCAAGTTATTTTTCGTTCTTTCACTTTGGGGTAAAAATAAGTTCGAAATTTGTGAGCAGCTGTATACTGTTAGCAATACTGTTACTGCTTTCAAAAACAAATTAAAAACACAACATAAATGACGGCAATGTTTGCACGAGATCAATTCAGCATTCCAGTCACGTTTATTTATGTAGGCCTACCACTTTATACAATAGATTGTTTAAAAGCAATCAGCTTTACAGTATTAAACATGGAAACTGTGTCAATAGCTATGTTTCCATCCACACGTTTTTATCCGAATTAAGTGATATCCAATGAAAAATGCCTTATGAAAACAGTAAAATTCCTTTGCGTTACGACGTTAACATCTAGTGACGGGATGATTACGTAATTGGATGGATCATTTGTCCATCATCGTATAAAGCCCGCCCTGGCAATTTGATTGGCCCGACCATTTCTGAACCGAGCATAATTACTCCTCAATGGATCGAGTCCAGACCGAACGTCCCGACCAAAAAATGTTGGCGGAGTTCGGGCTGGCATCCAGGCTATGGAAACACCTTAAAATGTCTCAAATCAATTCGATATACCAATTTGATTGCAAAACAGAATGTGACGTCATCACGCACAGGTTTTTATTCGCTTTAAAGCCGTTGGATGGAAACACACTTTCACAAGCTTTATTCGCATGAGTTTTTTTTACCGAACTTCTGATAATTCGATTGACAAGTGGATGGAAACTTGGCTAGTGTCTTTCAACTAGAATTACAACACATTTTCTACTATAAAGGGGCTCTCCAGTGTATTCATGTTCTTTCTCGCAAGCAAGATTCAACCTGGAGGGACTGAACAGAACAAATGAACCAGGGAATATTTTCATGTTAAAGAAGGCGGAGCCTAAGAGCACTATTAGCCTTCTTGCCTATTAATCAATGGTAGTTTGTAGGGGTTTACCAGGCACCTTTGGCAAGTTGTTCCGAACTCCTGAAAGGAAGACAAAATAACTTCGTTTTGGCCTGATTTTGTTTGAAATTACGTCACACCGGTTCGCTCTTTGATTTTGATTTAAGTATATCGGGGCCTTTACGCAAACCTTTTTCTTTGCTTGTTTTTGGACCCGTTGATGCTGTACTTTTTCAGAAGATCCGTGACAGCGCCCCCTACCGTATAACAGTGAAAACATGGATTGCCGGGAAATTAAATGCCAATGGCGAGGGAAGAGTTAAGCTTAGATCTCACAGAGGGTGGAATCACAGTCTTATGCAACTTCTCAATTCCTTTGCAAAAATCCACCTAAAAAAAAAACATTTATTTATTTTGTTTGCAAGCAAGTTTGTCTAATTATTATGATTGCCTTTTTATTTATTCATTTTTAATTCATACATTATCGTAGGACTCACAGTCACAGAGGGAGCCCTCGGTAGTCATTTGGCAGATAATGAAATTAGCCACAGGTATCAACTCCTTTATTTTTAGTGTAAACATATTTGTCTGACTAAATTCTTTATTTTTCTTTCTTGTTTGTTTTATTAATCACATGCAATTGTTTCAAACTTACATTTAACGTACTGCACCAATTTCATAGTAAGATCGTAAGTTAAATTATGTTGCAAAATCACACTGGACACTTTGTATTTTGAACGTTGATTTAAGACTCGCATTAAAAAGATAAACTGCAGGGAGTAGTTGGGTCATCCCATCGGGTTCTGTGTGACTGTACCAGATATGCAAGTTTCCTGGAGAGAATGGAATTTAAAAAAAAAAAAAAAAAAAGTGAGAAGGAAAATCTGAGAACATTAACGATTATTAAAGCAAGAAGGGACAATTAATTAAAAGTGGGGACTACGGACCTGTCCAGAACTAGTAATTTAGACCAGGCTTTTCACTGATGGATGGAGCCACACACAGTTATTACAATTTCAGATTGCAATATTTTATAAGATGTCGCTCACAAGTATGCAAAAGAGAAATGCAATTAATGCTGCAGGAGTGCAGTCTGAGCTGCAGGCGATATGGAGTTATTAAAATTAGTCTAATTAATAACCAAGGGTGGTATCATCCCTTCTCTTTCCTGTTGCTTTTGCTGTGTTGCTGTGGAAACTTCTTATTGACCACTGATAAAGATGTGGCAATAGCAAGGGCAACTTACAGTATTCATGTACTAGACCAAATGCTAATTTAATTGGCTCTTGAAATTGAATATTATTGCTCTAGGACTTTACATGGGTAAAAAACAGATAAATATTACAGTCATTTTAGCTGGTCTCATTTATATGCACCTTGAGTACACACTAACATAATTACATGGACATTTTATAAGGAGTTTAATATGGAAGCATTTTATTGTACTAGCCAATGATTAAATGACCTGTCAGATCAAACAACACATTAATTAATGTAAATGAATCCTTTAAAAGCACAGAACAAACTGGCAAATGAACATATTCATCATGTCATTAGGTGTAAATCACAAAGAAATTGTTGGCAAATGTCCTATACACCAACTTACTGAGAAGGAATAAAAGTTGACATTTTCCTGTTCAAATTTTCCTGTTCATTTTTTTTTTTTGTTCCAAAATCTAAAATTAGATTTTTAGGATCTTTTAGACTGATAACAGCATGCAGGGTTTGACAGTTTTATAATGGATTTGACATTTGAATGCAGTGGTACCCCTTGCTGTCAATAATTACATCCTTTAAATCTCATCTGTGATAATCAGAATGCCATATTTAAAGGTGTTTTATGTATCGCTCTACAACGTTGGACACATAATATGATTAGCCTTTGGCTTGACTAAGTTATCAAATAGATAATAACTTGTTGCTAATGTTTAGACCTGGGTTATATGGACAAAAAATATATATATTTTTGTCTGAATGGCATTATATGGTTGACTATATCGATATTTTCTACCTTTTCTATTTGGATAAAAAAATCTGTAGCCTATTTATTTAACAAAATGTTATTTCACATCTGGCTGAATGTTGCCCTATAAACAATGTTCATATTGAAGGCTATGGAAACAAACACGCTAGTAAATGTAACATGTAGACATGCTTTATGTGCAAAAAAGAGTAAAAGTACTTTTTTTAAAAAAAAGTGTTTTAAACCAGAAGTTAGAATCGCTCAATTAAAAATGAAACTAAATAAAAACAAAAGCAGAGATAAAATGTTACCTTGTAAGAACACACATAAACTTATTAGTCTTTGATTATTATTATATTATTATTATTATTATTATTATTATTATTATTATTACCATTACCATTACAATAGTCACTACAGTTACTGCTATCATAAAAATGCACTTATTTGTAGTTTTAAAATTCCACATATAGTACATTTAATGCACAGCGACAAATATTTGAGCAAAATGTAGCTATATTTTAATCAGAATTATGGCACACATTATTTTGCGTCTCCGTCTCTTTGGCGCGCTCGTTCACTAAAGTATTTGAGGCGTGGAGACTCAATTGCTTAAAGGCTCGTACACTCCTGATAGCAAAATCAAAATATTTGCATGTCTTTCTAACATTTACAGATGGAGAATATGCCTGTGAAATGTAAGTTATGCACTGAGGAAAACAACACATCTTAAATGCAACGCATTAGCCTATCTGTCTGCAGCACATGTATCTGTCAGACCATCTGACGGGCAAGCCGTGAAGACCTTCTTTTAACTAGGCCTATATCTTACCAGTTATTTTGAACCCTTAATATAAAGCATGCCTCATGTTTATCGTACAAATCCGTTATACCGCCCAGCCCTACTAATGTTACACAGAGCCCAGCAAGTATTGGTTACATGTTTGTGATGGAAGTAAACAGGGACGGTTTCAAACCGTGTTTTCGAGGCTGCCTTTGGCACACTGTAGTCTTATAGAGAAAGTCTTCTGCAATGGTGTTGACTTATGGTTTGTCTTAAAGCATATTAAAAACACAAAGTAGACAAATAACCAACATAAAACTTGCTTATCACCATAGGGGGTCTTTAAAGACTTGTCTTATATATTTTCACTTGTTATAATATTTTCTTCTCTTTTTCTCTTTTTCACAGCTCAAAACTGCAGTCACACACTACACAGTCCAAATGGGACAATAGAAAGCCCCGGATACCCTTATGGATATCCTAACTACGCCAACTGCACATGGGTGATTGTGGCACAGGAACATAACCGGATACAGTTGGTATTTCAAGGCTTTGCCTTAGAGGAGGACTTTGACATCCTTTCAGTCTACGATGGGCAACCCAGTCCAACAAACTTACGGACACGGTAAATACAGGCTGTTTTATTATTCTATGTGTGGAAATGCCAGATCGAATCGCTTGAAATTGCTAACAGAAGTTACTTTACTAACAGTTTGAACTGTGTGAACTGTTTGCGTGAACTTTGGATTTACTTAAGTGTCCCAAAACTTTTTTCAAGCGCACTGAATGGAAAAACATTTTTATTTCAGGTCTGTATCTAATGTTCTGAACATTGAAGTCCTCAAATTGATTCAGCGCTTTTGACTTTATCACTGCCGTGAGTTTGAATTTCTCCCTTGTATACTCCGAAAATAAGAAGAAAATAAAAGGATTGAGGCTTAAGGGATTGAGCGGAGCAGATATCCTCAAGGGGAGTGTCCTTGGGGCCTTGGCCTGTTTTCCATTCGAAAACTAGCATTTTGAAAAGCTTGCCTACATTCATAGATCCCTTCTCAGATAGCAATGAAACGAGTTATATAGAAAACATTGCAGTGCTCTGTGAATTTGAATTTTCTGACCCTTTTTGTCACCTTTTTTTATTTAATACAATGTGTGTGGGAAACGATGTGTACAAGGACACTTTAAAGAATTTGTTTTTTCTTTTACATTTTAAAGATTCAAGGACAGCTTCTCGCATAGCCTCATGTTTCCATGGTGTTCTATGAATGCTAACCTTGCTTGGCATGGACGGTTCACCCTGAAAGTGTATTATTAGTGTCGGCTGAACTCCACGTCTTGTAGAAATCAAAAAGATATTGAGAATATTCCAATTGGATGTTGTGGGAAAGTCTGCGTTGCTGTGCTAGATCGTAATGCCACACAATAAACCAATGAGTTTGTGCAGTGTTGCCATGTTTTTTTAATGTTAGCGAAACAATTTTTTTGTACAATTTCAAAAAAAACTCATTTGGTATGATTTATATGCTGTTGTCCTCATGGGAACCAATAATTGACATATTATGAATAGAAATATATTCAAATAGCAAATAGTTAAATCATAGTTGGCCATATGTCTGTGACATTGGTTGCACTTTGGTAATAAAAAAAAAAAATGCATTTACATTTGAGCTTTGAAGAAACCAAGCCACCCATTTAACATATTGACAATGTGATATAGTTCATGCTTATTTTTGCTGAGAAGACAGTAAACATTTCATTAAAGTTATTCTAAGACATTTATTTTGCTCTATAGCTGGATGAATTTCTTGGACTGAGAAAGTTCAAGATCATTCGGGTAGTCTGCTGCAAATGAAACATACCATTCCTCCCATGTGCTAACTGAGTAAATTACACGTTTTTTTTATTCCTTCAGTCTCAAAAGAGATCCCATTGGCTGACCCTTCCATTCCATTATCTTTTTTTTTTTCACTCTGAAATAGGTCCAGTGAGTCATTGCTATGTTTTACCGTCAATCTGATATCTTACATCTCTAGTTTGAAAGGGTTTACCTAAATAATTTATTATTTAATTGAACTCCTTTTCATCCACAAGTCTTTGCTCTTATCACACGGAATACCATATTATCCCTCCTAATTTCTGTTGAATCGGTTCTCAGCTAAAATGTAATCACTCTGGAGATTATTTGGTTTGAGAGCTGATTTAAATAAGTGCTGTTTTATCCATCCAATTATTAATTTGGAACTGAAGCTGTTTTCTTGTTGTTGTGGGTGGATTTGAATGTATTGTGTGAAGAATATTACTGTATTAAAGGTGCAGTGTGTAGCTTTTTGGCGACATCTAGCGGTTCGTTTGCGAGTTTACACTAAGGGCTCAGCCCACTGCTCACCCCTCCCTTTCGAAGAAGCTACGGTGGCTAAAACGGGACAAACATCGTCGTCTAAGACAGCAGAGAATAGCCAGAGTAAAACAAGCCACAGCTAACATGGAGTACCACAGTCCATTATAAACCACATCATGGATAAAGTTTACAAAGCCATAGTCAGGTGAGGATCAAGGGTCTTAATACATAATATAATAATAGTAATCAGCTGATTGTCTCACGAACGTAACCAGCACATTCTCCCCACATAGCAAACCCATAATACAGCGAGGGAGAAGAACCATATGAAACTATGCAACTATAGATTTTTTCTAACAGGGTAGTAAAAGTTTAGCTGGCTAATATGAGCTGTTACTGTGGATGAGCTGGTTAAAGCCTTGTTTATACTCGACGCGTCCGCATGAGCCCAAAGGTGCGTGCGGCAAAAATGACGTGATTGTAACAGCACGCGTGCCTCCGCATCCCATAGACACCACTTAGTACACACAATAGGCTTTTTTCTCTGATTTTGGAAACTCGATCGACTTAAAATGCTTCCAAGATTGACGGGTTGGTGATTCCTGTAACTGTTTTCTGGTCAATGACAAGGTAGCCTACTAATCAGCTGTCTCACGAACGTAACCAGCACGTTTATCCCCACATAGCAAAGCCATAACGTAGCGATGGTGAAGCATTAAGTTACATGAAACAATCCAACTACATATTTACACCACTGACCAGGGAAAAGTCACTACTCACGGTGTTTATGACTAGCTTCTTCTAGCTTTCTGCAGCTTCTCTTTCAAGGTGACGAAACGCGCTCTGTAACGCGGTTTGTTCGCTGTCGGCTACGGTAGAAATATGACGTCATAACATGGCGGCCTTCATAGAAGGGGATTCCCGCGCCTATGTGGATATAAATGCCTCATTCTAAGGTAATAAAAACATTACGGTTTATTAAGTAATTGTTTATACACAACTGAACACATAGTTATGGATGTCATATTGCATTTCTGTTAATAAATACTCAAAAATGTTACACACTGCACCTTTAACATCTCTGGAAGCATTCATGGTAAATATCACATGTTGACTCTGTCTTCTACTATAGTCAGGGCTGTTAGCTGCATTTGTTCATCAACGTGTGCTCTATCATAAAACTCACAGTTTTATGCTTGTATACTGCTCACTTGTTTTCACAGTCTCCCATCACATAAATAATTTGCTTCTTGATTTTATATACTATGGTACTGTGCCAATGTAATTTTAGTATCATTGATATGTTATTATAGTATTTATTTAAGGGGTCATATGATGGTTCTAAAAATAACATTATTTTGTGTATTTGGTTCAATGCAATGTGTTTACGTGGTTTTAGGTTAAAAAAGTCATTATTTTACACATACTGTACATTATTGTTGCTCCTCTAAAAACGCGTCGATTTTTACAAAGCTTATCGTTCTGAAAAGCGTGGTGTGTTCTGATTGGCCAGCGATCCAGTGGATTGTAATTGGCCCAAAAAACGATATCGAAAACCTGGTTTGAACAGAAATATGTCATAAATTAACTACACTGCAAAACATTCACCAACATTTTATTCTACTTAAAAGAAAGATTTGTAAATATAAGTAGGGAACGAGTATTGCATAGCCTGCTGCACTGTAGTAACAACATGACAAGTTGTCGCTTCAGCTGATTTAAACCTGCTATAATGGTGAATTTGGGTTCCCTTTATAGGCACTATCACCATTGGATGTGCAGTTGCTGGAGCACAGCCAATCAGTGAGTCAATTACTCTCTGTGCTCGCTGTGCAGTTTCAATGTGTTTTACATATAAGCTTCAATAAATCTGAGGAAAGGAGTTTCTCCAGGACAAAATTATTACCAACTCACATTTCCTTTCTTTCTTTTCTTCCCCATGAGAAAAAAATCACTTAAACGTCTTTTCATCTTAACCTCTGACATGTCGCCACTTGCCAGCGGCAGACTCCCGCTTCCAGTCTGAGCCGTTGAGGGGGCGGGCCAGTGACAACGCTGTGTTGCGCTTTCAAAATAAAAGCATGCGAGTGATTTCAAAATTAATTATTTTGCTCCTCCGCCGTATAATTTTTGGGTGGGACAAATGCGACTGTCTACAATATTAGAGGGGACATGGTTCCACTGTAAGCACAATTCCTACGCCCTTGCTTACAGGCTGTGTGAGTCAGAAGCGCAAGACTGTATTTAGAATCAGCCTTCGTGCACAGCCGGCCTTGTACTCTCCCAGGTTCTGGAAACAGTCCTCCGACAAAATGCACAACACACAGTTGAATATTTTAGTTGTACTGTTCTGGAATAGTGTTGTAAATAAAGCTTAAGCACTGTTTTCTAATAGTGTCCTCTTTTGGAAGACCAAACAAAGTAGTTTGGCTTTCGCAACGAAAAACACAGCGTCTCCACGACATGGTGGCGCCGGCGGCAACAATAATACAGCAAGAATAAAAGTAACGTCTTCTTTCTTTGCGTATATATTTGGGCGGTGTTATGAAACTCTGCCCTCAAACATTGACGTCGATTTGTGGGGGCGTGTTTGAACGAAGTGGTTTAGGAAAGCGTGGCTGAACCTTAACTTTTATAAAGAATATCTCTTTAGGTTTGACACTTTGAGCTTTGTAACTCTGCAGATCTTATACTTGCACTAACAGCTACATAACACACTAAAGAAAAGGGAAAACATGAAATCGCATCATATGACCCCTTTAATATTTTAAATTAGCTTTTATTTTCAAATCATATTATTTTATTTTATATTAATATTTTTAAGTGATTTATATTAATTTTTTATTTCAGTTAATTTTTCTGCAGTTAAGCTTTTTTTCAATTAACTCAACATTTAACTAACTTTCAAATAACAAATATTTTTACATTTAGTTAGCAATAATAACACTGTACTGTACTACTGTACTTGATTTGTATTCCTTAAATGGTAGGAATAACATAAAAACAGACAGCATTAAGGTTAATGCAATATCTGATATTAGATATTATCCCTGGAAATGCAGGAACCTGTCAGCTGACATCATTGACGCGTCGGTGAAGATTCGGTATCTGTCACCCTAATTGGTGCTGTGCAACTGCTGTTGTTGTGGAGGCATCAGTCGGCAATTTTTATTTCTATTATTCTGTCATGGGGTGATATAATGCATGTATGGATATGTTGTTTAGAGACCATATTGAGGACACACCAGTTTCCCTGTTGTTGTTTCCCCCACCAAAGTATTTGGCCACCGTATAATTGAAGCTTCTACAACAGCGATGATCTACTTTCCTGCAGAATTTATTTCCAACACACCTGCTTGCAATTTTCGAATGAGCTGAAAGAACGTTATAACTGGTTCAGGTGTTTGTGAAAAGTGAGACTAAACTCCGCAGGAAGCCGGATCTCTGGGAGGAGGATTGAGCTAAAACATTTACACTCCATATGAGACAGAAACTGAGCTTTGGCTTAGTCCCATCAGCTTACACAGGTCTTCCCAAATACTACAGCAGCGATCACCTGCATGAAGCTCATGGACTGCTGCTTTAAAGGGATAGTTCACCCCACAAATAAAATGTTCTCATAATTTTGACCTACTCCATGTTGTTCCAAACCTGTATGACAAAATGAGAGTGAGTAGGCTAAGGCCGTGTGTCCACCAAAGCGTTTTTAGCCAGCTGAAAACGATGAGCTGTGGGCGCTTGAGAGCGTTTTGGCAGCGGAGCGTTTTTTCAGTTGAGACGATTCGTTGCTATGATACAGAATATCCACAGCACAGTTTACTTGTAACTGATTTAGCAGATAATTTGTTTTATACTAAAAATGTATTTTTCATCCATTTTGTTCGGTTAGCTCTACTGGTTGACGTCTTTGTACAGAAATAATGTTGTGACAGTTGGTCGGTGTGATATTAGTCCCGCCCCTCCTCCACTGTGATTGGACGGCTGGGTAAAAAGTGACAGTGATGAGCGCTGCGTTTTACTCAAAGTCGAACATTTTTCAACTCTCGGCGACCAGTAAAAACGCCGCGCGCTCAGCGCTTCAGCGCGAAAAAAACGCTCAGCGTGAAAAAAACGCTCAGCGCCTCGTTGCGCTCATGGCTTTAAAAAACATGGCGCTCCGATTGAAAACAATTGGAAATATACGCCAGCTGTGTGAAAAAACGCTTTGGTGGACACACGGCCTAAATGATATAAACATTTTTATTTTTGAGTGAACTATCTCTTTAATTATATTTTGTGCACTGCTTAAACATTCATGACCCTGAAATATATTAAAGGGGTGGTATAATGTCCCTTTTCACATGATGTAAAATAAGTCTCTGATGTCCCCAAAGTGTGTATGTGAAGGTTTAGCTCAAAATACCCCACAATTTTTTTTTTTACAGCATGTTAAAATTGTTCCTTTTTGAGGGTGAGCAAAAATGTGTCGTTTTGTGTGTGTCCCTTTAAATGCAAATGAGCTGCTTCTCCAGCACAGACGGCGGAGCTTTAAGAGTTTTTGTGTGTTAGCAGATCCGATTACCTAATGCAGACACACACTGAAATGTGACCCTGGATCACAAAACCAGTCATAATTATCACGGGTATATTTGTGGCAATAGCCAACAATACATTGTATGGCTCAAAATTATCGATTTTTCTTTTATGCCAAAAATTATTAGTATATTAAGTAAAGATCATGTTCCATAAAGATATTTAGTAAATTTCATACCGTAAATATATAAATCATTTATTTTTGTGAGTGAATGCAGCACAATAATAAACATAAATGGACAACTTTTCGATTTTCGAGTTGTATTTCAGCCAAATATTGTCCTATCATAACAAACCACACATCAATGGAAAGCTTATTTATTCGGCTTTCAGATTATGTGTAATTAAAAAAAAAAAAAATAATAACCATGTGACTAGTTTTGTCGTCTAGGGTCACAAATGTCAGAAACTGTTCTGCCTTTTATGTTTAATCTGGAGTCAGACAATGATGGAGAGACTCCATCATTATACTTGTAATGAATATTTAGACTCACCTGTGGTTGAATTCTTGTTATATTAGACATTTGTAGTATACAATTTAGCTTTGTTCCAAACACTATCAGTGGGATGTACTCATTTTTGCATCACCTTATTTGAGTAAAACTGTTTTTTTTTTTATTATTAACCTTACTTTCATTTTATAAGTTAAGCAGATGTTATAATAACTGAGTCTTGTCAACATTTTGGAAATTGTTTTTTTTGTTCATTGAGATATTGTTTAAAATGTTACTCTTCAAAGGGGGTGTACTCATTTACACTGAGCACTATGTCACGTTGACTTTTTCTCGTAGAATTACTTAAAAGTTTATAGTTATAGAGTTATCGTCCTTGAATGGCATTTAAATGACCTCAAAGGTACTCTAAACTTAAAACAGGCGCTCAAAAATGGCACAAATGTTTTGTGAAGGCAGATTTTCTGGGAAAAACCCAATATAGGTTTTTGGACTACGGTGGGGCTCTACTCTCAAGCTATTCGCCTAAGTGCTTTGAACAAGTGACGAGCAAAAAAAAAAAATCTCTTTATTCCCGTATTGAAGATGCATTCATGGAGTGGGGGTGAATGTGACTTGTGTAGTGCCAGGTGAGGAGTGGTGGCCACTTTGTTTAATTGCTCTTATTTATTTGTTTAACTCCAGGGCTGTGCTTCCTCTTGATATATGGGTAGCTCCCCAGCCAGCTTTTATGAAAGAGCAGGCCTCCAACCAATCCCATTAAATCAGACTTTGTCATCCGCCTCTTCCTGGACTCCAAAACAGGCAGCATTTGGTGCAGTGCATGTAAGAAATGAACTCCAATTTGATGTTTTTTGGATCCACTTTATGTGAAAAAAATGATGTACCTTACTGGAATCTTCACACTTTCACCGAATTGATTGTGAAAGAGCTCATTTGGGACCGGTTGCGATGCTCATCATCAATAATTGCTACTTGCCATATTCAATTCTATATAAATCCTCACCTGCAGTGGGTCCAAGAAAAAAGCATTTTCAGTAATAACTTAGCTTTCATTGCGACGCCTGCCACTTAAATGCTGGAAATTCTAACACATTCATTAAAATATTCTGTTAAAAGCTTTAGATTGCGTAATGTTTTAAGTTATTGTGTCCTTAATGGTATTTGAAGGAGCTGATTAGAGTAGTATGAGAAAACAAGCTGCTAGTGGAGGCTGGAGCTCATGAACTAATACTCTCATTTGAAATGATCACCAGAGGAACACCTAGACCTCTATTAGAGCGCTCGAGGACGGGAATAAGGTGACGATGACCTCAGAGGTGCTTTTGGTGCTCACCTGCATGTGCTCGTGTCAGGTTTTGAAATGTTTTAAGAACCGAATGTCCCCAAAATTGTGTTAAACCTGAAAATCTATAACCCTGTGTTCTCCATAAGGACCACAGCTTCATCAAAGGACTGATTATATATATATAATTATGACTGAGTGAGAATATAAGAGTAAAATAATGCAGCTTTTGATGTTGAATTTGTGTCATGATTCATTATCAAATGTTAGAATGAAGGGAAACATTTTCCCAAATAAATAATTCAATAATTTGCTTATTTGAAAGAACATATGCTCTGCTATGCTTTGTTATGGAGGTTAAAATATGATATGTTTGTTCCCTGATTTAACAGGATGTTTTCAGGGGAGTCATGCTATAATTAATTATTCATAGTGTGGTAGAACATTGTGTGCTCTGCTTGGTTAAGTTTGAAGTTCAGCTGCATTATTTGCTGTCAGTGCCGCCTAAGAAGGGAATACACATTAGTCTCTGCAGTCCATCATGGGAAGGTACAGAATGTAAAGAATGAAATGAAGTTTAAAGTTCAAATGTATGTGTCCGGGCAATTCCATGCAAATGTCAACCTTGCCATGAAAAAAATCCATTTAGGTCTGTAATATACTGTATTAATGTGCTGTAACAGAAATTAAGAATATTGCCTTGTTTTTCCACCACATATGAGGTGAGCAACAATGCTACAATTCAATTTTCAACCAACGATAAATCATGCTTTCAAAAGAGGGATCAAAGACCCCCTTTTTAAAACTTTATTTTAACAAAGCATTTTGCAGAAAGATTGAGGCATGCCTGGGAAATAAAGCAAGCTTAAAGGAGGACTCCCGGTCCCGGACAATATTATCAAACAGCGTTGAGACATCTAGTGAGAAGCGGTTCAATTCGACACACTGTCTGTTACAAACCACAAATCACTAAATGATTTAACTAGTTCTAAATCGGATGAAACAGACTCAACATTCCCAACACGACTGATGAGATAAACAACAGAAACATTGTGCCATGAACAAAGTTAAAATACTTTAAATACTTTTAATCCCCTTATCGCCATCTTTACAAACATTTACCATGAATGTACTGTGGACATTTACAATGGTTTGGGAAATGTGGAATGTTTATATTGAATGCTATGTTATAGTAATTTTTATTGCATTAGATTTAGGTGGGTAGAGGAATATATAATTCAGTGTGTGTATAGTTTGTACCTGTGTTTAGGCATTTATTTATACAGTGGTAGTGAGTGAGTAGCCATGCATTGTTTTACCTTTGGTTACCAAGTCTCACTGTCAGAATTTTTAATTTAAGCCTAAATAATTCTATAATAATTCTTACCGTTAGATTAGAGCTTGTATAATTTATATATGTGTACACAACTGAAAATAAGTAATTTATAATGGTCTTATAAATCATCATACTGTTGGGTACCACATTTCAAGTAAATACAATACTTTTTTAGGTTTACTTTATCTTATTTATTAATACTGTTATGTTTCAATAAGTAATACATAATGTTTCAATAAATCAGCTAAACCCACCGGCCCTCAACTTTTCGATTTAATAATCCGGCCCTCGAATGAAGCTAATTGAATAGCCTTGGTATATGACAACTTACAGAAGAGCATGAGTCTTATAGGACACTTCCTATAGGAATTTTAATCATAATCCTGCAATCAAGCTGACAAAATAATAATAATAATATTGCAATCATTTTGACACAAAATAAAATGTGATCGTTTTGACTCACGACTGCACTTCAAAATGAACTGCATAAACTGGCTGAAAACCGTGCGATCATGTAGACACAAAACAAAAAGCTCATGATTGCAAGCGACTCACACCTACGGACAATAGTGTCAATCAGTTCACCTGACTGTGGAGGAAATCTGCTGTTTTAACTCCTTAATATTAATATTTGTTAATGTATTTTAGCAAGCATTTCGATTAGTAGGAAAACCATGGTCTCTATATTGAGTCTTGAACAACGCACACGCTTGTCAACATGATAGCCTTATAACACTTTTCTGTGTCAGTGTCGGCTGCAAAATGAAGTTGACTATGTTCACTTGCGATCTTTGCAGTAGTGAACGCGCCAGAGAGAAATGCACATTTCATGTGGATTACATAAGCAGAGAGCAGTCTATTTTCTTTCGTTTTGAATTGTTTGACATTTCAAGCTTTCTATAGATATATTTCTCAAGTCTGTGAGACAAGTACTGTCAGGGTTGGGTGCAGGTTGCTGAAGACGAGGACACGGGAGCTTCAATATAATAGTTTTAATGAACAAAATGAAACTTCCAAAATCAAAACAAGAACAAAACTCCAGGAATTCAGGGTTAACACACAACCACACATAGACGACGATCGACAAACACTCAGGGAAAACACAGGGCTTAAATACACTGAACCAAACAAGATAATTAACTGAAAACAGGTGCAGAAAATTGGACACAAACGAGGAGCGGGAAAACTAACAGGACTAAACCAAAAATCACGAAGACAGGGGGAAACAAGATCTCAAAACATAACTAAATACATCAAAACGTGACAGTACCTCCCCCCTCCCCGAAGGCGTGTCCTCGCGCCGTATAACATCCAAAGGGGTTGGAGGGTGGGCGCCCTGGAGGCTGACGAGGGCATGGTGCAGGTCCGGGAAGCCTCCAGGGCGGAGCAGGCTGTGGGCGTGGCCACGGCGGAGCAGGCTGTGGGCGTGGCCACGGCAGAGCAGGCTGAGGGTGTGGCCACGGCGGAGCAGGCTGTGGGCGTGGCCACGACGGTGCAGGCTGTGGGCGTGGCCACGACGGTGCAGACTGTGGGCGTGGCCACGGCGGTGCAGGCTGTGGGCGTGGCCACGGTGGTGCAGGCTGTGGGCGTGGCCACGGTGGTGCAGGCTGTGGGCGTGGCCACGACGGTGCAGACTGTGGGCGTGGCCACGGCGGTGCAGGCTGTGGGCGTGGCCACGGTGATGCAGGCTGTGGGCGTGGCCACGGCGGTGAAGACCTTTCAGGTGGCCACGGCGGTGAAGACCCTTCAGGTGGCCACGGCGGTGAAGACCCTTCGGGTGGCCGTAGTGGTGAAGACCCTTCGGGTGGCCATGACGGTGCAGGCTCTTCAGGTGGCCACGGCGGTGAAGACCCTTCGGGTGGCCACGGCGGTGAAGACCCTTCAGGTGGCCATGGCGGTGAGGACCCTTCGGGTGGCCATGGCGGTGTTATTTTTTCAGGCCTCCAAGGATCTTTGGTCGGCCACGGCGAAGGCGTATAGCGCCCCCCAAAATTTTCTTGGGGAGGACAGGCTCAGGATCGGGAACTGACTTGACATCAACGGGCGCAGGGTCAACGGGGTCTGGGTCAACGGGCTCTGGGTCTGGGTCAACGGGCTCTGGGTCTGGGTCAACGGGCTCTGGGTCTGGCGCTGGGTCAACGGGCTCTGGCTCTGGGTCAACGGGCTCTGGCTCTGGGGCTGGGTCAACGGGCTCTGGCTCTGGCGCTGGGTCAACGGGCTCTGGCTCTGGCGCTGGGTCAACGGGCTCTGGCTCTGGGTCAACGGGCTCTGGCGCTGGGTCAACGGGCTCTGGCGCTGGGTCAACGGGCTCTGGCTCTGGTGCATCATGGGACTCGGAACTGGACGGGGCCAGCACATCATGGGACTCGGAACTGGACTGGGCCAGCACATCAAGGGACTCGGAACTGGACGGGGCCAGCACATCAAGGGACTCGGAACTGGACGGGGCCAGCACATCAGGGGACTTGGGACTGGATTCATGCTCTGGCGGGCAGGCAACGGTCTCTGGTTGGACGGTCTCTGGCTGGACGGTCTCTGGCTGGACGGTCTCTGGCTGGACGGTCAATGGCTGAACGGTCTCTGGTTGGATGTGGCTGACGTGAACCCCAGCCTCGGCAGCCATCTTTTTGGCTAACCGCACTGATATCAGCGGGGGATCAGTCAAACTGGATATCATCCAGGGAAATCCAGGGACAGATCTGGTGGCAGGGCTGATGCGGTGTGCAGGTTCTGGTGGGCAGGCGATGGGCTCAGGCTCTGGCGGGCATGCGATGGGCTCAGGCGCTGGCGTGCAGGTGATGGGCTCAGGGGCTGGTGTGCAGGTGATGGGCTCAGGGGCTGGCGGGCTTGGTACTGACTGGAGTGGGAGATCCTCCACGAGGTATGTGGATCCACACGCCCACAGTGTGTGATCCACGAACTCCAGGAAGGATAGATGGAGGTCCCTTACCAGAATTATCTGGGCTAGTGGGTCTTTCAGTCCACCCCAGAAACTCCTTGTAAGTTCCTCCTCATCCTGAGTCTCATCATCATACAGCTTTATGTAAAGTCCTGCATACTCTCTTCAAGTGAGCGTTCCTCTTGGAAGAGGATTGGGTTGTCGAAGGGGCTCACCTCTTTGTTTTTCCTCCTTCGGCCCATATTTTGATTTTAAGGTCGATCGTTCTGTCAGGGTTGGGTGCAGGTTGCTGAAGACGAGGACACGGGAGCTTCAATATAATAGTTTTAATGAACAAAATGAAACTTTCAAAATCAAAACAAGAACAAAACTCCAGGAATTCAGGGTTAACACACAACCACACATAGACGACGATCGACAAACACTCAGGGAAAACACAGGGCTTAAATACACTGAACCAAACAAGATAATTAACTGAAAACAGGTGCAGAAAATTGGACACAAACGAGGAGCGGGAAAACTAACAGGACTAAACCAAAAATCACGAAGACAGGGGGAAACAAGATCTCAAAACATAACTAAATACATCAAAACGTGACAAGTACCTTATACGCTGAGTTTCGGTTCATTTAAGAGACAATCTCCAGTTCACGCACTGGCGCCTCCTTTGTTGTCTGCTATATTTACTTCTTATTTATTAAATCCAGGCAATTGGTTGTGGAAACATTAATTCAAATTAAAGGGCACCTATTATGGCATTTAAAATGTTCCTAATATTGTTCTGGGAGTCCCCAACAACAGTTTTACAAGCATGCAATGACAAAAAAACACTTTTGTTGTCTTATAATATGCATTTTTTTTTACCTGATTTGCTCACCGACTCCCATATGAATCGTTTAGCGAGTCATTTTTCCAAACCCCGCCTTTGCGTGATGGTAACAGGGCTCTCAAGTTTTTAACCCAGCCGACGTGGTGTCATTGGTTGTTGCGTTAAATCTTACCCAGATAGCCTACAATAGTGCTATTTTCTGATTGGCTAACAACACTTGGCGAAAAACACCAGAGGAGACACGCTTGATTCCTGCCGGTTCCACAGTGAGAGCGGCGCGGCCAGAGTTTTGGGTGCTGCGGCATATTAAATATATTACAAATAGTTTTTCAGCGTGATAAATACAATGTGTGGCGGGAGAGCGTGACAAAAGACCTCAATGTGTGACACTTGAGAGCCCTGCGCTAATCTGCGGTGATATGTTAGCTACATAGACTGGTTAGCTACCATAGCCCAGAGTTTAGTGGTAAAAGCACATTCAGTCTTTGTTTGCGTTAGCCCAACGCATAAACATATTGATAATGCAGTACTAAGAGGTAACGTTATAACACTTCACATATTTCAATACAATTGACATTGAAGACCTAGAAGCTGCGCTGTACGTACACAACACACAAAATAATTATTAAGCATGATACAAAAAAAATAAAAGCAACAATTAATATTAATAATACTTATTCGGAGAAGGAAGCTGATCCAAATAAACTCGGTACTGAACCTTCCTTCAGTATCAGCCGGTTAGCAAATCCATACTTTATAGCATTTAGGTTTGTGAAGCAATCATCTTCAAAATGACGCGAACACAGAACAAGGTTCGGCTATACTTCTGTGGTATAGTTGTATATATGAACTGTAGCCACTTAGTCTTCAAATGCTCCTCACTGGGCAGATGAAAAAAAAGTTTGCTTTTGCGTCGCTCTTCAAAACAGCGTCTCGTCGACATGATGTTAGTTTTCCCTGGCGTCTCTGAACGCAATAAGTGGGCGTATCTTATTCAAATAACTTGTCAAGTTGACGTCATCTAGACAAAGGAAAAGCACTGTTCGTCGAACGATTCATATCAGCGACTCAGAGTCGACTCTTACTTTTGAGAGACAATAACTTTGTATACGGTGAACTTTCATGTTTAAAACTTTGCAGGATGTTTTCGTTCACTTAGATCTATGTTATACACTACATGAAGGGCAATTTTCAAAAATCCATAATATGTACCCTTTAAGATGCAATTAATACAAAACAAAATTCACTTTAAAGAAAGGCTTTCTACAAAAACTTCATCAAAATCATGTCTGCCCAGTCCATTTGTCTCCTGATATATTGCTCATCTTATGATCTTACTCATGCTTTCTACTTTTCATATAAACAACATAGATTAAATAAAAAAAAATAAAAATGATTTAATGTGTCTAAATGTGTTTTCTTTAATGACTAGGCTACAACACGTTGGCCTATATTATCATCCAGAGAAATTTAATGTCGGAGTGTGATTTGAGCGAACGCCGTCTAATGCCATTCATTGAAATGACAATCCTTAAATTAACACCATGTAAATTTTGCTCTTGTTGTCCCCCTACAGTTGGGAAACAGTATTGTCTTCTACTACTATCGTAAAATCTGTCATGGTTACACCAGGGGATACACGTGCATTTGTTGACAAGCCGATACTGTCTTTCTCATGAGTTCTCACGTCTTGAGCAGACTGCCAGGGTTGCGTGTGAAATGTCTTCATCCCAGGTACATATTTCAGCATGTCATATGAATATAATTTCATGGGTTTTATTTTTTTCAAACGCCAAAAGATCACGTAACTCACGTTTACAAGCCAGCATCATTATAGTAGCCCATTGGCTACTGTTTTACATAATGGATATGCTAATTCAATTCAATGTTTGTGTGGTAGTTAATAGCCATATATTGTCAATATTATAATATCAAGCTACTATAATACTATCATTTGCTATTAGCATTACTTGATTCATGAAGATAAATGGAGGACCAGATATATTCTGTAACATGGCCAGGCAGACAGCAAATTCGAAAAAATAGAGAAAATGATAATTTTGCAAGGTTTGAACTTCAGTATTTATTTTTTCTTGTGTAGTTATTGAAACAAAATAATCAGTTTATCTGTACAATCAGTTTATATTTTGGGTTGAAACCATGATATAATATTTAAACATTTAAGTAATTATTTACATGTTTGAAAAAGTATCTTCATATAGTCCTAATCTTACTGAAGATTAGTTTTAATATTTGTTCTTTTTTTGGTGGTACTCATATTTTTGAGCAATTTTTGTATATAGTATTCAGTAATGTACTGTATGCTATGATTATGTGGTCATTTGCATATAAAGAACATAAGGGCAAGTAACAGAGAAAAGTTAGCTTATATTTGCAATATCGATTCAGCAGAAACTGGCTTTCTTCCCTCCATATTCCACTCCATTTTCCCATATCCAGTGATTTATTCCTCACCAGCCTCAGGTACTCGATGGAAATCTCAGCACTTATTGTTGGCTGTAATATTGGCAGAACCATAAATGGAAGAAAAATTACTTGTCTTTTTTTCCTCTCCATTATCCAGTTCCGTATAGTTCCCTGCAGCCAGCAAAGTTATCATATTTCTCTGGTCTGATGAGAGGTGAAGAGGTCATGTGTATGACTAAAATGTTAGCTAGCTGACATTGTTTATCTTTACTAATTCCCATAGATGATCATGATATTGCTGTATGACTTATTCTGTAGTGTAGATAGAGAAATTATTAACACAGATGAATATGAAAAGATTGCATGGTGGTATTAAAGGTACAATATGTAGGATTTTTGCAGTAAAATATCCAAAAACCACTAGGCCAATGTTATATATTTTGTTTAGTTGATTACTTACAAAATCCCAAATGTTTCCAACTATTTGTAAATCATGAGAAAATGGCGATTTTAACCAAGGAAACGGGGCGTGTGAGCAGGGGTGAGGAGTCGCCAGTCAATGGCGTCATATCCACGTTAGCCTCGGTTTCCGCTGTTGTTGCAATAGTAACCATGGGGACAGAAGTTGACAACTGGGTTATGCCTAGCAGGACGCTCACGCTCTTGTTTTGTTCAAACATTATGGACCATGGCGAGCAGACTTTGAGACAAAAAGAGGACTAAAACGAAAATCAACATCTTTCGAGATGCCGAGAGCTCCACGTTCGCGACTAACTTCGACTTGACAGAGACGCGAGTGTTGCATGTACTTTATTAGACAGGTGAGCAAATGTACATAAAACTAATCAATGTTATTTATTTTAAATGATGAAATGTTAGAATATGATCTGTATGTTATTCTAATGTTGATCTAGCTTACTTAGTCTCGTACAGCCAACAAACAATCTAACTAACAACATTCAACACACTCAAATGCCATTTAGTGTGATAGTGTAACTGTTAGAGCAAGTGAAACAGCACTGAGTTACCTCCAGTTTCATTCGTCTAATAAACTGACCCGTGTGAGTATTAATTCAGCACTTGTGTGTAGTTCGGTAGAATGAAATGTCCTTATTCCTTTATATCCGCGGGACTCGCAATGCTGTGGTGCTGGTATACGTCTAGCAATCGCGCCGTGCTTCATACCACAGTCATGTTAAAAACATCAATGTATTCACTCATCCATAAAAGAACCATCAGCTTGACGACAAGATCCATAATTCAGCTTAATGCGGAATATACTCATCAATATACGCCTTTGTTATTGTAAGCGGTTAGTGACCCCTGGTGGAGAAAAATCCTGCATATTGTACCTTTAAATGTTGGGACATACTCTGCTGAATTTGTTGTTTTAAACACTTTTTATCTTGAAATTAGGTTATTAGTCTTATTAGTATAAACAACGCCTATTAACCGACAAAGATGCCCTGTCAATCAGAAACCTGACAAACAAGGCCTCTTCTCATCAAACAGAGAATATCACAAGGGGCTCAAGTGTTGATTTCAATGAGTATCCATAGATAACGTAACAGTCACATACCCTGTATGGCCACATGTCACAAGCCTGAATGACATTTACCTGCGGCTTATGATAAGCCACTGCATATTTCGCATCTCAGTCTTCAGCTGGTTTGTTCATTTTTCTTTTTATGCATTCCTCTAATACACCTCTCAATCCCCTGCTCTCATCAGTATACCCCACAAGTGTGAAATGCGTTAACAAATTAAGCTCGCACCTCCTGAAAAGTAACACAAGCAGTTCTCAAGAGAAGAAGTGATAATGAGTCTAATTGATCTGGTTTCTTCGTAATGAGACACCTGTAGAAGATGCTGTATAGATGATTGAGATGGTGAGGTTGTGTGTCTAACTAAGAGACAATGTTTTCTGCGATGCCCTTTTGTCAAACGTTAATTTCTGTTTTTATTGTGCTCAACATATGATTGGTTGGTCTGTATTCTCTCCACTGATATATAGAAACAGGAAGATGCTTTTTGCTGAGGAGATGGGAGGCTAATGCTGAGGATGATGACCGGCTTCCATTAATCTGAAAAATACTTTTAAACCAAGGTTAATTGAGTCAAGTTTACTTCTGAGTTGTTTGTGGTGTAATTTCTGGAAAGAATGCCAAATCCCATTAATCAGAAATGAATGGCCTTCAGAAGTTAAGAGTGCTACGTCTCATGGGATTCAAAAGGCACTTGAAGGTTCTTGGTTTTAAATGAACAAACACTTACAGTATTGCTATTAGATAAACATAGTCATAGAAGTTTTGAGTATATTGGTTTTAATTATAAGACTTTTATGTATCAAGAACAGTGGCTGAGTTCTTAAGTTATCAAGAACTCTGCTGTACCATTTGAAGAATCCTCGAACTTGCATCCTCCCATCCTCAGATCCGAAATGCACAGTACGCATGTCCGAATTTTGCGTTCTTGGTATTGAGAAACACCTTTGTTTAAGGTTGGTGCATACATATACTCTTCTTTTCCTGCTCTTTTTTTCCTGTTGGAATTGAAATAAGTAGTAAGAAGTACTACTATAAGTAAGTAAAGTAGTAAATATATAAGTAAAATAAGAAGTAACTGGCCACATGAACCATCTCTCCAGCCACTGGTTGTGGAAAGAAATGATGCTTAACCATTTCAAATGATATCGACACTCTCTGAAACATCTCATACCCTCATTTACCTTAAGTGTCTATTTATCCTGCTTAATGTTCTGTATTGTTTTCTTTCTGTAGCACAAAGCGGCTGTTTGATGTCGATAAGCCAATACAGTGAAGCTGAGGAGATGGAGATGAGTATTGGGGGAGGAGGGAGTGAATATGGGACTCTTCTTCAAGCTCTTTAAGAGCTGGGAGGAAGTGGCTTCAATTAACTCCTTTAATTAAAGTACTTGTCAAATTGCAGTGGTGAGTCAGCATGTCGGTGAAGGGTTCATCTCCTCTAGAATGTAAATGTGAAGGTGTTTGGCACCTCTGGAGAACATGGCTAAATTTGGATCCGCCAAGGTCCTCCTAATGGAGTGGACGCATGGATCCCCTTGCTGTGCGTATTGCTTCCACAAGCTCCAAGAGTGACAGATTGTTTTCCATCTGTCTATGAGCAGCAAAAAATAGTGTGGACAAAGAGGGTGGAGATATGGACAAAGACAAATAACAACAGAGCCATATGTAGTCAGGCCGAGAGGAAAGGTAATGGGGATGGGAAAGAGAGACAGAGAGATAGAAAGAGGAAGAAACAGAGCATGAAAGTGAGATTGAGGGAGTCTCTCAGCAACGGTCAATGTGTTCCCGATGCCCTTTTGCATGTAATCAAATCAGTGGTTAAACCTTGTTTTGGAGTTTATTAGAATTTAGACACACTGCTGTTGGAGACTGTGAAAAGGAAAGAACAATAAAATAAACTGATGTACAAATAATGCAATTTTGTCCGTGGCCTCCAAGGCTGAATGCTTTTTGAAAGAGTCAGGATTAGGTAGCGGCTGAAGCCCTGAGCCTCCTTCCTAACTCACACTTCAGCAATGAAGATAACATTTGAATAATTAATCTCTGAGTCTGTAGGGCTGAGCGAGTATGTGTGTGTGTGTGAGTGTGTGTGTGTGAGAGAGAGAGAGAGAGAGAGAGAGAGAGAGGGGGGGGGGGATAAAAGATGAAAGAGAAACGTGTAGGGAAAAGAGGATGGGCAACTAAGGGAAGAAGCAAAAGAGGGAAAGGGAAAATCAAAGAAAATATCCCAGAGAATAAAGATAAATAACTGGGGAGAAGGTCTTCGACACCCTTTCCTTCCTCCATCTGGGTCTCAATATCCAATTAAAAATGTAATTGCAAACAGTTGGCTGAATATGGATTCATTTGTGATGCTCTGATTATTGGCATAGACCTGCTCAGAAGGATGGGTTTTGATTGATTTGTTATTCTTTCAGCTAATCAGCCTGTTTTTTAAGAACATTACCTCTTATTCATCACTCTTTCTTTATCATGTGAGTAGAAATAAGTACCCGTCATCAGTATTAGTCTAGTGACTTTGCCAAGAGCAAGAATGTACTTTAACTTTTTCATGTCAGCATGTTCCACGTACAGGTAGCTGGGTTCCGTTGGATTTATGTAACATTATTTTGTTCAATACACTTAAGTTAATTACATAAGGTTAATCCAATGCCGTTTAGTTGAATAAGGTTAACAGTCTTCATTTTATCCAAAACAATTAAGTTAAATTATCCTAAAATGTATATTTTTAATATACAATTTGATAACAGCATTGCAATATTTTAATGATATAAGTAAAATTTTAATAAATATTTAATATAATGCACATATTTAGCAAAATACTCCTCTCTCTTTGTATAATTTGTCTAGCCAACTAACGTGCTATCAAATAGCTTTCCTGAGGAAAATGTAACGTTATGTGACATTGTTCTTCAGCTATTGACCTCTTTCCACAGTTAAAAAACACTGATTGATTGATATTATGTATGAGGCTTTTTATTTTCAACTTTATTTTTCAGGCGTAAATAAGACCAAGCATTGAAAAACACATCTGCACATTGTTCAGGTTGTCATGTATTTACAGTAGATGCCTTACATCATGATGCCAACATCTTTGTAAGGATCTGTAGCCTCTGTTCCTTCATGTCTGACCCTATAGGGTGGAGTTGCACATCAAGGGTTAAGTCTTCTATGTTTAACATCCTAAAAAAAAAAGTCAAATACAAAAAGAAACAATTAACAACAGATCAGGGGTGAAAGGGGGAGTTTGTTTTAGAGAAGCATACTATAGTTTAAATAAAAAAATCAAACAACCCCTACATCTCCACATGTTGTTTGGGAGGGTTTCAAGAAAAATCCTCCTCGCTCCTCCAAAAACAAACTCCAGAAAATTCAGTTGTTACACACAACTGGAACTTCAACCGGCACAGGGTTCTGTGGTCAGATAAAAACAAAAAAACGATTTTTTGGCAGCAAACACGCTAGATGGGTTGGTGCACAAGGATAAAAATAATGTATTCTTTTATTATAACGTTGAATCTTTAATGTTGTGGGCATATTTTCCTACCTAGACAGAATTTAAAATTCATGATGTAACGGAAATAGCAACAGATCCTTTTCTTCAATATTGTGACATCCCAAAATGAAGCCAGATATTTGGTTCTATCAATCGGTTGTTGATCTGAGCGTAAGGCGTTCAGAATGTGAGTTTGCTGTGGATTGTAAAAAAGGGGGCAGGGATTAAGTTGACAAAAATGATTGGAGAAGTTATTTTAGCTAAGTCTTAAGGGGGTATCACCTGCATTTTTCTCTTAATCAACCCCCAAAATCATTGCAGTGAGCATGGATAATAAAATGTAAAAAATCATCCAAGATGTTGAGAACTTAAATGCATAGGCTACTTAAAATGGTGTATTTTACCCAGTATGTGCGTGGTCCTTGTGGTTTTATGCTTTTAGACTATCACACCATTAGCTTAGCCACCTGCTAACATCAAACTCCATTGGAATCAATTGTGAGTTCGGCAGGGCCAACGCCACTTCGTTCTCTGTCTATGGAGATTACCGAACTGTGCGCTTTTCTGAGGCCTGTGTGATGACCGTGAGGTGTAAGCTCTTGTGGTAATAAGCGTCAAGCCATTTACTTGAATTTGCTCCCCATCATCAGTCAAAGAGTGTGAAATGAAACATGTTTTCAAATCCCAAACTGTTACACGGATTAAGCAAAACAATGTCATGGCTTTCCGTCCGTCAACCCCGGCCTCAACAGGTTTATTATTTTGTCTTGATGGGTTTTTGTGTAGAGCATGTGTGCTAATTTACTGTATGTTTAAGAGGCATAGCAAAGGGAAAACTTGATGAATGTAAGAAAGGCCATAGAAGATGGGCTGAAGGGATTATGGGTATTTTGGTCATAAGGGTTATCAGTGTTGTGTGCATATTTTCGACGAGTGCCCAGAGCAGGGTGTGTGATGGGGGAGTGCAGATGGTTATTATAGCCACAATGTTTAAAAGCTCCACAGCCATTTAGGACCATTTATCCCTAGCGATGAGTTTTGGCACTGTGCTCACCCATCGATAACTCATCTTTCCATCCTCCTTTTTTTTCAGGGCTTTTTATGGCCCTAAAATTCCTCTGCCTGATCAGCACAGTATTATATCACTGCTTCTCCACTCTGAATAATTTAGCCTGCGCTACTATTTTTCTTCTTGCTCAACCTCACTCCCCTTCAGTATTTGCACCTCTTTGTTTTATATTCTCTTATTTCTTTTTTTATATATATATTTTGGTCATCCTCTCTCTATTTTTCCTCTGCCATTTCTCCAAGGTCTGTTTTTTAAAATGGTTTACCATGTATTCAAAGTCTGAAATTAAGTAGCATTTAAGACAGAATTCTGAAAAGCAGGCGGCTCAGATTTGACATCAAGAACCTCCGAATGAGCTTCAGGATAAATGACTCAGCAGCATTAGTTGAAATGTTGGTTAAACAGAAATAATGGGCTAATTGTTTGAGAAAATGAGTATTACGGTAGATTGAAATTAGAAGTGAATAAAATGGGAATAGCTCTTTGTGCTCCCATCTCTTATGGTGTGTTCACACCGAACGCGAATAGAGCGTCAAATACGCGTCTATCGTGTCTAGGTAGACGCTTGAACATCCGCTCGGGTTCAAATTTTTCAACTTGCGCGGAAGAAGTTCGCGGCAAACGCGTCGCCCCATTTGCGTCATTGCGATGCCCGGCGCAATTCGCGTTTTTGCATTGACTTTGTATGTAATCTACTCGCGCAAATAATTAAATTCGCGTTCGGTGTGAACACACCATTAGAGTTTTTGTGCTGTGGAGACAGTAGAAGGGAATATTCCATAACAGGCATAAGGGCAAAACCACAGGACAATCGAGATAATAACAGAGTACAAGACACAGGCAAACAAGAAAATCCAGGGAGACAAGCAGAAGATCAAAACCATGACAGAAAATTAGAACTAAAAAGAACACATACAAGACTTCGCCACAAAATATTATTTTTAAGTGCATCACTTTTGCTTGCTTTTTTATTTATTTACTTTAACCTATTTGTTTGTTTGATTGAGTTGGTATTCATGTTGCATACTTCTAATGGTGCATGTGCCAACCAAGCAACTGAGAAAGAGCAAATATGTATCAAAGATATTAATGTGAAAACTGTTTTACTATTCATATATTCTCAATGATTACAATATAAATATTTACTGTACTATTAAGGCTAACTTACATGATATTTGAAACCAATAGGTGCTATTTGTGCTGACATTGTTTGCGCTGACATGAACTGAACCAAACTAAACAGACTAATGAGGTATCACCATGGAGATGATATTTGATTTGAAGACTTTACGCAGTACAGACCTTTCTAGATATCTTTCACTACCAATGCTGCCGGTGCTTCATCACATATAACAGGAGATCAAAAGGAGGTCTTCCATTCTGGATTCTCTCAATTGTGATTTATGTCTTAGAAAGCCCAGAGTCTTGCAAGATCGCATACCCCTTGGACCTAAAAAAAACATTTATTTGGTTGAGACTCTATTTATGGGTACCATATCCCATGCCTATTTAGAAATTATTTGAATGAGAATAAATGACTTTTAAAGGAGCTGTATGTAAGAATTGTATTTCAATTAATCATAAATTTTACCTGATATGTCAATAGACATTAAGAAATCATGTTCATTTCAAATACTTATTTCACTGACAACAGTAGTCCGGCCAGGATATTGTCATTTAAAAAGTGAAGTTGCAGCCCTCAACTGATGTTGATGTTGTCATGTTGTGTTTTTGTCTGAGCTCCACCCTTCACCGATCTACCAATCACGGAGTCAGTAGTGTTGCGGCATTCGGGTTGCCAGCTCTGCTCTAGTTACCACAGCTGCAGCTAATAACGTGTCGGAATCGGATCCTGCAGCATATCTGGCAACTTTAGTCAGTAATTTGAAAGTGATTGTAGTACCAGTTTTGGCCACAATCTTACATACGGCTCCTTTAAATTACGTCACATTATATTACCAAAGTCAAAAATGGTCAAATTAAAACATCTCCCTTTTTTCCATGTAGTCTTCAGTTGGCAAGTTAGTAGCTTAGCTTTCTAGCATAGCATAGTGCTAGCTGGTTAAAAATATATTTCTGATTAGCTACTACAAGATATCAAACAACACTCTCTGTATTCAAACTGGCATTGAGAAAGTGTGGATAGGATCTAGTACGACACTGTAATGCAGTTCCTCACAGATGTTTATAGCAGATGGCCGAGGCCTCGGTTGGCGTGTGTAGTTTCTTCCCTTTCTATGTGTACTCTTAAGTCAGATACATTACAGTAATCAAGTCTCAAGCACTAAACCTCTCATCACACATATTACGAGCCATGATAGACTTGCACTATCTTCCCATCATGGTAGCAGGGCAAAAATAGCTCTGATAGCTGGGCGAGAGGTGTTTTGAGTGGAAATGTGTGTGGGTAGGCGAAATGGAGAAGCATGTATTTATGAAGGTTGGAAATAATGGCAGGAGAGGATAATTGGACGGCTTTTACTCTGGACGTTAGCCACTCCGAGGCGCTCCAGTGGCTGCATAACTGCTGCCACCCAGGAATGCTCCGAGTCCTTGAAGACAAGAGAGTTACGGCAATGATTGTGTTGGACGCAGCAGTCTGCGCTGAGAACACCATCAATCCAGTTCACCACACCTCATACCACTGACCTACAGGTGGACTCTGTTCTGTCCGGACGGAGAGATCCACATTCACAATGTACAAAAGAACCCAATTATTTATGGACATTTCACATATAGCTTTAGATGAGCTTGCAGATTTCCAGCCACCCCCAAAGAAACAAGCTGTCGATTCATTCACTTCAGATCACATTTACACCGGGATATGTCATATGATTGATAGATGCATGCGCACAAAACATATTCCTCACTCACCTTTGCACTTTCTCTATAATTTATCCCCTTATGTTTTCACTCTGCTTGCCTGTCAGAATCCTGGCCCTGCATCCGTTTTCCCCTCTCTTTATTTCCTCTCTCCAGGGTATCCTTCTTCCTTTTGGAATATGGCTGGCTCAGCGATTCCCACCTTCATCCTTTGAATGAGAATAGTGAAATACCAGCCTGCTTTAGTTTGATGCTGTTAACAAAAACGCAAACACGTGGTTTTGGTTGCATTTGTTGTTTTAGCATATCGTTCCATTAGCGTTTAGAAGACACATAGTCTAATTCAAAGTGTCTCAACTTCTAGGAATATCTCGCACAGCGCTCTTTTCCATTCAGTTGTGCTCCGTCTAGCTGTTTGGTAGGAACATGCAAGTCACACATATTGCTTTCAGTTGTTGCTATACATTTTCTGGTTTAATTTTAAAGTGTAAGTTTTGACATTTTACCTTTACATTTCTAAATATTTGGATATAGTCCTATTCGGACTAGCCTGGCTAACGTCAGACCTCGTCTCATTGAGACGTGGGTCTGGGAACCACATGTTCATTTTCTTGTATTTGAGGCGTGGTTTACGAATGCCCGGAGCTATTTATTGGGTGCTACGAATGTCTATCAAATGTGCCTGTACGCAGCTCATAGCCAATCGTTTCAATTATACCAGATGACGTATGTAGAGCGACAGAAATTAGATGAGGAAGAAGACGATGGGTTAGAGATGTATGTGTACACAATGGCATTTCAAAATAATCTTGTGTTCTAAACTACTTAGAACAATATCTAAGGCTGCATCGAAAGGTAACTTCGCGTCTTCTGCCATGTTGGATACATAGGTATAAACAAACTGCTTCGGTGTGTCGCATAGATGTCGTCATCGTCTTGCTGCTTCCTCCCCGTTCTGTGATTGGTCCCCTCGCTGAGGCGAAAATCTGGTCCATGAAATCCAGGCTGCCTAGCAGCGTGAATAAAATCGCGCTGCACGCAAGGCAGCATGGGGAAACCCAGGCTATATTTGGACGGTAATTGTTTCTCATATGGACATTTGCATGGCACCTCAGTGATAAAACTAGTGCATTTGGATGGCACTTTATTTAAGGTGGAAGGGCGAGTTTTGTGATCCTTCGAACCTGGCAACGCGATGCTGATGCAGTCATTTTTTTTTTATTTATTTTTTTTTATTTAGCAAGGTTGCATTACAAGTTATCAAATGTGACAGTAAATGTCACAAAATATTTCTTTCAATTTTTTTAGCTTAAGCATAAGAGACAATGTTTGAAAAGTCCAAATGGAATATATGCAGTTCTCATTGGCATGCTTGCTTTCACTTCCTTGGAACATTGCTGTGCTGATACAGTATCTGCTTCCATTATTATTGGAGCAAGGCCATGTCTGAAATCCAGATAGTGCCAACTATGCTAATGTGGCCAGTTTAGTGTTAACCCCAGTTATAGTTTAGTGCTGAGAACTGTAGAGTGGTGGGACACCGAGCACTGGTAGCCACTCTGATGTGTGGTGACAGTGGTTGGACGGCGAGGTTCATTATTCACGGCCTGACATTCCATTTAATCACATTTTATTATGAAGCAGTGCAGGACTCAGTAAATCAGCCTGTGCTTGAGCTCCTGAAGGCTGGAGGAGGGCGGGTGGGGTGTTTACGGATGGCTTTAATCAGGGGAATTTCTACAGTGACACCCTCTTCATAACACACACACATTTTGAGAACACACTGTGATACTCACATTTAAACGATGCATACTCGTATATTCAAACACTTATATTATCAGCAGACTGCATGCAAATAAAGACTACGCGCACACTAGGGGTGGGCGATATGGCAAAAATATCAGATCACGATTTTTTTTCAGACAGGATCAAAATCCATGATCTTATTCATGATTCTTATCTTGGTTTTTAAGACTGTATTGCAAATCAATGTGGCAGTATAGCCAAGCTAATTTCCCTATTTAAAAAAAAAAAAGCCTTGGAAGGTAACAAAATAAAAACAAACAATGACAGACCATTAAGTAGTGGTGGGTGATACTATTATTATTATTTTGTCTTTTTTATTCAAAATCAGTGGCAGCTGGTGGATTTTATATTAGAGGAGACACACTAAATTGTAGTGGTCTGGGCATTCTCTCTCTAGGATTATGTTTTATTTTATTATTTGTTTTGCTTTAACTGCTTTAAATGGCTTTTTGGTCACTTTTAAACAGAAAATGTAAATAAAATGAGATACAGCAAATATGTATGTCACTCATAATTTCACTCACCTAGCCTATCACTTAAAGCAAAAATCCATCCTTCTGTCCTTTTAAATGTCCATGTTTAAAGAGCAAGTTAAGCTGATTGCCAAAATCCAACTTAGGCGTGGGGTTTTCCTTCATTTTTAATTTGTAGCTACTGTTCGAATGTTAGCCTGGTAAATTTGTTGGCGATCAAATATTCAAGATATCGGTTACACTTTATTTTAAGGTTGAATTATATATTTAAGTACTGTGTAATATTAAGTAACTACATGTACTTACTATAGGGTTAGGGTATAGGGTTAAGATTTGGTTGAGGGTTAGTTGCATGTAATTATGCATAATTTACTGTTATTACTATGGTAAGTACATGTAAGATATGTAATAAGGCACGGTTAACACAGTTAACACTGTAAAGTGTTACCAAGATCTCTACTCTCCATAATTAAGTAGTTGGTGCATTATCAGTGTTAGCAGTTCAAACTAATACACATAATTTACTTCTCTACGATGATTGGTTGATGTACCAAGGGAGGCTAGCCTCCTCTGTGATGTATTTGTTCTCAACACTCTATCCGCTAACAATGGGTATTGGCTAATTTTTTTTAACAACAGAGGTAAAAGTCTCTATTTTGCCTCCCCCTCTCCTCCTCTATCCCCTCAGACTCGCCTTAGCACAGTTTTCCATGCAGTTGTAATTTCATCGGCAGATTTGACACGTTTGGGAAAGAGCGGCGATGGTTCTGTCTGGAGTAATATTTTATGGTGTTGTCACAGTGGTGAAATTGAAAGCAAGAAATTCACATTCTGAGACATGAAATAAAATGAATAACTGGAAATTGTATTAACATTGTCCCATTTTCAGCTCAAAAATGGTGCCTCCCTTGCCTCCTCGGACGAGCCACTACTGTTAAAAATAAGAACAAAGATTTAAATGACAAATTATAGGGCAAAAACAATATAAGATATAAATAAATGTTAATTGAATTGAATTTATACTCTACTAACACTCTAATGAGAGTTAGTAGACATTTAGGTGCAATGTTACTTAGAGTCAGTCGCGCTGTACTGTATTTTGAGACGGAGACATCAGAACTGCAGCTGATAAAATGTGCACTGTAGCACGATACTATTCTCTGTCTTCAAAAGCAGATCAGGGAGACATTTTAATCATTCACAATCTAAAATCATGAAATCGCACACCCCCAGCGCAATCACAATCAGAAAAACACTGAAGCGCATACACGCGCCTCGAAGTTCAATCTGTTTTTCCTCCCTCTTCAATGAACTCTGTAAGGCACCACCTGTTCTCCTTCTCCAGTTGTGTATTTTTTTTCCCCCTCTTCCTTCTCCAGTGTCCCTGCTCTCTTCCCAAAGAAGCACCTGGGATAATTGGAGAGGGAAGTGCTCCTTTTTCTAATAGAGAATTTGGACTGGATGCTGCAGTGCTCATCCATGTGGAATGTCTCCTAATGGAGTCCGGCTCTTGCCTCAGCACACCCCACCGCTTCCTGTCCAGACCAGTCTTCAGTTCATCTGTTGTGGTATCATGATAGTGCCTCTATCTCACCTTCTCTGTCTAGAGGTGATCTTCACTGATGAGCTCCTGTTTGGTCAGAAAATTAGTCTCTTCGTGGGCAAACCAGGACTATTTTGCTTTTCATAAAAATAAATAATACATGGAGTAGTTCTCCAAATGCTCTATTAGGAAATTTATCAGGAAATGATTACATCGTCTTCCATAGTTAAAATACCAGCATGTGGTTCTGGAATGCCATGAGGTTGAGTAAATAATGACAATTTAAATGTTTTAAGGTTTACATACACTACTATACTAATGTTTTGGGTCAGTATTTTTTTTTCCTTAAGGATTTTTAAAAGAATTTTCTCATGCTCACCATGGCTGTATTTATTTGATCAAAAATACAGTAAAAAAATAATATTTAAAATATTCTTAAAAGTAATATGTAATAAAAATACTATTTCTATTTATTTTATTTTATTTTTTATTTATTCCTGTGTTGTGAAAAGATGAATTTTATCATCATTAGCCGCGTTTCCACTGCCATGCCAGTAGCTCGCCAGCTCTGTCCTAAACCCCGCCCTTTACACGCCTTCCCGGATCAAACGTCATACAACCCAACCCATTTCAGCGGGTATTATGAATTATTTATTTTTTTTAAGTTAGGAAGATAGCATGTATATTAACTTACCGGCCGTGGCTGCCATAGTGACTGCCAGCGCTCCGACCGTCTCGCCACTAACAGAGGGACGTTGACCCAGCACACCGTCCATTAAGTCGAACCATGGAAAAGTTCCTTCTCTAGGCTCCGCTTTTTCCATTGTGCGTTTTAATCGCCTTGTACTGCGCCCGCAACTTTTTTATTTGTTCCCGAACTTGAAGCGACGTTCGCTGAATGCTTAGCTTAGAAAGTTCAGCAACAATGTATTTTATAACGTCTTAGTTTCTGCACACGCCGTCAAATTGACGTTGTACCCATTCGTCTGCCCAAATGCTCAGAAGAGCTTTGGTATCTTTGACAGACCAGTACAGGCGATTCTCCATTTCGAGCAGCGATTATTTTGCGCAATATAAAAAAGTGAAATGCGCATCTTGCCGCAAACCATAACTTTCCCTAACACCGATAAATTCCACCTTTAACCTTGACCACTAGCCCGAGCTGGCCCGCTTTGGCCCAAGGTATTCGATGGGCCAGAAATCCTGGCCGTGACAGTAGAAACGCGACTGCCCCTAGCAACAAAACATTGCTCTGTTTGAGGAAATCAGTGTTTTCAATTAGAAAAATGGCTTTTTGAGAATGAAGGGATTTTTGTTGCCTGAATCATCCACCTCTTGCCTACAGTTCAGCTCAATTAGTTGATCTCTGACAACGCATATGAAATGTCTTAGGCCGCAGCCAGGTGACCGTTTGGTGTGTTCAGGCTGATGGAGATTAGATGACAGCTCTGGGATCTGACTGAAAAGGCAAACTGACGCGAGCCCTGGAACATGAACGCTCAGAGCATTGCCTGTAGCTAAAGCTGCATCACACGGTTTAACATTCTGCTCTGCTGACACCCTGGAGGACTATATGGGTCATAGTGGTGCTGTGGAGAAATGCGAGCACATGCACGCAGTTGTCGAGCACACCTGGCTGCTGGAGGCTCCATTTTGTTCTAATCTAAAAAAAATAGCCCTCAGGATGCCTTCATACAGTATCCTACGGATTTCTCCACAAAACAGTACATTGCATTAATGAAGGTTTACCTCGCAGAGAAAGCAAATGTTATTATTTTCCTACATGCAAGCATGTGTTATAGGATTATTTATGTGCATGGTTCAGTCATTTATAAGAGCATACAAGATAAAAGGAAAATATCTTTTAAAAATCTAGTTTCGTGTTCTTAGAAATGAACTCTTCATACTCATGCTGGTTTCATGTGGTTTTGAATTTAATGCGGAGTAACCATCAAGGAAAAACTAATTATTAATAGGGATGTCCCGATACCACTTTTTAACTTCCGATACCGATACCGATGCCGCAGCTTTGGCTTTTGCCGATACCGATATTAATCCGATATTTTTATTTTATTCTTAAACTAATAAAAAATATAGCAATTTTCTCAATTAGCCACCTAAAATATACCTCCTATATAGTCCACAACAACAGTTGATTATGAAAGATTGCCACCCTTTATTCAAACACTACAAAAAAAAAAAAAATATATATATATATATAAATGAAAGAAAATACAGGTACTTCAGTACTTACAGCTAGCTAGCTACCAACAGGTTTAAAGTTAAAACAATTTAAACAGCAGCATTCTACATTGTAAATACCAGTACAGTTTTTGTTTTTTAAATCAAGTAGAATTTCTATAACTGTGTGTTAAATTGATTATCACTCTTGTGTGTGTTAAACACAATCTACCTAAGAGACAGCTTCATTATAAAGATAAACAACAAATCCCCAAAATATATGATCATAATCTATGACAAAAATGCTATTATAAACTAGATTAGTGGATAATACACATTGCTCTTTTTATTGTTGTAAAATACATTCATGAAAAACAAGATAACAAAAATGAAAAAGATAATTATTTTAGATATAGCTAAATCTGCTATAAAATTGAGACATGTTTTAAGTGTATTGCACAGCTATTTAATGAGGCAGCAACATTAATAATTAATAATGTTAATAAGCTTTAATTGCGACACTGCATTATGATATGAAAGGCTCCAATACAGTGCACAAAGCGCTTATGCGCATCCCGAGCGGAGAATGATGCGCTTGAAGCCACGTGGAGTTACAGCACGCAGCGCGTCGAGTCCGCTTTGAAAAGTTCAAAGCACAACGGAGATACATATTGATGGACAGTGTATTATACAGTATCTATCTATGCAATCGTTTATTGAGCCTTTTCTTTTAACAGTTTTAAATTTCAGTTACTGTGCGCGTGAAGAACAATTATAGTGCTCTCTGACTCTAGTGTTGTGATCAAACCGACAGCGTCCGACACTCGGTAGAGAGTAACACGATTGAGTTACAGGCAGCAATACGTCCAGCAAGATAAAGTTGTTCTATGCGAAAACATAGACCTTTATCTTACAAATCAAGTATAATAGTATTAACATTGAATCATCTTGAAGATAGTTTCATCATTGACTGTAACCGAACGCGACGCGTTGTTTGAATGCTGAATGGAGAATGACTGACAGCCGCGAGAGGGAAAAGTTTACGTGATCTTGAATTTAATGACTTAAATATTAATTTCTCTCTCACATAATGGCTTCAGAACACTTATAATAGAGTGCACGAAAACGTTTTGGTACTTTAGAATGTTTTTGTGCCTTTTGTGGGGCTTAACAATAACACATAATAATATACCCACAATATCGGATTTGGATCGGCCTCGTCTGATCGATGTCTGATCGATACCCGATCCCGCAAAAATGGCAGTATCGGAGCCGATACCGATCCTGAGTATCGGATCGGGACATCCCTAATTATTAAATATTGTCTTTATACCTTCATATTTAAACAATTTAATGTTTTAAATCAAATTTCTTTCAAGTTTTTTTAAACAAAGGAGTTATTAATTATTAAATATTACATTTTTAGGAAATCGCAAAAAAATAAAATAAAAAAAATAAACCTGAACTAACCTCGCCTTGTCAAAAAAAAATCTCTTTTAACTTTTTGCCTTTGACACAGTCATGACGATGTACAAGGGTCTCTATCAATTCTTCCATTAGTCTTTTTTTCCCAGTAAGATGATAATAGAAGGTTATGCTTAGATCTTTTTTCTTTCTTTTTTTCAGTTGAGGCTTTTTTCTTCACGGTAATATCTGAAAAATATCTGCAATCTAATTCGATTTTTTTCAGGTAATTAGTAAAGTAAAACTATTACTTTTAAATTTACAACAAATTACCTGAGCTACTTTTTCAAATAAGTAGCGCAAGTTACTTTTTCCTCCATTTATTGACGGACACCTTTTCTGTCCCCATGTTGAGATAAATCGGGTGTGAGGTGTACAGGCGCAGTGTGCGCTCTGCAAACATGATTGTTATTGAAGTTCTAGATCAAATGTGAGCATGCATTTATTCATATCATTTGCACACAAGCAGATTCAGTATTCCTCAAAATAAACAAAAACAGTGAAATGCAAACCTGCAAAAAAAAACCTTTACTCTCCAAAAAAAGTAACTAACACAATTATTGACGTTTTTAAGGAGTAACACAATAATATTGCAACATTACTTTTAAAAGTAACTTTCCACACCTCTGCTTTTCACCATGGCATTTGTAACTTTATTCCCCCCCATAAAAAAAAAATAAAGTTGAATACAGAAATTGAAATGATGCTCATCATAGAATTGTTTTATTTCAAGTCGCTGAATGTGTGAAGTTTATTTTAGAATCAATTAATAGATAGTTTCACGCCATTGGCATGCATGGTGCTGAAAACAGAGTTAATAGCTTACATCTGTAACCTATGACCTGTGAAATAAGCTCTTTTAGCTGCTCTATTGATTGTGATTTTTGATAGGTCTGTAAAGTGTTTATTAGCTACCATTCTGATGATGGGTGCACAAACCATGGTGTCTCTGGTGGCCTATTCTGTGAATTCCCTCACTTATCACCTGTCCTGTCCTAGTTAGCTTTTTACACCACAGTAAACAGCTTTTAAAGGTTTTTATTTTCCGTTAAAGCTGGAAATTGAGATTTAGCAGTCAGTTTGGCACTCAAACGATTGCAGCTGCCAAGCTCCAGCATTCGTTTGTATAACAATACTCTTGGTTAACGTGAGCTTTGTTCCTCCTCTGCGTTTTAGGTTGACGGGGTTTCAACTTCCTGCCCCTATAGTCAGCACAGGACCCAGACTTACACTATGGCTGCTGTCAGACTACGCTGTAAGTGGCCAGGGCTTCAAAGCAGTGTACGAAGGTAAGAATCACGTTTTAATCTTCTCTCTTTGTCTCAAGTCAGTTCTCTACCGGGAACATGTTCAATCCCTCATCTTTCGGGCAAACCCTGTAATTATGTAAAGTGGACTCTTTCACTAGCATGTGTGCCGTAAAAGCAGACTTTTATCTCACTTTATTGGCTAATTGCATTAATATGCACGGTCAATTTAAAGACTGAGAATCCATAAACATATTTCCTCTTGGTTCCATGCTGGCTTCTCGTCATATTTCTTTTGATGTGAGAGCTTTATGACCCAAAAAAGCAGCAATATTAATGCTCGCTTCAGAGCGGCAGCAAGGGGAATGAATCTGCACTAATTAGATTAATTATCTAATTGAAATTGTAGACTGATGGCAGGTGAATCGAGGCCTGTGGGAACTTTCAGTCATCTAGATCTGCACAATACTAATGGAAAATACGGTCTGATTCAAGTGGAGAACATGATCGTGGTCCATATGGACATGCGTTATGTTTTATATTTAAAACATATAAGTGTTTCTTTGCATGCATCAATTTGTCTGATGCTGCTTATGGTGGGTAGTCGATGTGTTTGTGTGTGTTATGCAAAATGATAAAACCGTTTAAGTTTATAGATGCATGTTTGGAGGGAAATGGAAATTTGAAAGAAAGGGTAAAAAGTTCACAAAATATACGACTGATTAAAATGCTAATTTTGGTATGGACATGGGTGGTGGACGTCCCCAATGCATAGGGCAATGGTGACACCAGAATAAAAATATTCATGATTCTGAGGCTGATATGAAATATGCTTGCACTCTGTCAATGATTATAATGAACACCCTTTTTTAACTGGTAAAATCAGACATTTGGCATTATCAGGATCCACAGATATTCACCGATTGAATTATTACACATTATTTTCAAGGTTATATATAGTAGGTTAATGTAGTACTATCCCTGAAACTCCTTAATCTTTTTTTCCCTCACGCAGTACACTCGTGCTTTCAATGCAGACATTCACTGGATCTCTTACACAGACAAGCCACACACACACACACGCTATGCTCGCTATGACCCACCTCTCCCACTATTAAAGCACTGAAATGATAAGAATACACAATCTAAAACACCTTGAATAATCATACTACTAAAACTAAAAGCGATATGGTGATTTAAAGGGTGATGAACTGAGAAATCAAATTTTCCTTGAGCTTTTGACATCTAAGAGGTCATCATATTCTAAGAATATCCTGTAAGTTTCAGAACTGAAAACTTCCTTGTTAGTCCAATAAATGCTTTTATTGACACCAGGCTCAGCAAACGACTCGTTTTTCAAAGTGGGGAACTATGACGTCAAAGAGGATAAAACACCACCCCCGCAGAAGAAGATCAACGCCTACTTCAACACGGCCGGTTTAGCCCCGCCCACCGATTCGGGCATTACACGCATAGCTAAATAACATAGGCCTACCTCGTGATGACAAACCGGATCGAGCTACCGAGCAATAAACATACCGTTTACAAAATATTGTGCAGTGCCTGGTTGTGGAAGAAGACAGTCACTGCATAAGCTTCCTCTGGATTCCAATAAGAATGCTTGGTTAAACTTTATTTTTTATGATGTTCCAGCTGATGTGGTTAAAACATTGTCTGTTTGTTCGCTTCATTTCACTGAGGATTGTTTTGTAAACAAGACACAGGTCGAGACTGGATTTGCAGACCGATTAAGATTAAAAAACGGTGCTGTGCCTTCTATATTGGAGCCGACAGGAATGGTGCAACACACTTAAATGTGAGTAAAAAATAATAATAATCTGATAGGCTAGTATTGCATTGTTACAGATCGTTTGATATCTAATAATTATGTGTACATGTGTATCAGTCTAATCATTACTGACGAGTGAGTTGAAACTCATTCTAATATGCAAAACTGTTATCCACTCACAGCAGTGGGCGTTTACTTCCAAGTCTTCAATGCGAGTCGCCCATAAAAACCGAGCGTTTTTGAGCTAGGCTCAAAACTAGGGTAGAAAATAGCCTATTACTTATTCATTTTTATGTTTTTGAATGTAAAAACCAAGCGAACGTCATAAGTTGACCTCAGACAACAATATAAAAACATTTAAAAAGCCAGTTTATGACCCCTTTAAATAATGTTTGAGCTTACACTATGAGTGCCGCTCCAGTGCATACGTGCTTCATTTGATCAATGCAGTCACAGTTCTAATCGCAAAGCAGGTCAAAATGGCCATTCCCAAAATTAACAGTTAGTTCATTCAAATATTTTAATTCTCTCTCCATTTATTCACTCGCATGTCACACACACACACATTTCGTGTTTACTGATATGTGCGTCATTGTAAATCTGTTCATCATACAAAGCCCTCGTGTCTCTTCACAAGACTTGGATTTGGATTAAACCATTCTACTATGCCTTTATGACCTTTTTTGGATTTTCGACATGATGACGGAATTTACATTTTTGGGTGAATTATAGGTTACACTTTATTTCGATAGTCACTTTAGACATTCTACTAACTATAAGTAACTTTTCAACTACATGTCAACTAACTGTCATTAGAGTATTAGTAGGCTGTAGTAGACTGTCAGTAGATTGGTAGGTTATGGTTAGGTGTTAGGGTTCGGGTTAGGAGAACAAGTTGACTTGTAGTTGCTATGTTACTTATAGTCAGTAGAATATCTGTTGGGGGACCAACAAAATAAAGTGTTAGCAGATATTAAGCAGACAGTCTACTTATACTCTAATGACAGTTAGTTGACATGTAGCTGCAAAGTTACTTATAGTTAGTTGAATGTCTAAAGTGGACTATCGAAATAAATTGTTACCGAATTATAAATACAGTTAGCTGAGTCTAGGATTACACAAACTCTATATCCCAAATCATATTGTTTACATCACCAATACATATCATCACTTGATATCATCATTGTTTATCAGGTGATTTAGATATAATGATGTATTGTTACACCCCTTGAGAGCAGGTTAAGAGGATATAAGCGTCCCGAGCCCTGAGCGATGACCTACACTAGTATGGAAATGCTTTATCTCATCCATACGGATCGGACTAATTCAGTCTGGCACTGTAATTATGTGCCACTTCTTGTCACATGACCTTCTGTTGTCTGAAACACTGTACAGGAGCAGAATTAAAGAGTGATGTATGTAGCACAAGCCCCTGGCCTGACTTTCAGTAAAGACAGCAGAATAATGAGAAGCCCAGAGCTCTTATCAATAGCCCAAGGCTAGACACTCAGCAGAATAGCGATTTCCTTTGTGACTGTCCTTCATAGTCAAGTCACCTTAGCGCTTTTTACAATACAGATTGTTTCAAAGCAGCTTTAAAACAGGAAAATAATGTTGTAATAATATTGTTAAATATAAAATTAAATGTCCCCAACTAAGCAAGCCAAAAGCCAATGGCGACAAAGGTGAACCAAAGGAACCAAAATTCCAAAACCAAAAAAACCTTGGGAGAACCCATGCTCAGTCAGGGGGCCAGTCTTCCTTTGGCAACGAACGAACAGTTTATGATAATGATTCAGGCGGCATTATAGGACAGATTGGATCAGAACTTTCACAATATTTATCCAGTTCCATCTGGTTATGGGTTAGGGTTAACATCAGCTTACCAAATCCACAATTCTTTTTATCCTAATGATACTGTAAAGTCGAGCTTCATCCCTGAATGGGTTTGTTTTGCTATAATAACTGGCTATCTGTATATTGGCACTTTTCCACTACAGTACCAACTCGACTCGCCTCGCCTTTGTTTGCTTTTCCACTGTGTAAAAGTTGTACCTGTATCTGCTTTCGGGTACTTTTTTTCGTATCACCTCCGGCGAGGTTCTGAGGCGATAATAAAATGTGACGTGAAAACAATGCAGACTGCTGATTGGTCAGAGAGAATCGTCACTATTCACTGCGTCATCATTGCACGCGCCAGACGGAGTATCCTGAATAACCCCGCCATTTTTAAATAGTTTGGCCAGAGATTGCGCGATATACCCATTACTACTATTTAAACAGCATACACTCGATTTCCTCCATTGTCATGTGTGTGTGTGGGTAGCGTTTGTGTGTCGCGTAGAAGATTATGTCACGGTAGTTTCCTGTGGCGTCGCTATGGCGACCAGATACTATTGTGGTACTATCTGTAATGGAAAACGGAGCAAAAAGCGAGGCGAGGTGAGGCGAGGCGAGTCGAGTCGAGTCGAGTCAAGTCAAGTTGAGCTGGTACTGGTAATGGAAAAGCGCCAATTATACAGGTTATTATTTCATAAGTACTGACCGAATACAGTAGATAAATACATTGATATACAGAAACAACACTAATTTCCGCTGTGCTCTCTGCTCTTTTTGAGGGGGAAAGGATAATGATTATAAATGAGGGCTCTGCATCTTCGTTTTGCATCTGGATTCTTCCTCTTTATCTTCTCAGAAAAAAAGCCCCCCGGCGTGATGGTGAAACATTAGGGGCATTATGAGCAGTGCTATCAATTAACACTCTCAATCAAGCCCCAATGAAGCTGCCACTCTCCGTTAAGAGCCACCCGTTTCACCAGCTCCTCTCCTCTTTTTTTCCCCTCTCTGCTACAGTAGCTCTGGTGAGAACCCATCTTGAACTAAAGGAAGAGCAATCTAGCTCTGTAATGAAAGTCTGTATGACGGAGAGAAACAATTTCCCTCTTAGATGACTGAATAGATGAGTTACAAACCTGAATGGCATTAAGCCACTTGTGGTTTATTTAATTTGTGGGATGGAAATGTTTATATGCTCTTATATGTTGTTTTTGTTAATGGACATTATATAGGATTGTAAGCTTCTTTTGGTACGCTGTTGTTTAGGGCTGGATGAAATTGCTAAAAACAATATGCCTCTGTATTTTATGTGCTGTATCAATTTTGAAATAGATTTTTTTTGTCACACAGTAACACAATTTCAGCCAAACATCAAATGTTTCCAAGTATATTTAAAATGTTTCATGTTAAAATTAAATACAAGAGAATAATAAATAAGACATGTTCTTATTAAATGAACACAAGGGTGAATATAATTATTTTGTATATGCATCACTATAACAGGATATAGTAATAAATAGCAATATTGGATGCATTTTGACTAAAATATTTTAGATTATATATATAAAAAAATCAAAAATTGTGACTTCTGTGTGCATTGTTGATGATAACGTCAAAGAAGCATGAGTGAGTTTTGAACCGATTCACTTGAATGAAGATTTTAAACTAATTCAAGCAGCATAATTTTGTGATAGGCACAAAAAGCAAAATCACGACAAATGCATTGTGATCATTCAATATGTTTCCCAGCAATACTTTTGTTAAGAGAAGAAATGGCCTCAAACAACTGTGCAATTATTTCATCTCAGCATGAGTTTGATTGCTTCTCAATAATACTTTCTTTTTATGCATATATCAGTATCAAGATTTATATCCAATTTAAGAGACTTCCAGGGATACGAATGGTATGTTTTAACCCGATTAACTGGAACAATAAATAAGAGAACAAAGGAAAAATTATGTTAAGATAAGATAGAGAAAAGTACCACCGATTTGCTCTACAAAATGCATAACTGGAATTATGAATTTTTTTTTTTTTCTCTGTTGCTTGCAGGTTTTGGTTTTACGAGTCTGTCCCAAACCAGTGATTCATGCAACATTTGAATAATTCTGAAGTTTTGCTTGAGATAATTTTTAGATTTAACAGCAGAACCTTTAATCAGATTTAATCAGCAGTGCCACTAACACGAATATTTAATCAGCAGTGCAGTTTACAATGACCATCATTACAGCTTTCTTGGGAATAAAGCTGAACATTGCAGAGGTAAGCAGCGGTTTGTGTTGAGAGAGGTGTTTTGGGATGGATATAGTGCACCGTTCTCCGCGTTTTGATTATAGCCAAGCAACTCCACATAATTTAATGTTTAGCACGACACACCACTAATTAATAGCATTATTCTGAAAGTCACTGTGAATGGACCACTTAACTAAAACGCATCACTATGATGAATGTACTCACTGGTGTGCGCTGCTGGAGCTGGTAAAAGAACAGGCTTGCGCTTTAAATCCTGCGAACACACACAGACAAACACATTTCACAGTGATATACACTCAGCACCTGCGCACAGATGCTCGCACACACTCACGCGCACTCTCTATTTCTCATCAAGCTCTGTATCTCATCATAATTCATGCTCGATTCCTCCGCACCCCCCCCCCCCCCCCCCTGACAGGACTGAGATCATATCCACCATGAGAGAGTTTAACAGGGGCTTACATGAAAGAGCCGTTTCAGCATCTTCCCACCAACACACACACACACACACACACCTCTCTGCAGGCGGGAGTGGACTTGTTAAAGAGACCCCCAGCTTTTCTAATCGATATTTTTGCTGAATCAGAGAGAGTGTGCCCGTGCCCTCTGTGGGAGAATGCCGCTGCTTGTTGTCCTCTAAAAGCACACGTGTAGCGCCGCCGTAACCCTCTTAAGTGGATTGGTGAGAGGTGTGAGATTAAATGTATATAGGAGCTGATGGGAACGCGGGTTTTTGATCCTCGTATCGAGTAATCACCTAAACATGTTCTCTTCCTTGGCTAGAAACCTGCAGTTTGGTACATTTACCCACGCTTATTGAATATATTAGGCAGTGAAGAGCACAACAAAGGTTTCTGGTACAGCCTGATGTTTCCATTTGCTAGTTTTTCCTGCTTTCACTCGGGTTCTTTTATAATATAACAATGTAACATATTGTAATGTAATATAATGTAATATAATATAGTACCGGTATTTCTAAATAATATCTGCTAAACCATGTAATTGAACATTGTTTTCTTTTTTCTCACTCTATCTGTCTCTTTGTCGTTCTGTCTATCTGTTAGTTGGTCAGTCAGATAGAACTGTCATTGTATGTGGCTTTCTGTTTACGTTTTATTCTTTGGTTCTGTCTATTCTATCCATCATTCTGTCTGTTTGCTGTCGATCTGTATGTATGTTGATTGGTCGGTTGTTCTTTCTGTCAGCATTCCATCTAACCTTCTTTGGTTTTGTCTTTTGCTCTGTCCATTCTGTCTGATTTGCCTGTGTGTCATTATATGTATCTGTCGTTCTGTCTGTCAGTCAGCCATTCTGTCTATCTATTGTTCTGTGTGCTTTTCTCTTTATCATTATGTCTGTTATTCTACCATTATATGTCTATTATTTCAATTTCTATCCTTGCCATTCCATGCCTTTGTCTATCTGTCATTCTGTCTGTTGTTCTGTCTTTCTATTGATATAGTTTTGTCTGCCGTTTTGTCTGTCTATCATTCTATTGTCTGTTATACTATCTGTCAATCATTCTATCGTTCTGCCTGTTGTTCTGTTTATCTCTTACGGTTATATTGTTTAGTCTTTCTCATCCTAGGGTTCTATCTATTGTTCTGTCTGTTTTTATGTTTTAATATTTAATGAATTTGAACTTTTGAAAGACAGTTTTTTTTTGTTGGCCTGTGTGTCAACTTAAGTCTTTTATTCCACATACAGACATTTCCACCCCTGTTAATGACAGATACTCAAATGTCTTTTGCAAATCTCATCCAGTCTGAAGCTTGTGATTTATATATCACCCAAGTAGCCTCAGTAATTTTAATAAAACAACTTGTCTTCTCGATGTAGTAATAACAGACTTACACTTAAAAGCTCAGAGACATTTAGAATCTGTTGATGTGTTTAATAAACAGTGTCTTAACTTGGTGCCCTAGATATTGACATTTTATTATTTATTTTTAATTAATGTAAAACGGTGTAAATTATCCAAATTACAAAGGCCGCCTCTGTTCACATGCATGCTGACACATTGAGTGATCCCATTTCATTCTCTTCTTCCCATAAATACTCTCTTCCTCTCTCTCTCTCCTCCTCTCTCTCCTCTCTCTCTCTCTCTCTCTCTCTCTCTCTCTCTCCTCTCTCTCTCTCTCTCTCTCTCTCTCTCTCTCTCTCTCTCTCCTCCTTCTTCCTCTCTCTCTCTCTCTCTCTCTTCTCGCTCCATCTCCATGTGTAGATGTGGCAAAATACAAATGTTTAATGTTATTTTTAGGCAGTTAACATTCTTGCACATTTGCTCTGGAAAAAGCAGTGCTGGTGAGGGGCGCGTGATGAGCTTCACAAGCTGTAGGCGTGATACTGAGGCATTCTGATGTCACTGTCAGTGTTTACACCGTGTCTTCCCCCTGCTTACGTACCCTACGATGAGTGCGCTTTTCATACGCGTGACAGACACACAATAATGTGCTCCTTTTGTGCTTTTCAACTCAAACAAATGGGTTTGAAAACCAACCCGCCCCCACTCAGGGACTATGTCATGCTGTTGTCGATGAGACAGTCATTAAATATAAGATATGCCAGCAGCCATATCACCCTGTAGCCCAAGACTGGTTGCCCACTGAAGTTAAGCAGGGCTGAGGCTGGTTAGTACCTGGATGAGAGACTCCAGAGAAAACCAGATCGCTGCTGGAAGAGGTGTTAGTGAGGCCAGCAGGAGGCGCTCACCCTGTGGTCTGTGTGGGTCCTAACGCCCCAGTGAAGTGATGGGGACACTATACTGTAAAAGAGCACCGTCCTTCGGATGAGACGTTAAACCGAGGTCCTGACTCTCTGTGGTCATTAAAAACCCCAGGATATCCTTCGGGAAAAAGAGTAGGGGTTTAACCCCTGCATCCTGGCCAAATTTGCCCAGTGGCCTCTGTCCATCATGGCCTCCTCATTCCCATACACTGACTGGCTTCATCACTGTCTCCTTTCCACCAGTAAGCTGGTGTGTGGTGGGCGTTCTGGTGCAATATGGCTGCCGTCGCATCATCCTGGTGGATGCTGCACATTTGTGGTGGTTGAGGACATTCCCCCTTCCATGTAAAGCGGTTTGAGTACCTAGAAAAGCACTATGTAATTGTAACAAATTATTATTATTATTAAAACATTTACCCCAATAATCAGTGAGCAGATGTCATTTTTGAGAGGACACTGAACCGTTGATACTGGGACGGAGGCAGACTCTCCACCCATTCCTCATTCTCCACCGTCTGCTCAGCTGATTCATGTCCTTTATTTCTCTCTCGCTGCTGTTTATTTTCATTCAAATGGTTTGTTCTGCATGACTGACAGCAAGATAACAAATGGGTTTATTTGTGGCTAATTTTGAATTCACCAAATAATAAAATGAAATGACATCGACTTGAGCTGGATTTTACTGTTGTTGAATAAATACATCGTCTACCACATGAGTTTCACAATGACAGTTATCTTCTGAAAAGATCCGTCCATCCATCCATCCATCCGTCCGAAAATAATAATCAACTTCTCTCTATCAGCCAGAATTTTAATGGCAATTGTAATGTCAATGCCTCTTTTTCTTTCTAAGTCACAACACCAGAAAAAGACTATCAGAGAGAGATCATCTGTGTACGGCAGTGTAATTAGCCAAAAATAAATAAAAATACAAACAAAATTCCCTTACAGAACGCCACTGATAAAGATGTATTTAACACAATTGTGCTCATACTGTATGTGTAGGCAGAAAATCCTTCCTTTCAACCCCCCGTTGTTGGAGCAGATGTGTGCGTGTCATTCACTTTCATTTTCATTACAATTTAAAACGAGAAGATTTATAAAAAATGACATTTTTATAACATTAAAAATGTTTGGATTGTGCTAACTGAGATGGGAGTTTCAGTATTTGCCTGCATGGTCTTTCCATCTGTTGTTTCAGTTGTTCTCCGTTCATTCCTTCCCTCTTGTGAAAATGTCATGGAGTATTACGTGTTCAGTTCATGACAATTTAACGCATGGTTTGCGAATTGCCCAGCGGATTCAATTATCAGCCTCACTTTAATTGTAGTATTTAGCACTTTGCCAATAGGAAAATGTGTACCAGTAAATATACAACATTCAGCAGACCACACAGTTGTACGTCTTGTTACCATGAGCATTAATTGATTTCTCAGTTAAATGTGGGATAGAGTGATGCGTACAGGAAGTGCACGTCAGGGGCGTTCACCTTTTACCTCTGGATTTTGATGAAACTGGAATTGAAGTTGTAGAATTGTAATTGAAATTTGATAATGTGGTGCAGATGTCCCTCTCTCTTCCTCTCTGCCTTTAATATTCCCCCTCTTTCCTCTCAGCCTCACACCCTTTGTGTTGCTCTTCTGTTTAAATTTCAGAGAGCAGAACGGAATAAGAACTTGAGTGAAGATGATTATTAAGAGGATCTATTAGGAGACCCCAGCTCTGCATTAGTCTCAGATGTACGTAATGGCCTCTCGTCTGCTAAGAGCTCCCAAAACTATTTTGATGGCCTGTGATGAGTTTTGTATCTTCTGAAGTGTGTGGTCCTCTTATATCCAAAGTGCCAAAATGCCTGTACCTAAATAAACAAAGCACATAATGGCATGGTCTACTATTTGGCTCTTCACTTTTGGTCCCCATGGCAACACTTTGAAATGACTGAATGTCTGGACATTATCTATCTCTCCTATTTTGGTGCAATTTCCTGTTCGAAAATGAATGCATGCAAAACAACTTTTGTTTCCCCTTCTATGGAGTTGAGCTTCATCTGTTCATTTGTTTTCTTTGCTCCATCGGCTAAATCGTTGCGCTGTTGATATTATTCACGTTACCGACATTTTCTTATTATTATTCTTCTGAATTATATGCTGTGTTTTATAAAATGGCTCATTAAAGCAGTATGCAGGACATTAAAATGCTGTCATTTACTCGCCCTCATGTAGTTTCAAACCCAGAAGAGTGTCTTTATTCAGTAGAAAACAAATATAATTTTTTTTCTTAAAGGGATAGTTCACCCAAACATGAAAATTCTGTCATCATTTACTCATCCTCACGCTGTTCCAAAGTTGTTTCACTTTCTTTCTTCTGTGGAACACAAAATAAAATATTTTGAAGAATGTTGGTTAAAAGAATGCTCTGATATATTTCTCAAAATATATTTTATATTCCACAGACGAACATAAGTTATATGGGGTTGGAACCACATGAGGATGTGTAAATGATGACATAATTTTCATGTTTGGGTGAACTGTCACTTTAAAGACATTAATTTTTATTGCATGAAAACATGTAAACTCACAAACATGTTTGTTCTCAATTAAACTACCTTTTAATTGTAGCCCTTTTTTAGAGCCCCATGAAATCCCTTTTTTTTCTATAGGCTATTTTGTGTTTTCGTTTTTATTTTTTGGGGATTCTGTGTTTTGATTTAAAACCGATTTATATAAACTTTAACAATTAATCAGCGTTTAAAATGTAATCAAACTAAAATATACCAATTAACTTACTACAAAACATTACATTTTTATTTTTGTCAAATAAAATCAGAACTTTATATATTTAAAACATGGATGAAAAAATATATTGGTTTTATGAAATTCATTTGAAATAATAATATTATTGTTATTGTGAGAAGTACATTTTAGTGTACAGTAGTGATATATTTTTTGTCATAATTTCTTGAAGTTAATCCGAACTTTTATTTTGACGGTTTTTCGTGAAGATCTTTCAGTTTTAGTTTCAGTTTCAGTGTGTATTTGACAGTAGTTTTTCTCTAATGAAACGGTAAAAAGCGTGAAGTGACTCTCAAAGCATCACTGGAGATTACGTTCATGTGTTCATGCCTTTATATAGTGATATGGCAGATGCTTAAAGCACTGTGAGCATCACGTGTGAGTTTGTGCATCAGACGAAACCACGCTGTACATTCACGCAGACACAAGCGGAAATCACTTATTAGCGACATGCACTTGTTGTCGTGTTTATTTCTGCTGTGTGTTAGCCCATTGCGGGATGACAAGGTAACGCTTGAGTAATTAGTGAGGAGTTAGCATGTTTTACACTTTAAAATAATGGGCCACATCACTAGTAGTTCTTGCGGGATGACATGGTAACGCTTGAGTAATTAGTGAGGAGTTAGCATGTTTTTCACAAGTAATACAAGTTATTTAATTTTATATTTGACACATACTGTACAGGCATACATTTTTGTGAGGGACTAGTAATATTCAAACAAACATTGTAATCTGGAAGATGTGGTTTTGCGATTATCGCAACATAAATGCAGCCAATTTCTTCATTGAGGATGCAAATTGTTTTTGACAAGAGAACATCAATGTTTATATCCTAAAGAAAAGTCCTCCTCAGGCGGCTACTGTAACATAAAGGTAGGTCGTTGGAGTCTGAGACATTGAACTGACACTCAAAAGAGCTCCTAATAGTGAACTAATCCAATCATGTCAGCATCACTTCCTAATTATTTAAAATTTTAAACAAATTATCATTATTAGTATTATTCTGTGTTTAAGTTTGAATTAAACAGAGAACATACGTCCATCCTTTGGTAAGAGACAATCTCAACCTGTAGCTAATGTATTTGGGGGTATATAATATTCATAAACTGGTTTCCACAAAGAACCCATTTGAGGCACAAGCTTCTGAAATGTTATGACCATGTTAAGAGTAAAAAAAAAACACAATTGTTCACTTTTTAGACATGTTACTTTTGTGATTAGTAATTAATTGGTTATTCTTTCTTAGTTCACAAGTAGTTCTCAATGAGGATATATTTCTTTAGTAATAATCAAATACCTACCAAGGAACTACCTCTGTACTAAATTACCTATTACTTACTGCTTAGTTAATATTGCTTCCATATTAGTTAATAGTATTAAGTTCGGTGTTAATGCAGTACTACCTATTACTTCCTGCATAGCTACTTGTTAACTATGGACCATTATTCTAAAGTGTTACCGATTAATCCATATCCAGTAAAAATGACCAGAGCTTATCATCTTTATCAACCTAAATTTGAGCACAATCTCAATATGATACCGTTTATTGCCGAGCCCTATAGGTGAAACACATGAGATTGAGAAAATTGTGGACATTTTATTTTTATGGTAAAGTAAGTACATTCAATATGCCTCTTTTCAGAACCACTTCTAATCGTGAAGTTCAGGGAATCACATGTTCAGTGGTCCTTCAAAAGCCCCCTCACTGTTAACAGAGGTGCATGAGCAGCTCAGGTGAGGAAGATCAAAACCCAGTCAAGCATGAGTAATTGAAAGTGAAACACACCCCTTTAAATAAAAGTGTTTGCCAGATGAAACCATAAAGACAAAACCTTAGCAATGCTTTGCATCCCTTCCCAGCTCTAAATGTTCCCTTTTCACAGGAGACCTTCCTTTTAGCAGTACAGGTGTGTGTGTGTGTGTGTGTGTGTGTGTGTGTGTGTGTGTGTGTGTGTGTGTGTGTGTGTGTGTGTGTGTGTGTGTGTGTGTGTGTGTGTGTGTGTGTGTGTGTGTGTGTGTGTGTGTGTGTGTGTGTGTTTTGTGTGTTTGTGTGTGTGTGTGTGTGTGTGTGTGTGTGTGTGTGGTGTTGTGTGTGTGGTGTGTGTGTGGCATATGAAAAAAAGGAAGGTAAATGAGCTTGCATGCATAACCACACAAATTGAAGTGTGCGTGTGTGCGTGCGTGCGTGTGTGTGTGTAAATATAAATCTTATAATAATCTATAATAAGAATGAATTTAATCACCCTAGGTGTTTTAAATTAGTTTTCTTCCAAAATAAGTATATCCTTGTTTAATATAATTTTATAATGTAATCACAACAGCAATTTGTTATAAATTTGTTATAAGAATGTTTGTTATTAAAAATAATTACAATATTTCTTTAGGCTACATTAAAAACTAAAATTAAATTCATTCAACAGATTACAAGAGATAGGCTAGAGGTAATATAGACATGTGCCATGTTGTTACTAAAAATACAATAATATTATAAAATGACTATTTAAAGACTATTCAAAAAATGTGCACAATCAATTACTTTAAACATATAGATACGTATATTTGTAATGTACACAATATACCTTATTCACGGCAGCGCCATCTTTGATTTTTAATGAGAATGAAAGTGAGGCTGTGAGGGACAGACATGCATCTCTTCAATGGGCTGTACTGTTATTCAATGTGTTTTTGGATTGTTCTGCTCATGAAACACTGGAAAAATATCTTTCCAAGAAATTTCAGTTGACAAAAAACTCCCGACAATATATCTGTGGAAAATTGTAAGTAATCTAGGAGCTTTATTCAGCTTTTTACAGCGGATGCCATTGGAAACACCTGTCATGGCACTGCTCTGAATAAGGTCTATATGCATTTTCTTGAGTGATAATAATGTGATACTTGATTTCTACCGTCAATGTTCTTGGTATTAAGTCACCCTTTTTTCCCTAACATCACTAAAGATGATTCACAAACACTAATTTCACATAACTGTTACTTCTGCTATATTTATTCAAGTTTTATTATTTATACGAATATATACCCAATTATTTGATTTAAATGTGACTAGTTGCTACAGGCATGCATTAAGCGGTTCAATGTATAAATTAAACACACACACTTAGGACACATACATTAATGTAGTGTGTTGGTGACATTAACAGGCATATTGTTCCAAGGCTGAAAAAAAAGGTCACATAGACGTTCCCAGACTGGAATTAATGCAGTAGAACACTTAGCATTTCTGCCTAAATCATACAATGCATGACTTTCATGTGATTTCTAGCAAAAGCCCGGGGCCTAAATATAATTCTGTCACTCACTCAATTAATCTTTCACCTTTGAAACGGCGTCTGTGCATATACTTTTCACTTTAATAACACTGCTGCCTCATTATTACAGCTCAAAAATGTGGATGGCATCAATTTGAATGTGTTGGTGAGTTTAAAACGAGTTAATTGCCGACACAAAACAAAAACTCGGAAATCATCTCATGCATCAAGTATAATTATACAAAATAGCCAACCTCAGGTTTTCACCAGTGACAGTCCTTGCTTACTTTGTATAGAAGAAAAACACCACTTATATGCAACTCATTAGTCCTTTCTCCAAATTCAAAATATATGCAAATCATGTAATAATTATATTTATAAACATATATCTAAAAATGATTCAATTGTAAACTTATTATTTTTTGATTCATTTATTCATTGTTTGTTTGCATGGGAAAGTGCATGTTTGACATTTTTCATTTTAATAACTAAAATAAGGATGCATTTTAATAATAAAACAAATATTTATTTGTTTGTTTGTTTGTGTGTGTGTGTGTGTGTGTTGAGTAACTGCTCTGAAACACACAGGTTGAGGATCCAAATGCATTTATTAAAGGGTAATCCAAATACATAATCCAATAAACAGGCAAGAGGTCATAAACACAGGGTAAACAATCCAAACAATAACTCTCTCTCTCTCTCTCTCTCTCTCTCTCTCTCTCTCTCTCTCTCTCTCTCTCTCTCTCTCTCTCTCTCCTCTCTCTCTCTCTCTCTCTCTCTCTCTCTCTCTCTCTCTCTCTCTCTCTCTCTCTCTCTCTCTCTCTCTTTCTTTTGTTTGTTTGTTTGATTTTAGTTGGTTGGATGATTGATTAGTTGGTTGATTGATCGCAATTAAAATCTTTTTCTCGAAAGGGGCATATTTGATTAGGCAGGCTTCATCTGCTTTACCTATAACTATTATCTGTAGCTCCATAAATAATTTTGTATAGTAATTTCTGTTTGGTTGAGTTGAGGTCACCTTTTTCGCCTTTCTTCGCCATTGGCTTAGTTGGGGACATTTAAAGGGCCTATTTTTCCTTTTTTCTGTCGGGTCGGATTTTTCCCGCGCTGTCTGCGGATGTGACGTCAAGCGTGTCACTCTGCCACCACCGCTAGTCAGCAAGTAGCCTACACTCGCAAACTTATCTCAAACAATATATGTATTTGACTGTTCTTACCTCTGTAAACATAATGTTGACCTCCTTGCAACAGATGACTTGTGAAGTGTGCACGTACGAGCGTTGCGAGCAGAAAGGAAGAGCAGTTCTGTTTTTTGGCCACAGGTGTCAGTCGCGAGTTTAAATTTCAGAAAAACACATATAGGTCCTTTAATTTTGAATTTACAATACTATTACAACATTATTTTCCTGTAATTTCTGTAAAGTGGCTTTGAAACAATTTGTATTGTAAAAAGCCCTATATTAATAATGGCGACTTGACTTGACTTGAGGTTAGTCTGGGCAGCAGCTGACGCTCATGTAAGGTAGATTGGCATGTGATCCATAAATTGATTGTTTGAAGATGACCTCCTATTGTAGGTCACTTCTCAAGCCTGACCCAGATTTTCCAGCAGAGCTGCAGATGAAGGATGGCATTGTTCTTGGCAGCAGGCAGACAGTGGCGCTTCTCACCTGCCCCAATCCTGAGAGTCTTCTGGATGAGTTTGCAGAATAAACTGGGCTAATGGTGTGTGGCAGCATGGAGGCCTACAGTGGACTGAGATGAGGCCCGGAGCAAGATACGGACATTATGGGTCACAGGAAGTGCCTGATGTTTGCGCTAAAATGCACTGAAAATTGTCATTGTAATGTCATTTTTTTTATTACATTTATCTCACCTGAATGTTTGCTCACACATTGCATTTTTAAAATGGGGCCATTATGTTGTTAAGACTGTACGCAACACAAGGGCAGTATGATTCCAATCTTTGAATTAAACTGAAAATAATAGAAAGTAGTACAAATAAATACACTAGAGTAAAAATACAAATAGTGAGAATTAAAGAGAAATGATTTTGGATAGGTCTAACACTATTCAGAAATACAGAAACTGAATAAAGTCTATCCAGTGTTATTTTACATTTGATTATTTTAAGTCCTGACTAAATGAAATACATAGGCTATTAATCCTGATTCCTTGCAATTAAAGATATATGTTGTTGTTTTGACAAAAAAAATGAATGACACATATGTCTGCTGTCACTTTAAGAATTAATACACTGATCCATTACGGTTTTCATTATACCGTCACATGCGTTAAAAGCTTATTTAAGCACAACTGACTGTTTACAAGCATACTATCCAAGACCGACATTTTGACACAATTTTGCATGTTTTTTTTCCAGTAAAAGTGATATAATCAGAGAAAAAGTTAAAAACTTTTGTCACTCGCGAGCTGTTTGTAAGGCGGCTTTACTCTATCCACGCAGAGAAAAACATCTCTCAGAGAGCGCGGGAGTAGGCCTACTGAATAGTTTTAAAATCGCATGAATGTTTAAACTGGTAAGAGTTAAAGGGATACTCCACTTTTTTTACAACTCCCCCAGAGTTAAACAGTTGAGTTTTACCGTTTTCGAATCCATTCAGCCGATTTTCTGATATTTAGAAGAATATCAGTAAGCAGACAGTTTCTGGTCTCATTGACTTCCATAGTAGGAAAAAAATATACTATGGAAGTCAATGAGACCAGACAATGTCTGCTTACTGATATTCTTCTAAATATCAGAAAATCGGCTGAATGGATTCGAAAAAGGTAAAACTCAACTGTTTAACCATGGGGGAGTTTTAAAATGAGCCTATTTCCAAAAAAAGTGGAGTATCCCTTTAAAAAGACGTGATAATGATCAACATTAGTTACGATGCAATGCTGGCCCGTTTGTGCAAGTGACGATTCCGTCATGTCCCGGCTGAGGGCACTGTGCTGGAATTTATTTTCAACGAACTACCTTGTCTATTACATTTACCTTTTCATGTAACCATTTAGCTGACACTTGTCTAAAGTGACTTGAGAACAATAGAAGCAATCAAAACAACAAGAGGGCAACAGTATGTAAGTACTAGTTAGTCTAACAAAGTGCATGTAGCAAGTTTTCTTTATCTTTTTTCTCAGTGGGTTGTGTGTGAGTGAAATTTCATTGTGCCCTTTTATTTTGCTCGCTCTAGGACTGGCAGAGTATTTCATCATAAGCCAAATAAAGCATGAGATTTGGTTTCATTGCTGTGCAAATGGTTGTATTTTACAAATGAAACAACATGAAGGTGAGTGAATGATGACAGAGTTTTCATTTTCAAGGCTCAACGACGATCTTGTTCAGCTTTTATTATTTTCCTGCCCTAATTTTTCCTGTCCTACCCAACAAGAAAAAATACCAATTTTTATTTTTAGGAATGCATTTTTATATTTGGTAGGATTTTTTTTAAATTCCATTTTCTTTTTCATTAACATTTCATTAACATCTTTCAAAAAAAAAAAGTTATACTGTCAAGTTAATCTGACATGAACTGTCCCATAGATGTATTTGCTTATATTTCTCAGGCTAGACCATGTCAATGTGCATGTGCAGTCATAAGCGTGCCACTCATAGCACGGTTTCTATGGCAACAAAAAAGCTTCTAATGGCATGCTGTGAGGTGATGACTTTACCATAAGCGATTGGCGACTATTCCACCATATTGCGTGTTGCACTTTCTCCCATTTATATTAGTATGAGTGCACTGTCTTTTTAAATAAAGTATTTGTTGGTATGCATTTTTACAACAGTGCCCCATCCTTATTTTTGAACCCATGTTACAGTGCACAGGGCACATGTACTATTGTTCTCTCTCAATAGAAACCCAGAAAGCCTGCCATAATGCTTTTGCTTAATATCTCTGCTTTCCTGGAAATGAGTGGAAATACAGTAGTAACAAACTATTTAATTTGACTTGAAATCTATTTGTTTTGGTTTAAGGCATTAGAGTCATTCAGTGACCCTTGTGGATTCTTTCTACTCTGTAACATTGCTAGCAGGATAGTTTGATAGTTTGAATGTTACCCCCCCCCCCCCCCCCCCCCCCCCCTCAATCCTTTTTAGAGTTCCATGAGGATGGTAATGTTGACGGAAGGCTAATTATACCACAACGAGGAAGCTCTGGGAAAGCATCCAATGTCCACAGACGTTCTTACACGACTGACTTCACAGTTGTTTGTAGCTGAAAGTCTTTGAGCGGTGGAACTGAAGGCATAAGTACGTCAGCATGAGCCTCATCTACTTCTGTGCCACTCATTCTCTTTGTGTATGACAGTATTCATTTTCTCGTTTAGAGACCTCCCATTATTTGATGATTTAAATATGTTGGAGTGGCTGGCCATCTTGCGCTTTTGTCCTTGAGTGCCTTTGTCTACCACTTGCATCAAGATTCACAAAATCAAATTGCTTAAGTTTATGTGTGTTAGTGCCGTCTTGTGTGTGCAAATGTTCAGGTACACTGGCTGAAATGTCTGGATGATGTCTCATTATTAAATACTTGAGGAAATGTTTGCTGGAAAACAAGAAATGAATCTGTATGTGTAAACCTATTCATGGCCTAACCCTCTTTTGATCAATATTGTCTACTAACGATTTTGGTTTGTTTGTTTGTTTATTGTTCTTTTTTGTGTGTGTTCATTGTTCTTGTGTCGTTCAGTTTTGTTTGCATTGAATTATTCTAAAACTTAGTCTCATGCCATCAATTTACAACTTTAAAGCATGCTTTAAGCGATTTTCATCCATTTTGCTAACTTCTTCCAGACTGCTGAATTAGACCACCCAAACCTGCCAGTTTTCTGGCCACATCATCACTCCTTTTTGCAGTTTCAAGAGCCTAAATCTATCACAGAGACAGATGAGATTGCTGAGGACGCCCGTATCAGTGAAATCTGACAGTTCGGAGGGACATGGTAGAGGCATGGTGTTCCTAAAAAAGCTCAAAGCACCTTTATATCCTATTGCCAAACTAAATAAATGTTAAAAAACCTGAGTGAAAATGGCTGAGAGAAGCCGATCTGATAAATCTGGAGAGTTTTCAAGACTTTTATCTTGGGTTGCTGTGTCATTTAAACCCCACAGGATGCTGCCACCATATGTGACCTCCTTTTTTGGCATACAGGACCCTTAGTCACTTTTCATGACTCACAGGATGGCAGAAAGGACTAATGCATTGCGCTACTTGTTTATTTTTCATGAATAGTGGCCTTCATCCTGAGATGTTTCATTTAGAGCTGCACCAATATTAACATTGTGGCATATAAGCCAATAATTCTTTGCGTGTTATGGCTGATAAAGATAAATGGCCGATTTTTAACCGGAAGTTTTTTGTTTTGTTGCAAGGTGTTCTCACATTGGCAATTAAAACATGAAAATTCTTACATATAGCCCATTGAAATATCCAGTATCTAAACAATTACTAATATCATGAGATAACCAATATGGTACAGACATAATGGAAATTTCATAGCGTGAGATGTTACACTTATTTGCTTATACAAAAGATTGCCCTTTGGTTCTTGTTTGGGGAATTGATTCATATTTGGGAAATGTTTTGACACTGTCAAAAGCCTGAATATATTGTGTCTCAAACGTGACTGAGTAGAAATTCAACTGATATCTTGTTTGTTATTAATTTGAGTGCAATGTTCTCTTTAAAGTATGCTGCAAGCTTAGCAGTAAACACTCTGAGCCTGCTTTATTAATGACTGATTTATTAGCAGGGGTTCAATAAGGAATGCTAATACAAACATGTGAATCTTCTTTAGCAAGGCTTATGTTTACAGTAGGGTCTTTATTGGGGGGCAAATGGGATTTTTCCTCAGAACAAAGTTAATTTCATCAGAAGTCATAGTTCCCGCAGAATTTAGCTGCTGCTTTTAGCATCAGTTAGAAATCATGCCTAGTGGCTTGTGACTAAATGTTTCTGACAGTTAATTACCCCGAGATTGTTTTTTCCATCCGCAGCCTATATAGCTAATGACAAGAACGAGGCTCTTGCTGCTTAACTTTACGGTGCCCTACATCTTTTTTCAGGACAATAGTGTCTGTCATTGATCCCATTTTCTCCCCCCATTTTGTTAAAAATAATTGTTTTGACAAAATTTTCATTTGCAATACCATATTTCCTTCACATTCATAATGGCCAATTTGATTGATTGGCTGTAATGCCACACTTCATGTTAATTTATCCTGAACTTAGGATGTAAATTAAAATAAATGTTGTTTTTCAAATGAATATGTTTTAAGGTGTCAGATTGTGAATTATACAGAGCCATGGGAAGCTAATGCTTCAGTTCTGATTCTGCAAAACATACACATACCTTCATCTGCTTGCATTAATATTTTAGGCCGATTCTCAGCAGCCTTTGAGCATTTGCTAAGTGACTTGAGCTAAAAGCTCTTCTGACAGTTTCTGTTCACCCACAGTTTTCTGCTGCCTCCTTTGCTGTGCACTCACTGACTGCCTTTTCTTCTACTCTTGCTGCTTTTCTTCTCTTAGTTGTTTGTGTTCAGGGTCAGTGGTTATAAGTTGGGTCTTTGGTGAGGTTGTGTTTGTTTTGAGTCTTCAATGGTTGAACAGAAAAAAAACTGCTACTATTCAAAAAGTAGCTGAATTGTATCCATTCATGTGATTGTGCTCTCAGTAGAGAATACTTGCATCTGTTTGTGGGTGATAAAGTAGACTGTGACCTCGCTTAAAATGTGTAGCATTTGTTAGCCTGTGTCTAGCATAGGATGCTAGTGTGAGGTCTAGCAAGTCTGTCTCTGGCAAGTCTGCCAACTTGCAAAACTTGCTGCCTAAACTGAACACTTCCGCAAAATGCATATGACCATCTCTCTGCAGTCAAACTTCAAATATGTTAGTCACAATGTATTGGTCACTCTTGTCCATGCATTTGCAGGGAATGGGTACTGGTGCTTTCAAGCTTTAAAAAAATGGCATGAAGTATCATAAATGTAGTCCAAATGTGCTTTTATTCCAATCTTTTGAAGAAGTCTTGACATTGACTGATATAACTTTTTCCCATTAGTCTCTCATAATAATATATATTTATAATACTAATAATAATAATAATAAATAACCATAATACTATATTTAAAAAAAAAAAAAAAATATATATATATATATATATATATATATATATATATATATAGTTTTTAAATTATTTATTTATTTACAATATAAATATTTGAAATACAATTAATTCATTTCAGTTGTCGCCACAATAATTAATGATTAATAATAAAAAACCTTAATGCTATATTGTTACAATGTATTTATTTATTTTTATTATATAATAATTTATTTATTTATTTACTTTTAATGTAAATAATTGAAATATACAGTTTTTATTTCAAATTTGCCACAATAATGAATGATTAAATCATTTCAAATATACAGAGTAATAATACTAATAATACACTAAAACTTATATATTTTTTAAGTTTGTTTTATTTATTTATTCATTTATTTATTTATTAGTTCTTGAAATACACCTGGTGCAACTCAGACACATCATCAGTGATGTACCCTGGGTTCATTGGGTGTTTCGGGTCTCACAACATCTCAATAAATAATTATAATAAAAATACTTTTTTATTGCAAGTACTGTATAATATAGGATGGTCTATATTCCATCACGGGAAGGCGGAGAGAATATGTGCTTGACTAAGAAAATGAAAAGACACCAGTCTTATCCTTAGGGGCAACAGAGTTGTTGCTCAAACATGCATGCATGACGCATACACACACGACATAATGTACAGTACATTAGGTCATGTGTGCATATCTCTCCTCACATTGTACATGTACAGCAGAGGTTTGGTCATTCCTTGATGTTTTCTTCACATTCAGAAAGCTCCCTGATGCCCCTCACTCCATCCTGCAACATCAAAGAGACTGACCTGAGCCAGATTCTGCATTTCAATATCAGAGAAGCAGAGACTGAGAGAGGGAGAGCATCTTTCAAAAGAAGTGTTTGTGAAATACAGATTGAACCCTGTATTCTGTAATCTTTGGAATATGACAGAAACCTGCTGAGCTGCTTACAGAGCAAGTGTCTAAAGTCATCATCGGCATATATAAAAATTTCACCTATTGTAAAGTAAATGTATAAAGTACACCTAGATGTATAAAGCAAAAGGTAAATAACTTAAAGGGATAGTTCACCCAAAAATGAAAACTCTGTCAGTAATTACTAACCCTAACCCTACTAACATGTCGTTCCAACCCAGTAAGACCCTCGTTCATCTTCGGAACACAAATTATTTGTGATTAAATCTGAGAGCTGGATCACTCCTCCATAGGCTTCTAAAGGATTGAAACTTGACAGCCCTGAAAAGTTATTAAAGAAATCGTTAAAAGAGTCCAAGTGACTACAGTGCTCAATCTTAAGTTTATAAAACGACGAGAATACTTTTTGCGTGCAAAAAAAAAAAACACACAAAAATAACGACTTTATTCAACCATCTCTTCTCTTCCATGTCATTCTCCTAAGCAGCACTTGTGGGTTCTACATCACACGTAGGCTCACTATTGGCTAACGCTGGTCATGTGTGTGATGCGTGTGACGTTCAACCAGAAGCGTTGCGCAATAACACTACGTGAAATCTCCAGGCCCAAAGAGAATTCTTGAATAGAGTCGCTATTTTTGTTTGTTTTTTGCGCTCAAAAAGTATTCTCGTAGCTCGATAAACTTAAGATCTAGCCACTGAAGTCAGTTGGACTCTTTTAACGATTTCTTTAATAACTTTTCGGAACTGTCAAGTTTCAATCCTTTAGAAGCCTATGGAGGAGTGATCCAGCTCTCGGATTTAATCAAAAATATCTAAATTTGTGTTCCGAAGATGAACGAAGGTCTTACGGGGTTGGAACGACATGAGGGTGAGTAATTACTGACAGAATTTTCATTTTTGGGTGAACTACCCCTTTAATTATGTCACCTCACAAGGTTGCTGCCTAGGCATTGAAGCAGCTCACTATAGGTTTTTGAACAGAGCTACAGTGTTTTTGCCCAGTTATTAACCTATTATTTTTCTTTGTTGGGGGAAACTTACTACATGTCGTTATCAATCTCTCTATTTTCTTTTTGGAAGTTGTGAAAACTCTATTGTGGAGTTTTTCTTTTGCTATTTGAACAAATGGAATACCAAAAAAATAATAATTTAATTTAGTCTCTCATGCATCGCTATAGATATTAACCCAACTATGACGACTTCTGCTTCTGAGAAACCCGGAAATGTGAAAAGGGTCAGTTGCCAGGATGTAATATTCCTACTCTAATTTTACAGCTCAAGTGATTGGCTCAAAATAACTGTCCAAAACTGAGTCGCATTAGCAAAGATTACAAACTGTATACAACACTTCGCGGCTGTCCAATTCACAATTTCTCCATGTATTATAGACCTCCTTGACTCTGGTCCACTATATAGACCAGCATAAACCAGCTTTGGGCCAGCACTCTGGTGTTTTCAGCAGGCTATAATGACAGAAAATAATAGTGTTCCAAATAGTCAGTGCACTCATACACAGAAGTACACTCAGAGCGCAGAACTGCCTTTGAAACATGTATTAGACCCGAAATAGCTGTTTAACATTTATATTGCACCATTCAGCCTGTTAGTAATGACTTTTTCGGCTCTGTGCGCAGTGCTACGCTAATGCTACATGATTCCATTTTCAGTCGTGGCAGGTGCAAATGTAGGTGTTTTTGTCTTCGTAAGTTCCGTATCAGTGTGGAATAACTGGATTGTACGTGCCACCCTTTTGCACGGCCAAACCCCGTCTGTAACGTGCTGTTGGTGGATGTGGCTGAATTGACAGTATGTTGGATAGGCTGAGCTGATTTCTTTCACACTCTCATTAGCCTCTGTAATGGACTACTGCCATTCTTCTCAGTCAACCGCAGGCAGGTTGCCACGTTCAGCTCGGTTTGGCTCCGCTCATTCGCCGCAGCTGTCGTTCACTTTGCATTGTCTTCCCGCGCTTGTCTTGTTATTTGTTGTTTTTTTTTGTCCTGCGAGTGATGTCAAAGGTAGAGGTAAACAATCTGTCTTCCAGTGGAGAACTTGTTGGAGCCATTTCGAGGAACATGTTTGCTTTCTCCGTCTCAAACAGTAGTCCCCTCTAACGCAGTAATTGTGTTTTGTCTCTTTACACCCATTTTTCTCTTGCTGTCTAGCTCCGAAGAGCACGGCATATGAGATGGGGGGTTTTGTGTTCTCATTAGCTGTGGATGTTTATCAGTCTTTCCCATCTCTGTATCACATATCAGGATTAGCTCTGCCGTACGGCAGCTTAGACTCTCTCACCCGGCTCGCCGTTTTGTCTTACCTCCGAATCGCTGTTTTGTGCGGATTAGACCGCCGTTGTCTTTGGATAAGCCCGCTTTTGTGCTACGGTTTGAGTAGGAGAATGGCAACATCCCGGTCCCGCGTGGAGCCTTGCAGAACGGCGATTTCTGTTGCGTGCCGTATCGACAGACTTTTTCCAAAATAAAACTTTGGAACTTCTGGTCTGGTGTCGCATTTCCCAAATGAAATGCCAGAATTGTGTAGAAGGAACACGTTTGAGGTGTCTTGTTGAATAAAATATTGTGACAGTTGGATCTACATCATCATCTTTTTATAGAAAAGGAATGTGTTGGCATGCTGAACAAATGACAGGAAGAGAAAGGAAGAGGCTGGTTTTAAGTGAACATCTTGTCTATCAAGGTTTTGGTGCTGATGGTTTGTGTGACACAGGATTTATTCTTAAGCCTCAGCCTTATTTATCCAGTGGAAAACGACATCTACTGACCTTTTTGACATGCTGTATGTTGCACATCCTAGCTCTGTCAATACAAGAGTGTGATGTGATCATGCAAATTAAATTAATGGGATGTAAACAAGTCTAATTGCATTAGAAATATGCTAACCAATCAAATTAATAACCAGCAGAAATCAAAATCGGCCATACCTGTGGAGAGAAAACGCATCTATCCCATAGTGGCCCAGCATCCTGCTGTTAAACCATCAGTGGGGATCCTGACAGCCCTGACAGTCTTTCATCCATTTTTTTTGTACATTCTGTCAGTGTTCCAGTTAATCGCTAACTCTCAGAGCAGAAGCACATAATGGTCACATGGACTTCTTAGAGTGCTTTCATGTTAGAGATGTTGGTGTGGGCCTGAGACTATTTGACACGTTTAGTTTGATTAAGTTGGTGCGAGTGCAGTTTTTCAGTTCAAAACACACTTGCATACTACAGCCTTTCCTCAAACAATGCCATTAGGATTATATGGAAGAAAAATAGAAAATGAGAGGTGGGCATTAAACAAATAGAGAAAATAGAGAAATAAAATATGACAAATAAATAAATAAAAAAATCTAACAAAGCACATTGTAAACTAAAATAAGGTGAAGGAAATTACATGTACTATGCACCTGACATGTATTATGCATTTTGTTATCTACTTTATTATTGTTTTCTGCCTTTTTTATTTTGTTTAATGGATTTTATTTTATTTCCTTTTTTTATCATTTATATTATTTTATGACATGTATATGTTTCCTGTGAAGCGCTATGTGAACAATGTTTGAAAAGATGCTATACAAATACAATTGATGACTTAATTGGCATCTTTGCCCACTCCTGGTTACATTATTATATTAAAATCCATTTCTCACAGCTTCTTGTCTCTGAATAAATTGCCTTCAGAGAATAGCTCACATTCTTTATTTTTCTTGCAGTACTTCCACAGCAGACAAACACCAAGTGCCTGTGCATGTAAAGTTTGAGGGTAAATCCAAAGCGACCACAAACATGAATAAAACATTAAAACTAGCATTTCTGAGTAAACAGCAGCTGCCTAGTTCTTACGGTGGTACAAATGTACAGTATAAAAAGAAACCAGTGGGATCAGGAGGGGGGGATCAAATTATTATTATTTTTAATTTGCCACGCAATCGATCCAATAGCCTTTCCTATGTCATTTCTTTCCTGAAATAGAAGGCAATCTCGACCAGCTTATCATTTGTCGTTATAATTTTTATGGCTAGTGTGGATTTACACAGGAAGGTCACCAGTGTCACTACTGCTGTGTGCATTATATAGAACTGACGTTCGCAAGGTTAATTGTTATAAATAGAGGTTTACCTTTAATGCTGATACCTTTGGAAAAATCTCTAGCATAATGCTATGGTGCAATTCATCAGCAGACTCAATCGATCTGCCCTCACTTTCGCTGTGCACAAGAGCTGGTTTTGTGGACAGGAAAGAGGATTGTTAATTAAGACTCTGTTTAGGTCAGAGAACAAACACAGGGTCAATGGATTGTCTTTTTGCATTTGAAATCACCCCAGTGGACAATTTACATCAATGCAAGGCTTTTGCAGATCACTTCCAAGTTTCTCTGCACATTTTTGGCAGTTAAAATTGAAAATTAACTTGGATGTCCTTTAAATGAGAAGCATGACCAATAGAGCGCCGAGGAATGGTCTCCTAGGTCAGCATTTGTCCTTATTTTAGAGTCTTTATTGATAATCAATTGCTTTCCACTTCACTGTATACCAGCACACAGACAGGTTTCTCCACTATCCCTGAATACAAATACATGTAACGCTGTTGGCCGTTGATTTAGGTAAGCCGCTTTAGGATTAGAGTGATTCATTATGGGTAAAGCCATCCAATTAAACATTCCTCATAGACACCCCACTGCATGAGTCACGCTGGCTCCGTGCTTTTAGCTGATTTGAATCTGGTTGAGAAGGTCTTCATCTGAATTTGTTGGAATTCGGTTAAAATGTCTCTGTTTTGAGGAGTAAGAGTTGCAGATGCTTTAAACCTGCTGTACCTTTTCCCTAAATTAGACACATAAAATAACCTTTGTGTGATTTGTGAACGTTTGTTATTCTAACAAATAACCTTTTGATTGGCACCATATGTGGTCTTTCATGAGATTGACTGTGTTAAATAATACATTTATTTACACTATAATGTTCTTTTTGTGTGATTTTTGTTATGCATTTTCATTTGCAGGTTTTATACGTTCTCTGATCATGCCGTTCAGAACAATTGGCTTAAATAACCATCATTGTTAGAGTTAATAGTTAAGATCACATGAGTCATTCACACTTTAAACTATGCACTCCCTGAGCTGATATGTCAAGTCAGCTGTTTAAGAAATTATTGCAAGCTTTATGTATCCGTTGGCTGTGCCTCCAGATGTTACTTGATTTAGCTCCAGATGTTTACCTGTAGCATGGGCCACATATCCAGCAGTGAATGGGGATTTGTCATGCGTGTCGTATTTGCAGTTTTGGGGAAATATTTTTGAAGCTTATTCATAATCTAATTAAATGGTCAAATACAGACAAGTTGTTTTTTTGAGTAGTTAGCAACACTGCAGCTTTGGTTTATAAATCAGCTCTTGAATACTTTTCTCATAAAAAAAATAAAAAATTCAAAAATTTCATATTTGAAATCACCAATTAAATCTGACAACAACTGTCTTTTCTACGCGTTCAAACCATGACAAAAATAGCATTTTGTTTAAGGCTGGACCAGCCAATGCACACTGAGTGTTTCTATAGCAGCCAGAGATTCCAACCCGATCTCACGGGAATTCGTACGAATTTTACGAGGTGGCTAATTCGTAACAATTCGTACAACCTCACTCGTACGAATTAGTACAATTTTTGCTAAATCGTACATATTTTACAAGTTGCCAAATTCGTACGAATGACCTATCCCTGACCCCGCCCCTAAACCTAGTGTTTAGGTAGAGGGTTTAGACAAATCGTACAAATTCGTACGAGTGAGGTTGTACGAATTCTTACGAATTAGCTACCTTTTAATCACTCGTACAAATTAGTACGAATTGGTTGTGAGATAGCGTTGGAGATTCTAAAGGTAGCTTCAGTGACTTTACAAATTGGCGATTAACTCTTTTATTTTAAAGGCGGAACTTATTCCACCACACTGCACTTTGTACCTTTTCCTATTGAAAGTAATATGAGTGCACCATCTTTGTATCTAAAGTATTTGCCATTATACAGTTTAGCCTCATACAAAAATATTAGACATAGCATTTGTGTAAGTGACCTATATTTCATAGTGGAATATTGTTTACTGTACGATATACCGGGTTTTGTTTAATTATTTGTAAAAAAAAAAAAAAAAATGGTTCTTTTCCCCTGATATCCTTGTTTGATTTTAATTATGTGATGGGGAATCCTTTGAGATTCGCACCCTTAGGCTTAAAATCAAAGCGAGAGGAGTTCCACCCTGGGAGGACGAAGACAGTTGTGGAGGTCACAGCGGGACATTTCACACAGCAGGCTGTCCTTGTCAACTTGTGCTCTTGTTTTCCCTATTGGGTGATGCACTAAAAAGCTGGAGGAAAAGACTGGAAATTGCCTGTTCATGTAAATGAGAAAATCCCAAAACTGTCCCCCCGAAAAAATATTAAAGCTGAATTTTCAGCACCATTACTCCATTCTAATATCCTGAAATGCTGCTCAAGAAACAGGAGGTTGGTGCTACTTAATATTTTTGTGGAAACCATGATACTTAAAAAACAAATAATAATAATTAAGTGTTTCAATCAGTTTTGCATATACAGGGGTTGGACAATGAAACTGAAACACCTGGTTTTAGACCACAATAATTTATTAGTATGGTGTAGGGCAGGTGTGCCCAACCCTGCTCCTGGCGATCGACTGTCCTGCACAGTTTATCTCTAACCCTGATCAAACACACCTGCCTTTAATTTTCAAGTACTCCTGAATACCTTAATTGGTTGTTAGGCAAGGCAAGGCAAGGCAAGTTTATTTATATAGCACATTTCATACACAATGGTAATTCAAAGTGCTTTACATAGGAGAAAATAAAACAATCAAAACAAATAAGAATAATTAAAACATTTTAGAATAAGAAATAAAATAAAGTACAGTAAAAACAGTCGGACGAACAGTGGCACAGTGCTCATTCAGTAAAAGCATAGCTAAACAGATGTGTTTTGAGTCTGGATTTGAATGCGACTACTGTAGGAGCACATCTGATCTCTTCTGGAAGCTGGTTCCAGCTGCGGCTGGCATAGTAGCTAAAAGCAGACTCTCCTTGCTTAGAGTGAACCCTTGGTATTTCTAACTGATGTGATCCTAATGATCTGAGTGATCTGTTGGGTTTATATTCAGTGAGCATATCTGCAATATATTGAGGTCCTAGCCCATTGAATGATTTATATACCAGTAATAATACTTTAAAATCAATCCTAAATGTAACTGGGAGCCAGTGTAAAGACCTGAGGACTGGTGTGATATGTTCATATTTTCTGGTTCTGCTCAGAATCCTAGCAGCAGCGTTCTGTATGAGCTGCAACTGTCTTATGGTCTTTTTAGGAAGGTCAGTGAGGAGTCCATTACAATAATCCACCCTGCTGGTGATGAAAGCATGCACAAGTTTCTCTAAGTCTTGACTGGAAACAAAGCATCTAATTCTTGCAATATTTTTCAAATGATAGTATGCTGATTTAGTTATTGCTTTGACATGACTACTGAAACTAAGGTCTGACTCTAGAGACACACCAAGATTCCTGACTTGATTTTTAGTTGTTAGACCTCTAGAGTGAAGGTATGCATTCACCTTGAGAACTTCATCTTTGTTTCCAAACGCAATGACTTCAGTTTTGTCTTTGTTTAACTGAAGATAGTTTTGGCACATCCAACCATTTACTTCATCAATGCATTGGCACAGGGAGTCAATGGGGCTGTAATCGTTAGGCGATAGGGCTAAGTAGAGCTGTGTGTCGTCTGCATAGCTGTGGTAAGAGATTCGGTTCTTTCTCATTATTTGGCTCATTGGGAGCATATACAGGTTGAATAGGAGTGGTGCAAGAATTGAGCCTTGGGGGACTCCGCATGTCATGGATGTCCACTCAGACTTATGGTCTCCTATACTCACATAATAACCTCTCCCTTCTAAGTAAGACCTGAACCATTTTAGGACTATCCCAGAAAGCCCCACCCAGTTTTCCAGCCTGTCAATAAGTATGTTGTGATCGACAGTGTCAAATGCAGCACTGAGGTCGAGTAGTACCAGCACTGATAATTTGCCTGTATCAGTATTTAAGCGAATATCATTCTCTGTGTCTCTGTGCTGTGATGCGATCGGAAACCAGATTGAAAATTGTCAAAGTAACCATTCAAGCTTAAGAATTTGTTCAGCTGATTGAAGACAACTTTTTCAATGATCTTGCCTATGAAGGGAAGATTTGAGATCGGTCTATAATTGCTTAATATGGTCTTATCTAGATTGCTCTTTTTCAGGAGGGGCTTGACAACTGCAGTTTTTAGGGAGTTTGGAAAACTCCCAGAGAGAAGTGAGGCATTTACCACTTCTAGGAGATCTGCTTCTAAACTGTTTAACACACTTTTGAAAAAAGATGTGGGAAGTGTGTCAAGGGCGCAGGTTGATGTTTTAAGGTGCTGTACGGTTTCTTCCAAAATTTTGCCATCAATTTCTTCGAAAACAGACATAGTAACTACTTTCTCAGGTAGTGGTCGGATCTGTTTGACCCCAGCACAACTCAAGGATGAGCTGATCACCTTTCTGATATTATTGATTTTCTCAGAGAAGAAAGAAGCAAACTCACTGCACTTGCTGTCTGAGAGCATTTCACTGGGAATCTGGCTTGGGGGGTTTGTCAGTCTCTCTACAGTAGCAAAAAGAGTGCGTGTGTTGTTTAAGTTGCTGTTTATAATATTTGAGAAGAAAGTCTGTCTAGCTTTGCCTAGTTCCATATTAAAAGCATGGATGCTGTCTTTGTAGATGTTATAATGGACTACAAGTTTTGTCTTCCGCCACATGCGCTCTGCTCTTCTGCATTGTCTTTTCATATTTTGCACTGCTGTTGAGTTTCTCCAAGGTGCTTTTTGTCTACCACTATTCTTCCTGACTTTCGCAGGAGCAATATCATCAATTACACTTTTAATTTTTGAGTTAAAAGATTCAAGGAGAAAATCAACAGAGTCAGCAGATATGCTTGGTTTTAATGATATAGCCTTCATAAATAGCACACTAGTGTTCTCATTTAAGCATCTCTTCTTGACAGACACAGATCTAGCTTCAATGGCAGGAGAGATCAAAATATCAAAGAAAATACAGAAATGATCAGACAGTGCTACATCCTTAATAACAATCGATGAGATGTTTAGACCCGTACTGATAAGTAGATCTAGAGTGTGTCCACGATTATGTGTGGGTCCATTTACATGCTGTGTCAGATCAAAAGTTTTTAAAACAGTTTTGATTTCTTTTGCCATATTGGTTTCTGCATTATCTATGTGAATGTTAAAATCTCCAGCAATGGCAAAACAGTTAAACTCAGAGGAAATTGTTGATAACAGTTCTGTAAAGTCCTCAGCAAAGGCTGGAGAGTATTTTGGAGGCCTGTAAACAATAATAAGTAAAATACGTGGAGCACCTTTTAACACAATACCCAGATATTCAAAAGATGGGTAATTCCCAAGTGATATTTGCTTACATTGATAGACATCTTTAAAAAGAGCAGCCTCTCTTACCCGCTCTGCAAGCACTCATAAAAGTAAAGTTAGGAGGGGATGTTTCATTGAGGACTGTTGCACTGCAGCTGTCTTCTAGCCAAGTTTCATTTAGAAACACACATCTCCAGGTTGTATGTGGTTATTAAGTCGTTGACTAGAAGTGATTTATTTTTAAGTGAGCGGATGTTTAAAAGTGCTAACTTAACAGTCTTACTTTTTGTCCCCACAGCGATCTTAGTTTGGCGTGTAATAGGCACCAGATTAGATGGGTTTGCTGTACGGCTTTTGAAGGCCTTAGATTTTCTATCATGTAGTTGAACAGCAATAGGGAAAGATTCAGGCACACTGGGTTCCCGCTTGTTTTGTAAACATTTAAGAAAGTTACTGTTATCATAGCGGGGACCCGGCACATATCACTGAGAGCTGGTATCAGTTGTTTTTGGTACACAGCGAGCCGCTGGAGGAGGGTGCGGGCCCTGGCGCTGTGGCAGAGGCCGAAGAGCTCTCACAGGAGGAGGGGGAGGGCGAGCTGGGCCCGCAGGCTTTGGTGGTTGTGGGGCCTGCCGTTTTTTGGTTGACATCTGGGGGCTTGCAAAAGAGTGGGATAGTCTGGTTCCAGCATACACCAGTTGTTCCATTTTCTCTGAGAAGCACAGAAGTGGAGTTGCTGGAGAGAGGGATAACGTGTCTGGTGTTTGCTGTTGCTCTGGTGTTATCGGAGGCTGTAATATGCTGTCCTGGATTTCCTGGCTGTTTTCCAGAAAGTCGTCCTTGGGTGCTGAATCTTCTAGCAGTTCTAGTATGTCACAGTCTGTCTGTGGTGAGCTCTGTGGGCAGGACTCAGCTGAGATTGTGTCCGTCAGCAGAGGTTGTTGTGGCTGAGTGGTGTTATCATTGTCCTTGTGTGATGTGTCAGCCGCATGTCCATTCAGGTGCAGAAGTGAAGTCCTGTGGTCATTAATACTGTGTCCAGGTGTGTGTGTGCCATTCAGGTTGAGTGGATTGGCACATACTGCAGAAGGATGATGGATTGAAAAGAAGATATTGTCCTTTAGCACTCTTGAACCAAGTTTGTTTGGGTGGAGCCCATCCTGTTGAAACAGTTGCCTCTGACTCCAGAAAAGATTGAAGTTGTCAATGAAGTTCAGTCCTTTTATATTGCAGGTTTTTTGCAGCCATGTGTTAAGCCCAAGCAACCGTGAAAACCTGTTTGTTCCTCTTGCTGGGGGTACACTTCCTGCTCAGCTACTGTTCGGACGCTCTTGCTTACTGCTCCGCGCTTTGCTCTATCGCTTTTATTTTTTTATTGCTTATCGTGTTTATATTTTCATATTTTATTTCCTTTTATCACCTAATTTTAACTTCAGCAAATCAGCACAGTGCTCAAACGCTTGATTACTAGAAAAAAGCGGAATACTTTTCTTCGACCAGCCTCCCACTGAAAGCTTACATTCCGGGGAAGAGAAAACACAACTGCCTACATTCATAAGGATAAGAGAAAATGCCTCTTCTGGAATCTACTTGCTGCACTAACTGCCAGAGACTTTTACAAAGGATTGCAGTTCTTGAAACAAAGTTACTTATGGGACCTCCAAACCAGACAGAACACACAACAGAGCTTCATCATGGACGCCCTCAGCATACAGCCGGTGAGTCCCATGAATCTAGTTAAGACCTTAATTGAAGACCTTCAGGTGTGTTTGATTAGGGTTGGAGATGAAACTGTGCAGGACAGTCGATCGCCAGGAGCAGGGTTGGGCACACCTGGTGTAGGGCCTCCTTTTGCGGCCAATACAGCGTCAATTCGTCTTGGGAATGACATATACAAGTCCTGCACAGTGGTCAGAGGGATTTTAAGCCATTCTTCTTGCAGGATAGTGGCCAGGTCACGACGTGATGCTGGTGGAGGAAAATGTTTCCTGACTCGCTCCTCCAAAACACCCCAAAGTGGCTCAATAATATTTAGATCTAGTGACTGTGCAGGCCATGGGAGATGTTCAACTTCACTTTCATGTTCATCAAACCAATCTTTCACCAGTCTTGCTGTGTGTATTGGTGCATTGTCATCCTGATACACGGCACAAAACTGTGCTCTTACCCTGCTAATTGGACCTTCACAGTCTGCTCTTATTGGTTCAATGTGCAATTGATGAAGATTGGCCACCAGGCTGGTCCAATTTAGCCATGAAACCTCCCACTCTAAAATGAGAGGTGTTTCAGTTTCATTGTCCAACCCCTGTAAGTGTCAATGTTAAAGACTGAACTTTGCGAAAAATAGATGTGCAACAACAGATTGTCATGTGCACTCTAGACTACATTTCCCAGCATCCCTCCTAGTTCTTACCTGCACTCATTATGCCATCATCTGCACTTGACACCAATCACTAGCCATTCAGAGCACTAAGAACACACACCTCATATTCAGTAATCAGACTACGGACTACTCACCTTAATACTTACAGCCCACGGTCCTCCTTCATTTTTCCAGCGATGTCCTACCTGTTCCTTATGTATTCTATTTCCCAACAATCCTCTTCTCTACCAGTTAGCTGTTTACTAACCTGTTTGGACCATCTCTGGAAGTGTGTGTTCTCCACTTTCACCATCCACAAATCCACAAACTTCAATGACACCTGCAACACAGTAAAGACTCTGGTTCTTGATCTGTTCTTTTTTACATCCTAGAAATAACTATAACTCACCCGCTATTCCATTTCCTGCAGTAAACCTGTATTGTCATCTCACCATATTGTTGTCTCCAAGCCTGGTATTTCCTGACACGGATAACTTTTGCTTGAGTTGTGTGAAAGCCTTTACACTGGCTTTTGCAACGTTACATTGAAGCTACACTTGGCAGCTGGGGGAAGGATTGAGATAGATCAAGGGAGGGTAGAAAAACATGAGTGGTATACAAAAGGGATCTGAAAAGAGAAATACAGATGGTATTTTTTTTTTTCGCTCTTTAACCTGTTGGCTTTGCACATTTTATATTAGTTTTTGTTGGTAGAAGTTTAAACCCTTTTTGGAAATGCTGAAATATAAAGATGATATCTCCACATATACAAATTTTAACTGTATTGGTTTGCTATTTTTGTTTTTAGTCACGATTTGTTTAGTGTTATAATTTGTTTAGGTAGACACTAAACCTAATCTGTGTAATGGTGTGTGACTCAATAGTATGCCATTAAAATGTTAATGGTTTTATTTTTAATAGCAGACGCAATGAAGTTATGTCAATAAGCCAAAATCGAAGTGATTGCACCTTAAATGCATTTCACTCTTAATTGTTTTATACATTGTTGGTCAGGCTGAGTACCCCTTATTTTTGCTCCTGCTGAAGTTAGTCACCCCAGTCATGTGTCTCTCTGTTTCCTCGTTTCTCAAATGTCTGATTCTCTGTTCAGTAAGGTTCCTTGGAGCATGCTTTACCTCTCCTCTTTCACATTCGGCTCAGGCAGGCTGGCAGCTCCAGAGTAATTTAGGAGCTGCTTCAGAGGCTCTGATCTGCTTCCGTGATCCCTGTTAGGCATGGATTGGTTTCACAGGGATGCACATGGAAATCTCCCAAATGGCAGGGTGATTTCTGAGAGGATGCAAGCACACTCTCTCTCTCTCTCTTTCGTACTCGGACAGGCTGTCAGCCTGACGTCACGTTCAGGGATTCCTGCTAGCAGCAGCGTCACAATCCAGGCATCGCCCTGTCCGCGAATACATTTTCCATTCTTTTTTTTTTTTTGTTTTGATATTTTGAATTAGCTTTTACTTTTACATTTTAATATTCTTGTTCATTTTAGTTACATTTTTAGTCATTTTGCTATGTGCTTTTTTTGTGTAATATTGCCTTTTAGATTTAATTTAGCATTTCTTTTCAGTTATTTATAAAATGTAAATGTTGGCCATGTCAACCTCCAAAAAATGTGTAGAAGACAGACAGACAGATATAGCCACCTATATGTGTAACCAAAAATGCCATTTAAGGGAACTTTGTAACCTGTTTATCATGCACACATAATGTAAGAATATGGTGCACACAACATATTGACTACTTTTATTTTTTCCTTTAATGTATCTTTATAGCAATTTGTCATTGCATGGAAAAGAACCATACATATTCCTCAAATCTTCTATTTATTTTTTTTTGGCTGAAAATACAACCAGGTCAGAATGACACGAGCCTAAGAAAATATTCACAGAATCTTCATTTCTTAAGATTTAGTTCAATGTCTGCCTTTTGGTTTAGCAAAGCATATAATAATGTATCATGTGTTTGAATGCAGTAAATAGCATTATTACACACAGCGCTTTAATCAGTCGGTTCTAAATAGCTTTGATGGCAGACAGGCGAGATTATTCTGTCTAAGGCTGAGCGGTGCGGATCAGCTTGACAGACCGCCAGTTCTTAGAAAGGGCAAACTACCGGAGGTGTGAACGCTATCGGAGCTACATTAGGAAACTCTTCCTCAGACACGGGGGGCCGCTAATGTGTGAAACAGAGAGGATACATACAAACATGAGCTTATTGGCACTCCTGTCCTTCTGCGTTTCACTTCGAAACCGGCCCACCGGACCCAGGTGGACTTGTGTCTGTTGCCGTGGCAACATGATGAGCAGAAGCGAAGATCTGATTCAGAGTATGTTGGAAAACAAGCTCAGATTTTTTGCATTCATCACACCATATAAGCAAACTAATCGGTTAATTCCAAATTAGTAAAACTTCGGTTTTTGTTCGCCTGGGTCACTCCGTCCTGCTGTGGTGTAAAGGTATATAAAAGTGCGTGGCTATATAAAAGCCTTTTAAAAAAGCGCCAGCCATTGCAGGCCCTGGTGGTTTGAAATTTTCTCAGCAGTCGAGCTCTTTAGATCTAGAATGACAAGACGCCTCCAGATTAAGTGTATTGGCCCTCAGTGTGCTTGAGTAGCAGGTATCAAAGAAAGAAAGAGCAGCCTGGCCCAGCGAGGTGGCGTTTGCAACCTAGTCACAGAAAGATGTAGATAAGGGTCCATGCTCTTTTAGAAAAGCCCAGAGGGCCGATGGTAAAATGCGTGGTAATGGTGTAGAGAAGAACAGGCGATTGAGCGAAAAGTGATTATATGAGCTTTCTTCACATTTGTTGAAAGTTAATTTAACTATAGCTGTAAAATTCCGCACTAAAGTTAATTTTATCTCTGTTTTTAGTGTTTATAAAAAATGAGGCAAACTTGGTAATTACCTGCATCGTTTTGTCTTATGTAGTCACTTTTAGCGCTTTACAATAAGGTTAATTTATTAAACATTAGTTAATGTATTAAGTAACATGAACTAACCATGAGCAATGCATTTGTTACTGTTTTTGTTAATCTTTGTTAACGTTAGTTTATAAAAATACAGCTGTTCATTGTTTGTTCCTGTTAGTTCACAGTGCATTAACTAATGTTAAAGGATTAGTTCACTTTTTAAAAAACTTTTGCTGATAATTTACTCACCCCCATGTCATCCAAGATGTCCATGTCTTTCTTTCTTCAGTCGAAAAGAAATTAAGGATTTTGACGAAAACATTCCAGGATTTTTCTCCATATAATGGACTTCAATAGTAGCCAAAATGGTTCAAGGTCCAAATGACAGTTTCAGTGCAGCTTCGAAGGGCTTTAAACATACCAGACGATGAATAAGGGTCTTATCTAGCGAAACGATGCGTCATTTCGAAAATAAATAAAACCATTTAAGTATTATTAGCACAAATGCTCGCCTTGCTCTGTTCTCCTGTTCGAACTCGTTCATCAAAATGAACAAATCTTTTTTCGAGTCATTTCGTTCGTTGAATGAACAAAATGACTCGAAAAAAAGACTCGTTCAAAATGAACAAATCTTTTTTCGAGTCATTTCGTTCGTTGATTGAATAAAATGACTCGAAAAAAGATTTGTTAATTTTGATGAACGAGTTCGAACAGGAGATTCACGAACGTGCATCTCAGGACAGAGCAAGGCGAGCATTTGTGCTAATAATACTTAAACTGTTTTATTTATTTTCGAAATGGCGCATCGTTTCGCTAGATAAGACCCTTATTCATCGCCTGGTATGTTTAAAGTCATTTGAAGCTGCACTGAAACTGTCATTTGGACCTTGAACCGTTTTGGCTACTATTGAAGTCCATTATATGGAGAAAAATCCTGGAATGTTTTCATCAAAATCCTTAATTTCTTTTTCGACTGAGGAAAGAAAGACATGGACATCTTGGATGACATGGGGGTGAGTAAATTATCAGCAAAAGTTTTTTAAAAAGAGAACTAATCCTTTAACAAGATTTTAATAAAGTTTAGTAAATGTTGAAATTAACAAAGATTAACAAATGCTGAATAAGTGCAGTTCATTATTAGTTAATGTAGTTAACTAATGAACCTTATTGTAAATTATGTACTGCAAAGTATGCTTTGTGAGCATAATACTTTTTATATAATTATATATTATGGAATTGTTAACTAATTATGTTTTAGTATATATTTTATGTTTTTTGTTTGTTTTTAATTCGATTCATGATCATGTTGCAAAGTTGTCTAAATCACAACATAACGTGCAACCAAATAAGCCATCATTACTGATGCAGTTTGTAGTAGTTTATTTTAATAAAATGATCACTCGACTCAGATTTGAACCTGTGACCCTGCAAACATAAAACAAGAAATGTCAAGCTACACCTCATACTCCGTGAGGGACTGAAATGCTAGATTCGCTCCTGGAAGAGATGTTGCTCCTCATGGCCCTTGTTCTTTCTGTTTTCTTGTCACTTTCTGACTGCCACATTTTGGGGTATTCTGTTCCACATGCTCTAAAGTACACAATGTACACAATCTTGAAGTTTGAGGTCTATCTGAGTGCTTATTAATATTGTATGGCCTTTTGGTTTGTCCACTGCAGCAACAGGATGTTACTAACAGCATTGTATGTACTCTCTTAGGAAGGTGAAACTTGGTTCACTGCATTTTTACAGGCTTTTATTTTCCTTGTTCTACAACAGTTATCCCAATCGCAATTATTCTGTTGTGTGTGTGTGTGTGTGTGTGTGTGTGTGTGTGTGTGTGTGTGTGTGTGTGTGTGTGTGTGTGGTGTGTGTGTGTGTGTGTGTGTGTGTGTGTGTGTGTGTGTGTGTGTGTGTGTGTGTGTGTGTGTGTGTGTGTGTGTGTCTGAGAATATTTCCACAACCAAATGAAATTATGATCTGGCCATACTGCCAATTAATTGGCTCTGAAATCCTGCAGTTCGTGTCTCGCCTTTGCTTGAAGAATATAAATAAATAAGTAAATAAATAAATAAATAACAACTACACAGAATGCATAATCAAAGCAGGTTTCCTCTAGGCAGATGTTGAGCCAATTATGAGCATATAATGTTAGTGACCATTCAACGTGACACAGACACCTTCAACCCTGATTGGGTACATAAAGTGTGCATTTATTAAGCTCATCTACACGCTTCCTCTGTGTCTGCTTTTCTGCTGACACAAGCTACTAAGAAAATAGAGATAAACCAGGTCTAGATGAAATGCAAAGAGACCAGAGCCCGTGTGGCTCAGGGTACTGTGAGAAGAAAATCTCATTGGAGATGGAATATTGATGAATTTCACAAACACCCCTTTGGATTAACTGCAAATTCACAAGCAACTGACTCCTTCTGATGTCAGCAGTCACTGTTGACTTTGCACTTTAAATAAATTGCAAAAAACATAACAAAAAAAAAACCCTTTCAACTACTTGAACATTATGAATAGACCGTATTTGATGCAGAAATATGGATAATTGACACAAAAAAAACATTGATCTGACCTGGTACATCAAGGATTTATAATTATTATTTTTTTAAACAGTAAATGAATAATAACAATAAATTAATGTGTTTAAAATTGCATAATTATAAACTCTCATTGTTAGGCACATTCGTTTATTGTTATTTTCGATCCCACTTTATATTAAGTGGCTTTAAGTATTACATTGAAAAATATGTACAATGTACTTATTATGTTCATGTTGTATTGTAAAACACTTTTTCTGTTCTTGAGGTGTGATACGGGTAAGGTTAGGGACAAAGGTTAAGGTGTAAGAGAAGGGTCAACAGTGTAATTACCAATGTAATTATACATTAGTTACAGCTGTAATTGCATGCAGGTATTTTTAAAATATAAGAACAATGTAAAAACATGTATGTACAGAATAAGTCCATTGTATCAAATTATTAGTTTCAATGTAAGTACATAGGCTAGTAGTTAAAGACATTTTAATTTATTAGTATGTAACTTCTCACATTATTTGAAATAAATAATTGAATTGTTTTTTTATAAGTATTTAGTAGTTTGACGGACAGTAAATATCCTGTATTGTCTCTTAATAACTACGAGGCAGTTGAAGAGTTGGGGGTCGAGGGTGAGGAGAGGTTACAGTTTAAAGTATTTTTAGATTAAGTATAGCTTGTAACTTCACAACCTGCTTATTTATGAGTAATGGAATTTATTGATTTACTTATTTAAATAAAATATGGCAAAAGAGCAAAAATCCCAGAGGGTTTTACCTCAAAAGCAGAAGTAAACTGTATTTAAAAAGTTCCACCATCAGGTTCCATTTATAGAATCGTCTGAACAAAACTGCATTTTGATGCTTAATTTTAACAGCCTTTTCTCTGGGGTATAAACAAAAATACACATTTATGTCTTTGACAAAAATATGCTCTTCATTTCAATGTATTTTGGTCTGATAAAAAATTAAATAAAACAGGAATTGTACCTCAGACCTGTATGACTGACTGACTTCTGTGGAAAACAAAAGAAGATATATTGAAGAACGATTGTGTCCAAACAACATATACCACATTCACTTGTATTGTATGGACAAAAACCCCACTAAAACCTTTTGTGTTTCACAGAAGAAATCATACAGGTTTGGATTAACATGATGACAAATTTTTTGTTTGCTTTTTTTCATATTTTGTGCTTAACAGTCTCACAGAAAGTACCTGAAGAAGCATAAAAGACCAAGGAGACAAATAAACATTTGCCTTGAAAGTCTATTTTATGTCATGCACAGCAAAGTGTAACAGTCCAGCTAGTAGGAGCTGTGTGAGTAAACCTCACTCCCCTGGCATCAAGAGGCGCGCTAGCCCTTTAGCGTCCTTGTTAGCGCTCCCGCCTCCCATCCCGGTTTGAGTCCCGCTAGGAGTGGGCTGAGTAGGACCCGGAGGGGTTACATAAGCAGTTATCTTTCAGGTTGGAACTCATACATGTGTGTTATTTCTCTATAATTGGACGCCGCTAATACTCGTCTATGTAGAAGGAGTTGTGGGATTTGCAAAAGATTGCATGTCTTGCCCGTTGTGTGCAGGGGGTGACGAGTGTTCACTGCAGTTGCCTGGTAATTGTGCACGCACAGAGAGGCATTGATTGAATCGTTGCTCAACAAAGCAGAAACTGCTTATTGAGCTAATGTGCTAGTGTGTTGGGATCAATTTCACAATGTCACTTTTAAAGTATAGACTATAAGAGAATGGTAGGCGTGCCAGAGCGGATTGTGCCAGCGCTTTCATATTCATTTTTATGTGCTTGAACATGCAGCTTTCATAACCTAGCCAATACGTGCTAGTTAATGTGACAGTCACAGACAGTCAGTGCTTTCTAGGTAACTAAGTTTTTGTATGTGGTGTTGCTCTCTCACTATTGCAAATCACTTATCATTTATGTCTGTTGCTGCTTCGGTTATTTTGTGCTGGTAAAACGAATCAATCCTCATCAGCATAAAATCAGTTCTCTAGAATCTGCTGTTGATATATTGCGTGGTAGGCAGTTTATGGGTGCTTTGATTGTTGCAAACACATGCAACAATATTTATTCACCTTGTCATCTTTGTCCTGTCTCGCAATCTTAGCCTCAGATGTATTGGGTTGCTGTACTGAGCGATCTTGAGAAGAATATAAACATTGGATTTAGCAGTTTTGTTTGAGGCATTAATAGCAAGTTTAGATAACATAAATTGTAGTTATATCTATATAATATGTATATTTTAAACTTTTGGATAGACATATTCATACTTTATGTACATACACTACCTTTCTTATGATCTGAATGTGGTATCTTATGCACACCAAGGATAATAGGATTTGATAAAAAATACAGTAAAACAGCAATGTTGTGACATTATTACAGTTTAAAATAACTACTATTTATGTTAATATTTTTTATTATTAAATATTTATTTCTGTGATGGCTAAACAGAATCTTCAGTGTCACATGATCCTTCAGAAATAGTTCTAATATGCTGATTTGGTGTTTAAGAAATGCTTCTTACTATAATCAATGTTGAAAACAATGATGCTGCATAATATTGTAGTGGAAACCGTACTTTTTTTCTTTTTAAGGTTCTTTAATAAATAGAAAGTTCAGTAGAACAGCATTTTTCTTTTCTTTTTTCAGTGTCGGTCTAAGCAGCACATATCTGCAACTGGTTGCTTTACATGTCGGTCAGATGGTTTCTCTGGCTAGAATTAGCTGTAAATTGGAAAAGATTTGGTCGTCAGATTATATTATTTATTAGAGATGGAAGGGGTAAAAAGGTGTTGGGAAAATTTTGAATTCAATTTCATTCCTCACCAAGTTACATGAACAGCATTTGCTGCAATATTCCACTCTCTCTTTTTGTATCTCTCTCTGGTTCAGTGGAAATGGAGACAAAGAGAAGAGAAATGGAGTGAGGGTCATAGATGCAGACGTAACACGAGAACCATCTCTTGCTGTTTCAGCACTCGGGCAGGATATAGCGACCCTTAAAATGGTTAAAGCAGTCAAACTGCAAGGGTGGCACAGTCAGTCCTGTGAGTTATAGACTGAAGATGACAAATGCAGTGGGACCATGGGGAGAACGGTGTGTATGAGGGAGCATCCAGGATCTGTGCGGAATACTTAAAGTTCCGCAATGCCAGTAGGGATTTATTTTTTAAGAAAGAGATAACTGTTATGAATTTATGATTTATGTATATGCAAAATCCGAATGAGCAAGTGGAGGTTTTTTCTTCATTTAAACAGTTCTGGTGAACCAGCGACGGGTGAATCTAGTTAGCATTCCAGCTCACATCCATGCCACTCGTTCAGTCAAGTTAATTAATGTTTAAGGGAGCACTCAACTCAGTCCTGGTTAATAGCACACAATCTCAAGTGTATATTTCTCTCACCTGCGTTACTGTTCATTAATATGTATGCTGATGAATACGTGTGTGCGTGTGCGCAACAAACGTCTTGCTCTCACATGTTCTGGCATGTGCAGTGACGAAACTGCTCTCCTAATCAGTGCTGATGTAATCAGAAGTCAGCCCACCTATAATTCCCTGCACTACCGAGACAGATTCCCCACTGCAGTGCACTATCCCTGCTAACAGGTCATTGCCATTAGGAGAGATTAACTTCCAGTATGGGCGCCCCAGTGCCCAACACTTTGTATGCTTGTATACCCAATTAAATTGCATTAGCATAGCTTTCTTGGTCAAAACAGATAATTTACAGTGAATAGACTTAAAGAGATAGTTCACCCAAAAAAATTTATTCTGTCATCATTTACTTGCCTTCATTGTTGTTCCAAACCCGTAAGACTTTCGTTCATCTTTGGGAGGCAAATTAAGATATTTCTGATGAAATCTGAGAGCTTTCTGTCCCTCCATTGACAGCTACACAACTACCACTTTAACGCTTCAAAAAGTTCATAAAGAGACTGTAAAACTAATCCACATCAATTGAGCGGTTTAGTCCAAATTTTCTGAAGAAACTCGATCACTGAACAGATTGGATTTAGGTTAGCAGTCTGGGGGTATAATAGATTTTAGATAAAAGGTTTTGTATAAAACATTTCGGTTTTCCCCCAAAATGGCCGCCTAGAGAACAGACTTGCCTGAGACATCTCTTGCCTGATGTCAATATGTCTTCATTGTCTTGTATAGATTGATGTAATATAAATATTTTGAAACTTGACAAATGAGGTTTGTCAAAATGGTCAATTACGATGGTTTGTGAGGGGTTGTATTAATGTAAATGGGTTGAATATTACAGATTGAACAATTCAGTAATCTTTGTATACACCATCATTTTCCAAAATTTTAGGTTATGACATTATAGATATATAACTTCATGCTATTACTGCAAATTGAAACCATAATTCTGTATTATAAACTTTTTGGAAGATAAAAATTCTAATAATATTAATTCAGGATGTATTTTTTATGTTTCTGAAAGCTGCTTTTATTTGATCAAAATACAGTAAAACAGTAATAAGTAAAATTGAGAAATATTATTTACACATCATTTATTAAAGTGCTATTTAGAATCACTGTTTAGTATTGTAATGCATTTTAAAATGCAATATATTTATACGATGGAAAAGCTGAATTTTATTATCATTTCCTACATTTTTAAAAAATATATTTCTGATGAAGGACATGAAGTGTAGATTAGACAATGCAATTTTTTTACAATAATATCATTTTAACATGATACAATCTCAGTGGATTTCTCTGTCACATAGTATATTATATGAAAAACAGTTTAAAACATTTCCTTTGTTTCATTCTCCCATTCTAGCCCTTCCAAGCTACACCTGTGGAAATCCAGGCCAGCTGCTCAACGGCATGCAGCAGGGCTCTACTTTCAACATCGGGGACAAGATCCGCTACAGCTGCAACCTGGGTTACGTGCTGGAGGGCCACACTGTGCTCTCATGCCTGGCCACCTCGTCCGGCACCGCTGCCTGGGACTTCCCCCTGCCGTACTGTCGAGGTGAGTCCGGTGTGAGACCGAACCTCCTCAAGAGAGTCCCAAGAAAAGGTTACCAAGTGTCTTTATCAGGGTTGACAGATATCCCAGCATTTAGTAGCAGGTTGGCTGCACAGTTCTATTTTTCCTGGATGAGACACAGTAGACACCCCCGAGGTGATGCCTGCCGACGTGTCAAAGCCGCACAGGCGTGTTGTGTAAGACAGCGGGGTCACGTGATAGCGTGTTAGCCGTTGCCTGAGGGGCAGGGATATCCAAATGCTCTCCATCTTGATACTCTGAAAACATGCTGGAAGTTTGAGACCAAATATTAACATGATGCGAGACCCCATTGACATCTTGAGTCCAGTCAGTTTGATGCAAAGCACAGGGTTATAAATATGCATAAGTGAACTCTGTATATGCATGCGTTTATTTTATGAGAGGCATATTCACATATTCATGACAGTCTCATAAAAACATACACAGGTCTTGCAGTTAATAAAACAATGACAAAGTACTCCACAGATAATAGCATGTATAATGTATTAGTGCATATGCGAGGGCAATGAACAGTAGCTGCGGTCTCCAGATAGAGTGTGAGTGTGTTCTCGCAGGCCAGTATGAACCAGGGCCATCTGTGCCCGGGCTGGGGGACAGGAAGCCCACGTAAAGACACACATGCTCAGGCACGCAATGCCAGAAAGAGACCCCTTCTTGCCAATGCTTCCTCTGAATTTTAACAATCAAATATTTATATAAATTTGCAGTAAATATTCCTTATTTACATGCAGAATTGTACAGCATTTATTTAATTTTTTAAAGAAAGGTAATGTGGTAATGCGGCTGACCTTAATGCATATTCATTTGTAGGAGTTTCCCTTTCAGATGCAAAATCTTTGGGAGAAGAGCATTAAAATGAATCATGCAAGGTGATTTACTAAGGTTTGCGTTTGTCAATTTACTGGTATTCGCACCATTATTTAATGCCCCTAAAAAGCAACCAGATGCTAATTAGCGCTGCTCTTGGTAGATCGCGTTGGTCATTATAGAAATGATCCGGCTGCGTCTGTGTTCTTTAATTTGTGCGTCTTCCGTAGATCACACGCAGAACTTTTTGGGAATTGCGCTCTCACGCTAATTTGGCCTGTTTAGTAAATCTGGCAGTAAATGTTCAGTGGGCTTGGAAATCATATCTACTCTGTATCCTCTATCATCTTTTATCTCTCTCCCATTTGAATGGTTTTTAGATTAATTAACCATGCAACCGATGCCAAACAGATTTCTGCTCTCTACACATCTAGAGAAAACAGCCAATCAACGGCCTTTGTAGCCGGCAGCAGACAACCTTCTCTCGGGCTCTGATTATGAGTGGCCAGAGGAAGCCATGAGGTTGGGTCATTTTCCTTAAAGGAGTCACAAAGTGTCAGAAAGGCTTCTCTGTCCTCATTAGTGCTCATCTTCCAGGCCTCTTCTTTTAAACACTACACTCAGACTCCAGTCTGCCTTATTTGCCATTTTCTATAGAGCATATTATAAATATTTGATCTAATAAGCTTAGATGTCTACATTTATATGCATTAATAAATACCCTCCCAAATGAATACCCACATTGAGATATCTGGCCTCTAAGCCTCTCAGCACGGTCTGTATCCTCACATCCTTCTCAACCCCCGCACTGTGCGAATGCATTCAGTATTTTGCATTCGAAACATCAAAATGGCGGTCTGATGGCATGTCACCCTCCTCTATGGCACACTGAACAGGATGATTGTTCCAGAAGGAAGATAAGAGGAAAGTGAAAAGTTGAAGTCGGAGGGACTGGTTGGATCTGTTCTTCCTCCGAAATCCTTTTCTTTTGCCTATTGTTGTTTTGTATCGGTGCTGGCTCTCGGGTCTCAGGGTGCCGCTGCACACCCCTCGCTGCTGTGTTACCATGGCAGCCGCAGAGCCCGAGGAAGGCAGTATGAAGAGATGAAACACAAGCAGGCCATCTTTTGTAGGGGCTTAGACCTTTATGCATCACACATCATCTGTTTATCCAAGCCAATTGAACAAGTCACTTTGACATTAAAGAGACTTCCTTTGGGCAGTTCAAAGGTCTGCTTGAACTTATTAAGAAAAGTGATAGTTTTAAATTAAAATTCTGTTACATATAGTAGCTGCCAGGAAATGGGGGTGCTTTGATTGATACCATGATGTTTTTTTTTTTAATACCATGATTGCCCTACACTCTAGATTATTGTACATTGTACTTTTCATGGCATTATATTGGTTTTGCTGTGATAATACCAACAGGTTGTTATGCTTTTTTCTTTTTGACATTTCTGGGTTCTAGAATCAGAAGTCATCATAGTTGGGTATACTTCTACAGTGATAAACGAGAGAGGACAGCAAATATGATTTTTTATCTTTCCAATTGCTAAAATAGCAAAAGAAAAAAAAAATATCAATGATGGCGTTTCCATGACTTTCCAAAAGAGGTAATAAAAATAATGATTACGACAGGCAGAAGAGAGAAAAATTACCAATTTACTGTTACTCCCTCAGCTGTTGCATTAGAAACTCTCTTGCAGCATTTAACTTTTTCTCTCCTTTTTTTATTGAATGGCAAACTACTATATGCTCTAATGTTTGAGGTCGTCAAAGTTTTTAAAGTTGTTTTTAAAGTTTGGTTTTTAAAGTTGTTTTTAAAGGAAGTCTCATTTTCAAGGCTTCATTTACTTAATCAAAATACTGTAAAATGGTCCTATTGTAAAATTATAAAAAATTTAAATAACTGTTTTACATTTCAATATATTTTATACAATATATTTTCCTGTGATGCAAAGCTGAATTTTCAACATATTACTCCAGTCTTCAATGTCACACAATCCTTCAGAAATCATTTTATATACTGATTTGGTGTTCAAGAAACATTTATTATTACTCTCATCAGTTTCAAAAACAGTTGTGCTACTTAATAGTTTTGTGGAAACTTTTTTTCAGGATTTTGTGATATATAGAAAGTTCAAAAGAACATAGTTTATTTGAAATATAAATATTTTGTAACATTATAAATACTTTTATTTAGCAAGGACACAATTGATCAAGAGTGACTGTAAAGTCATCAATTACTTAAAAAAATAAAACGAATACTGACCGCAAACTTTTGAACAATAGTGAATTGTGATTGGTTTTCTTTCTTTCTATTTGCATAATGTATTGTGATTGGTCTTGTATTCCTTGCATATATGTAATAATTTATTGCACTGTAAAACTATTCAATTACCTTTTTTGAAAGCACATGAAGCAAAAATCTGATTTTTAGTAACGCTTTTAGGTTTTTGCAAATACAAAAAAAAATGTACAAAGCATTTTATAAATATTAGCAGTTTAGACATGAAGTCACAAAGTCTCAACAAGATCAAACAAGCAGACTGAGAGGCAGAGCTGAGGCCAGTGATCGGCGTGTTCTACTGAAGTGTGAAGGAAACTCTCGGCTGGAATACCAATAGCCGGTCCTCCCTCCGAACCCTCCCTCCACTGCATCCATTGCGCTTTTTTTCCCCCTCTCCATCCCTCTATTCCAGAACTCTCTGAGGCTTCTCCTCACATATGCTCTATGTCTCTCCGGGGAAATGTAAGAGTGACGGATCCGACAGAAGACTGACAGGGCCCAGGTCCTCCCGCCGTTTTCCACTCACAGAAAAAGAAATCATGCGATTAGCCAGTCACCGCTAATGAATCCCATGCTGGCCTGTCAGAGAAGAACTCATCACCCATCAGTGACAAGCAGGCTCCTTCACCTGTGTGAGACACACACACACACACACACTGAACTCGCTCTGACATAGAGTTTGTTTATTTGGTTGGTGAGAGACAATTTTGCTTGCTAGGTAGGTGTGGTGACTCACTTTTTCTATCGCATTGTCTTCCCTTCCTCAAACTCACACACGAACGCCAACTCAAACGCCTCCTAAACAAATCTCCGATCACTCTCTTTCCCCCTCAACCCTTCTTTTACCCCAGAGAGGCTTCTAGTTATCATTATGAGTCACTCACTCGCTCTCACATAGTCTCTTTACTCCTTTACTTGCCTGGAAGGCAACATAACCACTTGGCATGCACCCATAATTCAGAAGTCTTCTGTAGCTATCAAACTGGAGGCTTTACAGAGCGGGGATGTCTTTCCATGGCACATTTTTACCGTACGTGTGATGAATGACCTGCTTTTTTCTACACACAGTGGAGTACAAAAGAAACCTTATTTAAAAATAAATATGAAACTTTTAGTATAAAATAGTAATGTTTGATTGAACAAGACATTCTTAAATGCTGAACAAGACATTCTGAAATGTATTATTGTTTTTGAACTTTACACTCAACTTATGGTGATATCATATGTAATACTAATAATAAAGTATCAAATTAGATCAATGTAAAATAGAATGGTGGTCTCAGACATTTGGACCTTTGAAAAATTGCATATTGAATAGATCTGTTTCAGGGTAGATGCCATACTAAAGATTACTTGGATGAATATGAGGCTGTGAGGGATAGACAGCAGTCTTCACTATTTAAAGATCCTAGATCACGTCATTTTCAAAACGAACAACTTTCAAAAATTTAAAGAAAGGTCTTTGGGACGATATGTCAGCCACTGAACACACTGTACTTCTATCCCTCACAGCCAAACAACTCATGTCAAATTCATTAATGTCAAATAATATGGCACTACCCTGACTAAGGTCTATTGAGATGATCAAACCTTGACTCTGCAGCTAAACCATCTCAGATTCTATATGATTTCTACCACAACTCACCTTGGATATCTTGCAGTCCCTGATTACATTTTCTGCATTTTGCGCTAGAGACAATGCCTCTTTAGGTGGTGTTAAGAATACACTTTTTGAAAAGGATGTCAGGTATCCAGACTCAACTTTTCTCCATGTCAAAAAGTTTAGATTTTTTACTTTTCTCAGGGGAGGGATGCATTGAAGAAAAATAAAAAAAAATAACGGGGGAGGGAAGACAGTGGGTCTTTGCCTTCACCCTCAGTTGGCTCGGCTCTTTTTTTCCTCACCTCACGGACTCACTGTCAGGAAGAAAGACTGAGCATCAGGACAGCAAAAAAAATAGAAAGATTGCATTTGATTCACTAAGAAAGGTTGGGAGAGCCATGGGGCTCAATTACCACAGCAGCCTTTAAGTGCCTAGTTATTATATAATCGGCTCCTTAACACACTTTTAAGGAGTAGAATTGGTTTTGACTAGAAATAATTAACAAAATTTTACATAGATCTCAATTAATTACCCCCATGTTACAGTGTGTTGCATCACTGGCCTGCGAGTGTTGCCCGAAACCTCAAGACCCCCATTGTGTGTCGCGGCATCGTATCGTTTTCCTCATTTCCAGCCATTTTTCTCTACCTAAAGATCAAGGAAATTGATTTTATCCAAGTTAAACTTGCCTGTATTTGTGTCATCTCTTCACAGCGGACGATGGCTGTGGTGGCACACTGCGGGGTCAAAGCGGTGTCATCACTAGTCCAAATTACCCCCACGAGTACAACAACAACGCAGACTGCACCTGGACCGTGCTAGCCGAACCAGGTGACACCATTGCCCTGGTCTTCTCCGATTTTCAATTGGAAGAAGACTACGATGTTCTGGAGATAACCGGCACAGAAGGATCCTCTCAGTGGTGAGTGCCCTAACGTTTTTTTTTTTTTTCAGGCGTCTCTGGGAAAACCAAAGAATCCCGCTTATTGTATGCTCCGCTAAGCAGCGTGAACGCTTGTTGTGGTGCTGTTGGCAGCGGGTAGGTGTTTTACGAAAGAGAGGAAGCTAGGAGAACCACAGTCATGAAACATCTCAGCACTTGTTCAATGGAACAGAACCAAATCACAGCTTGATTCAATTATTCAGCACATAATGCGCACAGAGCTAGGACCAAATAGAGGGGATAAAAACGTTGCAGTCCATCGCAAACCTTGTCTGGGGAGCACCGGAGTACTGTTCATTTATGAAAATGGTTTTATGGGCCTCTTAGCCTCCGCTTTCACACAATTTCCTTTTCACACCCATTAAGTACTGTAACAGGCTCTCAGAAATTCTTATTTGATCGGGACGGGGACATTTTTTTTTCTATCAGGATGTGGAGCTAAATGTGACAATCTATTGACAGAAGGTTAGGTTTGAATTTAAAGTATGGTAGCCTAGTGTGTACTTTTTTTATATATGCTAGAATACTTAATTATGTTGAGACGGATGCTATAGCTTCACTCTACAGAAATTACACAAATTACACACTGACTTGCCCTTTTATATGTTGATGATTATGTATGATCCATTCTATTCCATATTATTGTATGTTTTTGTCTTAATCAGCGGTTGTAGTGGGGCTTTGCTGACTTAAAATATGTATTGAATTAATATATTAATTAGATTTACACTAGGTTTAATACAGTTCCATTAGTCCAAACACAGCCGAAGCAAACTTTTTGTTTTCACATGAGAACCAATTAAAAAATGTTGGTAACACTTTATAATAAGGTTTTATTATTTTTTTATGCATTTGGTATCGTGAACAAACTTTTTTTCAGCTATTGTTAATATGTTAATTTATAAATATAATATTATTCATTGTTAATTCCTGTAGATTTAGCCTGGATGCCAGCCCGAACCCCTCCCACAAAATTTTTTGGTTGGGAAGTTCGGTCTGGACTCGATCCATTGAGGAGTAATTATGCTCGGTACAGAAATGGTCGGGCCAATCAAATTGCCCGGGCGGGCTTTATACGATGATGGACAGATAATCCATCCAATAACGTAATCATCACGTCATCAAACGTATTTCTTTCAAAAATGCTTTTCGTGTTTGCAAGTACTCCGCGAATCCTTAAATTCTTTTTGCAACACCGGAAGTTCATTAACACTCATTATTTTTTTATATTTTTTCCAGAGTTCGTGCAGTTGAGTTCTGTTGATCACTATGCGTTGCTCAACATACGTCACTTACTGCGTTGCTCTGATTGGTTGTAGGTCTATCCAATTGAGTGCAGAGTTGTTGTTTTTTTCCTGGTTCGGTTAAGACACCCCTCATAATCAAAGCCCTATGGAGCAGTATCAGACTCACATTCTGACTAGAATATGAGTATGACGAAGTCAGGCTATAATAGATTAGTATTTCCCAAAATGTTAAAAGCAAATTGTATATGTACAAACCAATATGATCCTAGATTAATAAATGCTGTAAAATAGTTTGTTGTCATTTCAAGATACCTGACATGAAATGAAAATGAACCGTATCTATTTTCTCAAGGCATTTTATTGATCTTATTGGGACCGATTCATCAATGCATTTGTTTGTTTGATTTTTCTTTCTTTCTTTCGACATCATCATTTTTTATCAAAATGTCAAATCGATCTTCCAGTGAAATGCGTGATGTACATTATGCTGGACTTTTCTAATCATTTAGTCCACTTATACCCCACTTCTTTCTTAGTCAATATTGCATTCAACTCTGCCTCCATCCAATCAACAATTCATGGTTAGAACCAACTCCCTGCTTCTGGGGTCCAGCCCTATACATGCCTAGGCCTTATTGAGCTGTGACACCCGGCACTGAAGTCATGAGGCATAGATTTGTGTTTGCCTCTTCGACACGCTCACTGAGGGTCAACTGAGAGTGCTGAAAGAAGGTTGTTTCTGGCCAGAGGAGGCAATCGATAGACCCAACTTCTCTCTGTCCCCTTGCTGCCACCATGCATGGGGTCACTGCTAAGCCCTTAATTAAACAGGCAATTATCAGAGGGTGAGGAGTGAGCAGACGGAGAGAGACGAGATGGTGTCGTTCGACCTTGGCATGTTCTAGAAGCCTCAGGGAGAGTAAATAAAGAGGGAACGAATGACCAGAACTTCATGGGCTATTAACCAATGAAAATGCCCCAAAATTAACAAAGTAAGAATCAAACACGGTCAGAGCGGCCAATTGCTACACAGCACCAGGCGGAAAGCCAGGTTGGTCTATGTGGGATTGTACGAGTTGTTCTGCTTATCTATGGGTGGATTACTCTTTTTATTGTTTAAATGCTGGAGAAGTAGAGCTCTATAATTTCCGTGATGCGGAAAACGCGGACGGAATTGTGGAATCCAGTCAAAAAAATGGATTCGACTGTATGATGCGGAATGTCATACAGTAAAAAGTAGGGCTATTTCAATATTGATATTAAAACACCAAAAGACTGCCATTTAAATATGATGTCTGCATTGTACCGTGTCTCTCCTTGTGAATAAGTGCTTCCGTTTCGTATATTACACATACTGATGCACAAATAATAATTGTGGTGTATTAGCGTCTGCCGACTCACTATATGAAGACACTCCACATGAACTTTATCTCTAGATGATCTGAGAGTTCACCTCATGCGTATTTCACCATTTCATTTGATAGAACTATTGTCAAATACACACAGAAACTCAAGTTTTCACTACAATAAAATACCAAACAAGTTTGGTTAAACTCAAAGCAATGACATATTGTACTATTGTGCATTCGATTGAGAAGTACAAAGTAATAACCACAATAATACAGTTTATATATATAAAAAAAGGAATATCACAATTTGTCCATGTTTTAATTTTAGCAGTAAACAGTCTATACATTTTTACAGATCAAAGTGTACGAAAAAAATAAAATAAAGAAACGATTCTGAAGGCCTGAAACAAGTCATCAGCATTTTAAGTCTCACTTCCTGTTACATACGTAACAAATTTGCATAATCCTAGCCTATGGTCTTCATTTTTGTATCATTTTTGTATGGTCATTCACTGTGTATCAAGCGACGAGGAAACGTCCAGAGTTGAAATTCAGTTATGGCAATAGGTGTTTTTTACCGATATGTTCTGTAAGCGGTAGACCAATCACAACAGACTGGGCCATTTGACCAATCAGAGCAGAGAAGGCTCCCGGAAATTGAGGGGTTTACAGAGAAAGAATCTCCTAACGAACCGTGAGAAATAAGTTGATATGTATTATGTATATTATGAGAAAATTCTAATGTTTTTTTTTTTTTTATCCTTTAATGCATACATCTATTGTAGTAGACCTTGAAAAGAAATTGATTAAAACAAAAAAAAAAAAATCATTGGACACTATTGATGTAAATATTTTAATACTATTCAAATAAAATTCAGAGTTCAATTGATTTATATATACTTTCTAATTATCAAAATGTAATAATTAAAATGGAATCCAGAAAAATTCAAATGAAAAAGAGAATTTGGAAAAAAACCACAAATGATTTCATGGGGCCATAGAGAATTTGTTGGCATTGATTTGCTAACGTTTGCCTGCATGTTTCTCAGATATGTAGTTGGCAGTCTGGCTAGGTTTGAGTAGGAAGATTTACAAATGTGGATGTGCAGAGGTGAAGGACACATTCCTCAGATAATCAGGGGTCTCGTATATGAAGCGGTCACCATTGTAGACACACCACCGGAAGGAGGAAAGTCAAAGGCTGCATGCAAAAATCAAAATGCAAGTGATCAGGAAGAAAAACAGTGCTGCTCTGTGTCAGGACCTGTTTCTATCACCCTGAGCATTTGATTGGCACGAGACGTGTCTGTGTGCTGTGCAGGACCCAGCACACAACACTGGACACTCAGTCATCTGCCTGCCTATATTGAGTAGGGCAGCAGGGTTACCCATGAATCACTCCAAAGAGCCCCTCATCCCCTTTCCATCTCCTTTAGCACAGATCCACTGAGCGGCAGAACACTACTATATCAACATGGGATTCTTACTCAGTAAAACAAGTTTTCAACAAGCAGATTCGTACATGCGTGATGAGCTTATTGGTCTAGTTTCAGTTAGTTTAACTTATTAAAGAATACTATCATAGACATGACTTGGTGGGATAGTGAATATGTTCTTACACATTGCTCAGCTGTGCTTAAAGTAATCAAAATGGACAATTCTTATATATTCACAAAATTCGCTGTTCGATGCGATGCACACGGTTCGGTATGTTTTCGATACAGCAAAAAGAAAGAAAGAAATTTTTGTTGTTTTAACAATGATGGAGCTATACTTGACTCTTCTTAGCAGCAAACTAAAACAGCTCTTTTTTAAAAACTTAAATGTAATATTGTAGTAGTTATAAACACAGGTTTATTTTATTTATTTTAATTTTGCTAGGCTCCCGATTAACATTTGAGGGTAGCAATTTTAGTCATAATGTTGAAATAATAATTTAAAAGCAAAACGATTAAAAAATAAATATATTTGGGAGTGGAAATGGCAGCTACCTACTGGTTACAATGGTACTTTAAAGTTTGAGTTTTACTACATCTTGAAACTTTTAGTTTTATAAATGGGGATAATCTTTGAAGGATTAACAAATAACGTTTTGGTCATCACATTAAAAAAATCATTTAAATATGATAATATTGCTGAAAAACCATGTGACAACGTTACTTGGAAGCATTTTACTATTCCTGCCAAACTTCCATGGTTACAGTTAGTGTTACTACATTAAATTGATTATTTGTGGACGTAAAGTCTATAACTAGTTCATTCATGGCACAATGTTTCTCCTGGTTTCCACGTCAGCACTGTTTTATCTAATATAGTTCTACGTTTAATAATGGAGAAATGTGAATCAGGGGCGATTCTAGAATTTTATAAATGGGGGGGCACAGGGGGGACCAAGAACCAGTTAGGGGGGCCCATGTGAAATCAGCTAGAAAATTCAACTAGAAATTTATACTTGTTTAGAAAATATTAAACACGATTTAAAAAATCTTTGCAATGTCCAGTAACCTAAGATGGTATTAAATGTGGTACTGAACAAAAGCCTGAAAATTATTCTGTATTTTACATGTAGGCCTATTGGACCACACAGTTTTGTTCTTATAAATAAAAAAAAAAAATCACCTAGGCTTTAATAGTCGTTACCTAAGACTATTAAATAGTCATCTAACCTAGGCTTTAAAGCCTTTAAATTATTGTTCTTTCCCATAGGATTTTGTAAAACTATGTTGGGTGGACCTCTGTTCCGCTAGGGGGGTTCGGGGGCATGCTCCCCTGCAAGAAAATTTTGTACATTTTTGTACATCAATCTGGTGCACTTTGAGAGCTCAAAATTAAGAGCTTTAACCGGCTTCAACCCATGAACTGAACAACATTGAACAAAGGGAAAGCATTGACTTACCTGGACATTAAAGAGGGCTCAAACATCTTTTTAGTTATGATATAGAGTCTCAGTCTACATTACATTGTCACTGGTGTTTTAGGATGCCAAACAATTTATAATAATGTAATAATGATTTATATAATTAGTCCTATTACGTAAAATCCATATCGCCTATAAATGTAGGCCTACTGTATAAATGAAAATGAATATTTCAAAAGTATATTTTACTTACACTATTATATAGGAAAATTACAATACTTTTGTCCCAATTTCTTCACTTGCAAGAAATAAACCTTTGAGCTTTTATTTTGGAGAAAACACCAAACACCGAAAAGTGCATACTTTTCTTTAAATCACGCAGCACAAACAGAATGCTTATATAGGCTACTTAATTACAGTCTTGTGCTGTTTTATAAAGGCACAAAGCCATATCACGGTTTTGATTTTAGTACGTTGGCAAAATATAACGCTAGAGACCTTTATGGTATAGGCTATACATTTTACATCTGTCCAACGCATGGGTCCAATGCATCAAAAGCTGCTTTCAGGCACCCCACGCCCTCGCCCTACGCCACTGTAGATATTTATTGCTGTTAGTCTTTAAAACAACAGATAAAGTAAACTATTAAAAATGTATAAAAAATAGATTTTTTAGGTCGTGTGCGCTGCCGCGGAATAACACTGACAAGTCATCTCTATTCAGTCTGCTTAAGTTATGTTAGCTGATCTAACGTTACTGGCTTGATCAGTCACACATGAAAGTAATCAGACTAACATACGGTGCGATATTTCAAAATATATACTGTAATTGAGTGTGTATATTCCATAAACAATGACGTGTCGAGGTATCTCTCTCTCTCTCTCTCTCCTACTGTTTGAAAAACGCGGACCTGTGATTCCGCTTTGCGAATCGCAAATCAAGCAGTGATTGACAGCGCTCTTATTCAATGGCGTTGGGCATTCTCAGGTTAACAGTAAATCTAGCCCAATGATGTTGGGGGGGCACCAGGGGGGGCCAATCATATTCCAGGGGGGGCCAGTGCCACCCCGTGCCCCCCTTCTAGACACGCCCCTGATGTGAATGCTTCTCACTAGATCTCGCAGCAATGTTATTACTTCTGTGGCAAATTGAAATGCTTTCTTTACTGGATCTCTACTGGATCTCTTGTAACATTGTCACTTGATCAAGATTGGCTCGCGCTGCACTTACATAAGTCATTGGTCAACTCATAAACGGTCCCTTAAGCACAAATGAGAAGCGCAGTTTCGTTCCGCTTTCATTACGTTTGCCATTTGATGTTGCCAGCTTGTAGCTCAAACAGTAGAGCCTTGGTGCTTGCAACGCCAAGGTCATGGGTTCAATTCCCAGGGAAAGCAAGAACCCATGAAGCAAGAATGTAAATGTGTACCTTGAAATGCAATGTAAGTTGCTTTGGATACAAGTGTCTGCCAAATGCACAAATGTAAATGTGTGTATATATCCATATTTATATATGGAGCGCGACATTCCAGTCCATCCTGGATTTGTTCAGGCCATTTAAGTTCATATACACGCGACTCAGAAATCCTTTCAGTATAGACCTTGTTTTGTGCACAGGGGCATTGGCATGCTTGACTAGATTGGCCAACCCTGAACTGTTGCCACATAGCTAAAATCATGCAGTCCTTTAAAAATGTCACTATATGCCGTAGCATTAAGAATTGTCTGTGCCGGAATTAAGCTGCCTTGCCAGTTAATTAGAGGAAGATGTCCTCATACTTTTGGCCATGCAGTGTAGTTTAATGGACTGTTTGGAAAGGTTTTGTGTTTATCAAAGATTTACGTTTTAGCACACTGTGATTTTCAACCCAACACCCCTCCAGATAATTCAATACATCGGAGATGCTTAAGTAGTTGTTTGTTTTTTGCAGATCTGAGGCAGTCAATCCTCTGGATAACCTCTCCCTGATCTCTTGTTACTCGGCAGGGTAGAGAGCAAAGAACAGGCCGGCGTACTGTACCTTAAAGCTGCCATAAGGGTTGTTTGTTATCAATGCATCTAAACAATGCTTTCTTCCTCTCTCTTTCTCTAACTCACCAGAGTCTCTATCTCTACATCTCCCAAGAGACTGACTGATGTTCAATAACTACTTGCGTTATTGATTATCTGTTTCTTCTCAACTGTGAGAGAGACCGGTATTTATAGAAAGCACTGGATTTTTGGGATGGATCCATGGCTCAAAAGGTTATTCTGCAACCTGCTTTTTTTCTTTTACCTTTTTGAGAACACTATGCACTTGTTAAATCTTAATTCCGGATGCCTTTCAATATCAACGGGGGCGATTACATTTTATCCAGCATATGAAGCTTTATAAATCATTGATGTTAAGGAATTTGAATTGGTTTTAAACTACTTAAAACACACATTAGACAAAGAAAATGACCTTAAAATATTTCCCAAATATTTGCTGACTTTATTTAAGCTGCTGTTTTTACTTTTGCTTTTGTCATTGTTGCTAATATGAAGTCAGCCTTGTTGTCAAAGTTGATATTGTGGTATAAAACCAAATTTTTACTAAAATGGAGTTACAAGGTTTTTGATCCACAAATGTCAGACATGTTTTGTCCGTCATTAGAACTGTATATGAGCCAGTAAGTTTAATACATTACAGTTTCATCAACTAACATAAGTTTATTGTACCTGTAGCTATGTGGGTGCTCAGTTCTTTCTGTCATTTGTCCAAAATATCATGTTATAATAAATGAAATGCAATGCACAGGGTATTTAAGGCTGTCATTGATGGCTATGAGTAAAGACAATATTGTACCTATTCAAACAACCAGTTCTTTATTTACCTCTTGCATTGCAAACAAGTGGAGACAGTCCAAAATGTGTGCAGCCCCTCATTCTAGATTGAGGCAGGGTGGAGTTATGAGGTTTGACTGACAGTTTGAGGATCCAATAGAGTTGCAAGGTTTAGTCATAAGCTCCTAAGGGAGATCCTGTCATTCTGCTGGCTGACACTCACAAAACCCTGTGCGCTTCCAGCAATAGCACACTGTTCATTTAAGTGTGGACAGAGAGAAAGGTTTCGCGCTTTTGTTTCGCACATTTTAGCTGGCGGCAGCATAGGTTCAAGAAATTGCCCGCTCGCTTTCCCGTAGCTCTCTTTAGATTACAGTCTGCATTCGTGTGACTGACAGAGAATTTGTCATCTACATGCCACACCATTTTTGCCCGGTTTTAAGGGATGACGTTTGATTTATAAGTGGTTCTTGGCAAAATATAAAAATAAACACTGAACAAGAAAGGATTTTAATATTTCTTTATTTATCCTGGAAAAACACATATACCTCTTCTCATTGGTGTAGGAATGAAGCTTGGCTTCAGTTTTTTCAGTTTGTTTGTGTTAAACATGACGGCTGATCGGCACTCAAGTCACGCAGATCCCCGCTGAGACAATTCCCTTCCTGTCAGTCTTTCCTCTGCAACCTCCCCCTCATTATTATTGAGATGCCATAAAACGTCAGGATGCAAGCAGGCTGTTCTAATTGTCAGATGAAAGTGTGCCATTTCGAAGTCGTTCATAATAAGTGCCATTTCTTATTTTATTTTTCTCCTCGGCCCTCTGGTTACCATTTATAAAATGGTGCGAAACTCGGGCAGTACAAACACTGGGGAGGGAAGGTGTTGCGCTTCGCATGGAAATCTGAAGGAGTGTTGCAAATGTTCAGTTCTCCATGGTTTAGACACATGCCACGGATAATTACATCAGACTGTAAAAGCAGGTCAGCGTCTTACTGTGGAGGGGGATATCAATACCATTTCTCTACTGAATGCCTCTCTCTCTCTCTCTCTCTCTCTCTCTCTCTCTCTCTCTCTCTCTCTCTCTCTCTCTCTCTCTCTCTCTCTCTCTCTCTCTCTCTCTCTCTCTCTCTCTCTCTCTCTCTCTCATTTCCTTCTCCCCATCCTTTTGATTTTTCTCTCTGATTCAAGACGGCTAGAGTTCAAACAGAAGGAATTGTCTTTGGAAGCAGGATTCAGATACATGCACAATTTGTTCTCATTTCACCCAGATCAAAATCAAATTCATCTTTGTCACTGAATGTATACTAAAAAGACAAAAAAGAAAATCCACATCATAAGTAATGCACTGCTTTTGTGGGTTTGTGTGTTCACCCAACAAATTCATTATGTTATTGTCATTGAAATCCTTATGCTGTTATTCATTTGTTTTTTCAGAAAGTGTGAAATCTAAAGAAATGTATAATGTTGGAAAATGTGTATATATACAACATGTGTGTGTATATAGCACAAAATGTTTTTTTTAATTGATAGTATTAAGAAATATTTCCTGAGCACCAAATCAGTTTATTTGAATCATTTCTGAAGGATCATGTAACACTGTTATAATGCTGAAAATTCAACATTGCCATTACAAGAATAAGTTACATTTTAAAATATAGAAAAATAGAAATCCAAACTGTTTTAATATATTTTGATCAAATATATTATACACACCTTTATTACTAATAATGATAGTTAGCAGTAAATCCAGTTAACTCAAAAATAGAATCAGTCCAATTACTGAACAAATTGTAATTTTAAATTAATCTGTTGACACATCCGTTTATTGATGATCTGGCTGCAGCTGTTCATGACAGATGTGGATGTTGTATGCACTGATATTACAATTCCGATAACCTGATTATTGTTTTCATGGTATGGCAGATTAAAGTGTTTTTAGTGTTTTTAAAGATTAACTTTGTTAAATGACGGCAAAGGTAATCTAAATGTAAATCCATCTACAATTGAGCATACAATATAAAATGACATATTCAAAGTTGACTGACAAAATAAATAGATAAAAAAAAATAGCAGTGGTTCTATCATCAACACAACTCAAGGAAACGTGGTCTTCTTCTTCTAGAGGAAATGACAGAGAAGGGGCTGTCGGGATGATGGGAGCTGAGTGCATTATCTAAACTATACAACAACGTCGTGCTGGGCTTCGTGACATTGTCATTTCAATTATACCTCAAGATGTGCTATTCTGCATGTAAAATATATCCTTTCCATCCTTGCAGTGAATACACACCATGAATAATACACAGACCATATGTTCGAGAGAAGTATGTGTTAAGCATGCAGGCAGACATCACATACAAACATAGCCTACTGTATGTGTTGTGTCTCTTTTCTAGCCAGGGATCATCTGGGAGATGAGACCCTGCTATATTTTTAACTGAGATGTTGTTTAATAAGTAAATCCACACCACATCTTAGGTGTCCGGACAGATTTCTGCTTGTGTGAATGCCTCAGAGGCACAGATCTCCTTCTAGCGCTGTTCAAGTTTCCACCATGTCTTTGCTGAAGCAGCAGAATTAAACTGAAACTATGTTTTGGCTTCCCATCAAGGACAGTGTGAAATCAATAGCTGTCTCTATAGTCCGCCCGATGCACTTATCAAAATCTCTTCTTTTTCGCGAGCCATGTTTTATTTAGGCATGTGTTGGTCTTATGTCTCCATTTGAATTTAGCCATCCATCAAAATCGCACAGATGACCGGCGCTTAGATGATATCTCAGATTGCTTACACGCATCCTCTCTGTATGTCCCTCTAAGTATCAGTCAGTCTTCTGCCACAGACACCCATCTGAAATCAAAATAGACAGGAACGGCTGAGGAAAACGCTCAGTAAACTTACTTCCTATCAGTGTCATGATCTAAATCAGCATTTTTTCCTCTCTGAATATTACAAGAGCTTTTAAAAGGAGGGCAAAATGACACAGCTGTACATATGAATGAGATGTGGAAGCCTATAAATATCTTTTAGAGCACTCTGTGGGACGGGTGGGTGTGAACCCATTGATTTTGGCCTGATGAACTGTAAATTGACCCCTTCTAGGTCCCTGCTTTGCATTTGGCCCACATTGGAGAACTGCGAGGAGATGGACCAATAGTATAAGCGTATTCGTAAGCAAGTTTGATGCCGTAGCGCCTTTGTTCATTATAATGATAGACGTGGACCGTACAATGAGAGATTAAAGGTAATGGATTAGATCAGCCCCTATTCCTCACTGCTGATTACCCAGCACTCCTCTCATTTTTATACATGCCGGTCGACTGGGAATGGCTCCAATCTGCTCACTGTGTTTCACAAGCATCAGTAAAGCGCACACACTGTGTGACGGCACACTGAACAGCCGCAGTACTTCTTAATGCCTAAAGCACAAAAGTCTGTGGAAGTGTTGGCAAGTATCTGTCTGATCACTTATTCTTTCTGACTAAAGATCATTAACTCATTATAAAGCGATGGAACCATGGGGCGGGATGAAATGGACAAACTTATCAACCTGAAACTTTTTACTTGTTTTACAATGGTACATATTGTATTATCAGTTAGTCAGGCGTCCAACTATTGTCACACAAACTGGATCATGATTGCTGCAGTGTGTTGGGAACCGAAAACCAGTTCTTACTTAAACCACACTAGTTTAAATATAAAATAAAATATATATAGAAATAAATATGGGAAATAATTAATTTAAATTGAATTGGGTGACACTTGGTTTCTATTTTTTTTTCAGTAACATTGTATAAATATTAATAAATGAATATACAAATAGTCATATAGGTTTGTGAAAAGTCTTTAAAAAATTGTTTTGTACACATACTTTGCAGCAATTGTTTCACATTTTTAATATTGAAGTTATTATTATTAATATATTTTTAATCCAATATTTTAATCCCTTAAAAATGTCATTTTTAACTGCACAAAAAAAAAAATCATAGGCCTCAGTCAAGAACCGGCTCTGATACCAGCACCGTGTCGGTGGATGTGTAATTGTAGCTTATTCTGGACAAGAGCCACACTCAAACTCAAAGGTGGCCGTCTGACCGACATGTAAAACAACCAACCACCAAAGGCATACAATGTATTGTGCCAATGAGGCCAGTGCTCCGGGGCCTCTGACTGCCAGGGGCCTCCAGCTGAGATGCCCGCTATGGCTAGAGAGAAATCACTGCAAATGTAAAATTGACATAAATAAACAAACAGTGATTGAATGTGTGCCAGTGAATACTGGCACACTGTGAAATAAATACCCATGTTCCTGGCTTTTCATCAGCTTTGATGTTTTCTACCAGTCATAGTACATTCTTGTCTCTTTTGCAGTGCATAATTGATATTTGTGTACATTTTTGTAATTGCAATTTTATTTCCTTTTTAATTATAACTATTTTTCTCATGTGTGTTTGAGTTCTTATTTCGACATCTCACAATTGTGACAACAGGGGACCTCCAAAATCATTCGAAAACTATTTTTTTTGATGTTTTAGGGGCAGATAAATCTGACATCAATAATACTACAATAACAGACCCACTTCAAAGTAGTAGTTAATTGAACTTAATAAAGAGCTGCACGCTGCTTTGCCAGAGGAATAATCGGAATTTAATTTAATGTTTTAAATGTTGAATGTTTTTATTGTTTATCAATCTCACATTTCTGTCTATATAAACTCACCTAAAGGATTATTAGGAACACCTGTTCAATTTCTCATTAATGCAATTATCTAATCAACCAATCACATGGCAGTTGCTTCAATGCATTTAGGGTTGTGGTCCTGGTCAAGACAATCTCCTGAACTCCAAACTGAATGTCAGAATGGGAAAGAAAGGTGATTTAAGCAATTTTGAGCGTGGCATGGTTGTTGGTGCCAGACGGGCCGGTCTGAGTATTTCACAATCTGCTCAGTTACTGGGATTTTCACGCACAACCATTTCTAGGGTTTACAAAGAATGGTGTGAAAAGGGAAAAAACATCCAGTATGCGGCAGTTCTGTGGGCGAAAATGACTTGTTGGTGCTAGAGGTTAGAGGAGAATGGGCCGACTGCTTCAAGCTGATAGAAGAGACACTTTGACTGAAATAACCACTCGTTACATCCGAGGTATGCAGCAAAGCATTTGTGAAGCCACAACACGCACAACCTTGAGACGGATGGTCTACAACAGCAGAAGACCCCACCGGGTACCACTCATCTCCACTACAAATAGGAAAAATAGGCTACAATTTGCAAGAGCTCACCAAAATTGGACAGTTGAAGACTGGAAAAATGTTGCCTGGTCTGATGAGTCTCGATTTCTGTTGAGACATTCAGATGGTAGAGTCAGAATTTGGCATTTAAACAGAATGAGAACATGGATCCATCATGCCTTGTTACCACTGTGGAGGCTGGTGGTGGTGGTGTAATGGTGTGGGGGAGGTTTTCTTGGCACACTTTAGGCCCCTTAGTGCCAATTGGGCATCGTTTAAATGCCACGGCCTACCTAAGCATTGTTTCTGACCATGTCCATCCATTTATGGCCACCATGTACCCATCCTCTGATGGCTACTTCCAGCAGGATAATGCACCATGTCACAATGCTCGAATCGTTCAAATTGGTTTCTTGAACATGACAATGAGTTCACTGTACTAAAATGGCCCCCACAGTCACCAGATCTCAACCCAATAGAGCATCTTCGGGATGTGGTGGAACGGGAGCTTCGTGCCCTGGATGTGCATCTCACAAATCTCCATCAACTGCAAGATGCTATCCTATCAATATGGGCCAACATTTCTAAAGAATGCTTTCAGCACCTTGTTGAAACAATGTCACGTAGAATTAAGGAAGTTCTGAAGGCGAAAGGGGGTCAAACACAGTATTAGTATGGTGTTCCTAATAATCCTTTAGGTGAGTGTAGTCATTGCACACTATAATCTTAAACCCAGATGGTCGATGATGTGACTTGTTTAACATGATTCCAAAAACTTAATTTGATCTAATTACTGGAGATTGGAAAGTAAAGTGAGTGAGTGAAAGCAATTGGGACATTGTTTAATTTGTATCATCTTTACTCTTAATCTGGTGTCGTGCCACAGACCTAATTTACAATTTGTTACAGTCGCTAGGACATATTTCTCAATACTTAGTTCACTTTTTCAAAACTCTTCACACAGTTCTCCTAACCAACTTTCAGCTCGGCACAGCAGTTCATTTCCCTTTCAAAATGCACTAAAACTACAAAATCACTTCACATGTCTCAAATCAACACATTCTTCCATCACACTAGCAAAGGTTGACAGACAACAAACACACTTTGTCACCCACAAAATAATGACCTTAAAAAACACTAACAACAGGTAACTTTATACAATGTTTTCCTCTGTAAATGCTTTCTTTCTTCTACCCCTCTACTGTTTAGAATTCACTGTGATATATGTTACTAGAATGAATTAGACACGATGCAGTATGCTTCAATACTTTATATTTTATGTTTTTGGAGTAATTCCAAAGTACGACAATTTGTATACACACACCATCCACTGATTCAGATACAATAGGAATCAGCTGTGGTTGGTCCAATTGTCCGATTGTTTTTATAGCATTTAATGTTTTGATTCGAAATATATTTCATTACAATTATTACTGTAGTAATGTGACAAATTGCTGTCATATTCAGTTTTGTATTATGTTATTGTTTTGAACTTAAGTTTACCAATTTTGAAAACAGTGTGTAAGCATGTGCAAATTGGCCGGTAAGTAACAAAGAGTTTTGGCGGTTGTTGTGTCGAAGTGAGAAAATAATTAATGTAATTTGAAAGATGTAGTCATTGAAGGCATTTTGTGCCAAAGCAATGATAAATGATCCACAGTTTAGCCCACATATATTTCACTTGTGCTCACTGTGTGAAGAGTTTTGAAAAAGTGACCTAAGTATTGAGAAATGTGTCCTAGCAACTGTAAAAAACTGTAAATATTATGCAGGAAACAGAAATCCGATCGGTTATCCATATACAGAGGCTACTTAGGCTATGTTTACACGGAAACGATCTGAAAAGAAAACGCAAAAGTGGCGTTGCGTTTTCACTTTTTATTCTGCGTTTAGACGAGCGTTATGGGGGGGGAATCCGCGTGCATATGGTGACGCAAAAGTGTGTGAAATTCGATGTAGTATGCTCTCAAGGCGGCTAGGTGGCAATGTGAAGCACTGCCACACAACAACACCAATATCTGAGAATATTTTGAACAAATGCGGAAAAGACTCTTGTACGTTTATCAGAGCTGCTAGGGCAACTTGAAGGTCCGACGTATGGAAATAATCTGACATATTGGTTGTTATTTTCCTGTACTGGCGCATGCCTGTTACGTAAACGCGCACACGACGAGAGCCACCGTGAGCAGATTTGCGTTTTTACCATTTAGACGGGAACGCGACGGTGGAGCGTTTTTAAGATTTCCACTCTGGAAGGTGGTTTCACTTTTTTGCGTTTTTAAGCCCCCGAAACGCCGTCGCCGTGTAAACGAAAGGCACATCCGATAAAATATTTTTACGTTTTCACCCGGAATCGTTCTTGTGCATACAGGGCCTTAATGTGAACAAATTTAAATGTGCCATGTCCTGATTGGCTAATGATCTGATCTGCTTGATTGGATCACGGTGATCGCATGTTAATGCCAAGTGTAAATGCAGCCTTGCATGGCAACTAGTCAGATTGAATCAGGTGATTAATATCAATCAAAGCTGAATTTCTATTACAGCACTTAAACTGTTTTTTTTTTTTTTATATTTATAAATTAATAGCTGTGTCTGGTGTAATTTCCACATGCTTTAGTGAACATCAACATATATTATATAATCCACGTCACTTTCATTTCATCAAATTTTTATTTAAAAATTTCCATTTTGGTTCAATTATATTAATTGGCCTACTCTATGTATAAGTTTGTGCCACCAAGATGCACCTGATACTGTAAATGAAATAATTATCCAAGCTGTGTTCAGTAAAGATCAATAAGATGTATTTTAATGGGAAATAACGATCGTCTCATTTGGGCAGTCTGGACAGCAGATCTGCATCAGGTGTGTTTTTCATGTGGCATATAGACAGTAAAAGACAACAGATGAAAAAGGGCTTGTCTAATCAGTCACATTGTTTTGAAAGTCTGGCGGCAGAGACAGTGGGCTGTACTCTTATTTTACAGCCTGCTTTAATGAAAGTGCTCTGCATTTCGAAAGCGTTTTTATTCGATGAAGCACAATTATTCTTCGCACACTATATCCCGCCACTAATCTTCACAACGCACACACAGACGCATTAACATGATTAATTCATTTTCAGCCAAATAAGGCTATTTGCATAACACTTAAAGACATCATGTGATGTGAAGGTCTTTTATTTAATAGTTCTTCACACACTGTAGATTTGGAGAGGACGTTTAAAGGAATAGTTCACCTGAAAATGAAGATCTGTAATTATTTACATGCCCTCATGTCATTTTAAACATGTGCATTGTTTTATGGGTTGTAATACAAAATTAGATTACATTTTTCTTGAATTCCCCCCATCAGGACCATCAACATTATGAAGAAGTGTTTCATGTGTGTGTGTGTGTGTGTGTGTGTGTGTGCGTGCGTGTGTGTGTGTGCGTGGGATTATATATATATATTATATATATATATATATATATATATTATATATATATATATATATATATATATATATATATATATATATACATACATATATATATATATATATATATATATACATATATATATATATATACATATATATATATATATATATATATATATATATATATAATATATATATATATATATATATATATATATATATATATTATATATATATATATATATATATATATATATATATATATATATATATATACATACATACTGTACACTAGTGCCAGTGACATAATAGAGTACTGTGACATAGAGTTCCCTTAAAGATATGTGACATAGAGTACTCTTGAGTCATTTAACAGGCCACTGTGCTGTGTTTATGAGTTTGATTTTCAGACTTTGTGTTGTTCTCTCTGGCATGCATCAATACCTGTGTATATCAGCATGACCCCGCGTGTCTTTGTGTCATTGACTTCCATCGGTCACGCCTCGACATCCTCATTCAGAGAGCAACGTTCCCTCCGAGTCAGCAAGCCACGCTGCACTGGCTGCTCTCAAAATGGCTGACTCACTCTAAACAACACTAAAACACTATTCTATCTGGCCAGCACTTCTTATCAAAGCTTGGATTTGGAAAGTCTCTATTCTTACACGCTCTTTAAACTGGTAAAACACATTAGTCCTTGCACGGCAAATGTACTCTGAAATTGTAGCTATGGAATAACAATCTATGCTGTTGGACCTATACCTGGCTCGTGGTGTGTTGCGCTAATTCATTATCTGTTCATGGTGTTAAACAATGTTGATGTGTGTGCATATATTTTAAATGGCTATATAACATGAGATTATATAATACAATGTAATAATACAATAATATAATATATGTTATATAAAACTCAAGTGTTTTCAACATACCATTCAGATCTGAAAGAAGAAAGCCATATACACCTATGGCTTCAGGGTGAGTAAATCATGGGCTAATTTTCATTTTTGGGTGAACTGGCCCCTTTAAAGAGTGTAACACTCTAATCCAAGGATGACGAAGATGTATTAGCGCAATGTATTAAGCTGTATTCATGACGAAGATATAACACAGGATTTATTTACACGACACAGAACGAGATAACCAACATGTGAAATTGCGTGTATACAACATAAACACGAACAATACCGGACATGTGATGACAAAATATACATTTTTGGGTGAACTATTCCTTTAATAATAATTAAAAAACTGCAGAATGTGTTATACACAGTACTAAACATGGTATGCAGATATTAGCAATACAAGCATCCATGCTACCGGCTTTAGCATGAGTGTTAAAGTTGATGAACAATTATACAGATTGCGAAACACTAGTGACAGTGCTGGCATAGTCTCAGAAGCTTTCTGTATTAAACAGAAAGTCATGATACAAACTTACTTCATCGATAGACCCTAACTTTATCTTGCTCTTAGTGATGCTGCATGTTAGTGGAAACGCCGCAAAACTCTGACAGTTTCATTTGCGTAACAAACAGTGCATTTAGCGCATTTTAATTTTATTTTTTTTACCTAACAAGACATTCCCATAGATAAATTACAGATGCTAATACTAACATCATGAGGTATTCACAACTTATTCTGTATAAAATATACAAGTACATGATCACTGTATTGGACCGGACACAGACTTTACTTAAGCTGTGACATTTATGTGCCGAAGAAGTCTTAATGAACTGTATGGCGGAAAATCAATGTCAATAATAAACGAGCGCACAGCTGATGCTGGCGCGCGCGGTAAATGACTTTCGCGAGCGAATAACAGATCTACACGCGAGGAAACGGGAACTCGCGAGCTCATTCAAGCCCTGCGCGCGCTCATGACATCTCCTCTGCACGCAATACAAGCCCTCGCGCGCGCGATTGATCATACCACACGCCCTCGCGCGCGCAATTGATCATTCCACACGCTCTCGCGCTTGATCTGCTCTCGCCTGCTCCTTTTGCTCGCTCGAACAATTTTATTTTTGACAGTTGAGGGGCGGGACTCCCCTTTTCCGGAAGTCAGTTGTGATTGGACGCCTGTCCAATGACTTGTAATTGACCCTTCGCAAAGACCCGCCCTCCTTAGTTACTGTCGCTATGTTCCGACAAGCTACGCTGCTCTCATGCTATCACCATGTTCTCACGCAGTGAAAAATACATCGCGGAGCAGAGAGGAGACTGACAACACGCGGACAGACAGGACAGACCAGGTTACTTTTCGGTTACTTTTGATATTAAACATATTAAACAAAGTCTCAGCTTTCAAATGTGGTCATTTTTTGAAAGAAATTTAAACAATAAATACCGTTTTGGGGCTCTTTAATGTGCCATGACAGATCGCTGTAGAGCATCAGTTAAAGCTGCTCGTGATCCGATCATCTCTTCCTTCTAGTTCATTTATAGCATCAAATAAACATGAACGAACATAAGAAGTAATGTTGTTTTAACCGCGGAAAGGCGTCAGTATATTCATTTTACCAAGTTAAAATCCTCCTAACTCTACTGGCTGCTTTTTCGGACAAAATGGCGGATGGCTAAGTATGATTGGTTAGAACACCTGTCAATCAAGCTCCACGCGAAGGGTCAATTCACTTGACTTGAGACATCACTTAATTTGTTTTATTTATTGTGGTTAATTATTGTGTAATGTGATTCAATGAATTGTTAATTTAGAATATATTCTTACCAGATAATTTTTTTTAACAGAAAGTATTACTAGTGATTGCATTGTGTTGTTAAGAGATAATTTACAGACTGTAATGACACATTTCCATGGTTATTAGCATTGTAAATCTACCAAATTTTGTATGAATTTTTACATAATATAAATGGTTCATTATATTTTCTATTAAATGTAAAAGGGGTTCTGGCTTCTCAAGTTAAGATACAGTACACAGCATTAATTATAGCTTTAAAAGCCTTTCCAGGATTTGCTACCGAATAAAGAAAAACAATATTAAATCCAGCTAATTATTAAACCCAGCAAAGCTATTACATCATTATATAGTGATCTTAATCATCTAACTTTTTGTAAGCTAATAACTTAAGAGAAAGTATGAGGCAAGTAGTGCTAGTACTACTAGGCAATTACTAGTAATAATTACTAGTCTTAATTTTGGTCGGATAAACGTAAATATATGGTAAATTGGGGGTCTAGGGGAACTATAGCAAATATGACTTTTTCTCCAATTTATTTTAGATATTTTAAGCCAACACAAATCACATAGTCTTTTAAATATAAAATGTAAAAATGTATAAGAATTTTCATGATTTACAATGCTAATAACCATGGAAATGTGTCATTACAGTCTGTAAATATCTCTTAACAACACAATGCAATCACTAGTAATACTTTGTTAAAAGAATATATTCTATATTAACAATGCATTAAATCACATTACACATTAATTAACCACAATAAATAAATAAAAATTAGTGATGTCTCAAGTCAAGTGAATTACAAGTCATTGGACAGGCGTCCAATCACAACTGACTTCCGGAAAAGGGGAGTCCCGCCCCTCAACTGTCAAAAATAAAATTGTTCGAGCGAGCAAAAGGAGCAGGCGAGAGCAGATCAAGCGCGAGAGCGTGTGGAATGATCAATTGCGCGCGCGAGGGCGTGTGGTATGATCAATCGCGCGCGCGAGGGCTTGTATTGCGTGCAGAGGAGATGTCATGAGCGCGCGCAGGGCTTGAATGAGCTCGCGAGTTCCCGTTTCCTCGCGTGTAGATCTGTTATTCGCTCGCGAAAGTCATTTACCGCGCGCGCCAGCATCAGCTGTGCGCTCGTTTATTATTGACATTGATTTGCCGCCATAGAACTGTGCCATAAATGACAAGATGAGCAAGTATAAGCTCAGGCGAAAAGATATACTGTGGATGGAACCGAACAGAAAAAAAAAAGATCAATGTTTTACGAAAGCAGTGGGGTAGAGAGAGCTTTTTATTGTGTTTTTATGTGTGTGTTAGGCGAGAGAGAACCAGGTGCTGTACAAGACTCAGAAGGATCAAAGGCAGGGGTGTCCAAACTTTTTTAAAGGGCCAGATTCGTGATTTGTGTCTCTTGGAAATGCACATTGACAGAGCTTGAGTTGACAGTAGCAGTAGCTTGAGTTGGGACGCAGATGTGAATTTATTTTCATTAACCGTAAAACCACACACAAACAGTAAATTCTGTAAAATTGTAACAACTTAATTTGAAAGGGGAACATTTAAATATTCTTACTGAGTTAGAACCCTACTCTTATTAAAATGAACCACTGGTTTCTGTAATTTTCCCTATATTTTATTACTCCTTTCATATTTAATACATGTCTATATTAATAATATAATACAATTTTTATATAAATATGTCGTATTGTGGCAGAAATGTGACATATTTATATAGAATTGTATTATATTATTAATATATATAAAATATTATTAATATATATAAAATATTATAGCTAATGGTGATCTAATAAATGGTCTGTGTATGGCGCGGATCAAACTACAAACTAGTAGGGCTGTTTTGTTCCACTTTGGGTGCGTTTAATGTTTCTCTTAAGTAACAGAAATGACAGCGCTTATCAAATTTTGTTACACTTATCTAGTGCTGTCACCTTATGTTAACTGGGAAACTGCATGATTTGTAAATGATATTTTATTAGACCAGCTGCGGGCCTTTTGAAATGCATCCCCGGGCCGGACATTGGACTCAAAGGGGAAGTTTTGCTTGGGCTTTCTTCTACACTCTAGGAATGTGTCAGCCAGGTATTGATCGATGTGTTGGGTGATCCATCTTAATCCAATACCCGTGGATAAGAGGAGAACCTTGTGCGCTCCCTTATATAACAGGGGTTCAAAAAGTAAACATTTGTAGTGTGTATGGGTGTGTATAAGTATGTGTATTTTATTGAAAAGTATTGGGGACGGTAAGATGTTTTTGAAAGTGTCTTGTGCTCACCAAAAGCTACATTTTTTAATATCCTAAAATATGTATTTCACAGTATTAACACAGTAATGATATTGTGAAATAGTATTACAATTTAAAGTTTTCTATTTCAATATATTTTAAAATGTAATTTATTCCTGTGATAGCAAAGCTGAATTTCTTTTTCAGCTTTGCTATCACAAAAATATAAAAAATTATATTTTTCTATACTGTGTTGAAAACAGTTCTGGATTTAAGGATTTATTTGACGAAGTTCAAAAGAACATCATTTATTGGACATAGAAATAGCGAAAATACCCCCATCAGTGCTTGTTTCGGGTGTCTTCCCTTCCTCTCCTGTTGATAGGTTGGACGCCTCATGCGTTTTTAATTAGATGAGGTGATTAGGAAATTGGAGGAGAGGAAAATTAAAAATGGGATTAACACGGTCTTAGACTCTAGGAGACAGAATGGAATGAGAGAAACATGTTATCTTCTGCACATCAGTCGCCTGATTTGGCCATTATTAGCTTCCTGGTCACAGTGAGTAGAACAGGATTACAACACAATGGTTGGCCATTGAGCTGGAGGTAAATATCGAGGCAACATGGATAGAGTCCAGCTCTGATATTGGCGTCGCATGTAGATTAAATCAGCTCTATCTAGTATATCTGTATCAGGTTGTCTAATCCATTTTATAGACATGGGAGTAGACATCTAAACATACATCCTCTGGCTGCCTGCTGCAGAACCACATGAAAATACTTTATTATTTAGCCACACATGCAATAAAGACAGAGACATGTTGTTCACCTGTTGTGTTATAAGGTCATGTGCTGAAAACAACATAAAAAAGAGGTCACTGGCTAATATAATGTCATGTGTGTACAGTACATGACGGTGAACATACATCAATGTGTCACATCAATGCATGTCAAGTCTTCCTGAAGCATGGGGAACAATCGTATTCTGCAGAACCGGTCTGTCTTGATGTCTGTCTGGTCATGAACAAGGCGATATTCAAACATGTGATCTGCCTCCTTTGTGTTTTTCCAGCCTGGTCTCATTGTTAATACGTAGGTATTAATACGTTATTTTCAAAGATAGAAAACGTACGTTTTTGTACGTTTGGATAGATGCTGAAACGTATAATATAGACGTATTTGCAACATTTAAACGTAAACATTATTACGTTTTACAGCTACAAAACGTTAACAATTTACGTATATTTTTCACATCATAAAGATATCTGTATACTTTCACTTTTAAAGATAAACGTAACAAGATCCCTTAATCCTACTCCCAAAACCTAAACATATCCATTTTATACAGATTATAAAAAGGATAAAACGTAACGTTAATGGACAGAGATGTGTAGGTAAAATGGCAGTTTTATTAACAATATAGCATTAAAATATATTTTGAGCCACTAATCCTACTCCTACCCCTAAACCTACCCATAACCATTTCTTAAAACTATGTCAGGCTAACACAATTATGAAGAAGAAAAAAACATAACAGACAGACATTTTACATTTCACAATAATTTATTTATTGAGAAAATGTCAAAACCGGTAACGTTAACATTAAACGTTAACATTACCAAGTCGTTCACATGATGATGCGTTGCAGTCGCAGTCCTCTCTGGCAGTATTGTAGTAGTTGTGTATGAGTTACAGATTAGAATTTAAGTTATTAACGTTAATCCATGAAAATGTTAATCCGATTTCAGTTCGCTCTCTGAAGGCGCGCGCGCTTCTCCCATAGGGCTTCTCCATTTCAAATGTACACCGAGTGAAACACGGCATGTCGCAATCTGTGACGAAGCAGGCGAGAGCCAATGAGCGTTTGATATCACGGCCGTAAAACATGTCGTAACGTAACACTTCCTTAAGGCGCATTTTTTTAATCTGAATTCATCACCAGCGCGGGATGCTGGGATTATGCCGATCATGCGCGGGATAGATTTGACGTTTGCGGTCGCTGCTGAGAAATGAAGATGAAGATCACTGGATAAAAGGCTGAATTTGGATCTGTTTCTTGCAAACAACGTATGGATTCTAGGATTTGGATTACATCAAGCTAATAAAATGTATGTATTTTGTGAATGTATCAGTATGTTGTGTTTTATTGGAGAAAATGCTTTTTGTGTAAATACACTAAATACTACAAAATGGTTAAACGATTAAACAAGGTATTTTTAAGGTTAAAAGTGTATTCCTTTTTAACACCACAGGCTAATCCTCCGAAACGAGTTTGCTGCAGAAGGCACTAACAGAGCGAAATGTTAATATTTATGAGTAGGCTAACGTTCTTAGGTCTATATTGATAAATGCGACTGAAAACGTAATTGATAAGACAGTTGAATGCAATAGTCAAAACATTAATGCCACGATTATGCATAAATAGCAATACATACAAATGTCTACGTCGGTAGATTTGTTCATACGTAAATAAATTACGTTTTTGTGCTGTCAATACGTAAATATTTTACGTTTTAGTGCTGTAAATACGTCAGTATTATACGTTTCTGCGTGTATAAAACGTACATAAATGTACGTATGATAGAACTACACTTTACGTAAAAATACACACGTATTTTAATGAGATCACGTTGGTTTTTCCCTCAGATAATTACATTGATATCTCCCTATTGACATTCAGAGGTATTCATTCAGCTCACTGGCCTTTATTTTTCAGTTATTAATACCTTTTCTTTTCATTTTGGTTGGTTTCACAGACATGTTTGCAGATGACATTAAATGTTTTCTGGAACTTTCTTTCATGGGGAACGGAAAACTATGGGGGAAAGTTTCAATAATGGCCACTCTGTGTCAATACTAAAGCAACATTTCACTGATATCTGTTCATTTCTATCTGCTTATTTGTGCATATTGTTGGCTTATCTTTTGTGTTTTGAGAGGAAAAAAGTAAAAAAAAAAGACTATTGCACTATTATTGTGTGAAACTTTGATACAAGTGATTTGGGTTTTTGTCATTTCTGAACTAGTGCATGTGCTGAGTTTGCCATACACTTTTTTGTGTAAATTTGCGTTATCTCTGTTAGAACAGAATTTATTTTAGTTACATATTTTATTGGAGGTAATAAAAGTTGGGTTTTTCAGAGGCACACTATAAATAGCAAGTCTATAAATGCAGATGATAAATGGCTGCTGGTGCCGGAGTATTATTCTGGCTCTTTTTCAGACTGATCCGATAGCCAGGCCCGAGGCCAGGAAAGGAGGTTGGGACCGGTGCCAAAGAGTCTTACAGTATTCACCTCTCAGCCTTCAATATCTCTTCTTCTTTTTATGCTCATGCTTACTTGCCACCTCTGCCCTCCCAAAAATGTTTTGCTTTCGCCTCTTTGTCTTTGAACTCCACATTGAAATACCGCATTGATAGTTTTAAACTTTAGAGTTGGATCCTTTCCCACTCTCTCCACCCAGGTTATATGTATGAGAAAGTTGGTACTCTTTCACATTGGTATAGATAACGGAGGACTCCATGATGTCAAGCTGAAGCTTGTAAATGCTGAACTCTGTAATGGCAGCTCTTTTGCTCAAAAATTGGCCTTTTAAGTGGACTTGTCCTCACCTATCGTCCAAATCCTACCAACCCAACCCCTCCGCCCCTGCTGACTGCAGTGACCCGTAAAGCCGATTAGACTGGCCCTTTACAGTGGGCTCCACTTCAAAGGAATGAGAGAGTGGGAAAGTGAGAGATATGGCTGAGAACAGAAATATAGTTACAGGAATAGGTCTGCAGGCTTCCTCACAGTTAAAACATACAGGGGTTGGACAATGAAACTGAAACACCTCTCATTTTAGTGTGGGAGGTTTCGTGGCTAAATTGGACCAGCCTGGTGGCCAATCTTCATTAATTGCACATTGAACCAATAAGAGCAGACTGTGAAGGTCTAATTAGCATGGTAAGAGCACAGTTTTGTGCCGTGTATCAGGATGACAATTCGCCTTATTCACCTACGTCACCAGCTTAACCCAAAACGAGGCTGTGGGGTACGGAAGTAACGGTGGCCCTCTGTAGGCTTCAGTCATAACGTTATCTTAACGCCCGTAACAGGCCTCTATGGAACAACGTCCCACTAACCCATCATTTTACCAACAAACGGAAGTTTTATCAGAAAACTAATCAAAAAGAAATCACTGGAAACGACTGAAAAGCGACCGTTTGCTGGCATTTTTGTTGTTTACTTGAATATCACACACACACACACACACACCACACACACACACACACACACACACCACACACACACACACACACACACACACACACACACACACACACACACACACACACACACACACACACACACACACACACCACACACACACCACACACACACACACACACACACACACACACACACACACACACACACACACACACACACACACACACACACACACACACACACACCACACACACACACACACACACACACCACACTCACTCACTCACTCACACTCCCAAGCATCGATGTTTTACTACAGCCAGGTTTACAATAAAAAGTGACATTGATCATGAATTAATGTATGTCAAAATTGCACATTGGTCACAGAAATAAATTTCCATTAGGTTTCACAAAAGAAAGAGGACACACTTCTCCAGTCGCGTCTGTTTCTGTTTATTTGGTAGTTAACCTTACAAGACATGCATCACATTTAGAAAGAATGATCATTTCTACAAATATATGCCACCAAAAATAAAACCTGATGAGCTTTAGCACTCTCTCGACTCCCAGTAACTTAGGCTAACGTTACAGATATTTTCAGTCAGAGAAACAGAGGAAGCTCCCGAAAAAAAAGTTGCTTTATTTTATGATGATACTCCGCTATAAAGAGACAAGACGTATAGGCTACTGACAGATAAGATAAAAACATGATTGTGATAGCCTTTATTATTGGTCTGATTTCTTCAATCGTTCCCCATGTTTTTTTACTATGCGTAATCTTCAAGCGTTTACTATGTTTACTATGGTAATGGTTAGCGTAGTCTTTTGCATCGCGTATAGCTGCTATAACGTTATAAATATTTCTAACGTTACCTTATACGGTGATCAGAATCCACATCGGATCACAAACGGCATTCAAACATGAAAGTGAGTTAATTATTTCGCCTGTTCGTAACCCTCTAGCCCGAGCTTGCTTGGTAACGTTAAGCAAGTTGTAGCTCTTTAGACTAGCCTGATCAGCTAATGTCCTGCCATGACTAGCCGTGTCTTTTCAGCAAAACAGCCCGGGGAATCTCGCAGTCGTTATTTGCCCATTTTTCAACATACTCCACAGTTATTTCCGGATGAGATGAGAGGTTTGTTGTCCACACAGGTACACAGATATCTATGACACAGACGCCCGCCGCCGCGCTCTGTCACTGCACTTCCGGTAGAGTGTACCCCCCAGCCTCGTTTTGGTTTTCAAGATGGAGGCGCGGTGAATAAGGGGAATGCACCAATACACACAGCAAGACTGGTGAAAGATTGGTTTGATGAACATGAAAGTGAAGTTGAACATCTCCCATGGCCTGCACAGTCACCAGATCTAAATATTATTGAGCCACTTTGGGGTGTTTTGGAGGAGCGAGTCAGGAAACATTTTCCTCCACCAGCATCACGTCGTGACCTGGCCACTATCCTGCAAGAAGAATGGCTTAAAATCCCTCTGACCACTGTGCAGGACTTGTATATGTCATTCCCAAGACGAATTGACGCTGTATTGGCCGCAAAAGGAGGCCCTACACCATACTAATAAATTATTGTGGTCTAAAACCAGGTGTTTAAGTTTCATTGTCCAACCCCTGTATATAGCTAATAATGTGTGTTTTGATAATATCTCACAATATTACTGGTTTTACTGCATATTTGAACAGATAATTGTTGCCTTGTTGAGCCTAAATAGTCACATGAAATCAAAACCACCTGCACCTTATTCTTTAATGTGATGTCCACACTAATACGTTTTCGTTTGAAAACGTATATTTTTTTCTCCGTTTTGGCCTTCCGTCCACACTGAAACGGCGTTTTAAGTCAACGAAAACGTAGCTTTTGAAAAACGCTCTCCAAAGTGGATAAATTTGAAAACGCCGTTTTCGCGTTGTAGTGTGGACTGTGAAGCCGGAGGTATTTGAAAACGATGACGTAAGTTTAGTCATGTGATCCATGTTGTACCAATAGATATTCATGTTTACCGGTATTGTGCCTGTTAATTATGTGTGATTCACTTTTACAATGTTGCTAAAATATGTTACTTTCCACACTCTTCATATCACAGTAGCCTACTGCAAAGATGACAGAAAATGTACTCACATTTGCTGTCCTGCGTCAATACAAGAGAGCAGTCGCGTTTTAGACCAAACATATGGTGACTGAGTGCGACCAGGACGCATCAGTGAATGGTGAGATATTTTGCTAAATAAAATTATCATGTTAGAAGAATTGCGCGATGCCTTTATTATTTATTTTTCCATCTGTATCATCTCAGTGAGCTTTTGTGAGGTTTCACGCATGCGCAGTAAGGTGAATTTATTAGTTTCTCATCCACACTGAAACGTCTGAAAACGCCTGAAAACGCTAGTGTGGACGGAGAGCGTTTTTTTACGAAAACTCCGTTTTCAAATGTATCCGGATTAATGTAGACGTAGCCTTAGACCCTTTGAACATTACATTTTGTTAACAAATCGTATCCTGTGGATTTAAATGGTTTATAGGTCAACTTTTAGCTTTTTAGCGAAACTAAAGCCGCTTTTCCATTGTGGAGCCCAAAACGTTCTCATTGATTAATCGTACCATACAAATATGGTTTAATTTTCCACTGTGAGGCTGATAAAAGAGTTCTTTGGATGTAATACAAATGCATCAGTCGTCGATGACGATAACACAAGAGTTTACAAATGGTATGAGATGTAAATAGCGACCACGTTATGGATGATGATCAGATATTTATTTTAATTTTATTTGTAACTTTCGTTAACTTCAATCAAATAGCATGGCCACCTACAGAGAAACTGGCAGCCAGGCAAGTGACCAATCGTGTATGACGACGTCACTACTTGCATTCTACCAGCACAGTTCAGAATTCCAGGCTGAGAACAGTGTGTAATCGTGCCGTGCCGAACCAAGCTCAAGTGGAAAAATAGCGGTTATTGTTATTGTTATTTACCATTGTTAAAGCCATTCGACCTGATGGTGTAAAACCCAAAAAAGTTTTGTAACTTGTCGAAAGTGCACATTGTTGGAAATTATTTGGGTATCAAGTACAAAAAATGGGGGAAAAAAGACAGTTTGGAAGTGATATTTTTACACCTACCACCCGTTTCTGTCCTGCACTTTTCAGTGTCCTGCATGAGAGAGCGGGGATCTGGAGCCATTCTGTGGCTCCTTTCTCAGAACCTTTGATCTCTAATCCACTCTTATCTAAGTGCTGGAATAAATGTGGTGGAGGGGAGGAGGACACTTATACAGGTCCACTGTACCGCCTGTTACCTTTTTAAAGCTTTATTTAAACTTTCTCTCCTCTCTTTTTCTTCTTTGAAGTAGTAGGAATGGTAGAAAATTGAGCTTTCAGAACTGGTCCACCCTGCCAGGAGAACAAATGAAAAAAGTTACTATATCTCCATGTGCTGGAGCAACAGCTCTCCCCTCATCTTTCATGGGTATTGGTTACTGCCTTAAATGAAACAAACATGTTTGTTCGAGACTTCCATCGGTTGTGGCAAAAGTCATATGCACCTACCGAGCTGGCGCTTGGGGACGGAGTGTCACTCGTCATCTTGGCCTGAAGTGACAGCTGACACAATGTTTGTGTCACACGCTTATGTAGTCACTTCTATACTAACATAACTAAATAATAAACAGCTGACCCACTAGAGAAAACCCCTAAGGTCATGGTGTACTGAGGCAATCTGGAATGACATGTTAACCTGGAGCTTTAAAAAAAAATACAGATGAATTCTCATTTGTACATTGCACCCGTGACCCAAACTGTTTTTGTAGGGTCATAGCCGGTACCTCAACGATGATTGTAACTAAAAACATTACTAAATATAAACTTCACTTCTAATCATATTTAAGTAATTTGTTTTCATATGATGCAAGTCATACAATATATTTTCTGTTTTGAAGCAAAACCTGTTAGGAACTGCTGCACAATAATTTCTGTTTTTTGGTTTTGTATTGAATCTTTGTTATTTCAACTTTATTATTTTGGAATATTTGCTATATGATGACCCGTCTGAGGAACCTGGGTTTCATTGCTTGCTTGAGTACATTGCTGATGGCTTATTACGGGCATCGAACCAAAAACCTTCCGCATACCAGCCCGGCAAAAAAAGTGAAAATCTGATTTTTGAATAAATGTATCTTGTTTTAAGTATTTGTTGACATATTACCTGAAAAAAAGATGAATTAAACTGCCACTATTATTCTTTTTCAAATATTACCCCTCATGCACTGTGTAATATAGTTGTTTGTAAATGTGAAAGGTCTGCAAGTTTTTAAAGATCAAAGTGCACGCTAAGTAAAGTTATTTATCAAATCATTACTATATAACAGTGTTTGAGGGTGGTAAAAGTAGGCGTTGTTCGCTGACAGTCAATGAAGACCATAGGCTGACATTATGTAAAAAAGGGATACATTAGCCGCGTTTCCACTGCCGGGCCAGGGCCGAGCCTTGCTAGTGCGTGCCAGGGCCAGGGCCACTTCAGGAGCTTGATCGGGGCTTACTCGGGGCCAACGGCCAGGATTTCTGGCCCGTCGAATACCTTGGGCCAAAGCGGGCCAGCTCGTGCTAGAGGCGTGTTCAAGGTAAAAGGCGGAGTTTATCGGTGTTATGGAACGTTATGATTTGAAGCAAGATGCACATTTCACTTTTCGAAATGGAGAATCGCCTGTACTGGTCTGTCGAAGATACCAGCTCTTCTGAGCATTTGGGCAGAAGAAAGGGTACAACGTCAATTTGACGGCGTGTGAAGAAACGAGGACGTTATAAAATACATTGATGCTGATTTTTCTAAGCTAAGCATTCAGCGAGCAACGCTTCAAGTTCAAGAAAAAATAAAGAAATTGCGGGCGCAGTATTGTACAAGGCAATTAAAACGCACAATGGACAAAGGGGAACTCAGAGAAGGAACTTTCCATGGTTCGACTCGATGGACGGTGTGCTGGGTCACCGTGTGCTGGGTCACCATCCCTCTGTTAGTGGCGACTCGCGAGACAATCGGGACACTATTGCAGCCACGGCCGGTGAGTTAATATACATGCTATCTTCCTAACTTAAAAAATAAATAAATTCATAATACCCGCTGAAATGGGTTGGGTTGTATGAAGTTTGATCCAGAAAGGCGTGTTAGGGCCGGGGTTTAGGGCAGCGCTGTGGGGCTACTGGCCCGGCAGTGGAAACGAAAGCCCGGTTCTTGAGGCCCGAGGCCACTGGCTTGGCTCGGCTCGCTGTTAGCCCTGGCCCGGCCCTAGCCCGGCAGTGGAAACACGGCTATTGTTTCCTAGGATTGTAACAGGAAGTGAGACTGGAATTGCTGGAGAATCGTTTCAGTAGCTGAGGCCTGGTAGAGTTTGGTTTTGTTTGTTGACATATTTGAGTAGACTCTGTTTTTAGCGCTGCGAATCCACTTTGCATGCACTTCAACAGGATGAGGACTCAGGCTGGAATTAAAACTGTACCGATGGCATTGTTACTGTTCATATATCTGTGTATAAAAGTGCTGAAGAAGGATCCGGAGCTGAAATTCAGATATGGTAATAAACGTTTCACTTCCGACACGCACTGTAAGCAGTTGCCCAATCACAACAGACCTGGCCATCTGGCCAATCAGAACAGAGTAGGCCCTCAGAAAGGAGGGGTTTAGAGAGACTGGATCCTGAAAAGAGGTGATGTGCAATGTACAGGGGTTGGACAATGAAACTGAAACACCTCTCATTTTAGTGTGGGAAGTTTCATGGCTAAATTGGAGCAGCCTGGTGGCCAATCTTCATTAATTGCACATTGAACCAATAAGAGCAGACTGTGAAGGTCCAATTAGCAGGGTAAGAGCACAGTTTTGTGCCGTGTATCAGGATGACAATGCACCAATACACACAGCAAGACTGGTGAAAGATTGGTTTGATGAACATGAAAGTGAAGTTGAACATCTCCCATGGCCTGCACAGTCACCAGATCTAAATATTATTGAGCCACTTTGGGGTGTTTTGGAGGAGCGAGTCAGGAAACATTTTCCTCCACCAGCATCACGTCGTGACCTGGCCACTATCCTGCAAGAAGAATGGCTTAAAATCCCTCTGACCACTGTGCAGGACTTGTATATGTCATTCCCAAGACGAATTGACGCTGTATTGGCCGCAAAAGGAGGCCCTACACCATACTAATAAATTATTGTGGTCTAAAACCAGGTGTTTCAGTTTCATTGTCCAACCCCTGTATATTAGAAGAATATGTGGTTTTTGACCTTGAATGCATGCAAACCAATTGTAGGAGATCTCCAAAACAACATTAGGGACCATTTAAATAGCATAATAAGCGCACTTTAGACTTATTAAGAAGCCATTGTTTTTCGCAGTGTAAGAGTCAGTCTGTACACATTTCAAACCAAAATATTTTCAGAATTAAACCGAGGGCCATGATAGTGAAAACACCAAATCCCAAACACTAGACCAACAGGGGAAGCCAAGTGGAAGTGTTTTCACTACATCCCCCAAATCCAGTATTCCTTTTTTTCATAATTCACTTTTCCCAGACATAAAGCTTCATGCCCTTGGATTTTGTGTTTAAATAAAGAGCTTATTAGTAAAGTATATCTTTATGTGATATCTTTTTCTCGACCTATTAATTCTTGCTCAGTGCCAAGCAATGTCAAATTCCAGGAAAAATCCATTCTTAATCCATTTAGGGACCCTCGTACTGACTGCACAGCAACCGTCTGGCTGGTTTGACCCAGACGGATCCATATTCATACGTTGCTCGCTAGTTTCACCTCTTCTGATTCCTTTTGGTATTTGCGGTGTGACATCAAACCAGCTGCTTCTGTCTCCCTCTACCACATTGAGAGTTTAAGGATGGAGCTTGTTATATTGGTACCACTATAAGCATGAAGTCTGGAGGGGCTGGAGATATCCATCATTAACCGTGATGGGAGGATGTGGGAGTACAAACACTGAGCTGATGAGCTCCAGAGGGATGGCTTCTCTTAACCATTAGTCATGCATGGAGAACTCCATTGCTAATAGTGAAGCTTTTTATTTTTTTTGGTTCTAGCTGGTGTCTGATTAAAGACATGCGCCGTAGATCAGTGCACATTTTTGTGAAAGCACCCTCTCTCTCTTTCTCTCGCTCATTTTTTTTTCATACACATGCAGGCCTTTTTGTAGATGTAATTATGCATTGCCAAAAGGATCTGTGCCAGCCATCCTTTTCTTTTTTTGGGTAGAACCCAGCTGTGCAATCCATGTCCTTTGTTAATGCTGTCAGCATGACTTCCAGTTGAAAAGTAGATCACAACAGGTTAAAACTTCAGCAAAAATAACAATTTTGGGGGCTGTTGGTTTGTCTGCTTCCACCTCTCTTGCATTGTAGTCTGCAGTTTTTCCAGAGGCTGTAGAATTAATGAGGGAACGTGAAAAACAGTGGTGCTGTTTTCTTAATCTTGGCCTAATTAACTGACATTCTTTTGTTAGATTGCAGCAGTTTCCACTGGAATCTACAGAGCTGAAGATTCAGCCTGTAAACCAACAAATAGGTCAGATGAGTGGGTGATTATTTGCTACTGTTTGCTGAGTGATTCAGCTTAGACTGCATCTGAACTACTTTTGTACACTGAGGATCTAGGCTTTGAGATGTTTAACTCGCAAAAGAAGCATCGTCGCTGCTGTTCGAGCCTGTTTCACCAAAGGTACCTAATTAAGATCAATGTATTTAGCAGATTTGAGGTTGCTTTGGGGTTGCTGAGTGATTTTTTTGCTGCTGTTTGCTGAGTGATTCAGCTTAAGGCCCTTTTACACTTGCCAAATGTACACTAATTCCAAAATAGTCGGAGCACACAATGTCATCGCATCATTCGATAAAATTCCAATCATCAATAGATTAAAGTCCCGTTTCATATTGCCGAGAGTTATCATACTCTCTCGTCTCAGTGCGTCCTCATCCCTGAGCGCAAACTAGTAGCACTTGCAGACATGCATAATCCAAAAGAGAAGACAAACACTTCTGTTTTTTTTATTCTAGTTGTCCATAGGTGGTGAAGGATTTCTTTTTTGTTTCCTAACACCCAAACCGTATTGGCAACAACAATCCATCTTCAAGTTATGACTTTATAGCTTAACCGCAAGCCGCGGGCTGTATGCAACATAAAATGTGAAAACTTTGTCCCCTAACACACAGAAGACAAGTATTCCGCAAGAGAGAAGATAATGTTGAGTGCTTGTTATCATTTATCATTATCAATTTGCATTTCTATTCATTTTCCACTGAATGATGCGATCTGAAGAGTTTGTGTTCTTCCATGGGTGTCTGTTATAGTAGGAGACCTCATTCATTCTAGAGCTATCAGTCATATTATGTGATCATAACTCCAGCCAGAGTTCCGCACGGTTCAGCACATAAAAGACTGAGAAAAACGTTTCTGCAGATGAAACATCATCCTGGGTTCCTGAGAGCCTGGGTTCTCCCAAGGTTTTATTTTCTCCATTAGGTCACCTGATGGAGTTCTAGGACACCAGTAGGTCACTTGATGGAGTTTTTCGGTTCCTTGCCACTGTTGCCTTTGGCTTGCTCAGTTGGGGATATTCAAATTAATTAACCAGTCATTAATACCATTGATCAGCCCTAACTAACGTGGATGTTTTTTTTTTTCCACTAAGAAACAAACATTGTTATTTTGATTGATACTGTGAAGCTGCTTTGATACAATCTATATTTTTGAAAAGCGCTATATAAAAATACTTGACTTGACTTGACATCAAAATCCACTTTAGATCGCACTCGATTATTGTTTTTTGTAGTACTTAATTTATCTTAATTTGCTGTTGTATGTTGTGCATCGGACGAGGTTAAATAGGGTTTCAGCTAGGTCTTACAAAGTCTCAAAAAGTCTTAAATTTTAAAATCACAATTTTAGGCCTTAAAAAGTCTTACATTTGCTGAAGTATTGTGTTCTAGGTCATCAATCATTTTAAACGGTTCTTATTTTTCCTACGTCCATGTAAATCTCATTGAAATGCTCCCGCAGCGTTTTGGAATGTTTTTTTTATTTTTTTTTTATTCTGTGGTGTTGCTTATTTCGCTAGTCATAATTCGCTGTATTACTACAAATTAGACCAACATGCAACTTATATTGCTGCCAATCAGCTTTGATATTTCGTGTTATTGGCACGATTCTCTCAGATATACCACAGACAGACGTAAAAAGGATTGTATTCTTCAGTTATGGGGAAATGCAAGTTTAGCAATCTATGCAAACCATACCTTTAGCCACTCCATGCGTGAATGGTGTAGGGCTGAGTTCTGCAAATGAACATACGCTAATAGCAAAACGATAATATCTGCGTACATCCGGGTACCTCCCGTAAACGCCCCCACCAACGCTAAGAGCGGAGGTGCTCTGGGTTCTCCAGTCCTACAGTGCTAAGGAAGAAGAGGTTTTAAATTTTTAAATTAGGTTTTAAATTTCATTTATAATGGTATTTTAAAAGGTCTTGAAAGGTCTTACATTTGACTTTGTGAAACCTGCAGACACCCTGTTAAAACCTAGAGATACCAGCCCGTTCTCATCCCAAGGCGTAATATACTGACGCTTTTGCCAAAGCATCTATATAGAACGCACATGGCACCCTTTAGCGTCAATATGAGACGCCGATATATATGGGGCAGAAGCCGCCTCCTAGCGGTCCTGAGTAGCAGATACTACCCATATCTTGGTGTATTATATTGACGCTAAAGGGTTCCATGTGCGCTCGATTTAGACGCTTTGGCAAAGTGCCAGAATATGACACCTTGGGATGAGGATGCGTTGGAGATACATACATGAGGACTTTTTTTGGGGGGTCAGCGCCAGGCGTGAATCAGCTGAAGGCAATAAATCATTTCTCGTTCAGTGTGAAAGCTCCATTACTCTGCGATGCGCTTAGCTTTGTACGCGTTGCGCTCAGTGTGAAAGTGCCTTTAGCCTGCCCTGCGTCAGAACTAGTTTTGTCCCCCGAGCATCTAGGCTAGCGATTTGACATTAACAGATGCAAAACAAGTATTGTCGCTGTGTTTGAGTCTATTTCAGGTACCTAATGTAAGATCAATGCATTTACCAGAGTCACAACTTTTTAAAACACTTCAGAAGTTGCATGTCTACAAATGCAACCCTTTAGTGGAAAAGAGCCTCAGTTAAATCAGTCATTATTCAGCACCTGTAGCTGCCTCCCAGAAAATGCTTAGAATTTTTGAAGAAGAAAAATAATATGATACAGAACCTCTTTCATATGAAATAATCTTGGAAAACATCTTAAATATAAGTGTTTTGTGAAGCTAGTTTTAGTAATTCAGAGAGTCTGGTGGGGAAGGCAGCTGATTGAAAGATGATGGCTGCGTTCAGAACTTGCTGTCTTTGCATAAAGTAAATGGAAGTAGGAAAGCATCAAGGTCCATAACATCCTTGATGCCTTTAACTGGTTTATTTTGGGCAGCACAGATGTGTGTTGGTAGAAAAAATAAAAACGGTGTCTAAAAGAGTAGTAAGGAAGAATAAATCTGAATAATACAAATGGTTGATATTAAAATGTTATACGATTTTGTATAAATTAAACATATAACTCTAAAATCAACCATTTCAGATGTTCAAAATTGTATTAAATTAGTATTTTAAATTATAATTGTATTGTATTATAGTTGAAAGATTATATTCAAATGGCAGTGGTCATTTTAATTAAAATATATATATATTTACAGAACACCAGACAAATAACCGATACACTACCGATTTGTCATCTGTGCCTACCCCAATTTCAATGATTAAGATTAAGGGCTTATTATTCAGTATGTGAATGTGAAGGACAGATGTTTTTTTATGAATATTAAAACCCTTTAAGTGGGTTACAAATAAAGTTTTAAAAAGTTTTTTACATTATTAAAGGAAGCCAGTGGAGTTCAGTCAAACATATCAAGAGCGTTACATAACTCTGCACTGTATGGGGTGGTATAACAGAAGATCAAAAAAGAGCCATGTAAAAGCATGCCTGGAGTTTGCCAAAAGCATAATAGTGACCCAATTTGCGATTTAGTAAGATGATTTTGTCAGAGATGTAGCCTAGGTAACTTCAGTAAATGTTTGTGGAGGTACTTTGTATTTTTGGTACTTAAGGTCTTCTTCTTTTTCTTTTTTTCTCAGTAAGTGTGATAATGTGAATGTTATTCTAGATCTAGATCTTAAATTATTTGTTCACCTCTGTTACCCACCTTTTTCCTGTTTTGTGCTCTTGTGTGCACCTGCAGTGTGTCTCAGCTGGATGTAGATTGTATTTGATTTGTTATAAGGGTCTTCAGTTTTAAATGGCACTTGTCCTGCTTTAAGCCTGCTCATTTTACGTCTACTGATGCTTTCACTGGATCACTCACTCAGCTGACATAGCTCAAGGGTCTTGAGTTTTCTTTCTTTCTGTCACTCTGTGCGCTCTTTCTAGACTGCAATCTTTCATTTGTCTAATACGCAGACTCACACACAGCGGATCCATACGGTCTGGGTGATTGATCACTTTAATATGTATCACAGTTGATTCACTTCAGCTCGTTCTGACTTTCCTCAGAGTACGAGATGTAACATAAAAAATATAAATCAATGAAGCCGAACGAAGACAGAAAACACTGAGGAAGAGAAAGAAGCCAATGATATATCATGCATGCGCTCCAAAGAATAAGCTCTGGACAAAATCCAATCAAGAAGAACTCTGAGAAGAGAGATTATGATCTCTTGTGTCTCTCCACACTAATACCCACAGGGTATACCAGTCTATCTTCTATCCCCACAACTCAAGCATTCATTCTTTTGATGAAAGAGTAAAATAGATGATAGCACAAGCCAAAGCGCTTTTGGATTCAGCAATATTACCTTACAAACTCCTTCAAACATTTTCTCCCAAGTAATACACTACGGGATACAAAGTCTTTTATTTATGTTTTTTCTTTATCCAATGTCAGTTTAACAACTTTTTCACATCTGAAAATTGTGTAATTGAAAGACTCAATTTCTATGTCCGTTTTATCACAAGATTAGTGTAGTTTATTTCTTTTTTTTTTTCTACATACAGTCAGCACCATTTTCTTTAAATATCTTCTGTGTTCCGCAAAGGAAAGTCAGTCATACGGGTTTGAGATGACACAAGAGTGATTAAATATTACTTTTTAACTCAACCTGTTCTCCAATATGTACATTTATTTTTGAATAAATGCATCATGTTATGACAGCCACTATTACAATGTTCATTTTAAAAAAAAAAACAGTAGAAACATAAGTCGTTAAAAATATACTATGACATATTTATTATTATTATTATTATTATTATTATTATTATTATTATTATTATTATTATTATAATTAAGAAAACTTCCTAAAAGAAAAATGTAAGTGAAAGTTGCCATGTACTGTACCTGACAGTACCCAATGAATCGATATCGAATTAAATCACAAGCTTGTGAATCGAAATCTAATTGAATCGTGAAATTTGTGTCAATGTTCAGTATTTAAAGGGGTCATGAACTGGCTTTTTAAATCTTATTATATTGTTGTCTGAGGTAAACTTATGACGTTCGCTTGTTTTTTGCATTCAAAAACATCAAAATGAATAAGTAATAGGCTATTTTCTACCCTAGTTTTGAGCCTAGCTGAAAAACGCTCGTTTTTTTATGGGCGTCTTGCACTAAAGACTTGGAAGTAAACGCCCACTGATGTGAGTGGATAACCGTTTTGCATTATAATGAGTTTCAACTCACCCGTCGATGCACTTGGGGGAAATTGTTTTGAAAACGTCCAATGTTGTAAAATGGCAACCGGAATGATTCGCCCATACATGTTCGACCCAGAGTCCGTGTGTTGCACAATTCCTGTCAGATCCAATATAGCCGTTCTTTACTCTTAATCGGTCTGCAAATCCAGTCTTGTTTACAAAAAAGTCCTCAGTGAAATGAAGCGAACAGACGGACAATGTTTTACCTCATCAGCTGGAGTTGAACATCATTAAAAATAAAGTTTATCCATGCACTCCTATTGGAATCCAGAGGAAGCTTATGCAGCGACTGTCTTCTTCCACAACCAGGCACTGCACAATATTTTGTATTGCTCGGTAGCTCGATCCGGTTTGTCATCACGAGGTAGGCCTATGTATTTAGCTATGCGTGTAAAATGCCCGAATCGGTGGGCGGGGCTAAACCGGCCGTGTTGAAGTAGGCGTTGATCTTCTTCTGCGGGGTGGTGTTTTATCCTCTTTGACGTCATAATTCCCCACTTTGAAAAACGAGTTGTTTGCTGAGGCTGGTGTCAATAAAAGCATTTATTGGACTAACAAGGACGTTTTCAGTTCTGAAACTTACAGGATATTCTTATAATATGACAACACAGTCTCATCCCAAGAAGTCATATAACTGACGTTTTGGGACGTCTTTTGACCATACGTCAATATCCGCCTTTTTAGGGTACCCTTAAACGTCGGTTATATGACGATCCTGGGACGTCATACAACTGACGCTTTACCTTTAACGTCAGTTAGGTGACGGGGTAGGTTTAGGGGTAGGTTTAGGTCTGGGGTAGAGTTAGGATCCGATAACGTCATCTAACCGACGTTTAAGGGTACCCTAAAAAGGCGGATATTGACGTATGGTCAAAAGACGTCCCAAGACGTCAGTTATATGACTTCTTGGGATGAGACTGCGCTGAATATGATGACCTCTCAGATGTCAAAAGCTCAAGGAAAATTTGATTTCTCAGTTCATCACCCCTTTAATATGTAATATGTCAAGGCCAGTTTTTGGATTTGCATTAATCCCATCTCAAAAAGTAAAACATTTAAATTAATATTTAATTGAATTTCTCATCGCTTGCAATTTTTCTAAATATTTATGATATTAAAGAACTAGAACTGTTCAGCAGCTGAAACTGTTACATATATTTTGAAACCAAGCCCAGAATAGTAAAATAAAATCTAACCACATGCATTTAAATGTGCACATACTCAGTTTTCTGAAAAAGATTTTGTCTGAATTTCTATGTTGTGTGTCAGAGGATGTGCTTACCATACTTACCAAACCCAGCTCTGCCAGAATGACCACAAAGTGCTATGTCTTTTCTTGCTAACTAGTACAAATCAGCCTGAAAATTCATGTCAGGTATACATTTTAATTCCGTTCTGTGGCACTAATGCTGCATAAATTACACACTTCACCTTTAATCTCATGTAATGTAATGTGTTGTCATTTGGATGTTAAGGTTCTAGCATGATTTATGTGCGAGCATGCTAGCAGACCTCTGACTTGCTGAAAGCAATGAGGGCAGATGGTAATCAGTTCATATTTCTGTGCTGGATATATGCTAATATCCTAGATTCTCTCTCGAGGCATGATGGGTATGTAGATGGATGATAGAAGATCTAATAATCTGTTGTGATACTGATCATAACCACTGGGCTGGCACAGAGAAACTATCTTCACTACAGGCAATAATGAAACAGTAATTCAGAGGGGGAATGTTTCCGAATCCCTCGGTTATGCACCTTTGCCCTTTTTCTGTTTTTTGGTCTCCTGGGGCGGCATCAAGCCGTTAGCCTGACATGTTGAGGATGTTGATGTATTGCTGCATGGTGCATTAGCATTGTCTGGACAAGCCCTTCTACCTGTAAACAGCAGGTTAATGTCTCTCTACCCTCCTCTTTTTATTTGGCTAAGTCTGACAACTCCGTCTCGGGTTTACTGTTGACATTTGCGTGGCGGCTTCCTCGTTTATCATCTGGGGCCTGTATCCCGAGAGCTTCGCGAAGGAGGGGGGTAAGCTCCCATAAAGCCGGTGCGTTCAGCTGCTCCTCAGCAGATAGCTCTATCAACCCCCCCTCACCCCCACATCACACACACACACACACAATCCATCCGTTTGAATCCATCTTCATAAAGCCGCGACATCACAGAGAAGCGACAGAGCGGAATCGCTAACTCTAATACGTAATGTGCTAAACATTGAAATTATGACTCATAAACACCATACATGTCAATCTTCAGGTGGGCAGAAGACACTGTGTAGTGTTTTCCCAAGCTCCGTGGAAGTGTATTTGCTTTTGCGCGCAAACTCGTGTAAACAAACAAGCACTCGCGCTCGGTTTGAGGCCGGACCGGAGGGATGCCGACACATACAGACGTCGTCTGTGTGTTTTCCTGGTTTTCTGTTTTTATGTTGTGCCATTTCTCTCACATCCCTCAAAATATAAAAAAGAGGCTGTGGGAGAGAGGCCCCTGCTGCACAGGTCTGAAAAAGCTCTAAAAGAGTCAATATCAAAAAAACAATATCTGTAGTAGAGGATACACACTGCACTGTCAGTGGCCCCTTTATTATACACAAACTCGGGTAGCAATAGGTAAATGGATGTCACTGTGTTTCAGAGAGGACTCAGCTAGTGTTTTCCACCCCACTGCTATTGGTGCATTCATCTCTTAGACCATTTTTGGCAAAAAAGGTACTAACTATTAAATATGCTGGTACTTACTATTAAATCTACAGCCATTGTGCAGTTCGTTAAACCTTCAAGTTACATAGCAAAAGTAGCTTGTTATCTTTTTATGTTTATTATATGGTTTTGTTAAATAAATGGTGATTTAAATAAATATGTATCTAACTAGGGATGCACCGAAATTTCTGCCACCCCAAAATTATCGGCCGAAAATGGCATTTTCAGTTTTTGGCGGAAAGAGAAATAAAGCTGAAAATATGAGCCACATATATATGACACACTGCGCCTCAGTGTTCAGCAGGCAGGTTTCACTCTGGCGCAGCATTTTTTCTAACTTTGCGAGCGGCACCCGCTTCCGAAGATGCACAACTTTAAAGTAACACCAAGTAACTTTTCCTCTTCGGTCGCCCTACTGGTTGGAAACGAAATTGTCCATTGCCGCTGTCGTAAATAATTTAGCCTACCGTCGCACGCACGCTCGCTGTTTATCCAGCACCGGCTTTAGAATGAACGATGTCCACAGACAAGGTAGAGTATGTTACATGATTTCATGAAAGGATGATGTATTGCGACATCAGAAACGAAGAAAAACGAAATAATGACTATTGTAGCGCTTGACGTAAAGCAGTCAAATTTTGTAGTTCTTTTTGTGGTCGGGTTACTACCCGAACCCCGAAGTTACATAGTGCCAGTAAAAGTGATACAGACCCCGTCAGGCTATGGCAGAAGTGCCTTTCATCCTGTTACGACTTGATGAACCACTGATAGGATTTTGGAAACATTATTTTAAGGTAAACAATGTTACATAGTGTTGCTTTAAAGCGACTCTGGACCCGGTTTGCTCTGCTCAATGTTCGGATACTTTACTCATGTGCTGCTCACCATCACCGAAAAATAATCTGCTCAAATAAAGTGCTAGCATGAATTTTCTCTGTAGTAGACTTGTTTCTGTTTGCAATAGCCAATTGTGATGTAACATGGTGTGGTATAGCCGTGCTGGGCAACGCTGGTAAAATGACGCTATCCTCTCGTTCACTGATCCGCTTCCCATTATCTGCTCACATGCTCTGATATTAATAGCTTTGAAGGACTATAGCCTACTTTTTTTCCCTTTTATTTTTATAATTGGTCAAACAATTACCTTTAAAATCTGATTATGTTGCATAGAACTGAATGTAATATATTAAAATACTATTAAATGTCAATATATTATATTTTCTGTTCAATGTTGATGCATTACTTACAAGAGGATATTTTAATTTATTGGTTTGTAGCCTATTTTTTATTTCGGATTCAACAAAATTACTGAATTTAAAAAAGTGTAATATTAATACAATTATTAAAAAAAAAATATTTAAAAATAAGAAATGAATATGTATAAAAAAAGGAATTTTGGTTTTCGGCCAAGTGCATCCACAATTTTCAGTTTCTGCCCAGAATTTTCATTACGGTGCATCCCTAAGTCGAGCCCATGTTCAAGAGTGTTATCCTACTGGAAGTAGCTATCAGAAGGTGGGTACTGCAACAATACTCAGGTAGGCTGTAGCGTTTAGACGATGCTCACTTGTTACTAAGGGGCCCAAAGTGTGCCAATAAAATATGTGCCACACATGTTGTTTATGCCAAATTCTGACCCTACCATCTGAATGTTGCAGCAGAAATAAGGAGCAGGCAATGTTTTTCCAATGTTCTATGGTCTAATTTTGGTGAGCCTGTGTGAATTGTAGCCTCAGTTTCTGTTCTTAGCTGACCGGAGTGGCACCTGGTGTGTCTTCTGCTGCTGTAGCCCATCTGATTCAAGGTTTGATGCATTCTTCTGCAGACCTCGGTTGTAACCAGTGGTTATTTAAGTTATTGTTGCCTTTCTATCAGCTGGAAGTCTGACCAATCTTCTCTGACATAAACAAGGCATGTTTGCCCACATAACTGATGCTCAGTACATACGTTCTCTTTTTTAGACCATTCTCTGTAAACCCTAGAGATGGTTGTGTGTGTGTAAATCTCAGTGGATTAGCAGTTTCTGAAATACTCAACAACCACGCCACATTCAAAGTCACTTAAATCACCTTTCTTCCCCATTCTGATGCTCATTTTAAACTTTAAACATCTGCTATATGCATTGAGTTGCTGCCATGTAATTGGCTGATTAGATATTGGCGTTTACGAACAGTTGAATAGGTGTACCTAATAAAGTGGCCAATGAGTGTAAATATGGAATATTTCAAGGGAATGTATAATTGTATAATGAAATATTGTCTCTGAACTACATAATCAATAAAATAGCTTCACTACTTGAAGTGGTGATGCTACCACCATGCTACTGAGAGATGTCCAGCCATGGGGGAGAAAATAGGCTAATCACTCTTATTTGTGGTAGGGAGGAACCACAGATGGGTTTGCAGTTCGGTCTTTAGTGATAAGCCAGAGTAAATGTGTGTTTCTGTCTGTTTGTGTGGGTGTGTATGTGAGAATGTGTTCAAGGGTGTTTGCTGCCCTGGCAGATTGGATTTTACCATTAACATGTGCATGAAATATGAACAGCACTGTTACGTAACGGCATACAATTCATTTCTACCAGAAAGACTCGGGAGATAAACTGATGTAACAAAGTATCCATTTATTGGCAGCCCAGCAGGCCAATTATTACAAAGTTCTTTGGCGTAGGCCCCGTCCGTAGATCGTAATCCGAGGGTAGCGGATCAGCATCTCCTGTCTGAAGACGAAGGCAGGGGCGCAGCCGACCCCCCGGGGGGTATAGACGGGACCATCCTGGTGGTAGTAGGGAGGGTGGAGTTTGTTGACGCGTCAGCATCTGCGAACTCAAACATGTGTAAGTACCGATCTTTTATACGATAAGAATAAGGGCGTGATTGGATAAACTTGAAGGTAATGAGTGACGCAGTAATTAAGTCTTCCCGGCAGAACTTGTGCTAAAGCTTTCATTTCTCTCAGCTTGCTATTTCTTATTCAGCCTTGAGTGACTGTGAGCTATTGACTGGAAGCTGTGTGCTGACATTGTCAAATGCTTTGCCATTGGCTTTACAGGTACAATCTGTTAAACATTGAGAATGTGCATCAGTGGTGTGGCCATTACTGGACAATGGCGTGGCCTTGAAAGAAAGGATAATACACATCATCCAAGCTAATCTAGCAGCTACAGTCTTCATTTGTTAAGATAATTCATCATTCATCAGATGGCTTTATGGATTTTCAGTAAATCCACACAAAATTCTTGTTTTGAACTGGAGTACTGTTGTGGGTTTGATGTGGCATTTGTAGCATTTTAGTGTGATTATTACTGTGAACGTATAAGGCCGTTCAAACTAAGGATGATAACTGTGACAATAATTAAAAATTGTTCTAAATTCGAGAGTTCGAGCCACAACTATAACGATAACGACACAAAGGAACAATATTTTTGGAATCCCTTTCAAGACATTATTTTCTGACTAATAAGAATCCATCCTGCTTTAAAGAGCTTATAATAAACAAAGTTATCGTGCATTAGTGTGGACTCTAATATATCATTATAGGTCTTTTTACAGTCATCGTTCTTGCTGTGGATGGGACTTAACACTTGGTTTCTTTATGTGCTATGATCAAAGTACTTTTATATAATCAGAAAATATAATAAATGTGTATCCGCAAAACAGAATATACATACAATTTTATTTTAAATCCATACTCTTCCAATGGTTCACTTCCATGATGATATTGGGCCGATTTTCTGGCCAAACGTATGCTAATTTAATTCCATGTGTAATGAGTAACACTGTTAAAAATGCATCTTGGAAGATATTTATGCTTGATGATTTCATGATCTGATAACAATTGAATCGGTAAAAAACGCATGAAGTGGCTAAATGTAAATTCCTCTCTTTGTTTCCCATCTTTACATAAAACAACCATTCAGAGCTAGTGTTAAGAATGTGTGTACTTTTTGTGAGAAATTTGGCTTTAGGAAAATGTTGAGAGCCTTAAGGACAGGAAGATAAGCAATGTTTACTGGACTGAAACATAATCAAATCAAATCAAAGTAATTTATTGTCATACAAGTCTACAAAGTACAATGCAATTCTTGACTACTTCTCCAGTACAGTAATTTTATTCTCTTCAGGGTGAAACGCTGTCAAAGTTTGTTTATATTTGCCTGCTTGTTAACCTCCAGATTGAGTCATGCAGCTCTTTCCCTATGAGGTCATTGTAAGAAAGCGGTTCCTGAAGGGCTCAGTCGAGTCTATATGAAACTGTATTGTCACTTATCCAGCAGCACAGAAGGACGCATAGTGGCCCTGAAAGGAAGCGTAATGCTGTGATCTGTTTAGCATTAAACATTGATGCCTGTGATCCATTTGTCACTGCAAATATTTAAAAAGCTCAGTGGAGAATTATGTTTCAAGTCAAAAATAAACACGGCAGCACATTCATTTCAAGATTATGAATGGCGAAGTTCCCAGGCAAAACTCTTGACGTGAATATATGAACCGAGACACATGACATGCAAAATAATATGAAAAAAAAAACAGTGAATTGTGGTGTGAGATCTTGAATCACATGCCATCTGCGGGTGTTTTGTTTTGTTTGCTTAGTTGTGTTTTCTGTTGTGTTCTTTTTTGTGTCGATTCTGGATACTTTTTATTATTTGTAAGTAGAGATCATGATTCCACGATTCAGAGACAATAACAAATAGCATAACTTCAGTAGAGTTCTGACTAAATGTTAACTCAGTTTGAATTGAAGATTAATGACCACTCAAAAGATTTACAATTGTTTCATTACTGAAGATCATGTTTTTTAACGAATCTCTTGAATCAATGACAGGCATTTCGCCCCTACTGGTTAAGCTTGAATTAATGATTCTTATGAAGTGTCCCGGTTACTTTCAAGGTGATTTACCTCATTCACTTGATTGCCATATGGAACATATATTGAACTATAAACTTTATCCGGGACTTCTGTGATCATTGTCACGATGAATCGTGTGTGGACACATAGCGAATCATTGTCATTTAGCAATAAGAACGCATGATTTTGAATCGATATCGTGATCTATAACAATGAATAAGAGCTAGTTTGTTGTTTGTGTTTTGTTTGGACAATTTCATATTGACATTTTTTCTAAAAATCATGCATTTTAGTTCATTAATTTGTTGATTAATTGACTCATTTACTCATCGATTCATTGATTTATTTCAAACTCCTTTAGATTCTTTGCTTGATTCTTCAAATGATACACTGGGCAAAACAAAATGTGCCATCACTCCCAAAAAGGTTTAATGATATCTGTACATATTGATTATCCAATGACGATCAACAGAGGAAGTTAAGAACAAAATCAGACTTTAAGTATACCTAAAAGATTAGTAGGAATATGTTATATACTAAGGTCATGGTGATTGTATATGAATAAGCTGTGTCATCAATTTTTGAGAAATTTCATATATGTTTGTATAAAACAGATTAATATACCCTCACACACACCCACTTACCTACACCCAAATGTCCGAACACACTGCCCTATCCAGCCCACACCAATGTGATGTTGTTATCTCTGGTAAAATAGCAATGGATCCTCTTTATGGCCCTCTTTTATGGATCCTCTGGGAAAGCTCAATTACACAGCTGCATCCACGAGTGACCTTGGAAGCTAATTTGTTTTTCTCCAGTTAACTACAAATCCAGGTGAATGGGCGATAACAGTGAGGTAGATAAAGAAATACGTGTTATTATTTATTGTTTCTGTAATCTTTAATTATTATTATTATTATTTTAACTTGGCTTAGCAAAGGCAAATACACAAACGGAAGGTCATTTTAGCTATTAAAAATGTGTAGGAAAAGGCTTATTTTAATAGTGATCTCAGTGAGGGTTTGCGACTCAATATGTCTGCCTTTTTCATGTGCATTTCATTTCCTGCTGATGTCAGGTTTATTTGTGTTAATTTTAGAAATACTGTGTTCAGTGGGTGTATTTTTTTTTTTTTTTTTGCTGGTCGCATTTCGTTTTCTTGAATGAGAGGAAATATGATTACATTTTGTTAAGTAGTGCAACCATTGTGTTTGCTTTAATCACTCAGTCATGGCTTTCTTTAACTTTGATATGTTGTTTAGTTTGCCCAGGCTTTGATGTTAACAAAAGCCGTGACCGAGCAATAGCAGAAGTGCGTTTCCGATTATCCTCGAAATATCTCTTAAAAGCAGAGGGCTAGATTGTGTTTGTTAAATGCTTGCTCTTGTAGAGCTTATTAATATATTGAGAGAATAGAGGACATAGTCATAAAGATGTAACAGGGTTGTTTTTGAAGTCAAACTGACTATCATGTTTCAATCTTAATGGGACAGTTCGCCAAAAAGTGTACATTATTTTTCAAATCCATATAACTTTTTGTGGAATGCAAATAGATTTTTTAAAATAGTGATCACTTTTTTTTCATTAAAGGTCCCATATTGTACAACTTTCTGAAGATTTATTTTAGGTTTAGATGTCCTTAAGAATATTTGCCTTATACAGTAAGTACCAAACCATCTCAATATATTTTTACAGCTCCTTTCTCAGGAGCTCTGCCAAGAACAGGTTGATTTTGGCCTGTCTACTTAATATTCATGAGCCTCTCTTTTGATTGGCCTGTTGTTTTCTGAGTGATCCACCATTGGTCGGGGTGGAGACTGGAGGCGGGGACTGAGTAGTTCTGACATCACAAATATGTGGAAGTCACATCGGCTCGTGAAAAGGCACAGCTACTTTACGCAGGCTGCGTGTGCATGTGTCTGGATCAACTGTTTTGAAAATTATAGGGTAGTTACATAACCCCTAGACTTCTGTTATCATGAAAAAAGCTAGGAAATTTCAGTTTTGACAATATGGGACCTTTAAATTACAACAAACTAGAACTGAATCTTTCAAGCATCAAGATGCAACGACATCATAAGTGCTCCTTACAACTTTGGTATGTGCATATGTTTCGGTTCTTCTGCAGCCAAATTGTTTAAATGATTTAATTTGAGGTTATTATGCAGGTTCATGCGCTGAACTGTTCTTTTGAGTCAGATATTTTGAAGGAATCTTGATTATTTCAGAAGCTTGTAAGATCCAGACATTGTAACTGGAAAGGACATTTTCATTTTATAGTAGACAAAACCCAAAAATCCACATTATCCGGCAGTTGGTAGATGTTGGAACTGACAGAAAGAGAGCTAATATTTCTGTTAATCAGTCAAACAGACACTATTATCAGCCAGAAGTCTCAAAATGGCCAAATATTAGCAGATTAATCAGCTTGGCCAATATATAATTTCATCACTTCTTATGGTGTCACATGTCTGTATGTGTATACCTTTATGCACCATGTTTTAGAAAGAGAACAGGGGCAGACAATAACCATAGGATGAAGAAATGATTGAGAAAAAAAAGAAAAAAAAAGAACAAAGATTGAGGCCAGACCTGCTTCATCCAGAGGGCAATTTCTTTCAATCAGGGTCTATATTGTATTTTCTGTAAAAAGAAAGAAAGTGAGGTGAAAAAAGAAAGAAAATCCTCCTCAAGATTTAACAAGACTGTGCCGTGGAGCCAAAGGGCATCTCATGAATAATGGATGACGGCGCAATGGAAATCAGTTCCTCTCCAAACCTCTCAGACTCCTCCCCCTGCTGCTCTGGGGCACTGGCCATGTTTCCTCCACCAAACACATGTGCTTTTTTTAGTTTGTATGTGTTGCCATGACAATGTTTACACAACTATGTACATAGACATCATCTTACATCATTTACCATATCATTGCTTGCCCTGGAGCTTTCTTTCCTATATACAATTTTCTTATTTTTAATCATGGCTTTTTCATGGCTTTATACAATATGACAGCGGAGAGAGGCAAGAGAGTAGTGGAAAAGAAAGGGGAATTGTGAATGTGAAAGGATGCAGGTGGCATGACCCGCTTGAGAAGATGGCACACCACCCATCCTATAATGCATTTTGTATACTTTTTTTGTTGTTGTTGATCTGGCTGTGTTCACTCATTCGTCTGTCCGTTTATTCGATTATTCATTTATTTACAAAAATCGATATTTCTATAGGCATCAATACTGAAATATCTGAAACGCTTCCAATACTAATTTTCTGCAGTATCAATACTCTGATATCAGCTGTGTGTTCTTGCTCTCTCTTCTATCTGATGGCAAATTGACACACACCCGCCTCCTCTCATTCACTCGTTTCATTCGCTCCTGAATTTCGACAAAGGGTTGCGGGCATTGCGCATAATTTGAGTCATTCCCGTAGGTGCGCTGATCTATATAAGTGGTGCGCACATAAAGCTGACTCTCAAACAGCTTGTGAGTACCAAATTGAGTTATTTTTTTGTGGCGTATTGCACTTTAACTGTCAGATGCACACAAAATGATGACATAATATCCATCTTGGTGAGTATTCAGGTAAACACAGTCAGTTTTGGAACATGAATAGTTGAGAAAGTAAACACATGTTTTTATGTAAGAGTGTATTGGATCCGTTGCTAAGTTCTCAAAGGATTAGTTCACTTTTTAAAAAACTTTTGCTGATAATTTACTCACCCCCATGTCATCCAAAATGTCCATGTCTTTCTTTCTTCAGTCGAAAAGAAATTAGCTCGCCTTGCTCTGTTCTCTTGTTCGAACTCGTTCATCAAAATGAACAAATCTTTTTTCGAGTCATTTCGTTCGTTGAATGAACAAAATGACTCGAAAAAAGACTCGTTCAAAATGAACAAATCTTTTTTCGAGTCATTTCGTTCGTTGATTGAATAAAATGACTCGAAAAAAGATTTGTTCATTTTGATGAACGAGTTCGAACGGGAATTAATGAACGTGCATCTCAGGACAGAGCAAGGCGAGCATTTGGCTAATAATACTTAAACTGTTTTATTTATTTTCGAAATGGCGCATCGTTTCGCTAGATAAGACCCTTATTCATCGTCTGGTATGTTTAAAGTCCTTTGAAGCTGCACTGAAACTGTCATTTGGACCTTGAACCGTTTTGGCTACTATTGAAGTCCATTATATGGAGAAAAATCCTGGAATGTTTTCATCAAAATCCTTAATTTCTTTTCGACTGAAGAAAGAAAGACATGGACATCTTGGATGACATGGGGGTGAGTAAATTATCAGCAAAAGTTTTTTAAAAAGTGAACTAATCCTTTAAAGTGACAGTAGCATAATAAACCCGCTGCTGTCTTCCATGTTAATCAGTGAACAAAAGACAAAGAGAAAATCACTCACTGCTCTTTAATTTTATTTTATGATTGATTTGAAATAAAACTGGGCCCAAATAACATATTAACAAACTAATTAAATGTGGCTTGTCTGTTTTGATGTCATTTAAACATTCTCTTCCTGTTTCTTTAGGTGATTTTTCCCCGATTAAGCTGCAAAGTGCCATTTTTGAAATATGATAACTTAAAAATACTTATTTTCTTCTTCAGCTTTCATTTCTCCCCCTCTTCTTTTGACCTTTAATCATTCCTTAAGGGCCATAAATGTGATTGGTGATTGGTAAACTCAACAGGAGAGTCATTGGAGACTCTAAGTGTATCTAATAGCAGTCCACAGCCAGCAGGATTAAACCACATGAAGGTCAAAGCTTTTGCCCATGCCTTGGTCTCTTCTTTCTCAACCCCTAATTCCCAGCTCTGGACTCAGTGGTTGGGAGTCTGATTTGTTTTGTCACTTCAGAGGGAGAGCGCACTCTTTCCACACCCACCTCTCTCTCTCGCTCTCTTATGATTCACAGTCATTAAAATACTGGAACTTTGGAGCTTTAAAGTCACCCTGACCCATGCTCAGCCACCAGGCCTGAGCAGAATATAAAGCAGCGGAGTGATTGATCTGCTTAAGTATCTGCAATTAAGCCGCCACTGTGTGTGAGACAGGCGCTGTGCAACACCACAGATCCCAAAATCAACCTCTACCACTGAAGTCTGCAATCAAACATGAATGGCGAGCGGAGAGATCGAACATAAAAGAAGTTAATCACGTCTCACGCCACATTTTTAACCCCTCTGTTTGACCAGCTAGAAGGGAATCACTGTTATTAGGCTCTTTGGCTTGTCAAAATCTAAAAAAAATTCTTTGGACTTGACTTAATTTTCCAAATCTCAGATTTTTTTTTAATGAAGGTAAGCTCCTTTAAAATTTTTTTTGTTACCATGTAATGGCATATGGCGCTTTTCCACTGCATGGTACGCTCGGTTCGGTTCGGTACGGTTCGATTCGGCGCGGAATGGTTCGGTTCAGCTTCGCTTTTCCACTGCGTGGTACGACTCTGCTCGGTACGGCACGGTTCGGTTCGCTAGCTCGGTTGCTTTTCCACTGCAGTTAGTACCCATTCAAAGTGGGTGGGACTGATCGTTACACTGTTTGTAGGTCCGGTGATAGACGTGTGCGGCTAAGAGCTGAGCTAGCTGCTACTTCTTGGAACACTTTTTCATTCTGTTTTGCCCCATCCAGCTCTCGCTGGACCCGCTCCTCTGCAACCAACGAGAGGATTGTCTGCACCTCGACCACGATTCAGCCATTTCCTTTTTAAAGTGTTGATCTCTTCTTTTTTTTCAAGTAAGTAAAACACAGGTGCTACCGTGTTGGCTGTTGTCTACTGGTTATATGACTCTGTATAGCGGGTTTAGTGTCTCGTGTCGCAAATCCAATGACGCTGGTAGTGACGATTCTGTCTGTCTGACCAATCAGTGATCTGCAGTGTTTCACGTCACATTTTAGTACTGGTACGGTACGCTTGGAACCTCAACAGACCAGGTACCATTTAAAGCGGCCGAAGCGCACCGTACCGTACCGTACCATGCAGTGGAAAAGCACCACAAGTGAGCCGTACCGAACCGAACCGTACCGTACCATGCAGTGGAAAAGCGCCAAAGCGTGCCGTACCGAACCGAACCGTACCGTACCATGCAGTGGAAAAGCGCCAAAAGCGTGCCGTACCGAACCGAACCGTACCGTACCATGGTGGAAAAGCGCCAATAGAGACTTGGACCAATTAACCTTTGTGTGATATTTTTTTTTTTTTGATAGTGATAAACTGAGTGCTGAAAAGCCCTTGCACTTGACTTCCCCGCTCCAATGTTATAGAAATTTTCGATTAATCTGGGAAGTTCATTGGATGGGGATCAAGAACTCATTTATAGCCGCACTCTTGTGGCACTTCCGATCAAAATCTAATACTAAGACGAGGGTGAAAGGGGGTATTGAACTTGCAATGATGCCCTTAAAGAATCTTAAATCAATCCGTGTTTGACTTTCAGACCTCTTTGCCAGGTGCAAATTGTTTCTCTTAAAAAGAAAGGAAATAAAAGAGTGGGACGGGGTGATGCAGGGGTTGCCAGGCTCTTTTCAGCTTGCCCTAATAGCATATTTATGAGTGCTCTAATCTATAATGACATTTTCGATACCACCCCTGTTCTGTTACTTACACGATCCTGATCCATTCCCTCGGATAATCACTATACGTTAATGGGGCTGACTTGAGCCTGAATTGCTTTTTAACTCAAATGGACATATCAATTGCTGCATTGTGGGATAGACATAAGAGAATGAGAGTGATTCTTTAAAAAGATTATGGGTGTGGGAAAACAATAGGGGAAGTGCCTTATATGCTTGACTGGCTCCATCCTCTTCTTTTCTACTTATGTACTCATGTTCTGTTTATGTTGCTTCACCTCTGATCATTAACCCTCAAAGACCCAAAAATAGAAAAAAAAAGTTTTCTCCTTTTTCATGTTGTTGTAGGAGGCCTCTAATGATGAGATAAATAGGTTTTTGAGTAATGCTGTAATGCAATGTTTGGCCTATTGGGTAGCAGAATTTCAGTGATGTCACTCATCGTTTGTCTGAACAAATGTAGAGAACATCTAAGGGTTTATTTGCAGGGTGTGTACTGCTTATGTAGACCAATAACAGTAGTATAATAATCACACATAATTTGACAAGTCATAATTTTATGGATACTAATTTATTATAAAAAATATTCAGATTGTATTTACAAAACCTGATGAACTAAATGAAAACTTTGGCATTTACATGATTAAGCTGTTCATAGCCATATTCAATTATGATAGTCCCTCAGGCCCCATCCACACTACTGCGTTTAGTTTAGAAACGGAGAATTAAAACGAATACGATCTCCGTCCACACCAGCGTTTTAGCGGCGATCTCCGTCCACATTAAAACGTCTGAAAACGCGATCACGTGACCATTCACCTACACTGGGCATGCGCGTGCCGGTGTAAACACTCCTCAGGAACACTTCATTGATAAAATTATCCCACGATGCGCTGGTTCTTCCCGGCTTAACCCAAAACCGACGCTCCATGTACGGTCGATACCGCCGCTGCACACAGCACGGGAATTGTCACCGATCGCTGGAATAATAGCTTGCCTCCGGCGCATGTTGGCAGTTAACGTTACAGCATCAGGGAAGGATACGCCATGACTGATGACAACCAATCAGAGAGTCGAGCGTGAGCGTCTGCGTCATCGTTTCTAAAGTCCTCCGTTTTGACCCGTCTTCACTAAAACGCCCTCCGGAGATTCAAAACGCAAAACGGGTCTACAGCGTTTCTAAACTTCTCCGTTTTAGGTCTTCGTTTTTGCCATTTTAGTCTGGACGGGAGGTGCAACGTAGCAAAAGGTCTCCGTTTCTAAACGAAAACGTAGTAGTGTGGACGGGGTCTTAGGCAGTTCTTGTCCTCTGAGAAACAGAGGCGGATATTTCACTTGCTGCAAAGTGTGTAGGTGTAGCCTTTACCACAGTTTCTGGAGCGTCCTCTATTTTGTTCATATCTTCTGACACAAATTTTCGGAAATAATCCAGGGGTGTGTGAAGGGTCGTTGGTGATATCTTGACCTGAAAAATAAGTGTTAGGACTGATAAAATCCTTTTCCATGACATGATTTTGTTGGTGTGATGTCCACATAATCATCAGATGGGCGGTCACTGGGTTGTTTATTTTCCTTTTCCAGTTCACATGAATCTTCACATTCTTTTTCATCACTTGTATCAGAATCCATTTAAAAATCACAGTTTCTATTTTGTATGGCATCAATGACAACTTTGTAGATAATACTGTTTCCCTGGCTGGTGGCATTCTGAAATATGAAACAAAAAGAAAAGAAAAACACTGGATATTTTCCATATCCCAATAATACTTACACATTTTAAATAATTCACACATTCCACAGAATTTACACAATACTGTCTGGCTAGTTTATTGTGTCCTCTACTTATCATGCTAATAGCATGTATACCCCCCACATTCCAGAACATTATCACCTGTCCCTCATGCAGCAAGCAGATATTTAGCCAAATAGGCAAAGCCCAGAAAAGAAAACTTATGTGTTGTGACATATTACTAATCACATAAAACATATGTTCATCATTTTGATGATTTCAAATCATTGTACTTACTTGAATGTTGATGTATCCAGTCCAGTAAAACATGATGATGTGCTTCAAGTCAGGTTCGCAGGTTGTGTGAGTTCGTGGCCAGGTCATATTCACAAAATCTTCCATCAAATAGCATTGCAAGGCTGAACAATATGACCTTTTAATTGTGTAAATGTGGTCTTAGAGAGAAAAAAAACCATTGCAGGTGTATTTTAGTAGAGCTAAAAATGATGTTGTAATATTACCAACAGTGGGCCTTACAGGGTTAAGTATGTCTGGTAAACGCTTATACACATAATCTCATTGTGCAGGTCTGGCTTTAAACTCATGTACATGAGTGCACTTTCAAGTTACGGCTATAGTATTTCCTGTCTGGTAACTATAGTTCATCCATCATATTGATCTGGGAGATTTCCAGGTCTGTCTTGGAGTTGTTCAGCTCTAGTCAGGCACATGCAAGATCATTAAAATGGTGTGATTCTGAATTGGAAATTTGATAAAGATCACCATGTGCCTCATTTTCAAGAAATGTCCACTGTCAAAATCTTTAATGATTTATAGATGGTGAAATGCTTTCATGTTAATAAAGTGGTCTAATGACATTGTAAAAAAAAAAAAAAATTAATTTAATGAGTATGAAGGACTTCATACCGTCTGCACACTATTTGTGTTTAAATAATTCTTAGATGGAATAATCTGAGATCAAAAAAAGATAAAAATCACTGTGTTCTACAGACTAAGTGCATCCGTAAAAGCTTGAGCTATTTTCTCAAAAGAACAGTATGATCTGCACCCCTTATCTTATATATGTGTGTGTGTGTGTGTGTGTGTCTGTGTGTGTGTGTGTGTGTGTGTTTGTGTGTGTTTGTGTGTGTGTGTGTGTGTGTGTGTGTGTGTGTGTGTGTGTGTGTGTGTGTGTGTGTGTGGTGTGTGTGTGTGTGTGTGTGTGTGTGTGTGTGTGTGTGTGTGTGTGTGTGTGTGTGTGTGTGTGTGTGTGTGTGTGTCTGTGTGTGTGTGGTGTGTGTGTGTGTGTGTGTGTGTGTGTGTGTGGTGTGTGTGTGTGTGTGTGTGTGTGTGTGTGTGTGTGTGGTATATATATACATATACACATCTTCAGATTCTTTAATTGGACACCATTTTAAAATAACTTTGTGAAGGAGATTAAAATGATTCACAGAAGGCAAAGGACTGAAGCCAACGTCTTTTACAGTACACAATTTAATCTTAGATAAAAAAAATAAGAACAACAACAACAATGCTTTTAGTTTAAATTATTTCCTCCCTAACTAACTAACAAACATCAAACTTCATTTTGCAAATGTAATGTATCTTAATTTTTATGATTTTTATGTATTTGTCACATTTCCCCTATTACTATTTCATTATTTTCAATGGTGTGGTTGATTTCATCACGCTTAACTATGTCAAGATGAGTTTGTTCATTTACTTACAAGGATCAGTTTGTTGATTGTTGTGATTTTTAGATGTCAGCACATTGCTGCAATATTTCATAATAAGAATTATTTTTCACAGCATACTTGCAATCTTTTTCTCGACATCTGCGGTAGAGCTTTACTTTGTGAGAATTGTGTTTGTTTTAGTATAATCTGGCAAGATTTAAACATTGTGACATGTTTTTTTTTTCTCTGCGGTTTAATTGGACATAATTATTAAAAAGATTATTTTCCTGTGGTAGAGAAAACCCTCGGATAAGGATCAGTCGACAGACTCATTTTAAAAGATGTTAAAGAAGAGCGTATTCAATATTTGAACAAAGCTTTTACAGCTGTCTTACAAATCAGAGTTTCATACAGCGAAAGCGACAAAGAACTCTAAACAATTATTTTTGTTGTGGGGAAATATCTTAAGATCTTGCTCTCAGAAAGTGAAGAGAGTAAATGAGGAAAGTAATGAATTCTAGACACATAATAGAAAGATGTGAATCCATCCCAATGTGTGAAACAGAAGCTCGATGTGACCCATGTTTTTCCACCTGTTCCAGTGCGAGAACTAAAGCTGGCAATAGAGCAATAAAAGATGCAATCTGCACCAAGACTTACTTAATATGTCCGGTGGTTGCCATCGTAAATCAAGTCTAATGTCAGGTGACAAGTAGTCAGAATTCAACGCCACTTCCATTATTCTGGCAGGCCTCAAAGGATAAAGGGGCTAGAGAATGTGGGGATAGTAATAAATAAATAAATAATGTGCTTGAGAGGATGAAAACTAATTTCAGTAAAGGCGGACCTGTTGGTGATTGATTCTGTGGAAGGCATTAATCTTGTTCTCACCATCTCAAGCCCATCAGTTACTGTGAAGATGGTTCTACCATTACATGAGGTGTCACGGGTTAACCATGAACTGTTTTAGGGACACAAAGTTTAGTCAGGAATTGGGGTATACTCCTTTCACCAGCATATGTTGTGGTTTAGATGTTTATTATTGTTATTTGTAGATTTTGTATGACTTTAGGCCTTCATAAAAGGGGTCAAAATGACCTGTGAAATTTACTTTGGATTTACTTCATTAAAGGGGTGGTTAAGATTTCACTTTTCTAACTTTAGTTAGGAATGAAATGTTGCTGTTTGAGCATAAACAACATCTGCAAAGTTACAATGTTCAAAGTTCAAAGCAAAGGAAGATATTTGCTTTTAAAGAAAAGGACTACAACAAACGGCTGGTAGGGACTACACAATATTCCTCCCGGGTTAGTGACATCACCAAACCTAAAATGTACATAAACCCCACCCCCAGGAACACGCAGTCCATGTTAAGGAGAGGAAAAGTTGTTGTATAAGAGTAAATTTGTGAGTCAGCTCAAACTTTAGCATATATTTTCACATGCAATAGAAAGTCACTCTGTGTGCATCTCACAACAGTTCCTATATGAGCGATTTATAGATTACCATGACAGAATATGCTAATTGAAGATAGTTAACTCCGCATCAGCAACATACATTCATCAACTAACCATTCAGAGACGTCCTGTTGCATTCTACATGTTGTCAGTTCTTCTTGAGTCTCTCCATCTTTGTCTGACTCTGTTTTAACATTAAAGGCGGAACAGTTTCTGTTATTTTAGTGTGTCTGCGTGAGGTGATCGCAGCTGCTAACACACAGGAGCTCTTGAAACCCCGCCCTCTGAGCAGGTCATTTGCATTTAAAGGGCCTGGCACAAAATGGTGCGTTTCTGCTAAACATCAAAAAGTGACAACTTTAACCTGCTATATAAACACATCTGTGGGGTGTTTTGTGCTAAAACTTCACACACACACACACTCTGGGGACATGAGAGATTTATTTTACATCTTGTGAAAAGGGCATTTTACCACCCCTTTAAATTTACTTTGGATTTACTTCATTAAATTTACTTTGGAACGTTAAAGCACTAGATATAATATAAATAAAATTTAATTATTGCAATGTACAAACTTAAAGTAACACTAAGTAAATTTTCCTCTTCGGTCGCCCTACTGGTTGGAAACAAAATTGTCCATTGCCGCTGTCGCACATAATCTAGCCTACCGTCGCACGCACGCTCGCTGTTTACCCAGCACCGGCTTTAGAATGAACGATGACCACAGACAAGGTAGAGTATGTTACATGATTTCATGAAAGGATGATGTATTGCGACATCAGAAACGAAGAAAAATGAAATAATGACTATTGTAGCGCTTGACGTAAAGCAGTCGAATTCTGTAGTTCTTTTTGTGCACAGGTTCCTACCCGAAACCCGAAGTTACATAGTGCCAGTAAAAGCGATACAGACCCCGTCAGGCTATGGCAGACGTGTCATTTAACTTATTTTAAGTCGATGTACCATCACAAGGGTCTTGGAAATATATTATGAAGGTTGAAAAACTACTTAGTGTTACTTTAACAAAAACTTCCCTCGTTCGTTCGTTCGTTTATTCCACACACATTATATATAATTGAATAGTGTTGGCTATTCAAGAATAGTATTCATACTATGTCCTGCTCTTGAAGTTTCATCAAAGTTGATCTGAACAGCCTACGAAAGCAATTTCGCCAATCCCCAAGATGCCTAACGGAGATGTTCTGTCAGTCTTGTTCCTGCGTCCCATGAGAGCACTGGGCCTGTTTCAGTTAATGAGCCCCAACTGCGCTAATGTGTGTTAAAATAGGACTATGTGATTCCCTGCTGTCTTAGCATCACAGCATTATGACAGGCACCGGTGCATCAGTAGCTTTGTGGTACACACATTCTCTATGATTACACCCTTGGGCTTCAAGCTTTGACACTACAACAGGTCCACATGCCTGACATTCGAGGGAATATACTCTCTCTACAACACTGTGAGAGAACTCATTCACTCCGATTAGACTCACTGTGTTTCCTTGACCACTATTATTGTTGTGCGGGAGAATGAAAAACAGGCAAAGTACATACTTGGGCTGTCAGAAGGATGGCATTTTCTAGTGAGATGTACTTGAAAAGAAACACAATGTGGCTCAATTTGGCTCATCAAAGCTCTTTCGGCTTTCAGCCTCTTTGCTTTTGTGGGTAAATAAAGTGGTTTAGGGTGGAATTACTAGAATTATAAATTGTGAATCAGTCAGCAAACTGCAAAGTTAAAACCTCATTTAAATATTGCAGGATACTGTGTACCAGGGCTTCAGACTATCCTTTGAGAGCAGTAGCACCAGCGCCACAAGTTCTACAGATGGTGGCGTCAGCACCTGATTTCGGTAGCACTGGGTGGATTTCAATCATAAAGTTCAATGAGATCATAAAATTGCTATTGTTTTGCATTAATACGTGCAGTTACTAATAATACTACATGTTTGTTTAATGGAAATTGAACTTAAATTAACTTTTTTTAACAACAGTAATGTGCAAAAAACAATTTTTTATAAGGAAAATGTAAATATTCTACTCTTCTTAAATGTACCATTGTTCTTCTACTATAGTATCCGACCAACAGCTTCATTGATTATAAGCACTTTAAAGCACTTTACTTGCTTTCTTTGTAATTCAGTCACAATTTGAACGGAAGTTTTTGTTTTTCACAAGACTTCCTACTTTTTTCCATATATTAGGGAGTGGAAAGGGCTAATAAGTCAACAAGTGCTTCTCTGCCGCCAACTTCTGGTTGTAGTTGCAATTTCAATGTCTTTTTTTTATATAAAAGTGTTTGTTTGCCACAAAGTTTTTGTTGTTCTACATCTTTAAACCGTTAGATTTGCTACATTGAATCCATGGTGACTGTTGGTGATTTGTGGATTAAAAAGTCTTCTATAACTTAACTATAATTCGTTTCCACGTCAGGGCTGTTTAATCGGATATGGTTTATCTGAATGCTGTGATGAATGCTTCTCACTAGATCTTGCTGCGATGTTATTAATGCAGCGGCGAATCCAAACTTTCTCACTGGATCCCCCAGCACTGTGTAGTAATGGTGTCAATGTGGTGGTGGCACCAGTGTAACCTCTAACAAACTTTTGTTTTTACCGGTGTAAAAAAGATTGCAGTCTGAGTCCTGTGTTCAGAATTTTAAGCTTTTTAACATTTTGACCATGTTTTCTAGAGTCATTTTAGTGACTGAATGTTTAGCAAACTTCCTTTTTGTATGTACGTTAACCTGTTGGCTGAACTGATCCCCACTGGCGTGCCCGACTTCACTTTATTTACCTATGTTAACATTCACTATGTTATGAATGCTGACAAATGATAGGTCTTTTGAAGAGCTCTCTGAACTGCAATGCATGGGTTACTCCGAGCAGTGGCGAATCCAGGAACTCCAGTTAGCTTTACTAACAAGACTGGTCATGAAAAGGAACCCAAGTGACACATTAAGTGACTGTAATGTGTCACATATGTAACCATCACAAAATGACTTTTCTAGCATATGTTTCTATGACATTGAGCCATGATGTCTATTAGTTAATGTAGATAATTTAATGAAAACGTCTAATCACGATCTGCATGTTTCTCTCTGGGTCTCGTTTTCCTTGCCATCTAATATCATATAATTGTTTTGTGTCTATGATGGTTTGCAAGTAAAATATATTAAAAGCGAAGAAAACCACTTGTCAAAGGCTCCTCCACAGAATGAGAAGTGACTTAGCCATTACGACATAAGCAACAGACGCACATATTGCATGCAGTCATTTAAATGTTAATGATTTCATTTGCAAAAAGAGTTATAGTGTTAGTGACTCAGACCCATTTTTATCCCATTCCCTCAGTGCTGGTGGCCTTGGTCGGTCTGAGCAGGAGAAGAAGTTAAAAATACTTCATTGCATCAGATGTGCAATAAATAGGAAACGTGGACTAAGCTCTTGTAAACTATTCATACCTCAACTCGTCTGTTTCTTTCACTCTTCCTCTCTAGGTCTGTCTTTCTTTATTGTAGGGCTTGTTGTGCCAAATCTGACATTTGGTAAATACTACAAGGATGAGCTTACGTTTCTTTGTCAGACAACTTTCTGTTTCCTTCTCGGCTTATGCGATTAACGCTCACTATAATAAAGAAGCTGTCCGACTGTGCCTGTGTTATCTGAGTAATTAACACTAATGCTGACAGTCCCAAGACCTGAGCACTGGTACATATAAGCTTAGGGCAGGCAGGTTGTTGTGTTAACCATAAAAAAAATATCTGATAATATGGTTGTGAAGATGCTTGTACTTGAAATGTTCTTCTTTAGGTTAAATCAATAGTTCACCTGTCATCATTTACTCCCTTACATCCATATGACTTCTGAAAAACACAAAAGGAGAACTTCTGAACACTGTGATGGTCACTTGATGTGATTATAATGAATGGCACCTAAAGCTTTCGAGCTTCGGAAAAGGACCTAAACCTTGGTCTGTTTATCATACTTGGAATATAGCGCATGAGTCACACGGACCATGTTATGTTGCTTCTGCATCTTTATTAATATTTTTTGCTATAAAATTACTATAAAATCAAAGCCATATATCTAACCAAGTTGTGTTCCAAATTTGAAGTTGATATCACAAAAATTGAAGTTCCAATGAGATTTTGTTTAGGCGTAATAACAAAAATAAATTCCATTGAATTTAATTGTATGCATTCTGCCGTAACAATTTAATACATTTCTGTCCAAATATCCAACGCATTCTCACCCCAAGGCGTCATCTAACTGACAATTTTGACCATGCTTCAATATTCGACGCTAAAGGTACCCTTTAGCGTCAGTTAGTTGACGCGATCCCAGGGCGTCATCTAACTGACGCTAAGGGTAACGCGTCAGTTAGATGACGCGGGTAGGTTTAGGTCTGGGTAGAAGGGCGTCATCTAACTGACGCTAAGGGTAACGCGTCAGTTAGATGACGCCCTGGGATCGCGTCAACTAACTGACGCTAAAGGGTACCTTTAACGTCGAATATTGAAGCATGGTCAAACTGATTCCCAAGGCGTCAGTTAGATGACGCCTTGGGGTGAGAATGGGCTGAAATATCACTTCTGTCACAAAATATGGAACCTTGAGACTCAAACCTTTCTGACAATGTGTTTTGTCAAGATTAGAAAAGGTTTTGATCATAAATTATGATGGGCAATGACAAAAAAAAAATCCTGTTGCTCTACCACACTTGACGGCATGTTTCTTGAAACATAAAGCCTGAAATACCATTATATTACTATATTTTGCTTTTTTTTTTGTTTTTGAATGCAGAAAGAATGTAATGTCTTTGGTTTTGTTACTTTTAGTTATTTGTGTTATTTATTTTTCTGATTTTCATAGTATGTGTATGAATTCCGGTACCATTTTTTACCATTGAGTGACATCTCAACCACTTGGTAGAGGCCGATATTTAAAAAATGATGGGATGTGTTGAAAAAAAAAATACATTGAGTGTGGTTACTAGCGACATAAGGAGATAAGAAATGCAAACAAAAGCAAATTCCATCACTTTTTTCTTGGTGAGGGTTAAAGCATGAAAGCCACTACAACTTTGTAATTGCATGGGAAAGAGAAACCTCTACAATTTAAAATTAAAGCTAAAGTGTGTCAGTGTTTTACAGAGAAAGTAAGTAGAAAGTTTACTACACCCGATAAACCCCGTCTTCTCTTCATATTACAGGTTTACTGGTCCAAACCTGCCATCGCCCATCATCAGCAGCAAGAACTGGCTGAGACTCCACTTCACATCCGATGGAAACCACAAACTGAGAGGCTTCAGTGCTCAGTATCAAGGTAAGAGATGGGCTGTCGTGGGACTGGTGCCTTTACTGCTGTAAGTCTATGTAACAAGACAGAGAAACAGCTCAGGGGTCCTAGCTGTCAAAAACATCTGGGAAAAGAGAGAAACAAACTAAAAGAGGAGAGACAGAGAAAGTGAAAGGTTAGATATATGCTCGGCTGTTTTCACAACATATTCTACTCATTCTTCTCTTCACAAGTTTGTGTTCCCATCATTTTAATTTCAGATTAATAGAGTTTTGAATTAATGTACACATTTATTTATATAATATTATATAATTATAAAACATAATAAGTTTTTTGATACCAATAGTTCTTTCAGCCTTGTTCCCTCATGTTCTGTCAAGGCCTTTTTTAAAAGCTTAAAAACTGAATATATGGGGCCGGTATATGCACTTTTCATTTAGTTTAATGAGACTTGAAGCGAGAATAAGAGGTTTCCAATTTGTTTGAAAGATGTCTCTTATGCTCACCAAGGCTGCATTTATTTGCTCAAAAATACAAGAAAATGTAAAAAAATTCTAAAAATCAGTCTTATATGCTTATTTACTGCTCAAGAAACATTTCTTATTTTTATCAACGTTGAAAACATTTGTTATACATTTATTTGATTCTTTAATGATTGTTCAAAAGAACAGCATTTATTTGAAATACAAATATTTTGATATATTATAAATTGAATGCATCCTTGCTGATAAAAAATATTATTAATTTTTTTAAATGGTACAAACGCTAGTGTACTTTATCTAAGAACAAAAAAAAATAAGCATGAGTGTTAATATATTTTACCATACATTTCATCCATTACAATCCATTTCAAAGACCCCCAACCCCCACAGAAAACCTAAAAAGGTGGTGTAGAGATTCACTGTAGATCCACACAACTGTTTGCTATCTAGTCGTCATGTGCCCTGCAGAGTTTTCCCCTGTCTGCGTTAGAATTAAAGTCAAATTATTTGAATCATCTTGGTTAAGTGTTATTAAGTCAGTTAAAGGTCATAAATACCCCCAACACCTGACACATAGACACACACACACACACACAAGAGAGAAAATACACACACGGCAGCTGTGCTACTGGCGCACTCTCATCACACTCTCGAGTTCAAAGGTCACCACTCAAAGGAGATGAGCAGAGGAACGGGATTAGTCAGCTCATCTACGGGAACCAAAGACGGAATCTGCAGGAATTTCACCTCCTCCATAAGCAGATCAGAGTGATGGGATGGGATTACAGGACTGGAGTTTGATAAATAAATACTTTTAGAGTATCAGGAAGAGAGAAAGAGAGTTAAGCTCTTAATTAGATTTTCCATTGACCTTTCTCCTTTTATTTTGCCTCCCTTCCTCTCGCCAACCTTTAGTGAAATGCTCTGCAATGAGTAACATCCAATGAGAAGACACTCTGTACACTCTGAGAGAGAGAGAGAGAGAGAGAGAGAGAGAGAGAGAGAGAGAGAGAGAGAGAGAAGAGAAGAGAATGTAAAGAAAAAGAGGAATGTTTTTCAGTACTTAGTGTATTAATATGGCTATGTTGTATTTATATAAAAGGTAGTATCTATCTATCTATCTATCTATCTATCTATCTATCTATCTATCTATCTATCTATCTATCTATCTATCTATCTTAAAATTTCTTAAAATTTAAACATTTTATGAGATTTTTTGGTGCGTAAATTATAACTTAGCCTAGTTTTCACATAAAGGGGCACTAAGGCCGCATTCACATTACATGGTTTAAGTGACCCAATTCCAATTTTTTTCCACCCATGTGGCACAGGTTGGATATAACCCACGAACGTGTAAGCAGGAAAAACTATTTATTTTTGCCAGTCCATTGGCAAAAAAACAAAAACAATTTGATATACTGAAATGAGACACTTCACCTTTAGGGTAGTTGCAAATGTAATTGAATCAATATGCTCTATTTTAATAGATTTTTTTACTATTCGATTTTGCTAAAACAGCTTATTGCTGATAGCTGATGACCTTCTCCATTACAAAATGCTTACCCAAATGCTGATTTTCTATCGAGCATTTAAATGCTGAATCTTTAAAACAATGCAACAGAAAACAATGACTGCATGTGTCTGTGCGTATGAATACATGCTGGCATTATTTTGTCGCTTTTTCAACAAACTACGCTGAGCTTTGTTCACACACAATAGGCTTTTTTGCACAAGTATGACAGCTTATTTGAAAGACTGTAATTGTAATTACAATGCGGTTCATGATTTGTAATGCCTAGTAAGCATCTGGCCTATGATTATAGTTTTTTTCCTCTTTTCCTTATCCTTCCTGCTCTCAAATCAACATGTTATAATACTTTTGACTTTCAGTGAAGAAGATGACAGAGCTGAAGTCCAGAGGGGTGAAGATGCTGCCAAGTAAAGACAACCACAGCAAGATATCAGTTTGTAAGTCAACCTCTCCATGTACAAGAAGGACGTTTTCCGAAATCAATATTGCGTTTACATTCATGCACTTGGCTGATGCTTTTATCCAAAGCGACTTGCATTTTGAACCTATGACCTTGGCATTGCAAATCTTGGCAAATTTCAATTTATGAATAATTGTATTTAATTGTAACTGTGTAGAACATCTAATGTATATTCATATTAAATTGATCAAAAGTGACAGTAAAGACATGTATAATGATGCAAAAGATTTCTATTTGAAAGAAATGCTCCAATGCACCAAATAAACATGTTAGAATAATTGTGTGCCACACATCATGTGACACTGAAGACTAGAACTGAAAATTCAGTTTTACCATCACAGGAATAAATGGCTTAATTTTAAACTTTAATAATATTTCAGAATACTATCATTTTATATATTGTATTTGAGATAACAATGCAGCCTTGTTGAGCATGAGAGACTTTCAAAAATATATAATTTTATATTTGATAAGAATGTTGATTCAGGAATGTGTCCTATTTATATGAAGCATGAGTGAACGGAAAGGAAACATTCACAAATCTGAATTCTGAAACCTTACAATATATAATCATTTAAAGCCAAAGCTTTCTTCATTTTTCCAGATTCATTTTAAGGGTTTTTAAACAACCCGATCTCACGGCAATTCGTACGAATTTTACAAGGTGGCTAATTCGTAACAATGCGTACGACCTCACTCGTATGAATTAGTATGATTTTTGCTAAATCGTACATATTTTACGAGTTGCCCAATTCATATGAATGACCTATCCCTGACCCCGCCCCTAAACCTACCCATCATGTGGGTTTAGACAAATCGTACAAATTCGTACGAGTGAGGTCATACGAATTCTTACAAATTACCCACCTTTTAATCACTCGTACAAATTCGTACAAATTGGTCGTGAGATAGCGTTGGTTTAAACCAACCAAATTTTAAGAGCACACAACACAATCTTTATTCTACGCCATGTCAATTGGAAACAAATGGAGATATTTTTCTCCCTAAGGCCAGTGGGAAGGGAAAGCCTGCTTTCACTTCGCCTGCTTTCTTCTGTTATGCCATCTTTATTTACATTTCTATTACCTCTGCATCATTGTGAGAAAATGTCAGCCTGCTCATTGAGGGTGTCATCTGGGATCTCAATACCGTCACCGTGGCCGGCAGTGTCTCGACGGCAGCGCTGACAAGCTTGGCCTTTTGTCCCACATTAATATGCATGAGGGCCGGCACCCAGGCGCACCTCGGCCAATCAACATGTGTCACTTCGGGTTTTCCCTCCACTATCTTCTCCAGCCTCCTAGCCACCTATTGCAGAAGCCGAGGCTACAGCCAACCTCTTTGACCCCGCGTGTCATTTCCACTTCCTGTAGGGCTGGATGACTTCAGCTTGTGTGATGCCAAGGAAAATTTTGTACTCGCATAATGATGTCTGAAAATATCTTGGCATTCTTGGGAGGACTGATTGATTCTTTTGTTCATTCAATAAACCTCCTGAGCAGGCTGTGTAGACAGTAGAATACATTTACAGATTGCCTACCTCTCTTTACAAGGTAATTAATACCGCTTTTATGCAACAGTTTAGTAAACCAGATTAATGTTGAGCACCTTACTTTTTTAAACGAAATTTGGCCATTCTTTCTGGTCTTTTTTCTCTGTACCGACAAAAGTAGGGTAAGATTGGAGAAAGTGACCTAAAGCAAATACAGCATTATGATGCTTTTTTCAGTATATTATATAGATGGAAGAATTTGCTAATTTAGTTATTATCGCACAACATTGAAAATCATGAAAGAGGGGCATTTTGCTCTTCTACTGGGGTTGGATGACCCCCTACCTGGTTCAAGAAGCTTTTTCAGTTTTTTTTTTTTTTTTTTATGAGGACCTATAATGCTTTTTTATATGTTAATGTTGCAGTTTGAGCATGAAAAAGGTCCGCAAAGTTACGAAGTCCACTCCAAAGGGAGTTATTCTCTATAACTCTCTTATTCTCTCAGTGCGCACTGTTTCTGAACTCCCTGAAATGCCTACATTGTAGTTTTGAGTTTTCTTTCGGGAACGTAGACTTCACAGTACTCATTTAAATAATTACCACCAAGGCATATGCAAAATAAAGGGGCCAAGGCCTGATTGATAATATTTGAATATTTGTATTACTTAAAATGTTTAAAACAATGTCGCAACTATAAAATATTGTACGTAAATCTATGGATATGTTAAGATTAGTGAAATAATGATAAATCAACTAACATTCCAATATCTTAAAATCTGAATTAATAATTAGTTATGCATAGGCCTATATTTTAAATTGAAGGGATGTTATATGAATAATTCTACTCAGTTTGCCTCAATTGGGTTATGATAAATAATACAAATGCTTAAAATATGCATCTAATTAATAGAATAACTCCATGACTGAACTATAATACCAGCAACATGTCACTGGGGTCAAAGAGTTTAACTTGAACCTTTCACTATAAAATGCAATCAGTACTTCACTGTACTAATAAAAGAAACTCACAAATGATGAGTAAAAATTCATAAAAGAAGCATAATTATTCTATACATGTGTTGATATGTGATGATATACATAGTCATATAGAAATGAAAGGTGGTGGAGGGGGACATTGTACCTTATCCTTCCCTACTATATAACCAATTTTTTTGTCTTTTGCAGTATCTCAGATGGGGGTGGCTCAAGGACACAACATGTGTCCAGATCCAGGAATCCCAGAGAGGGGCAAAAGAAAAGGCTCTGATTTCAGGTGAGAAATGAGTTTATGGATTACTTATTAAAATAGTCCACTGAGGAGAGGGGAAAGAGGTGTGCAGTTAATTTAGTGTTTGTAATGCCAGGATGATGAATAGCAAGAGATGCAGGAGGTGGGCGCCTGTTTAATTTCTCATTGGCCTTTTAATTCTCGGAGCTCAGGGAGGATATTTGATCAGCATCAACATGGGTTGTGGGATCCCAAAGGTCACAGTGAGAGGGGGAAGAGGGAGAGGGATAGAGGGAGAGAGGGGGAGAGAGAGAGAGAGAGAGAGAGAGAGAGAGAGAGAGAGAGAGAGAGAGAGAGAGAGAGAGAGAGAGAGAGAGAGAGAGAGAGAGAGAGAGAGAGAGAGAGAGAGAGAGAGAGATGTAAAGAAAAAGAGAAATGGTTTTACTTAGTGTATTAATATGGCTATGTTGTATATAAAAGGTATTATCTATCCATCCATCCATCCATCCATCTATATATCTATCTAATCTCTCTATATAAAATACAGAATCATGATTTATATTTGTGCTGTTGTTTTCGCACTAAAATAAAATTGTCTCTTTATTGAGGATGATGTCATCAACAATTTGAGTTTAGTTGAAGGGATATTGCAAAAGATTTAAAGAAATAGTCCATCCAAAAATGAAAATGTGATAATCATAATAATGATTTATTCACTGTCTTGCTATTCCAAACCTGTATGACTGACTTTCTTCTGTGGAACTTAAAGAAGATATTTTGAAGAATCTTGGTAACCAAAAAGCTTCGATTCCCATTCACTTCCATTGTATGGACAAAAACTACAATGGAAGTCAATGGGAACTGAAATGGTTTGCTTACCAACATTCTTCAAAATATCTTATTTTATGTTCCACAGAAGAAAGAAAGACATGCAGGTTTGGAACGACATGAGGGTGAACAAATGATGACAGAATATACATTTTTGAACGGACTATCCCTTTTAACTGAGCGATATTGAGTTCAGAGGAAAAATATATATACATTGATTAAATTAAAACAATATTTTCAAGACAACATTTTAGAAATAAAGAAGAGCACCGGGAACATGTGAGACGTTGGGAAATGGCATAATGGCAACATTTTTCTTAACCAAAGTAATACAATTATTAAAACGTTATTGTGATTTTCTGATGACAGAAAACAAGCTATATGATGTCCCCCTATAAACATTGTGAGTTTGCTTTATTGAATATTGTAAGACATGAAGGGGACTTGAAAACCGTAGGAATGACGTAGTAACAAAGTGAAATGTGAGCCATCGTTTATGATCGAAAAAGAGAACAGAGAAGCAATGAGATTGAAAATGAGACAGAGGTCCGGACCTATTTAATTGAGTGGGGACAGAGCTATAGTCGTGTCATTTCCAGGCGCAGTGCTGCTACAGAGAGGCCTGCGGTGCAAGTTAGGCTGTCAGCGTCCCCCCGCAGGGTGAATGGCAGCGCCCTAGAGGATTCTAACACAGACAAATGGGGACAATCCGTTTTACACTCACTAGCTCTCAGGGCAATCGCAGCGGGGAAGTGAAAGACAATCGAAACTTTTTTACTGGAATGTTCTCAGCTCCGGCTACCTGAGAACCCGTTCATCAGCGGCTAGGTAATGGAAGAGCATCTGGACGCGCACATCACAGTTTCCCAAAGGCTGTCCATTACCGAGATCAGACAGGACCACTTCTGCCGGGTGGAGAGAGGGGGTATTTATGCTGACATGCTATTTGATTTAGCCATGAACAGATAACAGCTCACATGTGAAGGTTTGGGCTTGAGTCATCTGACATCAGCACTTTGCACAGTTGGAAAATAATCCAGGGAAACGATCGATGATATTGTTCTCCTCTCTTTCTTTGCCAAAGGTTAAGTTTAGACTTACAAGGCTTATTAGACTTTAGGGTCATATACACTACCGTTCAAAAGTTTGGGGTCAACACAATTTTTTTTTTTTTTTTTTTTAAAGAAACTAATACTTTTCTTCAGAAAGGACGCATTAAATTGATCAAAAGTGACAGTAAAGACATTTATAATAGTGCAAAATATTTATTTTTTTAATTAAATGCTTTTCTATTGAACTTTCAAAGAATCCTGAAAAATATTAATCACAGTTAGCACAAAAATATGAAGCAGCACAACTGTTTTCAGCTGTGATAATAATCATAAATGTTTCTTGAGCATCAGATATTAGAATGATTTCTGAAGGATCATGTGACTGAAGACTGGAGTAATGATGCTGAAAAAAGGTTTGATCACAGGAATAAATTGCGCTTTTCTATATATTCACATAGAAATTACATTGACATTGACATTATTTCACAATATTACTGGGTTTGTTTTGTATTTTTAATCAAATAAATGCAGCCTTGGTGAGCAGAAGATACTTCTTTTAAAAACATAAAAATACCAACCCCAGCAGTTGCCCCCTATTAGTAGAGTAAATGTTATTCAACGAGAAGAGGATTAGTCGACCAAATTTTAATTAGTTGGTTAGTCGCAGAAAAAAAGAAAAAAAAACCCTCCACAGGAATTGGCGAAGTCATGCAGTCTGACGGACAGATCCTTAACACAGCTCCATGTGGTAATTATGTGGGGCAGGAAATCCAAACGTTCTTCTTTCATTAATCGACATCAAACATGACTTATCATTTAAAACATTTAAGTAGTAGCTTAACTTTAGCCACTTTACATGTCTGCTAGCTCTATTCATTTGAACCTAGATAAATGTGTGCTAATATTAGGCACATATCCAAGTGTTCTTGCTAAAGCTGAATTAGTACACTGACATGTTCACCTTAACGTGCATTTCACACATCCTCTACACACGCTTTACCGCCGACGTTGACTAGTTTATTAATAAATTATTAAAATGTTCTGACAGTCTCCTTTCTGTTTTTTCCATCATGTTCGTAATCATTACTTTTGCTAGTGCCGCTGTGGCAAGTTTCATGTGTGTGCTTTAGCGCTATATTTGAAAAGCTCATTATTGTATAGTATTTCTCTGTAATGTAGAACAATTGTTGCAATGTTAGATATATATATATATATATATATGTATATATTAGATATACCCCCCCCCCCAGTATATATTTAAGTAATTAAATTATTATCATAAACATATGATACTTATAATGTATAATTGCTTAAATGAATGACTACTAGTCGACTAGAAAAACCTTACTAGTCGACTAGTTAGGGACAGCCTTAATATGTAATGGAATTGATCTAATTCATCATTTGCACCATTCTGCTGCTAAAAAAGTGTTTACAATGACTGATAAACTGCATAATTGATCTTTATATCCCTGGCCACCAATATCCTGTGCTAGTTTTATGTCTTTCGTAGGACTCTGCAGTCACTTTCTTTCTCACAAAATACAATAATTTCAACTCATATCAATATTTCATGTCCATTTATTTATTTGCTTAGTAGCTGTGTAATAAGCAGGATAATGTGTGGCGGCCAGTCATTATCACGAAATAAACGTCCACATCAGGGGCCTGCTGATTGCCCGCTTGGGATTTATTTTGCCATAATGGCCGTCTGACTGTACAGAATGTCCATAATGCATAATTTATACATGTATGGGTTGTTATTCTTGCAAAATAATAATCAGTTTCTTCTTGCAGGCGGGGTGCTACTGTGCACTTTTCTTGTGATGAAGGATACGAGCTCCAGGGGTCTAAAAGCATCACCTGCCTGCGAGTGACGGACAGTTACGTTGGATGGAGTGATGACCGGCCTATCTGTAGAGGTATGTCGCTTTTTAAAAGTATCTGCTATTTTTTCCCCAAAAAATATTACATAAGCCAAAATAGTTTATTGTTCAAAAGTAAAAAAAAAAAAATCCTCATCCATGTGCTCTAAATGTCTCATGCCATACTAACACCACACATATTTATCACAGCAGATTTAAGGCCTTGTGTTTAATAAATAGTTAAATTCTTTGAAATCTCAGTGTATCTCTGCAGAGTTAAAGAGCCTTGATTAATGACCTGACAATGAAAGAGGACAATGAGGGGAAAAAGCGAGAGATGAGAGAGAGGAAATGGAGAGGATGACAACAGATCTCTAAAGCAGATTTCCTAAGGAGGAAGAGATGGTATCGCTCAGCCAGTAATCAGCTTATTTAGCCTCACCAGGCTCCGATTAATTACTTTATTGAGCCTTACTTAATTTGTGACTTTGATTGGCTAGGACAGCCCCCAGGACTTGATTCCTGCTGCAGCTGTCACATCCCCAGAGAGACGCTGTCCACCATGCTGCCACCTTTGCCTTAGGCCGTAAATTGAAGTGCGAGTCTGCCATTTAGTTCTCTGGTACCAACCCCATGCATCTTAACTACATGCAGTTCAAGCCTGTCGGTGGTATGGTACATTAAGAAAATATACAATGGGGTCCAAAACTTATTTTCCGAATATATATTTTATTATATATATATATTTTTTTTTTTTTTTTTGATATACTATATAAACACACTTACAGCAATAACTGTTCGAACGTTTGAGGTCAGTACGTTTTTTATTTTTATTTTTATTTTTTTTACCAAGGATGCATTCAATTGATAAAATGTGACAGTAAAGACTTATAGAAAGTTCCAAAAGATTTGTATTTGTTTTGTTAGCACCATGTCATCATATTAGAATACTTTATGAAGGAGCATGCTGAAATTCAGCTTTGCCATCACATGAATAAATAATTACAATTAAAAAAAAAAAAAAAAACATTGTAGTAATTGAAAGTATTTGATGAAAAAAATACCGACACCAAACTTTTGAACAGTGGTGTGTGTGTACACAGATTTTTATTATAATTGTTATTTTTATTTTATTTGATATTATATTTAAAGGCAAGACACTACAGGTGAGTAGGGTAATTTTTTTAACTAGCATATATCACCATGAAACTTTCCCAGTTGATTATCTACATTAAGATGAGAAAAAATGTATTACATGTTTTCTGTAATTTAATGTTTAAATATGCAAATTAGGCATTATCTAATTAAATATGCACTACTTTGCATATATTTTAAAAAACGAAATCTGAGTATTGAATAAAGCCAGGTTCAAAATTATTTTGAACCAGGAATAAAATTATTCAGGGAAAAAAATACAGATGGATTTATGGATATCTACTTTTGTTATCCTGTAAATCAGAATGTACTGTCAATAGCCTTAAAAAAAATGATTTTCGCCATGTTTTTTGGAATGAAATGTTATAGAAATCAGGCTAGGAATAATATATTTACAAATTCCTCTGTAAATGTCTTCATAATATAACTAGGTACAATACTGGAAAGTTTGGTGTGCTGCTGAAGTGGAGACATATTGAAGACGAAATCCCAAAATCTCAAAATTGACCAGTGAATAAAAAACGATGTTTTTGCCTGCCGTGTCTCGTCTTAAATGAACAAAAACAGACTTTTGGACCCCACTGCACAGTACGCACTAACGTATTACCAAAGAAGAAGAAAAAACAGAGGTATCTACGGTACTTATATTAGGATAAACAATGATTTAGTTGAGATGTAATCATTTAATATATTATTTAAAACATTCAGACTGTCCTACAGGATGCTGGGACAGCTTCTCTTACTGTAGCTCTACACCAACACACTCAAACACATAAAGCTTTGGTTATACCTGCTCTCTTCTCCTTCATATCGATTAATTTCTATTGTGCTGCTCTGCCAGCTGTGGACTATTAGTCTTGCATTAGAGTTACATATCCCTTCTCCAACACCACCAATGGCCTTTGCCACAGTGGACCCCTCAGGCTTGACAATCTTCGGGAGAAAGTTAGTTGGACAGCTCTGTGATGAATTGCACCAGTTGCCTTTGTTTTTGATTATTTAACGATCAGTTTTTGGCACATCGCTGTGAGCTTGTGGCAAGAGAGGAAAATGGACCTGGAATTGGGAAACTGTCGGAATCACCAGATGGACCAAGTTCCCTTATCAGCCCCATTACTCATGTGAAAAGGGTTGATATTTAGCTATTGCTCCCCGGAACCAGTTTTTTCATCACTTGCTCCTTTTCACAACTAATGTAGAGAATGATTATTTGTCTTGTTTCATTGATTTAACACTCTAAATGCCAGGCCATTATTCAAAAACGGCCCTTTTTAATTGCATGCTTCAGGAAAATGTGAATATATAATCTGAAGAATAATTGGTAATGGCGACACAGAAAAAGCATTCATAAATCTTTGTCGTTAAATACATAAATACAAGCATAAAACGCTCAATAATAATAGTGTGTCCTTGAGGTTTTCTCTCTCTTTGTATATGTAGGATTTTTTCATTATTTGCAGTATTTAAAAGGATCTAGGACTCACACAAGAGATCTATAAAATACAAATATGACTTTTTTATTGAATATTTAGGAATAAAATCAAGCTTTAAACCTTAATAGAAACTGGAATACACCACATATCATGACAAATATGTTGCGTTTCTGTTGTATTTATTGGATTTTTAGAAATAAAATCAAGCTTCAGACCTTAATAGATTCTGAAATATACCACATCATGACAAATGAGTTGTATTTGGAAATGAAGTTTTAGCAGCTGCTGTTTAATGTTGATTGGAGTTCCAGTGGCTTAAAGAAACTCTTTGGAATAAATCCCATTTTCAGAAATCAAAGTAATCTCCCCTAAGTTTCATTCCCTCATTATGGTCTGCCATAGGCTTTACATCTGCAACTCTTGAAATGTGTATTGAGAAATCCAGGGTTTTGGAACTGTTGGCCTGAATCTAATCTGATTGAATTCAGCCTGAACAAGGGGAACTTAAAATGAATAACTTTTTGCAGTACTGCCCTTACAACTCAAATGCATCTGGACTGTTTCACAGCTTAGCCCCTGCTAATAGATATATTCTACTAATAGCATGTTGGAGAATATGAGTTTGAGTTTCAATCCCTGCAAACTTAATGAACGACTGCAAGACCACGTCCCAGAAATTGTATTGTAAGTTTTATTTTTATAACCATAAACTAACATTTCCAGAACTTTGCAAGTGTTTTTTTTTTTTTTTGGCATAACAACCTACTTAGAACTTATAGAGCTTTAACTATTTTTGTTTAATTGTGTATAACCATTAACTAACCTTTCTAGAACTTTGCAGAAACCTTTTATGTGACAATCTAATAACAACTTAGAATTGTATATAATGACTATTGATGTAACGACTACTATACTACTTATGTTGCAGGGAGTTTATGTAAAAACCTAAAACAAACATAAACAGGACATTTATCTCTCTCGGGTTTATTTTGTTTATTATTATTTTTTACACATATCACAATCATACGTGTCCAGTGTTACAGAGAAAAGACAACCAAAATTGATGTTCCTTTTTTGAGATCTTATTATCCCTCAATAATTATGAATGATCCCAAAAAACTATAAATGAATGTGTGTTATATAGCAACCCCAAATTTTAAAGCAGAAACCTTCAGAAAACACGCATTATGTTGTGAAGGGTCAACCGGCCCTGATGTTAATTAACTTTCCAAAGTCAGCCCACCTTAAAGTGTCTGTCAGCCCACCTTAAAGTGTTTAAGGAAACTTGTGTGTGTGTGTGTGTGTGTGTGTGTGTGTGTGTGTGTGTGTGTGTGTGTGTGTGTGTGTGTGTGTGTGTGTGTGTGTGTGTGTGTTAGGGGAGGCCCTGAGGAACTCACCTCAGACATAGCTCATTAAAAGCTCCAGCTGGTCCCAGACCTCCAGAAACATTCATTTAGTGCAAACACACTGGCTGTGCCCTTCTTTCTCATTAGACATCGAGTGCCTTCATTCAAGGAGGCATTTAAAGTCCTCCTGGAGGCCACGAGAGTGTCGCAAAAGACTTTTAACTCATAGACAAGTCACAGAAAAGTCATTGGTAAGGTCACTGAACATTCAGTTCACATGCCAGCCCAATCTAAACCAACAACCCAAGATAGATTATTTCTGGTAACAATAATCAAGTTCAAAATATTGACTGCAGCTGAGGGGTAAGCCTTCATACGTGTGCTTTTTTAATAATTTAAAGTTTTGTTACATTTCATCAGCCTGGAGGTCCACAAGCCAATCACAACCTTTGAAAGTTGGGTATAGTTTGATAAGTGATTTCTAGAAAGAAAAAGTTTTGACCTAAGAGTCTGACTGTTGAACTCAACATTGGGGTACGTGATGTTGTCTGAGTAGTGAGTAAAGTGTCTGCGGTCTTGTTGCTTTTCTTTTTATTCTATTGTTAAGAGAACTGTTACTGTTATTGCTAATATTGTCTCCTTTCTTTCCCCTCGAAAGCATCAAATATTTCATAAATGTGATTTTCTTTCTCTCTATGAAGAGTCAAACTTAAAGAGCACGATTTTCTTCAACATGCTTTGTCTCTTCTCTTTCAGCTCCTATGTGTGGTGGTCAGCTCCGGGGCCCTAGTGGCATCATCACCTCCCCAAATTTCCCAGTTCAATATGACAACAATGCCAACTGTACCTGGATCATCACAGCTTCTGACCCTTCCAAGGTGAATGCTTCCGAAAGTGTGTTCGGATGAACTCGCAGCACAATGCCCAAACATTCACGCTTGCAATATTAGAACAATTTATTTGCAATGAAATAATATTTATGCCCAGACATACTGTTGTGCCCCTTTTATGTGCTAATTTGGTGGGGAAGTCTGATTTAAACTTGTGCTTTAGCATTTAAAAGTTTTTCTTTTTTCTAAAACAAGTCACCTATGCAGACACAGGCCACATTTATATATATATATATATAAGAGTTCAGATGCAAAAGCCTCTAAATGCCATCTGAAATTTTCTTCTAAAATTAGCATTTTTATCAAGCTCGTATATTTAAATTCAGTAATTTCACTTAAATGACAATTAATGGGTAATTTGTCTAGCTATTAAAGTGAAATTATTGAACTTAAATATACGAGCTTGATAAAAATTATAATTTTAGAAGAAAATTTCAGATGGCATTTAGAGGCTTTTGCATCTGAACTCTTCATATATATATATATATATATATTAAATAAAAATATATATTTTTAATCATTTAAAATAACTGTTTTCTATTTTAATTTATTTTATACATTTAATTATTGTGATGGCAAAGCTGATTTTTTTTTTAGCAACCATTACTCCAGTCTTCAGTGTCACATGATCATTTAGAAATAATTGTAATATGCTGATTTTGTGCTCAGTAAACTATTATTATCAATGTTGAAAACTGTTTTTCAACATTGAAATCACACATGTATATGCAACCCATTTTTTTCCCCCTGGAAACCATAATTCATATTTTTCAGGAATCTTTGCTGAATTTATTTGAAATATAAATTCATCAAATAACATTATAAATGTATTTACTGACACTTTTGAACAATTGAATATGTCCGTTTTTGAATTGTAGGTTGAATCTTACTTACCCCAAACATTTAAACGAGTGCATATGGAGCTATTCTTACTGGAATCTGAAAGCATTATTACATTAACTAAACTATTCAATAAGCCAACACACAGTGGGACAGCTTTATGAATTTTAGGTAGCTTTCTGAGTGCACTGTTTCTATGTGGGCCTGCTAATAACTGTAAGGTTGCAAGGAAAAGGATTCATATATTGAGAAATGATGTGCAATATCTATATCTCATGAAAAATGAAACATTGGCGATTATATTAAAGGAGAATGAAAGATAAAGAAAACTAAATTCAGTGGCTACCACAGGAGAGACAAAACTGCGGCGCTCTGTGTCATGACTTTGGCGTCGAGTTCAAGGCCATTTTCTTACTCGCTTGCCAGATTTTCTTTATCTAGGTTCAAATAAATGGCTTATCAAATCTCTCCCCTCATCACCATAACTCAGTTGGGAGAGAAGGGGAGCAAGAGATGGAGGGCAAATGGAATGGGGTGGAGCGACTCTATCAGTGCCCCCTGCTTTTTCTCTGCCGCCCAGTGCGCTATTTCATCCTGTGTGTAAAGGACAGTTCTGCCTCACACTGTCACGGCTGGAGAGCGGGGCGCAGATGAAGATGGAACATTGCTGTTTTTTGCTCTTTACAACCGTAATGACATTCTATTTTGGTTCTGACACAACAGTACCCGGAGAAGACGTGAGGTTAGCTGTGAGAATGAGGCAGAACTGGGGCCGTATGAAATGTACCTGACAATGAGCTTTTGATTTGGCTGCAGCTGGTTTGGTGCCCGAGCCAAACACTCTCCCAGACCCCGGCAGCTGTTAAAGCCTTTAGCATCACAGTTAGCCAGAGTTTGACATCATTTAGCATTTAATGATGCATAATGAATATTTGAAAGTGAAGTATATATATATATATATTTGGTGTTACAATGTACCAGTTTTAATGTGAGGAGACAACTATACAAATAAGCCATTTGTAGAATGAGTGTAAACAGTGGCTCTGTGGTGCTGTCATAACATTGATTTGTTTGTTGAAGTGGTAAGACAGTTAACCTTCTAGATCAGTCGATGAAGTGAGGTTGAGATGGTACCACATACAATTAGCTGTTTCGCGAGGGATTTACCCTGTATGAACATTGGTAAATTCTTTAGAATAAACTTCCTGCATCCAAAATCGAATACTTCCCTACTTATATACAGTAGTATGTGATAAACAGTCAGTATGCCATCAGAATACATAGTATTGAGGCAAAAACCAAATGGATGACCTACTAATTCCACCGAGATTCTGAAGTGCGCATTTGATGGACACTTTACTATCCCATGAGTCCACAGGAGAGGAGTTGTGAATGGTGGGGAATCGACACAACTGTCGCTGTAGGTCACATGACATTGATAACATGGCGGATGTAAAAATTGCATTTACACACAATCATATTATATGTGACCCTGGACCACAAAACCAGTCGTAAGTCGCACGGGTATATTTTTAGCAACAGCCAACAATACATTGTATGGGTCAAAATGATCGATTTTTCTTTTATGCCAAAATCATTAGTATATTCAGTAAAGATCATGTTCCATTAAGATATTTTGTAAATTTCCTACCGTAAATATATATAAAAAATATTTTTGTGAGTGGATGCAGCAAAATCGCGCAAAAAAAGTCAGAAAACATGCCTAAAAAAACTCGCTCGCTGCTAAGTTTGGTATCGTTTTCAAGCTTAGATTTCCAGCTTTCGGTTTCATAACTCTCCACAACGTCATTAGAGCAGTAAGCCAATAGAGAGCGTTAAAACAAAACTTTCTCGTGTAAAAAAAAAAACGTTTTCTTCCTAGCAACGGCCTGCTACAGCGCCTCTCATTGGCTGGCGACTTCTTCGCGTGCACAGTGTACACAATCCGCAATGGTTACGGTTCAAGCCATGGATTCTGAGATAGCGCGTTTGCTCAATTTAAACTTTAATGACAGCAATAATGTAACGAACATAGTAAATTATTTTTTTGCAAATGATTGGGAAGATGATACAGAATGTCCAGAGACCGGCTTGGCAAAGAATATGCCCTGGAAGACGACGAATTCGATCAAATTCGTGTGGATCTCTTATATTTTATATGTTCCTGGTGAAATGTGATGCGATCTGGGAAAAGCCACCACATGGTGAAATTTGACATAGCCTATTACAGGTTTTGATAATCTGTTTCCCAAATCTGTTTTTATTTCTTTCATTGATTAAAATGTCGATTTTTTTCTCTCTCTCCGTGCGTGTTCTTAAAGAGAAAGTAAGACAGTCTTTTCAGCTTGCCACTATAAATCGCAATTTTTCTGCACTAAACTTGTACATTTCCCCAAGATATATTCAAAGAGGATAGACAAGATGTTATAGAATAATAATTTAATGAAAACCCAATTTTGACAAAAAACTGACATTCGATCTATTTTTAGACCTTACTGAAACCGTGCAGCGCGACAGCCGATGGGTTTGACCAGATCGCATTACAAATAGGCTATTTTAATGAGATTTTTTTTGTGTGAATAAAGGTTTAGTTGTGGTAAATCAATGGTGTAAATTTTATTTATTTCCCTTCATTAGTAATATGCGTAGCTAATGACTTCATTTGGACAACTTTAAAAGGCGATTTTCTCAATATTTAGATTTTTTGCCCCATCAGATTGCAGATTTTCAAAAGGTTGTATCTCGGCCAAATATTGTCATATCCTAACAAACCATATATCAATGGAAAGCTTATTTATTCAGCGTTCATGTGATGTATAAATCTCAATTTAAAGAAAATGACCCATAAGACTGGTTTTGTGGTCCAGGGTCACATATAGAACATACTTTTTTAATGGTTGCAAAATAAGTTTCGCACCAAATATAGTACCTACTATAGCCAACAGTATGCAATTTCAGATGCAGATGCTATATTGCTGTCACCAATGCATACCTGTCAACATTTGGTGTACAAAATCCGGGAGATTTGTCGGGGGGGAGGAGGGGGCTTTAAGAGCTGTGCGCTCCTTGTTGAACTGTCGGTAGTATTGTATTGTATGTGCCATGTGCCTCGAACAGCCCTTTTACTGTCTATGCGAACACCCCATGTATGCGGGTAATTTCTGTTTGATGCTAATTTTTATCTTATTTTGTTTATTAAGTAACGAGTACAAAAGTTCGATTTGGGAATAAAGTGCGAGTTGTGAGCTAGATGCCAATCGCCTCCGTGAGTCTGTCTGGCCTCTGCATGCAATAACTTCAGTTGTTAGTTATCCCTATTCTTCCTGAAGCAACGCGTTAACTGTACTTCAGTTTCTTTGCGGGGACACTGCCTTCTCCTGCCATCATGTCTATCGGCTCGCTTTCGGGTTAAACTTCCCGCGACTGCGCAACTGGATTAGCCTATAGGTTGCCAGGTTGAGGTGACAAACGGGTTGAAATTGTAAATGGTCTGTGGATTGTGTGAATATAATGCATTTAATCAAATCTGGCAACATGGTCAACATTAGACAAACATATTGGTCTGATTATTCATAAAGGAGTTTGGGCCATGCAAAATACGGGAGTTTCCCGGGAAAAATAACAAACCGGGAGGGGTCCGGGAGATAGGGGTAAAAAACGGGAGAAACCCGGGAAAAACGGGAGTGTTGACAGGTATGCCAATGGGACTTTAGGAGAACTTTTGGGATTTTTTACAGATGTCAAACGTTTGCTAATGTTTAGCTTTTTGGGTATTAGCTTACTATTTTTAAATAGTTAAACTTTTTCTTTGTTATATGAAATTCACATTTTATTTTAGAGTTTATTTTTGGCACATCAGACTGAACGTTATGATATTATTTAATTGTTTATTTAGGTTACATATCACGCTAACTATGCTCTTAGCAAGACAACAGACCGTGTCATTTATTTCCAAACATGTTAACAATCTAATTTACGGCCTAAATGCAATTAAACACAATAAATGACATATAGTGGAAAAATTAAATAAGCTAGTGAGAGTGTTTGGATGTTGAAGAAACCAAAGGGATTGGGACCCCTATAATGACATTTGGTTAACAGTGTCATATGTCTAATCATCCGAAACGAAGTTACACCCTGAAGTTCAGGAGGAGCCGAGTCTTTAATGCCTCAGTACCGTATTCCCCGGAGCTACAGTTAAAGATCCTCTTGCTACTCACAGATGTCCATTCTATTTATGTCAACCGTGGTGCCTAATGACGAGTGCTGCAAAACGAAGTTGGAAATAAAGGGAAACGAGGGAAAACAGATATAAGTCTGCAGGGAAATGCAGCATGTGGAACCGCACCGGGCTGAATCCCCCGCTCACAGACAAACATTAGCTCAGAGTCTAGACACAGTTTCTGCCTCAGATGGAGGGATCCCCAGAAGGCATCATAATAGAGAATAAGTTGTTCATGAGAAGACATGGCTGATTGCTTTTGTTGTCCTCTTCATTTTTTAATTATCAGTCTTCCTTTTGTTCTGTGCGCTATCGTCATCCAGCGGGCTGGTATTATCAGCTACTCCACTTCTGCAGGGACTTCCTTTTTGACAAAAAGCTTCACTCCTCCAACAAGTCCCGCTCCCTGCTATGCAGTCTTGAGCATTATCGCTCTCAGCTGCGAGACCATATTCAACATGCCTTTTGTCTGAAAGCCTCAGTGATTTATCCCTATTCATTTAATGGTGTTGTTGTGCTATTATTTGGATGGTTTAAGTTATAATCTCTCTAACATTCAAAAAGTTTTTTTTTTTTTTCAAACTATACAGATATGCTGTAAAGGAGCTGGTACACGCATCAGCTCAGCTTTCTTTGCTCACTGGGTTATTGAGACTGTTAATATCAAGAAAAATGTTGCACTCTTCTTACCCATCTACTGGAGAAAGTGTGATTAATTCTGACACTCTCATCAAAGAGAAATAAGATAAATATAATTATACTGCAGGATATAAACTCTCAACTGTTATTAGAATAATGTATCTATTAAATACTTTAATAAATATATATATGACTTCTAAAAAAAGTGCTCCATTCAATCATTTGAGAATACATTAACAAACAAACACAAATAAATGAATACATTATAATGATAATCACAATAATGATGAAACGTAATTTTTGCAATAGTGTTTTTTTCCCTAATTTAATATTTGCAATAGTTTTTTTTTTACATTTGGAGACAAACAATGCTTATTTTAATAATTCATGTTATTTTAAGACAATTTATTTAAATTTGATAAATATTTCTTTTTAAGGTGCAATATTATGCAGGATTTTTCGCCACCAGGGGTCGCTAACCTCTTACAATAACAAAGGCGTATATTGATGATGTATATTCCGCATTAAGCTGAATTATGGATCTTGTCGTCAAGCTGATGGATCTTTTATGGATGAGTGAATACATTGATGTTTTTAACATGACTGTGGTGTGAAGCACGGCGCGATTGCTAGACGTATACCAGCGCCACACGCAACGCGAGTCTTAGTGGTTCATGTAGGTTGTCTACAAACCGAAAGGTTGGTGGTTCAATCCCCGGTTCCACCTGACCAAGTGTCGAGGTGTCCATGAGCAAGAACCCCAACCTAACCCCAGCTGCTCCCGACGAGCTGGATGGCGCCTTGCATGGCTGACACCTCCGTCGGTGTATGAATGTGTGTATAAATGGGTGAATGAGAGGCAGATATGTAAAGCGCTTTGGTGGCCATTGGGTCTGTGAAAGCGCTATATAAATGCAGTCCATTTACCATTTACCAAATAGCATGTATCTGTAAACCTGGTTAAAATTACTTTCATATAAAATGGATGTTTACCTTTTATGTAGAAAATGTGTTTTGATGCTATGCCTTATTTGATCTGGAGAGGGTGTTAGTATGTAGTGATTGTCAAGTTTGATTGGCTTGCTGGGAGCAGCATTCATCATCCCTCAATGAGTCAGCTGAGGATTGCCCTGCCCACAGCGCTGTCAGTCATGATCGTACACACCGGTTCCGGAATGTACACGGTGGGATACAGGCGGGGTGGACAGCACACTATCCGTTAAATGGTGAATTGAGAAAAAGAAAGGTTCAGAGGAGGTAAAAGAGGATGAGATCTTGGTGGTGGTGTGACCTATCAGACTGCTGGCACACACCCATGGCAAATGCGGAGTGTGTTTACCATAGGGCAGAATGCAATTTGCATTTATATAAGCTTTTTCATTAGGAGTTATTCTCGGAGCACTCCAAAAACATTATGAATTTGGTGGAAATGTGCGAGACAATTTGAAATGGGAAGCTAGACAGCGAATTTTGTTTATTTTATTCATATTTCTTTTGCAGTATTCCTTTTTCTGTGTATGAGTAATAAACCTTCATATTTAATTGCTCATCTTTCGATAACTCTTACTTTTCTCCTTTTGTATAAGAAATTCTGCAGTCTTGTTTTCATCTTGGAGAAGAATGAGAAATAGGCACATTTGACACTTCATTTTCACAAATCATTTTTATAAATTCTTTCTTTGTTTTCTTCTACAACTGCAGAGAGAGTTTTTATTTTCTGTTAACTAGTGGGAGAATTATCTATCTATCTATCTATCTATCTATCTATCTATCTATCTATCTATCTATCTATCTATCTATCTATCTATCTAAAGTTACACATTGGTTTAAAAATGAGTATTCTATCTATCTATCTATCTATCTATCTATCTATCTATCTATCTATCTATCTATCTATCTATCTATCTATCTATCTATCTATCTATCTATCTAGTTACACATTGATTTAAAAATGATTAATCTATCTATCTATCTATCTATCTATCTATCTATCTATCTATCTATCTATCTATCTATCTATCTATCTATCTATCATCTATCTATCTATCTATCTATCTATCTAAAGTTACACATTGATTTGAAAATGAGTATTCTATCTATCTATCTATCTATCTATCTATCTATCTATCTATCTATCTATCTATCTATCTATCTATCTATCTATCTATCTATCTATCTATCTATCTATCTATCTATCTATCTAAAGTTACACATTGGTTTAAAAATGAGTATTCTATCTATCTATCTATCTATCTATCTATCTATCTATCTATCTATCTATCTATCTATCTATCTATCTATCTATCTATCTATCTATCTATCTATCTAGTTACGCATTGATTTAAAAATGATTAATCTATCTATCTATCTATCTATCTATCTATCTATCTATCTATCTATCTATCTATCTATCTATCTATCTATCATCTATCTACCTATCTATCTATCTAAAGTTACACATTGATTTGAAAATGAGTATTCTATCTATCTATCTATCTATCTATCTATCTATCTATCTATCTATCTATCTATCTATCTATCTATCTATCTATCTATCTATCTATCTATCTAAAGTTACACATTGGTTTAAAAATGAGTATTCTATCTATCTATCTATCTATCTATCTATCTATCTATCTATCTATCTATCTATCTATCTATCTATCTATCTATCTATCTATCTATCTAGTTACGCATTGATTTAAAAATGATTAATCTATCTATCTATCTATCTATCTATCTATCTATCTATCTATCTATCTATCTATCTATCTATCTATCTATCTATCTATCATCTATCTACCTATCTATCTATCTAAAGTTACACATTGATTTGAAAATGAGTATTCTATCTATCTATCTATCTATCTATCTATCTATCTATCTATCTATCTATCTAGTTACACATTGATTTAAAAATGATTAATCTATCTATCTATCTATCTATCTATCTATCTATCTATCTATCTATCTATCTATCTATCTATCTATCTATCATCTATCTACCTATCTATCTATCTAAAGTTACACATTGATTTGAAAATGAGTATTCTATCTATCTATCTATCTATCTATCTATCTATCTATCTATCTATCTATCTATCTATCTATCTATCTATCTATCTAAAGTTACACATTGGTTTAAAAATGAGTATTCTATCTATCTATCTATCTATCTATCTATCTATCTATCTATCTATCTATCTATCTATCTATCTATCTATCTATCTATCTATCTATCTAGTTACGCATTGATTTAAAAATGATTAATCTATCTATCTATCTATCTATCTATCTATCTATCTATCTATCTATCTATCTATCTATCTATCTATCTATCATCTATCTACCTATCTATCTATCTAAAGTTACACATTGATTTGAAAATGAGTATTCTATCTATCTATCTATCTATCTATCTATCTATCTATCTATCTATCTATCTATCTATCTATCTATCTATCTATCTATCTATCTATCTATCTATCTAAAGTTACACATTGATTTGAAAATGAGTAATCTATCATGAGTAATCTATCTATCTATCTATCTATCTATCTATCTATCTATCTATCTATCTAGTTACACATTGATTTAAAAAGGATAATTTTAAGTATACTGGATTAGTATTTTCTTGTAGAATTAGATGTAATATGTTTATTTTGTATGATTGTAAAATGAGAGTTCCACTGCTTCACTTCTGTTCTTACCAAGTTTAGAAATCTGACTGGGATTCTTCACTGTGTGCAGGTGATCAAGCTGAATTTTGAGGAGTTTGACTTGGAGCGAGGCTACGACACTCTAACCGTGGGTGACGGCGCTGTAATCGGCGATCAGCGAACAGTCTTTCATGTGTGAGTACTTTTGTTCATCTTTTGCTTTCTTCTCCATCCTCTCTCAAAACTCCTCCCAGGCTGTGTCTCCCACTCTTTAACTCTCCTCTCTGTGTGTACAAACCTCCTCCCCATCTTCTTTCATCTCTACTTGTCCTCTCTTCCTTCAACCCCTCCGTTCTCTCCTCCTCAGCCGTTTCTTCCTTTAGCCTCCCTCTATTTCATCTCGTTTCATCACCCCTCTGAGCAGACCTGTATAGCAAAAATACCACAAGCTTTATTGTCAATCACTATGAGTCTCAATGTTAGAACAAGATCACTCCTGCTGCAAACAGCGCATCGCACGTCGATGCCCCATAATGCAGATTTGCACACCAGATGCTCCGGAAACGTTGCTGAGTGTGTTGTTATTAATTGTGCTGAAATTTATGGTCTTCATAAAGTTTTATCGATGCCGTTTTATGTGCGCTCTCTGGCAGGGGTGTACAAGTGCTTGTGTTCCTTTTGAATTGCCCTGTGTCCCTGGACGCTTTCTCTTTGGTTACTCCGAGTCCCCTGATGGTCTAATGTGCTTAATTAGCAGGTCTCATGAGCCCTTATGGACCCATTCCACAGATCCCTGAAGGATAGTGCCTGGGGAATTGGGGAACTCCCAATGTTCTCGAAGATGTGGCAGATCATACAGTACATATTGAAAGTGAAGAATCACTGTTTTATTATTATGTTTCATAATGTCTGTCTCTCTTATTTTGATATGAAGGTTGTCTGGGACTACAACTCCAGATCTGGTGGTCAGTACCAGTCATCAGATGTGGCTCAATTTTAAAACGGATGACACGAGTGGCTCCCTGGGCTTTAAGGTTTCTTATGAAGGTAATTAGAGGAAACTCTATTCTCTAAACTATAATGTTAAGCTAAGATATAATTATGTTATTGTTATTATTACATTTTATTATTATTATTATTATTATTATTAATAATAATAATGTTATAATAATTATATTGATGCTATTGTTATTATTGATATCTTTTTAATTAGCATTAGTTATCTTTGTTTTTTTTTGTTTTAATTTCCATTTATTTTAATCATGATAATGATTGTTGTTATTATTTTGTTATTACTTTTTATTATTATTTAATGAATCGTTCCTTGACTTGTACATATTCAGGACTTTATCTCAACAGATATTAATAAATGTGATTTAATGTGATTGTTTAGTATATCATATATGTATCACATTCTCATATTAGTTATGAAACTAATGCATGTCAAACTTAAAACTTAAAACATGTCAAATAGCTTTGGAGGGCTGTGATTGTACATTTGGTGATTATCAATAGAGTATGCTGAGTTGAAGCATATTACCATATTGTCACTGCAGTGATGATCTTTCTCAGTGATCAAAAATGAATTGGGTCTCATTCATTAATAATTGCGTGGATTATTTTGTATTTGTACGCACATGAGAACTTGGCCTAGTGGTTTTTGGATATTTTACTGAAAACTTCCTACATATTGTACCTTTAATTCACAACGCGTGCGTATGCAGCCTACACATGAATTGGTTATTAATCTCGTTCTAATGTTAGTGATTAGGGAGTATTCTAAATGAGCGGCTGCTCGTACAAGGTTAGTCATTTGCATAAAACTCCCAAACCATCTCCATATAAGGGCTTTCCACACAACCTTTCGTCACTCTCGTCAAACATGCTGCTCTCTGCAGACGCGCTCTCGCCAGATCCTCCAGCAATCCCAAGTGTGTCATTCTCCAAACCGGTTCAAACACCGTTTATAAAGACCCAGATTACAGACCTCTCATTAGCTAGCTGTACATATGCGTATATCTGTGTTATTCAGAGAAACCGCACAGCTTCCCTTACTCTTTCACTGTATATGAAGAAATACAACATGAAATTAAATTATATTCTATTATATATTTATAATATAATTATAGTTGTGAAGATGAAATATAATATGATAACAGGGAAAGTGCTTTTTGTGTACGTGTGGTTTCAGTTGTTCCTACATTTTCATAAATTTAGAATAAATTTTAGCACGCAAATTTTGGTGAATTATGATTTGTTCGTTGAAGCGTTTGTACGCAGATTTCACGGAAAATTTGTGCGTACGCATGCTTGTGAATGAGACCCATTTGTTTGTTTGTTTTTTCTTCACCATAAGCAATTATGTCTCCTATGATCAGATGGGTGGACATGCAAATCCTTTGAATACTTATTTGTTCTTACTTTGTTCGTGATTGCATGTAAGGTTCATGTTGAAGCAGGCATGTTATAATGAGGTCATTGGAAGAAGTTCACGTACAAATAGCTTGCCAAATCTTGGACCATATGATTTCCTTTGAGCAAATTTCTCAATTTTCTTCTAGCTTGCTACGTGAAACTCTTGGGGTGTCTTCTGAGAGTACGGGAACAGGGTGTTCTTTTTTTTAAACTTCCTTTCACTTTCTATTTCTCGCTTCACCATTATACCTTCTGCACATGTGGCGAGGGTCATCAAAGCAGTCTGTGATCGTTTAACCTTGCTGGAATGAGGGCCATGGGACAGGAAGGATATCATGCAAGAGCGGCTACTAATTTTCAGTTTCAGAGTGTATGTCTGATTGAAAACGAAAACATCACAGCTTTCATACTAGCCGTCTTTCAGAATTGCCCCACACATGGGGGTCTTTGGCACATTTTATAAATTACAAACCAATATTTGCTGTCAGATCCACAATAAGCCTCCAGGCTTCAGGTTTTTTATGCTTTTATCCACCGCAGAAGCATAAGACGAAAGTGGAGCAGTATTCATACCCCCCAACTTGATTAAAACAGTGAGAGATATTTAATGAAGTTGAGGATTCTCTTTGAACCTCTGCCTCCCCGCCTGAGGGAAATGATGCACCCCTAAATTATTGCATCTAATATTTTACAATTTTCAAGCATAATTGTTCAGAAAGTCAATGCAGACAATGCTGTTTTTAAGCTAGATTCATGCGTAAATACACAATATAGTAATTAATTAATCGAATTAATCAAAATAAATATATTTTATATAGTTTGTTCCTCAGGGTTCTTACACAGTTTGGAAAAGTATGGAATTTGATTTGAGTTATTTCCAAAGCAGAGACTATTCCAGACTAGACCAGACTAGAGTCTGGAAAAATATTTATATTTTTTTTTAAACAAAAAAAATGTGTAGGAAGCCTGATTGGATATTTGAGCATCTTTGACACTCCATTCAGAATACGTCATCATAACTCATGACAAACACCCTGTTATAGTTATTATAATTTTTTTATGATCTGATCTAAGCCATAAAAAAAGACAGATTGAAAGCAGGCATGCCAGGGGCATATCCTCTTCCGCTCTACACTGGAGGATTAACATGTTTAAAATGTCTTTCACTTTAAAATCTTATCTTTCCATTCGTTTTTCTACGCATCTTCTGCTTTATGAGCTCCAAAGAGAAGTTGAACCATAGTGTGTGTTTGCATGATATTTTACTGTACAGTTGTCTTCCTGAAGTCAGTTGAGCCTACGTAATGATGTGCAAAAATACAGTAAACAGTACTATTTTGAAATATTATTGCAATGTTTTCTTTTTTAATATATTTTAAAAGTAAACTTTAATGTAGTCCTGTGATGCAAAGCTGAATTTCCAGCGTTATTACTCCAGTCTTCAGTGTCACATGATCCTTCAGAAATAATCCAAAAATGTTTATTTGTAATTGAAGAAACACATCTTATTATTATCAATGTTGAAAATGGTTGTTGTTCTGCTTAATATTTTACAAATAAGCATGCATATCCATATTACAGATTGTATACATCGAAAAAAAATAGAACAGTTTATCTGTATATACATATATACATTACAAATAATAACTATACACATACACATATGTGTATGTACATACCTAAATACACATAAAGACATGTATACACATTACAATTGTGATACACATACGCTCGAAGGGAAGTGGAAAGAAGTAGAACTTATAATGATTTATGCCATTGTATCAGTATGGTTCCTGTAAATGTTTCTGGAGTGCATTTTGAGGATTTGAATGCTTATACACACTGATATGTGGCTGAAAACAGATGGAGCATAGCATATTTGGCGACCCCAGGTGCATGCTGGAAAAAATAAATTCTTAACTTGTATGATGTGTAAAGATGGATGGATTTATTTGCACTCGTGCCTTCCTGCGTTATTAGTAATCCTTCATTAGGAAGTCAATGGCTTCCATCTGTGTTCTCAGAGTTTCAAAAAAATCAAAGTGACAGATGAATAAATCATAGGAAATTTGAAATGGGTAAATAACAAATGCCGCCCCTTATGAAAGTGCACATGTCAGCTCTCAGAGACAGTTTGTTTGTCACCAAGCAGAAGACAGCTGTAACAAAGTGTTAGCTGGGACACTTAAGGAATCACACATACAAACATTCCCTCAGGGATGGCTTGCTGTGTAACATTTGTCAGCTCAGGAGACACTTTCTCACACGATCCTGTTGTCCTTAACTGGTTGATATGGCCAGAAGTAAACTCAGGGTGTAATTCCCTAGATACAGGATAGAGATTCAGTCCAGTTAGAGACCTGTCACATGTCTGAAATCTGAAAAATGCTGCCTTTTCAGACAGTATGTGCAGGTGGGAAGGCATCGAGGCACATCGGAATGTTTATACATCATCATATCTGACTACGAAATAAATTCATTGGGGTTCTATAGAATCCTAGGGTTTTTGACTCAATTCTAAAGAACCCTTTCTGCCAAAATGGTTCTATATAAGAAGAAATGTCTTAAACGATTGCATAATACTTTCATGTTTAATGTGTTATTTAAAATATGTCTACTAATGTTTGTGAGCTGCTTAATTCATAAGTTTTTATTAGACTATATCCATAAAATGTCATCCCATGATATCTGAAGTGCCTTACAAAATCATTCATAACCTTTTATTCTAAGTGTATGAATCAGTGTCAAGCTATACATTTTAATTTGTATTAAAGCATTATAGAGTTATAGCTTAGTAACAGGCTAACGCCAAACTGTAAAGTGCATTTGAGATATTTCCCATGTTTAAATTTGTTTTGCTAATGGTTATTCTTTAAACTTTCAAACATGTATAGTACTCTCAGCTTCATTTTACATATTGTACCATGTCTATGTCAATTTTCCATAATCAGAACCATAATGTGAAAAAGTGCTGTCTATGTAGCCTATATCACGAGATCTCTTGTTCACCTGTAGCACTCTCTCTGTCTCCCTCTCAGTAGTGCCGTCTTTCTTTCGCTTTGGCCTTGTGATTCTAAATGAGCCCTGACATATTGAGACAGGTGAGGGTATAAGGGAACAGAGAGAAAAAAAAGACAATTCATTAGGAGAGCAAGCCATTCGCAGGTGCCATTGGGGCAACATTGAAGGTAGTTTGCATTAATATTCTTTGTCAGATGGTATAAGAAGTATAAGGCTTTTATGCAGCATGTAAGTGTGTGTGTGTCATTTAATGTGTCCCTGCTAAATAATAAAGATAATACTAAAAATAAATGTTTGAATGGTAATTATGGAATCGGTAAGATGTCAGTTTTTTTTTCTTCAAATAAATGAATACTTCAATTCAGCAAGGACACATTAAACGAATCAAAACGTATTTAAGATTTATATTTTAAATAAATTATGGTCTTATGAACGTTTCTATTCATTAAAGAATCCTGACAAATTCACTGTTCCCAATATAAAAATATTACAGTTTTTCTCGATTGCTTAAACACATTTCTTGAAACTATACCTCGTATTTTCAAAACAGTACATACAAATCCATAACGTCTCACCCAATTCCCCAAACATCCTATTTTCGGGTCAAAATGAAGCTCTACACTCAAAACCGTTCACTCTTGCTGAAAAACCAAACTTTGCCCTCAGACAGGACACACAAGCCCTCAAAATCACACACACTACAACATGTCTAACACACTGGTGCAATAATTTCAAAACAACATTTCCAAAACTGGTAAGTTATGTTGCTTGTGGTTCCCCCCTTCACAAACCTTTTCACATGATGAACAGACATAACCAATGGATTTGTACTCTTCTTTTTTTTACTCTCTCCTCTAAAAAATGTTTTATATTTACTTACGTAAAAAGTGTGTGACCATCATATGACAGTAAAAGAGCACACACAAACCTATGGAGTTGTATTGGAATGGTAAAGAGTGTTGGGGACGTGACAGGAGGGCCTCCACTCAGTGATGCAATATGAGTCTATGTTCCACATATGGTTGAAATACCATCATTGGCCTAGAAAGATAACATTCTGGGACTCAAGACTGTAGTAGTTCCACTGAAGTAGAAAGGATGCCCTCCTTCACTGTCACACTCTGCAGCCACTCTGTGTGACTGTACAACTGCTGGCCTTTTCCTGCAAGAAAATAAATCTCATCAAAGACAATTGGAAATGTTTGTCTCTTATTCAGTGATAGAATTTTCTTTGCCACCACACCTCCCTGAAGGTTCTGATGATGGAGGCGACGGTGAAGCACTCAAATCTGGCCTTACTTGTAGCCCGGCCTTCCTCAGTCATACCATTGACAAAGACATGGTCAACTAAAGTGGCTTGAATTTCATCCGAGACTGCTTGTCTTCTTGTCCTTCCCCTTGCCCTTCTCCTTGCCCTTGCCCTTCCTCCTCCTCCTCCTCCTCCTCCTCCTCCTCCTCCTCCTCCTTCTCCTTCTCCTCCTTCTCCTTCTTCTCCTCCTCCTCGACCTCTTCCTTCATGTCTTTCTGGATCCATTGTCCCAAAACTCAAACTGATTCGGGCCCTTTTTTCTTTCGAAAGATCTGATTGATGTGTGTTAAATTTTGACTCTAGTGTTTTCCCCTGGGTAATTGTGTGCTAACTAAGCTGAAGCTGTGCTGACTTGAGTGAACAATATTGAATACTACTGCTTTCTAACTGACCACAAGGTCTAGGCAATGAGAAATGAAGGGATTTGTGTGTAGAGTTTTGCAGTGACAGTTAAACAATTCTGACTCATATGTCAAAACAGGGAATAGTGTTTATAGTTTAGTGAATTGGGTGTGCTTTTTGATAAATGGCATTATGGTTTTGAAATTTTAGTTCAAAAGCCTGGTTATAGTGTTTAAGCAATTGAGAAAAACTGTAAGCAGCACACATTTTTTTTGATAACTTTGTAACAATACTAATTGTTTCTTGAGCAGCAACTCAAAATATTAAAGGATCATGGGACACTAAAGACTGGAGTAATGCTAATAAAAAATCAGTTTTGTCATCAGGAATAAATTCTTTAAAAACAGTCATTTTAAAGTGCAAAAATATTATACAATATCACTGTTTTTATTGTATCTTTGATTATAAATTCATTAAGTAAATTTGTATTTGGGTGCACTTATTAGAGCATGTTTTACTGTAGCGAGAGACAATTTACTGTAAAGAGAGATGAGAGAGTGTAAGTGTGAGAGAGTGTGCCCTTGAGAGCCACCAGAAGGCACTTCACATCAGTCAATTGTCATTCCATCACAAACTACATTTCCCATAACTCACTGCCCGGACTCATCATCCCTGATTGCATTCACCTGTGTCTCATTACCGTGTAAGTCTCAGCCTATTTAAACCATGTACACTCATGCATTCCCTGCAAAGTCTTGTATGTGTCTCACTGCATTTCTGAACATGTTTGTATCCTGTTTCTCCCGTCTCCTGGTTTTCTTGACTCTCTGGCTGTCCCCTTGGATTTCTCTCTTTGCCTCAACCCTTATCTGTTATTGTTTGGATTGTTTGTGTGTGTGTGACCCTTGCCTGGGTTTGGATTACGATTGTGGATAACCCTTTAAATAAATACTGCATTTGGATCCTCAACCTTCGTGTCTCAGAGTAATTTAATGAATAAATGACTAAATAATTTGTCAGTATAAGCAAAAAAGTCCTATAAATGCTCATCCTGGGATAGAGACATTAACCTTACAAGTGACCTTACTTTCCCTTTCCAAAACCTTGTAGTGTCCAAAATCGTGTCCCAATGTATAAGCTATGTCTTTTTTCTTTTTTTTTTTTTCTTCCAGAAATTGACCAGGGTGGGTGTGGAGACCCTGGAATTCCAGCCTATGGCAAGAGGGAAGGCACAGGCTTCCGACATGGAGACAAACTTTACTTTGAGTGCCTTCCAGCCTTTGAGCTGGTGGGAAAAAAGAACATTACCTGCCAGAAAAATAATCAGTGGTCAGCCAAGAAGCCAAGCTGTGTGTGTAAGTGACAACCCTTACCCAAAAAATACATTCCACACCCACATGATCACATTTGAGAGGTTGGTGCACCATTATTACTGTCTGAGCACGTTAGAAGTGAATCTAATGGCGGTGTCTTTAGTAAAGTATGTCCCACTATGCTTCCTCTAAGGCTGAGCCAAGCCAATGTGACAGTTCATTTAATGCATTTAGTTGCTTTATTTAGTGTATCAGGGTCTTATAATGAAGTTAGCGGATTTAACCGAACTGAAGAAAGCTAATTTGAGAAGTAAATTATTTGTAAGAATGCAAGCATGTACTTGCTTGCTTCGAAAGAGAAAGTTGTTTGTGGCATTTAAAAGCTTGAATTGAGTGTCATAGCATATAATGTTGTTTGGCAGTTAATGCTTGTCCAACTTGTTTTGATATTATTGCTCTTTCTATATTATTTGGATTCATGTATACCGTCAATTTGCTCAGACTGTAGTCGTTTGTCACTATAATGGCTACCATCTTATTACATCAATTTAAATGCAGTTGACTCACAACTTAGTTTTTTTGCTATTTTATGTCATTATTATTATTAGCTCAGACTGCGAAGTCATTCATATAAGGGTGGAACCGTAACAATCCGTCTTCAGTCCACCACTGAGCTCATTTTCATTCTCCCCATGGCTATTTAGTGATGCTTATTGCCCTCTCAGGTTTGTCTCAAATCTTGAAAATGAGATAATGTCTGCGAATAATCCCAGCAGATAAACGCTGTCTTTCCCTGCAACATCTTCAGCCATTATCTTCTGCAATAGGCACAATCACAATATACACACAAAGGCATCATATACCTAATATATATATATATTTTATTATTATTTTGTCCCACTTGGTGCGCTTTGCAGGCTACATGAGTCAGAAAATCACCCTTTTCCACCAAAGCATTTTGAGAGCCGGTTCAGAGCCGGTTCGGAGCCGGTGCCTACTCGCGAACCAGTTCTTTGTGTTTCGACAGAAAACTGGACTAGAACCGCTCTTTTACCGTGTCATGCTTACGTCGGGGGCTGGGGCGGGGATTAGAACACAAATGTGTTCTAAGTGACGTAACGACGTCGTTCGCTGGGCTCTCTAGTCAAAACGAACAGGTTCTGAGAAGGTTCGCAAGTTGAACTAACTTTCAACCAACTTTGAACCAGCACCAGTTCCGAACCAGTTCTTTTTTGGTGGAAAAGGGGTATAAAGTTAATTTATGAAGGTAGGCACTGTTTATGTAAAGGGAGAGGGGATTCGAGTTAAGTCTTCCATTGGTCGACAAACAGAGTCCCACCCTAAACACACGCCATTGGTTGAGCCAATGTTGCTGTGTCAGGTTGCTCGGGATGCTTTAACAGACAGTGTTTACATACAAACGACTGGCTTATGGTTGTCTTGGCACATTAATCTGCAAGTATGTTCCCATCAAATTGAGCAAATCACCTTTATGAGAAACTAGTAACTAAAAAGCGAAGTGAACATTTTATAAAATGTCTGATCTCAAGGTCTTGAGGGGTCTTGTATTTAGAAGTTCCTGCTATCACAATGTGCACATCCTCCAATCTGTAATATTTCCTCTCCTGTCTCGCTGCATTGTTTAAGCAACAACAAATGACCTCCCTATGCATTATAAATCGATTTTAGCTTCAGTGGCGGTTTTAATTTCCAGTTTGCCTCGCAGCTTGATGTACGACATCTCCTGTGTTTAACAGTTGCTTGTTTTATCTCTTTGTCCCTTTCTCAGTTTCATGTTTCTTCAACTTCACAACTCCATCTGGGGTCTTGCTATCACCAAACTACCCTCAAGAGTACGGAAACAACATGCACTGCGTGTGGCTGATCATCGCCAAACCCGAGAGCCGCATCAACTTAGCCTTCAACGACCTGAGCATGGAGAAACAATTCGACTTTCTGTCCATTAAAGACGGTGGCAAGGCAGAGTCACCAATTCTTGGCACCTTTTCTGGAGATGTGCTGCCGTCACCCATCACTACCAGTGGCCATGTGGCCCGACTGGAATTTCTGACTGATCATACCTATACAGACCGTGGCTTCAACATCACTTTCACCAGTACGTTTTAAAGACAGCTCTATATTCGTGACTTTTTTTCTTTTTTGTTTTGTGGTAAAAATAAATCATTTATTCAAGTTATTTTGGGCAAACCTGTTCATACTTGTTTAAGTCTAACATCACATTGAAGTTGGAGACCAAACAAATATTTTAAGATGTATAATAGATAATAGCATTTAGATGTTTTGTAAGTGGTAGTATGCACTAAATTTGAAAAGTTTCTGGAAGTTAAAAGAGTTCAGAAGTTGTTTTGTTATATGAGATGGATAAAGTTTTATTTTTCCCCTCTAGGGCGAATTTTCTATATATTGCAACTGAATATCTGTTGTCCTTCAATGATCACTATTCATGGGGCATAGCGTATGGCAGCAGAGTTAAAAGATGCTTGAGTATCCATGTGAGGAAGAACAACAAGAGCCACAGATTTAATTGGAATTTATTTCCAAATACATATATAATTAAATAAAGCCACAGTTAATTGAAGCTGTCGGGAGGTGATCCCACATGGTTTGACTCCCCATGTGCCATGTTTTTGGGGGAGTGGGAGGGATGCTCCAATTATTCATGTTAATTAAGGAGATGACAAACTCCATCGCAAGGCTTGTTGGCACATGATGGTGATGGATTACACACAAAATCTTGGTTTGAAATCTTCTTGAGTCAAGTTTATCACGAAGAAGGAATTCGTGCCCATTGCCTGACTGGAAACACAATAAGAGCAATACGTTTTACAGTACATTGAGCATTAATGTATATGACAGTGTCAGTCGATGACACTGGGATGCTTTTGGCAGACGCTTTTATCCCAAAGGATACGTTTTGTCTTTCTTCATGATCTCAGGAATCAAACCCTTGACCTTGGTGGTGTTAGAGCCACGCTGTAGCAGGATTGAACAGATTTGCCGGCGAGATTTTGTCTGCTGATAATACATCTTCTCTGAAGTCCCATCGATAAGTACTGAGTAGCTCCAAGCTTCCCACTGAAGCAAGAAACTTGGGGAGGCACATAAATCAATATTTTGTTCTAACTAAAATGAATTAGTGTTATACAGCTGAAACAATGAGCCACAAAGTTTTCAGTTCAGTGGGCATATTGAGAACTCCCTCTTCAATTTATTTGAGGCCTTGTAAAAGTTGTCCATTTTAGAACAAAATGTGGACAGTCATTGGACATGGATAACAAAAAAAAAGAGATTATACCTCAAATGTTCCAGTTAAATACAAAAATGTATTCTCTGTTGTTGCTGTGCCCAGTTTTTTTTCCCATTTAGGTCAAACTTCTCTTCCATATTTCATTGTTTTTTTTCCCCCCCTGCAGCGTTTCGACACAACGAATGTCCCGACCCTGGCGTGCCAGTAAACGGAAAGCGATTTGGTGAGAGTCTACAGCTTGGCAGCTCCATCTCTTTCCTGTGTGAGGAGGGGTTCATGAAGACCCACGGATCTCAGACTATCTCCTGCATTCTCAAAGATGGAAATGTTGTGTGGGACAATGCTGTGCCCCGTTGTGAAGGTGTGTCCTCTCTCTAATAAATATGCACATTTCATAATTCGCAAGTTTGCTTAAAACAAAAACAAAATGTCATCTCCGTTTGCACTTTACTGAACCCTTCGGAAGTTTATTCAATTTGGTTTGTCATGCAGAGATCAACTAAAATGTCAGTGGAACAAAAAATATCTAATCTTTATTTTCTGTATGTACTCAAGAACTATTAACTGTCTGGATTCTTACAAGAAAAAAAAACATCCTCTCATTTAATGAAATGTGCTGCTGCTGTATGCTACAAATCATTTTATGACATTTGTCAAGCAATGCTTTTTATAGATGTCCTTCAGTACACTGAGTCGAGCGATGAGATCATCCACTTCCCATTGAACACATTCTGCTTCCAGATTTTGCATTTTAGGAAAAACACTCACTGATTTTCTGTTTTATGTATTTGATTAACCAGACTTATCTACTATCACTAAGCCTAACAAGTGTATTTGTCTTTTATTAGGGAAAGATTTGGTCATGCATACACCACAAAGAACAGTATGTGATGTCCCTCTAGGTCTTCTGTTTTTAAATCAAAAATGAGAAATCATAGCACATTTAAAATGTGGAATTGCACCATCAACTGCAAACCTGCAGATTTTAAAGTTTCATACTTTCATAAGTTTCTAGCAAGGCTGAAATAGTGGTCTCTCTAAAGGAAACTTTCATTCCATCCTTTTGGATTTCGTTGGATTTACCGTTAATATTCAGCATGTGAAAATCAAAGGGGGAAAAAAAGCATTTGTCCTTAGTCAATTGAACAGTAAAATAACAATTCTGAATCTTTCTCTGTGTCATCTTCTCCTGTTCTTTAGCTCCATGTGGTGGAAACCTAAAGGCTTCCAGTGGCATTATTCTGTCCCCGGGCTGGCCTGAGCTTTATAAAGAGGCCCTCAATTGCGAGTGGATCATCGAGGCCCTGCCAGGATATCCTATTAAGATCATCTTTGACAAGTACGTACAAGACTTCTTTCTCGTTTCTGAACTGCCATGTTGTTCTTAATAAGGCACCCTGTTTCATTTCCCCTGCTATCTTTCATTCTATTGGTTATCATAATTTCATAAATAGGTCACTAGTGCACTGCAGATATACTATCTATCACTATAGACTTGGAATATGAGGATCCGGCTATTAATTTTCCTGACTATCACAGGGATTCATTCAGAATCGATATTATATTTCACCTCTGCCTATATGGAATGACTTCATACGTGCATGTTGAACATTTAATTAAATAAACCATGGGCTTTCTTCCCTTCAATGCTAGAACAGCCTCCATTTTTTTCAGTTTTCTTCATTTGTGTGTATGTGTTGTCCTGGTATTCCCTACATTATGGGGACCAAATGTCCCCACAAGTATAGTAATACCAGTAAATGTTTAGCAGAAAGTTTGTTAACACTTTATTTTACAGTGTCATTGTTACACATTACTGTAGTTACTAAACCAAACCCTTATCCTAACCCTATAGTAAGTACTGTAGTTAATTATTATTACTCAGTGCGTAAATGTATAATTACACTGTAATATTGACACCTTAAAATGAAGTGTAACTGAACGTTTTGTGAGATGGTAAGGTTTAGGTATAGGATTAGTGTAGGGAGATAGAATATACAGTTTGTACAGTATAAAACCAGTTTATGAAGTCCCATAAAACATGGAAACCCAACATGTGTGTGTGTCTGTGCTGTGCGCACAGTTTGAATGTTTGCATCTTCTATGAATTGTTGTTGAGAAATTGTTTCAGAGGTGAGGCTAGCCGGAGAGCTGATGTTTTCTGCAGTATCTGACTGTGAATACAGAAATCAGCAGGGCCGCTGCTCCAGGAAACTCAAACAACACATGCCACTTTAGAGTGAGCTGGGTTTTCAGTTTGAATGATGTAGTGACTCTATTCTAGCTATAATATGTGGTATCCTGCAGGAACACAAGCAAGTAGGACTGGGATGAATCCATGTAGCCTCACTTTGTGGTGAAGCTGCCATGCTTATGCATTTCTCTATTCTGATCAACAGATTCCGAACGGAGGTAAACTATGATGTTCTCGAGGTACGGGACGGGCGCTATCCTTCTTCCCCTCTGATTGGCAGTTACCAGGGTACACAGGTCCCGCAGTTCCTCATCAGCACCTCAAACTTCATCTACCTGCTCTTCACCACCGACAAGAGCCACTCTGACATCGGCTTTCGCATCCGATATGAGAGTATGATGGTCTACTATTGTATTACTGTTTTGATCTGAAAAGTGCTCTGACATAATTTTTTAGGAATTTTGGTAACACTTTTGTAATCTAAAGTCTGTAATCCAGTAGTCTTTAACACACTTTGTTAAAAAATGCACATGATAGACTATCACAAAACGATTAATTGCATTGTTCAAAATAAAGCATGTGATTAGCGTAATTTATGTTCAAACTGTCTTACAATGCTGAGAATTTAGTCAAAGCGTGCTAGTTAGATAAAGCTTGATATTATCTTCTCCTTAATGCATTTCATGGCCGCAATTACAAGGATCTGATAGCACAGATACCTCTGAATACTATCAGCTATGAAGGAATCATTATAAATAATAGCCACATGCTCTTTACTATGCGACGATTTTAATCAAGTCCTGAAATTATGATATAATAGAATGGTAATTATGCTGTGAGATGATTTCAGTCATGCACAAACACGACACATGCAACATTAGACTGCACACGAGAACATGCACACGAGACAGCAGAATTAGCTCCGTCACAGTGTTGTGAATGGAAAGAATGGCTTTTAGGCTGGCATGAATTATGTTTATAACCTTTTCTTGTTGTTTCTCTATAAATCTCAGTTCATCTTAAATTATTGAGTACATCAACTCAAGCAGAAAGTGCTGAAGGATAATGCAACTGTTGAGTAATTAGAATAAGCAGAACAATTCCATAAACTTTTTAGAGGCTTATAGTCTGGCCATTATTGAAAAGCTGATAATTATTTTATGTAGTGGCTGATAACAAATAAATCGATCATATTAAAATGCTATACTATTTTGTCTACATAAATGAAAAATAAAATCAGTCATTTTAGAAGTGAATTTTTGCATCACATAATTATAATGTACAACATAAAAAAAATGGATTTTGAAATTTGGTAAGATTATTTAAAGTGTTATTAAATTATTAGTGTTTTTAAACATTAAGTGCGCTTTAGATGACATCAAAGGTAATCTAAATGTAAAATAAGGGAAATTACCATGCATAATTACATTTAAATAATACTGGGCGATATATTTCTGATAAATAAAAACAAATATTGACCAATAACTGTTAAGGTACATTGGCATATTGGTCTGATAAATGCATAAATGTAAGAGGACATTTTCACTATATAAATGCTTTTTATTGGCTGATTTCATTGGCCGATTATTATTTCTTCTATTTTGGTGCACTCACACAAATAGTTCCAGACAAGTCAAACAGTAACACTTTAATTTGTAAATTAGTAGTAGTTCATAATGCATTTAGGATACATTTTCTCTTGGGTTAAACATCATATGTTGTTTTCCAAATTAATTTTTGTCTATTCCCCTCTCAAGCCTTGCAACTCCAGTCGGACCATTGCGTTGATCCCGGAATCCCAGTCAACGGTCAGCGCCATGGCAATGATTTTTACGTGGGAGCTTTGGTGACGTTCAGTTGTGAAGCAGGATACACCCTCAGTGACCACGAGCCCCTCGAGTGTGAACCCAACTTCCAGTGGAGTCGGCCCCTGCCCAGCTGTGATGGTACGGTGCACTCTTTACTAAAGGACACATTAAGGTACAGGTCATTTATTCAAGCAACGATATCGCTCCCAGACTGAAAGGGCCTTTACGGTTTGAAGCTACCCTTTCTGCTCCCTTCTCCTATTCCACTGGGCTTTGAATATGTAAGGCCATTATTGATTTTTCCCCTTGGGTGGTGATAGCAATAATTCGCCTCCATATATTGATGTCCTTCGGAAGGGCACTTCCTATAACATTTGTTTTAGCAGGGTTAAGTTCAGTGTTTTGACAAATAGTCTTTATCCTTTTCTCTTTCCTCTAGCACTATGTGGAGGGTTTATTCAGGGTAACAGCGGCACTATTCTGTCCCCTGGGTTTCCTGACTTCTACCCCCATAACCTCAACTGTACCTGGATGATTGAGTCTTCACATGGTAAAGGTGAGATTGGTTTTTGGTTATTGTTCTTTCTTTCACAGCAATAGACAAACAGTTTTATAAAATGACCCACGCACACAAATGTTTCCATGTCTTTACTGAACACACATTGTAAACAGTACAATATTTAATAATTCTTTTGGAAGCTGCAACCTTCTCAAAATGGTTTGTGTAAGTGTAAAATCATACCTGTAAAACAGAATTTGCACCATTTCTCTTTACAAAACTGGTTCAGTTATATCCTTCTGAGGTCTATGGCATGAATCACTCTCTCATTGGGTCATGCCAAATTGTTTTAGTCCTTTGAGGTACTCCGGAAAGTGTATTTTCATTCATTTTTCCATCAATGATAAACAAGTGGTTCAGGACCCGAGGCATCAAAAACCATGATGGCCCAACATACTTTAATTTTGGAATCTTGTTTTGTGTTCCCTTAAACAACTCTGGTTTGATCTGTCCTCTGTGAAACATTCACATGCTCTTGTGGACTTCACACAAGTGGCATTGTTTCTTCTTCTACTGTTTTATGTATCATAATCACGTTGACTGAAACGTTAGCATGTTCCAGATATATCTGTAAGTCTTTAGCTTACACTCTAGTATTCTTCTTGCAAGAACGCCCACTCCAAGGAAGAAAAGCTGTGCCTTTCTTACCATCAACTGATAAACATCAAGGCTTTCAGAGATATTTTTCAAGCCTTTTCTAGTTGTATGCATGTCAACAATCCTTCATCTTTGTCGTTCAGATACCTCTTTTGTTCGAGATGCAGTTAACATAAGGGCAATGCTTATTTAAAATTGAGCATTTCCTCTTTTTTGTACAGAAAGGCTTTGTCTAACACCTTCAATCTCATCTCATTGACTGAAAAGGTTAGCTGATGCCAACTTTTGGAGAAATCATAGCCTGGGGTTTGACATGCTTTGTGTGTTCAGTAGTGAGTTGAAAATGCATCTTTGCGTGTGCATTTTGTCTATTTTAATTCATTTCTAGGACTAGAAATCAAGGTAAATTCAAAGATTTGACATAGGTTTTCCTGCTACTGTATGTGGTTGAAGCCTTCCTGAACTCTTAAGCCCCATTCACACTGGCAGCGACAAAGCGACATGATCCCATTCATTTTCAATGGAGGGTGGGACTTCCGGCGACACAAGCGATAGTGATTGTTGGTGACAGAATGTAGGCGCGTCAAGCCTACAAAAAACGTGACAATTTCAACTGTATGCAAATGAGCAGCACATTTCGCAAACGACAACTAATGGGAGTGAAGACTGTCTATGCCAGTGGAGCTCACATACCGTCTCAAGTGTAGGCAAGACGGGACAGAGTTCGGAAGTGATTTCACTATTTTATATACGATTTGAATGTAGTTTGTGTTGTTAAGTTTATGATGCAATGAGCAGTTTAGCTCTGTTACAGTTTCCCCTCCATTATGTTGATTATTACCCAGACAGCAACATAGTGCCGGCCAAGATCCGGCCCACATCTGTTTCGAGTGGAATCCACATGTACCAGATGTGGCCCGGATCTGGGCCGACACTATGTTGCTCTCTATGTACGGACAAGAAAATTGATTTGTCAAATTCGAATGACGTTTTAGTCATTTTGAACCGTATAAGTGAGTTTAATTTAACTTCTAAGTCTAACTTCTATTTAAATTAGAATGATATCTTAGTTTTATATATTATTTGTGATTGCAATTTCTAAAGATATGGCCAGACATGCAGTCTACCAATAACTTTAGAGCGACAGCACTGGGAATGCTCACAAGTGTCTTCACAGTACAAAGACTAGCGACATACATTGACAAAGTCGCTCATGGTCTGAATGGGGCTTAAAACAGTTGGTATATATTTTGTGTTTTTCTCCTCTCAATCTCTGCAGGTGTTCAGTTTACCTTCCACACCTTTCACCTGGAGAGTCCACACGACCACCTTTTAGTCACAGAAAATGGTAGCTTCTCTCAACCTCTGTGGAGATTGACCGGGTCTACGCTGCCACCCCCTCTCAGCGCTGGACTCTTCGGCAACTACACCGCTCAGATCCGTTTCCTCTCAGACTTCTCTGTGTCCTATGAGGGCTTCAACATCACTTTCTCAGGTAGAGAGTTTGTACAGTCGCTTAATCCAGAGTTTCTCAACGATAATTCAAACACGAGACTTTCTCTGTGTTCTCTGTTACACATTCAATAAGTGCGCTTCACAAAAGGCTCATTGCAACAGGCTACGTTTACATGCAACCAAATAATTTGTTAGTAAACGCATTGACAGCTCAATCGGCCTTCATGTAAACACCTTAATAGATCCTAATGAGCTAGATGTGAATGAAATTTCGATTGGATTGAAAGGGGTGGTTTGTTACTTTTCTAATCCAATCATAAGGACATGTAAACACTTGTTCGGATTGAAAAATGAAACTGAAAGGACTGCACATAGCATAATGATGTATGACGCGCTGAACGAGCTGGTTTTCCCGTTGAATAAAGTGTCATATAAATGAGTGTCCTGTCATTCTATAATTCTCCTTTAACTCACTTAGCGTCAGACAACGTCCCACCAGTCCTTGTTTCAGACTCTCATCCACAGACGACTGGTTTTGGGCATTTTTACTGCGTGATAAATATAAGCAAAACGGTTCAAATGCTCATTATCTATAAATAATGACCAGAAATGGATAAATATTAAGTCTGCTGTATAAAACAAATAAAGAAACAATGTAAGAGAATAGTTAGTAGGCCTATGCGCAAACAGGGGGAAACTCTGTATATTCGTGCAGTGTGCGCATGTCAAAAAATCTATTCCCATTTGAAGCTTGGTACATATAGAAACGCACACATCAACCCGATCGTGTGCGTAATAGGGCCTAATATTGTAGGCAAATATAAGCCTTGGCTTCAGCCTGCTCCTTTTTTTTTTTGGTTATTTCATTGTAAATTTACCAGAAGAATCAAATCAAAATCAAAAGTTGTGCATGTAAACGTAGGCGGTTTTCCAACGAATCATATTTTCAAATGTCGTACGTTGAATCATTATCGCCGTAAGCTTTCTAAAGCTGTTTTTCAACGGTCCTATAACAATAACCGTGCACGGCTCTTATTGGACAAGGTCCTACTCTCTTTACGTAATGTTACTCACACTAGCCCTATTGCTATGCCAGACCTTATTATACTGACCTTATTACACTACAAGTCACACTTTTCCAAATACCACGTCTGGATATGATCATAATAGAGCAGTAGTCTCAAGTGTCACATTAACGTGAGTAAAAAAATCAGTTTGCCTCATAATCTGCCTAATTATTGAGAATATTTGTGTGTTTTGTGTGAAATAAATGTATAGGTCTAAAGAGCCATTTCAGTTAGGCTATGTATTTATTTCCCGCCTTAGTGGGTCGTATGACTGGCATACACAAAAAAAGTGGGTCGCAGTAGGCAAAAGGTTGAGAAACCCTGGCTTAAACAACATGCCATTTATAACAGAAGCTACAAAATATCTATCCTTCTACTGTTGCTTTCAGAATACGATCTTGAGCCTTGGAAGATCCCGGCGTCCCCCCCTTCAGCACTCGTAAAGGGCTGCAGTTTGGGGTGGGGGATGCGTTCATCTTCTCCTGTTTTCCGGGGTACCGTCTCGAGGGGCCTGCGAGGGTGACATGTCTAGGGGGGCGTCGGCGGGTGTGGAGTTCCCCTCTGCCAAGGTGTGTTGGTAGGTGGTCACATGCTTTTCATTTTGCTTTGTTTGCAAATTATACAACATATTTCCTCTCGTGCTCAGAGACACATGCTATGCACAACTACACATTTCAGAGTTATCTAAAACTTCATATGTCAAAGTAAATGGCTAAAGCAGCCCCATTTCAGAGTTCTGCCGATTACCAGATTCACAGACTCATGGTTATGACTCACTATCTGAAAAAAAAAAAAAAAACAGAAGGAGAACCAACCCCAAATTTGGTCTAACGCTTAATCAGCATTAATGTAATGGTGGATATCAGCATATAAGTATATTGGATGCCAGGCTTCTTCAATTATTATTAATATTTTTTTTTTTTTCTGGAATAGCTTAGATCAGTGGTTCTAAAAGTGTGGGGTGCAAGGATACTGCATGGGGGGTGCGGGAGATCAGCAAAAAAAAAAGCAGCCGTTGCACTGGCGTTCAAGTGCATATATTTTTTAAAGGTTTAAGAGGGGGGGGCGCGACAAAAAGAACCACTGGCTTAGATTCTAAATTTAGAATGTAATTTGTTAACATTATGATTTTGACGTTCCAGTTGAAGTAAGTAATTAGGTATTATGTAATTGCTTCCTTATCATTATCCTTGCTTCATATTTGTTTACGACTCTGTGGAACTAGGTCAGCTCGTTATATATATATATATTTTTATTTATCGTGATATTTAATAGCACATGCTCATTCCTCTTTTTTTACATTTAGATTACTTTTGCAGTCATCTAACTCTCACATAAAATGAATCTTTTAAAACACTAATTCAATAACACTCTTTAATGTAATCTTTAGCAAATCTCAAAATAAAATATATTTTTCATGTTGTACATTATAATGTTCTAATGACTTGTAGTATTTAAACACTTCATTTATACGTTATCGTCCATAATATCACAATAATTATTGACTAAGAAAGGTACGTCTATAATTAATATAGCCTTGCATCCCTACTCAGTTGTGTTTAATTATTTGTGTTCACATCTTATCAGAACAGACCTGCATCAAACCTGGCAGCATTGTCATTGTCAAAAACTTTAAATTTGATTCAACTTTCATTTGTGTAGTTTAATATCCTAGCAGAATTAGGTGCACGCACAAATTGATTTGCACTCATTCAGAAACACACAATAGCCCCTGTTTGCCAGCATGAGTGTATAATGTGTGTTTGTGTTTATACTGAGATCATGGGTGATCCGTCAGAGGTCATTTGACTCCTTACCTCCCTTTCTGCAGCTGAATGCGGATCGTCTGTAACCGGTAAACAAGGAGTTTTACTCTCTCCCAACTACCCTGGATATTACGGTAACAATCATGAGTGCATCTACTCCATTCAAACCCAACCCGGTAAAGGCATCCAGCTCCGAGCACGGGATTTCCGCCTGGAGGAGGATGACATTCTTAAGGTGTTTGTGACTTAGTATGCATTTGCGCTTATGCGTAATGTTTGTTTTTAAATTCTGCAATGACTGTATGTGTCTGTTTTATGTGTCTTTCAGGTGTATGACGGTAGCAGTAGCAGTGCCCGACAGCTGGGCGCCTTCACAAGCACAGAGCTGATGGATGTCACTTTAAACAGCACGTCCAGCACCATGTGGCTCGAGTTCATTAGTAATAGTGACAATACCAGCAAAGGTTTTGAGCTGCACTTCACCAGTGAGTAGCACACTGACATCTTGCAGTCATCACACAGCAGTACAGTTATGGATAGATGTATGGATGTATGGATGGATACATAGAATCAGACAAAGCATGGTATATACACTACCGGTCAAAAGTTTTAGATCGGTAAGATTTTTTATGTTTTTAAAAGAAGTCTCTTCTGCTCACCAAGGCTGCAATTATTTGATTAAAAAAAAAAATAATATATATAATTATAATTATTATAATATGATGCTCAATAAACATTTATGATTATTATCCATGTTGAAAACAGTTTTTTACATTTTTATTTCAGGATTCTTTGATGAATAAATTACACTTCACTATATATTCACATAGAAAACCGCTGTTTTAAATTGTAATAATATTTCACAATATTACTGTTTTTTTTTGTATTTTTTTATCAAATAATTGCAGCCTTGGTGAGCAGAAGAGACTTCTTTTAAAAACATAAAAAATCTTACCGATCTAAAACTTTTGACCGGTAGTGTATACACATTCCTTAAGACTTCTATGTGAATTTACTTTTAAGGATTTGTAAAGGAATTATATATACAGTACATGCACCAGAGGACAGGTTTTCAAGGACACACTTTTTTTTTTTTTTTTCAGGTTTTGAGTTGGTGAAGTGTGAGGACCCAGGTGTGCCTCAGTTTGGCTTTAAACGGGAGGACAAAGGTCACTTTGCAGGCAGCACGGTGTCGTACAGCTGTGATCCTGGCTACAGTTTAAAGGGCCCGGAGGTTTTGACGTGTCTCAGAGGGGAGAGGAGAGCATGGGACAGCCCCCTCCCACTGTGTGTGGGTAAGACATTACTGATGCAGGAAAGTCAATTATTGCGTGAATGGTTCTGAATCATAAGTGGACCATGAGTACTGCCATATCAGATGTTAGGCTCTTTAATTGACAAACACAGATACACTACCTTTCAACAATAATTATTTACTGAATGTAGCCAATAATCTTTAAAGCCTTTCAATCTTTAAATGTATGTATATAAATATTTTTGAATTAAATTATTTATGTTGTACTGTAATATTAATATAACTGTATTATATTGAATTATAAAGATATTTTATAATCAAATCTAACTTAATATATAATGATTTTTATTTAATTAAATGAATGGTTATATATAAAATTTGTTAATCTATTTATTTATTTGTTTATTTATTTTTCTATAGAAGAGGTTAAAGTTCTTGGTTAAGGAAAAAAAAATAAGTTTGGCAATTTTAAGCGATCAGCTTCCAAGTATTTCTCATCACTTCCTCTAGCTATATTAGTATTTCATCACAAACTTTAAATCTGCCACATGGGCTTCTATGATACACTCTGAGAAATTGCTTCATGAATATGAACCCCCAAAGCGGAGAGAGTTTGATTAATTTGAGCGCTCCTTTTTTTTTTTTTTTCCATATGTGTGCATCTTCTACCACCCATCCTAAAACTCAACCTGGGTTCTGCTCAATGAGTTTTTCTCAGACCCACTTCTGCAGTGCTGTTGAATTTTGAATTATAGTGCATTCCACCTGAGCCTATGGAGACCTTTAGGCAAAATTGAAATGCCCATATAGAGAGGGGAGAAGGTATGAGCAAATATTTTTCATCCGCCACAACAGGAAACTAACTAGTACTGTAGAAAACAGAGGGTGGACAGTGAGAAATGAGACGTTGGTGAGAGTAAGAGAAAGAGGGAGGGGAGGAGAGAGCAGGAGAGAATGAGAGAGCAAGAAATGTAGTTTTATGACTTACGAAGCAGGTCATCCCAGGAGTTGAAGAAGATGGGTTTGTTTCATTGTGATTTATGGCTCTGCTGTCCACTATGGGAACATTTGTCAGAAATTCATATGCGAAGAAAATAAAAAAAACTGCAGGAACAAGAACAAGAGAGACAGATGAAAGTAAAAAAAATACATAATATAAAAATCTCAACAATAAAGATATACAAATAAAACAATCTTGTGTTTGAAGCGCAAACCCTCTTTTCGTGTTGTAAAACTACTGTCAGGATTTACTAAAGACACAGTGAAATTAGCGCTGAAAAAGTGTGGACAGGGTTATTTTTGTGGCTGACCTTATTGCATGTACTTTTGTAGGAGTTTCCCTTTTAGACGCAAAATGAATGGAAGAAGAGTATTTAAATGAATCATGCAAGGTTTGCGCTTGTCAATTTACTGGTATTTGCGCCATTATTTTCAGCTCAAAAACAGCATGTCTTAAACCAGACTCTAATTTGCTATGCTCTTGGTAGATTGCGTTGGTCATTATAGAAATTGAATGTGTTCTTTAATTTGCGCTTTATCAGTAGATCACACGCAGAACTTTGCACTCTGATCTGTGCTTTTTTTGGAATAGTGCTCTCACGCTCATTTGCCCTGTTTAGTAAATCTGGCCCTAACTATAAGAAGATTTGAGCTTAACGCAGAAAAACAAACATTAGCTGTGGGCTAAGAAAGTAAACCTAATTCAATATATTCTTTTTAAACCTAATATCTTTTTGCTTATAATTTTGTATGTCATAAATATATCTTGTTTTAAGAAAGTTCAGATGTTTGCTCGGGAAAAGACTAAAAATCTTTTCAACTTTTGCATTCAACAATTGATTTTTTTTTTCTACGCTGCACCAACAGAAATGATCCAAAGTGGCTTTCTGTCTCTATGATTATACCCTTCAGGATGTATGACAATGGCTTGAGAGGCTGAAGTGTGCATTTGAACACATTGCACTTGCATGCTTTGACATGTATATCTCTCATGACTACAAACACTGGCCATCGTGTAATTTGTGTCATTGCTTGACCAAGACTCAAGGAGAAATGCGTGTAGGGAAAGTGTCTGAAGCACTTGATTGTACTTCGTTTCTATGCTTTAGTTTGGGAGAAATAGTAGGGTACAACTGGGTTAAAGGCACAAAGGCACACCTTAAGAGAAAAAAAAATGCTTTTCACTACTCCCATTAGTGTATGATTGGAATTTTTTTTAATGATATTTTATTATATGATATGATTAATATCATATTTGAAATGTGCTAAGTTTCATTATAAATATGGTGATTATCCCTAAGGTGGACACCCAACTTAATATATGATATTTACGATCTGAATCTAACCATGTCATTTCAACAAATGGAAAAGTCAGCCAGCTATTTATTATCATGTTAATTGTTGTGCCTTCAGCCCCAACAGCAGGGCCGCCTTTTACCCGAAATACCATACTTTTACATATCCTTCCTTTATTTGACATGCCTGAAATGTTTATAATCCACTATACACACACATTTTAAAAAAAAAAATTAAATTAAAGACTATGGTATCAGATCATAATAAATTTAAACAATTTAAAGGAACATGTTTTGGGATATTCAAATTTTAAATTAACATATTCTGTCTTAAAGCCACATTTTAAAACACATTAAGATGGGTGATGGGTTGCTTTACAAAATGTATGCACTTTTAATTTCACTGTCCTCAGGTTCTCTAGATACTGTACCTGTCAAAACCTAAGGATTGATGAACAGTATCATTATCATTATTATTGTAATAAGGGTGTAACAGTACACATATTCCAATAAAGTTTTTTAACCACTGCACATGCAGAATGTCTCTGTGTGTGGAACGTAATTTCAAACTCCCAAGTTCCCCCCAGGATAAGACAATATAGTTTTGATATCTGGAAAATAATGAATGGCAGAGTGAGCTGTTGCCAAATAAGTGCACGACCCAAGTTGTCTTAAACATGAGATGTTCTTTAAAGTAGCGCTTCAAAATAAATCATAAACCTACAAGGCTTGCCCTACTATCAGATGCATGTGTTGTTTAATGCGTTTGAGACGTGTATTATTCAGTGCACAACGTACATGCGTGAATTTGTTCAACATTTACAGGCAAGTGTACAACCATACAAGTATGTCCATTTCGCATAAAGAATTATCCTGAAATCAAGCGAATCAGTACATTTAACTACACAGAATTCAATGAATGAGTGCTGGTGTACATGCACTTCAAATAGAAAGAGTGTATTAGAATGAGAGCACAATAATTCTAACCTCATTCTGAAGTGTGTTGCTAACAACATTTTGCATCCAAAAGTGTAAGCACTTCAAATCTCTTCCCAGTTACAACAGCACCATACACTGCAGTGTGTGTTGCTACCAGTTGCAGCAAAATTGACAGACTTTTTTATTGTTATTTAAAGGTGGGGTATGTGATTTGGAAAACGAACGGCAGATTTTGAAAATACACAATTCAACCTTCTTTCCTCCAACGCTGGCCCTGACTCCCATTTGAAGAACATGGACGCGCAATCATGCACGAGCGAAACACTCAGATGCGCGAGAGATTGCAATGACGATTTACTACTAATCATGGAACCAGCTTTACTGACGAGATGCGCATGAGAATTGTAGCCGACCGATTTATCACCTATTATGCGCACGAAGGGGGTCATCCGCGCTGGGTGTGGTACGACTGTTTGATTGACAAACTTACTGTCCAATGATTCTAGGTGGTCTTGGAAATGATTGGCTGGAGTTTTTCGAGTCCTGCCCGTTCCACAGATGATTAAATTGCTTAATTTTCATTTCAGTCCTTCTAACTCAGTGGCTGTAAGTGGGTTAGGAATAGGATTTCAAGTTATTTTGAAAAAAATTGACAAATAAGAGAATCACATACCCCAGCTTTATAGAAAGATGTAGTTTTATCAGTAAACCAACATTTAATAAAAAAGGATTTTTTTCCCATAGCTTTACACTTAAATATTAAACCATTACTTTAAAAACCAAGGTTTTAAAACGGACCACCATTTTTGTGTAGACCCCAATGTATCTATACTTAGTAAATCGGCAACTTCTCTAATCTTAAACAAAGCATCTTAAATGGTTTTATTAAGATTTACTCTGTATCATGTCCCTGTCCAAAGGTGTATACTGTGTATGTGTATGTATGAGTGTATAATGTGTAAGGGCGCACACATTTGACCTCTTGAAATGATGATGACGATGGCAGGAATTGGAAAAAAAAAAAACTTCCTGATCCGTGAAACTGGAACTGTCACACGTACTGGCCCCAACCTCCTGACAAACAAGTGATTTGTTTCCTCACACTGCCCGCTACCACCAGCACCACCATTGCCCCAGTGCAAGATGGATAGTCATGTCTGGTGCAGGACATATTACCATCACTATCATTGATATTAGCCAAAGGAAATATGCCCTCCCCAGGGAAGGCTCAATCCTGGAAGTGATATACGGCCACATTATTCACATTATTCAGCTCCTCTCAGTGCTGAATGTATTCTTTTAAAGTGGAAAGTTATACGTGCCCCTCCACCTGATAATAAATACATTGCTCTACAGCACACCATGTTCCATCCTTGCTCGAGGGATTTAGGCTATGTCTACATTAATCCGAATACATTTAAAAACTGTGTTTTTTGTTTCCAAACACTCTCCGTCCACACTGGCGTTTTTTTCAAAAGTTGCTCACCCACACTGAAACGTCTGAAAATGCACTATCATTTTATTAGCAAAATAATCCGCCATTCAATGTTGCGTCCAGGTTGCACTCAAAATTGTATGATCTAAAATGCAATTTTCAGTATGTTTTGCCACATGACACCAATTGCGAGTACATTTTCTGTCATCTTTGCAGGAATGCAATATGAAGATTCTACAAAGGAACATTTCTCTTTAGCAACAATATGAAAGTAAATAGCATAAACAACAATGCCGGTATAACCATAGATATCTCTGGGTAAAATATACATCACATGACTGAAAATGCGTCATCGTTTTCAAATACCTCCATTTTCACAGTTTCAATTGATCCACTTGGTAGGATGTTTTCAAAAAGCTCTGTCTTTGTTAACAAAAAGTGTGGACAGAAGGGAAAAAAAAAACGAGAACAAAACTCCAAACCGGTTTCAAACGAGACCAAATTAGTGTGGACAAGGCCTTTTCGCTAAATGTTTTTATCACGTGTTTTTAAAGTGAGATTGATTTAGTTTAGAGAACATTTACACCTAAGACCTGATTTTTTCAGTTATTGACATTCAGTCATGTATAGTCCACATTGATTATCAGGTTTGAATTAGATACATAGTCAATATTATAATGTAAAATGAACCGATATTATATATTATATTATATAAAACATAACTTAATAAATAATTAAATTTTTACAAAAGAGAACCATTTTTCGCTAGTGGTTTCAGAGAATTCTTTTTTCTTTTTCTTTTTTTTTTATGTACTGTTTTGGTGTTTCAGAGCTGTCATTGAAGGATGGTGCTTTTGTTTATCTCTTTCTTCACCCAGCCGAGTGTGGAGGAACGATTAAAGATGAGCCCATGGGCCGGATTCTGTCTCCTGGTTACCCAGCACCTTATGAGCACAACTTGCACTGTGTCTGGACTATTGAGGCGGCACTTGGAAGCACCATCGGGTGGGTATCTACCCTTCCATTACCACCCTCCTCACCATCTGTCCCTTCATCACGCTGTTTCTCTTTTGATATGTTCATCTGCCTCAAAATGTGACTTCCAATCATATATTCCATCCAATATCTTTGACCTTGAATTTCAAGCCATTAACCCATGCTGACGATCCTAAGCTCTGGGAACTTCCTTAATTGAGTCATTCCGTGAAAGGATATTTGATGCACACACATTTACTTAGCTGTCTAAATGGGAACATTCCATATACTTCTATTATTTTATATACACCTTGATATACGGTTATAAATACTATAAACCTAACCCACACACAGACCCTGACAGAAAACTTTCTGGATTTTTTACAATCATTTTTTTTTCTTTCAAAACGAGGATGTCCCCAAAAGGAGGTTTTGTTAGATTTAGCTCACTTCTGGATACAACGATGTCACTAAAATGTGGTTTAATATATGAATGTATGTATATTAACCATATTTTAGTGATACCCAGAGGTATATATATGCGTATAATCCAAAATGAAAAACACACCCATTTCATCGAATGACTCAATATGTCCATCCTTTTATCCCACCACACTTGCCATACCGTGTCTAATTGGTTTGTTGGTGTATTTGTCAGCTCTCGCCTTAGCCTCAAGCACCGATTGGCTTGCAGACTGAGCACTAGCTCTGCGCATGTCAGTGTTGTTCATCGTGCTGTCACAGTCAGCAGGACTCAGAGAAGCTAGGAGGACATTAGCACTTTGGCAGCCCTACAGGCTGACCTCTTCCCTTCCCCAGCAAATCGCTCCCTTTCGCACTAATGAATGAACATGCCCCCTTGTTAATTGCCACTCGTTTCGCCAGCGTAATTTTGCATGAAATCTCGCTGCTGAGCTCTGCCTAATTTGTCCGGGGCTTTAATTGTGCTGTTTATCAGATACTTTCCCCGCCCTTCATCTAGATACTTTAAGAGCTTCCAGACACTGTTTTCTTGCTGTGTTAAAGTGGGTCAAAATTGACATTTTATTTGGTGTTACTGGCAAAAGGCTTCGTAAGGTGCCTTGAAGATGTGGAATGTTCAATCAAATTCTCCTTTTATCCTGTATCCTTTGTGTCCATAAATAGTTGGAAATGAGCAATGAGCCAATGTAATTTAAATCATAAGGGTTATTGAGTATCAAACGCTGGTACACCCCTCCAGACGCTCAAGCGAGACGAGCAAGCCATATTTAATAATTCAGGTCACCTGTCCTTTTTTGTATAACCATGTAATTTAATACAGTCTAATACTCAGATGTTGCCTACTTAAAGCCTGTACTTAGTCAGTGTCATGTAATAATTGCCACAAAAAACAATGTTATTACAGTGTTCTTAAGGACAATGTGAAGTGGAGTGCCTGAAAACCCTTTTAACCCCTAAATTGCTGAAACAAGTGTCCTCTTCTGGATTATTTTATTAGTTCCCCCAGTCATTTCAATGGCAAAAGTGTCCCAAAGGTGTTATTTTTGTATTTAATTTTTTTGTGAAAAGTATCTTATGATAATCAAGGCTGCATTAATTTGATCAAAACTACAGTAAAATTTTTTTAACACATTTAAAATGTAATTTATTCACATGATGGCATGTTCAGTGTCACATGATCCTTCAAAAATCATTCATATATGCTGATTTGGTGCTCTAGAAACATTTCTTACATTAAATAAATCTTACTGACCACAAATAAATTCATTTATTTTATATATTTAATTTTCTTTTGTTATGGTCATGTCCCTTGGGAACCAAGTGAGTCACAACTGCCACTGGGTATTAAGAGTGCTCCAATCAATCAGGTGTCGATCATTATCGCCTGATAATCGTTTTATATAGTTTCAGCCGATCAGAAAACTTGTGAGACAATTTTTCTATGCTCAGCTAAAATTGCTTCACTACATTCACAGGTCTGGCAGTTCTACCAGATGTCTAAAAAAATAAAGAATAACAAAAAATATAGCCTATATATATACATTTGCAATGTCATTGCGGAGAGATTTCAACGACAGCAACCTTGCAACAATGACAGCAAGAAACTAGGGCAGGGAGATATTAGTGGGGGTTTTACCTTCATAATAGTGCACTATCGGTCCTCCCTAAAAGCCCAAACTTGAGATCCCTTACTGTGTACCTCTTCAAAAAAAAAAAAAAAAAGCTGCATAACACGCTATGTACAGTCAGGTCTGCCTTTATTGGCTAGCAACCACATCTAGTGCACTATGAAAAACATCAGAAGTGTTTACCACCAAAACGTTTTAGCTAAGTAAACATGCCTGAGTTTGTACAGTGCATGTAAAGGAGTTTGTGAGTTATTTAAAATCATATTAGTTGGAAATCATGTTCCAGTGCGCAATCAGCAGAAATTATTTCTAAAAAGCTTGTTTGTCAACAGTAAACAGCTGTTACAGTGTGCATTTGTGTGTGATGTTATGTCCATTTAAGTATATCTAGTACAACTATATGATCACATATGAGTATCGCAGGTCATATAATGAGGTGTCAGAATGTGTGTGTTTATCCTCTTCCTGTCTGTGCAAGTGTTATTATGAGATCCTCTTCCACAGGCACATGGATAATTAATAGATCAGGTCTCTTCCAGTCTCAGACCTAGTTCCCTAGTGTAAAGTATGCACATACTTTTCTTTGATCTCATCTTGAGCAATCAATTATTCAAGATCATTTGCAATGCAATAAGATTCAGATTATGTCCTTTGGCATATGACCAAAATCAGTATATAACTCTTATATAACAGAAATTATACCTAACGGAAAAAAATCTATAAATTATATTATTATATTAAATATAAATACAATTACAATTAAATATAATTTATATATAAATACTCATAAACAACCTCTTATGCTCTTATTAATGTCTCTTATGCTCACCAAAGGTTAATTTATTTAATCAAAAACATTGTTAACAATGTTTAGTTACTTGGAAATATATGCTAGAATGTTTCAGTTTCTTGATATTTTATTGATAATCACAGAACAGCTACTGAATGTGTCTGTGCGCGCTTGTATATCTGCTTGTGATGTGTGAGCTGCTGTCTGTATGTGTGTGTGTGTTACATTGCAGCAGCACATTAGTTTAGAACTGCAATTAACTTGCGTGTACAATAAGCTGTTTAAAACATGCATTTACCCAATCAATGTTGAGCATCCAGATGAATATAGTCTTACATTTCTTGTGGAGTGCACTGAGTTTGCATGTATTTGTCATTTTAATTGTCTGGAATGAAGTGTAAGTGGACTTCAAAGATATCTTTCTTTGCCCCCAACACACTTGGAGTGTGTGCTATATTTTTAGCTTGACGGATTTTGTTTTAATTTAATTTACCTCAGTATAAGCGCTATATATCTCTATATAATAGGTGATGCATTTGTACTGTCACAGGGTGTATACTGTGAGACCATCCAGCTCCAGCTGTCCTGTCCTTGTGGACGTCCTTATCCAAAGTGGCTGATGGAAAGTCTGAGTGTAGAGACATAAAAGGATGTGTAAGGGTGGACTGGGATGGTTGTATGATGTGGCAGGACGCTGACGAGGAGGGACACACTTTTGGGTTTCATGACACATGGGGTGCTGGTGATATTTCAATGTTCTTTCATCACAGACACATCTCCACCTCTGAGATGCCTTTGTTTGGCAAAGGTGATAATTACTTTCAGCAGCCTCTTCACACACTTACACACACACACACACATGGAAAGATATACCGCCTAGCCCCAAATGTCCTCATCCATGTGGGATTAGACATCGGTTAAGCCTCCTGTTCCAGAGCTGGTTTGGAACATTCGAGTCGCAGCTCAAAGGATCGTACTGTCACGCTCAAGGCTCATCTGCAGTCACGAAAGAAATCTGAGGAATTAACGGAAGCTGGGGTCCCTCTTCCCTATTCTGCTGTTTTATCAACCTCTTTTTCTCTTCCTCTAAAGCCTTCAAGTCATAAATTAGCCCTGTTCTCTTCTTGTTTCCATCCCATCTTGTCAAAGTTTACTCTTTTCTCTCTTCCGTCCCTTCAATACAGGCAGGATAGAGGTTTTAAAGTATATAATCAGGATCAAACTAAAATAAATGACCATTTTATTATTATTTAGTCTACCATGCAAATAAAGAACGCAGTTTCGCGCATTATTATTATGCTGTTGTGTGTATGCTGGAAAATATCTGCCTCCAGCACCACTGGCATCACTGTGTGCTTCTTTAATAGCTTAATCAGCAACATCGACCAGCTTGACCAGCCATGATGCTAATGAACATCATCATTACGTTGTTCGATCAGCTAGACCAGCACCAGACCAACGACCACGGCAAAAAATACAAAAAACTACAACAGAAATTTTGGCAACAGTGTAAAAGTAGCCCAATTGACTTGGCATCACTGAGACAGGATGGACAGTTTGAGGATCCAATGAGTTATGAGCTTTTGTCACAAGCTCTTTTCAAAACTTTTCATTGGTTAAATATTTGCAAAACCCACAGAGAGATGTAAAGAGTGACGAATATTAATGATTTTTGACCCTGAATGACAAAACCAGTCACATGGTATTTTTTTTTTTTAAATTGAGATTTATACAGCACACGAAAGGTGATAAATAAGCTTTCCATTGATGTATCGTTTGTTAGGATAGGACAATATTTGGCCGAGATACAACTATTTGAAAATCTGGAATCTGAGGGTGCAAAAAAATTCGAAACATTGAGAAAATCACCTTTAAAGTTGTCCATTTATGTTAGCAATTGTGCTGCATTCACTCACAAAAATAAATGTTTTATACATTTACCGTAGGAAATTTACCAAATATTTTAATGGAACATGATCTTTACTTAATATCCCAATGATTTTTGGCATAAAAGAAAAATTTATAAGTTTGACCCATACAATGTATTGTTGGCTATTGCCACAAACATACCCGTGCGACTTAAGACTGGTTTTGTGATCCAGGGTCACAATTATGGATGAAAATATAAAAATGACAAAATGTGGAGAGACTAGCTTCTGCCTGACAGCAACAATATTATAAATTGTATTAATTTATAAAGTAATTGTCGTACAGAGTTGTAGCGGAAATTTTAGAGTGAAACAATAAGAATAATAATAATGAAAAAAATAAATTTTCTCCACATTGTAATTGCCTCCAGACATGCGAGCATATACAAATGCCTAGAAACCCTTTGCATAAATGATCTGATCTGTTGCTTTTTTTTTATCAGCAGGTTGGACAGGCACAGGGGAGAGAAAAACCCCCGAAGAGTCTAGAGTTGATCAATCAATTAATGAGGCTAATTTTTAATGAGCTGTGAAATTGTGGCGTCTCACTTGCAATGTCTGCTTGGTCATTACTCTCAATATACAAACTGTCAAAGTTTGAAACTCACAATTTTTCTAAAAGGTTAATGTACCCCAAAATCCAATACTTTGCTAAATGGAGGAAATGTGCTCACGCGCACCGAGAATAATCTGATGATAAACACCCGGATGGTTCTTCTGCCGGTGATCTCATGGGAGCACTTTGCAGTGGGGATGGCTGACAGCGGTAAAGGGAGGAGATCGTGCATTGTGGGTAGAAAGTGCTGTGCATTTGTTTTTAAGGTGGCCTCACATTTGCTGAATCAGACTGAGAACTGCGTCTTACACCTATCCAACCTGCCTACACTGCAGATAAAGATAACTAATCATTAATGCATCAGCTACTACCGCCCTCCATATTGTACTCTAAATAGGAGGGTTCAAAAAAGTATTTTTTTAAATAAATTGTTGATGTTTATGATGTTTCTAGGCTGTTTTGTGCTGGTTATTGTTGGTTTGGTGCTGATCTAGCAGGTCTAGCATAGCCATGCTATTCATCAGCAGAAGTTAACTTGTGAAGCTAGCCAACAAACATGGCCTCTCTGATGATTTTTTATTTTTTTTTTTGTCCAAGAATGTGTTTCTGGTTTTTAAGATAGAGTTGAATACTTATGAGTTTGAGTCTTGATCTTGTGGCCTTGACTTTGAGACCTTTTGAAACCGTCTTCTCTCAGATATTCATTTCTCTGGAAAACTGCTTTGAACAACATGGATGATGCAATAAATGAATCACTTTCTCTATTTCAGATCATTAAAATGGCCAGGCTGGCTCTTAGACAAACAGGTCATGGTCTGGCATTCCCCCCTGTTCTTTAAATTCAAATAATAGTATATATATTTTTTTAACCACAATCAAAACGCATCCTCTCCTTCAATCAAATAGCTTCCATCCAAATTGCAGTCGTACCCATCTGGGATAATGGAGATGTCCTGCACAGATATGTGCATAAAGGTGCCCTTGAGCGGCTTGATGTTCTATACTCTGCTGCAATGAGAGATGAGAACCATCATTGTGGTGATTGCAACGCAGCACTGTATTGATATTCTGACATCATTTTGTTTTTTTCAGAATCTCCTGTTGACTTACAATGATCTAACCACAAGGGATGGCATCATTGTAATAGAGGGCAGCAATCCGGTTCTGGAAGTAAAAATTCGGTATCTAACAGCATAGCATAACATAGGATTGATTTATTGATTGATTTTTTACTTGTAAACCGTTCAAAACAGACCTACTGTGAGGTAATCAATGATTTAATTGAAGCCAGCATTCTACATTATTTAACTTGTTTTTAAAATAATTGTGTTTAACAGTGTAGTTTCTAGTAGAAAAACTAAATAATCTTATGCAAACAATGTGTGTGCGTGCGTGCTTGTGTTAATTATATATTTAATATATTTAATTTGATTATGTCATCCACAATGCTTTTGTTTGTCTTGCATCCACCTTTACTGTCTAGTAAGCACTGGTATTTTCTTCAGGATGCAAATTCAATGCATGTCCACCTTAGACAGGACATCTTAAAATATTTACTCCATCTCTAAACACTACTGTCCACACATTATTGACAAAAATGCAACATTGTTCACTTGATTTTTCTCTAGGCATAGGCCAGATCCTTCACTGGTTGCTTAATATTCAAAAAGTGAGTGGAAGGAGTTTAATGAAACTATACATTTCTCACCAGCTTTGGGTTGGTGAGAACACATGCAAATGCTTCTCACGTTCAACAATCATTAGATATTTATCTCATGCTTTCACAGATTACTGTCTTATTTATGTTAATATCTTTTTTTTTGTGTATGTTTTCAAATGCTCTTTTCATTATTTTATTATTGATTCGCTTTTCGCGTCCCCATCAGGATAATTAACGCCGTCCTTGCTATATCATCCATGTAGATTTTGTTCTCAAGTGACTTGCCTGGTTAAACGAATAAACAAATAAATGCATCCACAGACATGCATTCTCAAAGCACACGTCGCTCCCTGTCTGCCAAGTCATTGCAGCAGGAACGCGGCGAGACTCCCGAGGTAGCGGCGCTATTTGGTATTCATATGACACAGCTCTACTCTCCATTCGCCTTTCTTCCTCTCCTCTCTTTGGCATTTCCTTTGACATCTAATTGAAGCACTTTGTTTCTTAAAGATGCGTGCAACACTTTGCTTACCTCTTGTTATCCACTTCAAAATGGTGGTTTAAGTTGTTTAATTTGGAAGGACAGGAGTCTTGGCTCAGTCTTGTGCTTGTTTTTAAGTTTTGGAAAAGAAAAGAGTGAGTAAATCAGGTTTTGGATGGCCTCTGTTGAGATCAAAAGTATTTTTCCATCTCTTGAGATGCAGATGACCTCTACATTTTGCGTGGTTTTAGGGGAACAAATCAAACCTTGTTGGGTTTAGTCTTTCATCTCCCTCCACGTCTCCTTTGTGTTTAACATGCAAATCTGACAGACTGTAACCACCCACTCTCCTGCCAACGCTCCCCACAACCCTACCAACCGCCATCCCATCAGCGAGGATTACATGAAAGAGTTGTAGAGCAATAGAGAGAGAAACAGGAAAGGATAGACGAAAGAGTACAAAGCATTTCAATAAATAAAAAAGGAACATGAGGATTAGTTAGTGATAGCTGCATATGGATTAGCTGTACCAGTATGATGTTTGTTCAGGCAAGACCCTCGTTCTCCTCTCAATATCAGTGCCTGGAACTGAGGATAATTAGCCAACCATCATGACCAGTGCTAAGCTCGAAGAACCCCCTTAAAGGGATAGTTCACCCAAAAATGAAAATTTTGCCTGTAATTACTCACCCTCATGTTGTTCCAACCCCGTAAGACCTTTGTTCATCTTCGGAACACAAATTAAAATATTTTTGATTAAATCTGAGAGCTGGATCACTCCTCCATAGGCTTCTAAGGAATTTGAAACTTGCCAGCCCCGAAAAGTTATTAAAGATATCGTTAAAATAGTACAAGTGACTACAGTGGCTCAATCTTAACTTTATCAAGCGACGAGAATACTTTTTGTGCGCAATAAAAACAAAAATAACGATTTTATTTCAAATATTCATTTCATTCTCTGTGGGCCTCGAGTCAGTTCATATAGTTTAACAGTGTAGCGCTTCTGTGTTGTACGTCACATGCATCACACACACATGACCTGCGTCGGCCAATAGTGAGCCTACGTGTGACGTACAACCCAGAAGCGCTACGCTGTTACACTATGTGAACTGATTCAAGGTCCACAGAGAAGGAAATGAATAGTTGAAATAAAGTCGTTATTTTTGGGGGGGTTTTGCGCACAAAAAGTATTCTCTTCGCTTGATAAACTTAAGATTGAGGCACTGTAGTCACTTGGACTGTTTTGGAACAACATGAGGGTGAGTAATTACTGAAAGAATTTTCATTTTTGCATGAACTATCCCTTTAAGTTAAGATAAACTGTATTTTACTTTCTTAACTTAAAGGGATGGTTAACTTAAATTGTCATAATTTCCGCACCATCATGCCATTTCAAAACCTGTATGACGTTCTTTTTTTGCTGTTGAATGCAAAAACAAGTATTTTGGAAAAATATTCAAGTATTCAATGTGTTAACAAAAACAGTTACAAACATTCTTCAAAATATTGTCTTTTGACAATATCCCGTTTAAAAGTTTTTTGCAACTGGTTTCAGATTGTTTAATCTGGCTCTGAAAAGCCTCTAAACAGATCAATTTTGATGAGTATAAATTTTCATACTGGTTCAGTCTGGTTTAGCCATTATAAAGGAGCCTGAATCAGCACATAATATGTTCTAGTCTGATTCAAAATAAAGATGATGAAAGAGTATGTGAAGAAGAAATAATTCTGAAGAGCATAAGAGCAAAGTTAAAATGTGCACTGATCTTCATTCTTACTTAATCAATTTCATGACCATCAAAAACAAACCATCAAAAATTTTCACCAGCATAACAATTTATCCAAGTTGGTCTTTTTAGAGGAAAGAGAGTTTTTATGAATGTTTTTAAAACGTTTTTATTTGTATATTTCCATGTATATTTTGTTCATATATGTTTTTAATATATACCGGTATTTATATTTAGGGCCCGAGCACCGATGGTGTGAGGACCCTCTTGGAATTGCTCTGTTTATTATTATTATTATTATTCTTCTCCGCAATGAATCGCATTTTTGAGGGCCTAAACATGCACGAAAACTCACGAAAATTTGCACACGCGTCAGAACTGGCGAAAATTTACATCTGATATGCGTTTCAAAATTGGGCGGGGCAAAATGGCTCAATAGCGCCACCTATAAAGGTTCAACGGAGTGCGCCTCGCGTTACGTTTCACGTACGTGTACGAAATTCGGTACATACATGTAATGGCCCAATACCTACAAAAAAGTCTCTTGGAGCGTAGCCCTAAACACAACAGGAAGTCAGCCATTTTGAACTTCCTCTCAGATTTTTGTGCAGTTTTTGCCATTTTCAGGCCTCGTACTTTAACGAACTCCTCCTACAGTTTTAATCTGATCATCTTCAAATTTGGTGAGTGTAATCTTAAGGCCTTTGCGACGTTAAATTGCGAAGATCTTGAGTTTTCGTCGAAGGGCGTGTCCTCGGCGGCCTGACAAATTTCGATGTTTCGCCATGAAACAGGAAGTTGCTGTAACTCAGGCAAACAATGTCCAATCTGCCCCAAACTTCACACGTTTGATAAGAGTCCTGTCCCGAACACATATCCATCCTCAAATTCAGTTACAGTCATAGCGCCACCTGCTGGCAACAGGAAGTGACATGTTTAACACTGTTGTGGACTACTAATAACATATAAAAAAGTGCCAGCAAGTGCTAAACATGCTAGCAACATACTAGAAACATGCTAAAACATGCTAGCAAACACTTAGCTAAGTGCTAAAGCTTGCTAATGCAATGAAACAGGAAGTTGTTGTTACTTAAGAAGGCAATGTCCAATCTGCCCCAAACTTCACACATTTGATAAGAGTCCTGCCCTGAACACATCTACATGACAATTTTCACCTATAGTAATAGCGCCACCTACTGGCAACAGGAAGTGACATGTTTAACATTGTGATGCAGTACTGACAACATAGTAAATATGCCATTGAGTTATAAACATGTTATAAACATGTTAAAACATGCTAGCAATTCTTAGCTAAGTGCTAAAGCATGCTAATGAAATGAAACAGGAAGTTGTTGTTACTTAAGAAGGCAATGTCCAATCTGCCCCAAACTTCACACATTTGATAAGAGTCCTGCCCTGAACACATCTACATGACAATATTCAGTTATAGTAATAGCGCCACCTACTGGCAACAGGAAGTGACATGTTTAACTCTGTGATGCAGTACTAGCAACATATTAAATATGCCATTGAATTATAAACGTTACAAACATGTTAAAAAATGCTAGCAATTCTTAGCTAAGTGCTAAAGCATGCTAATGAAATGAAACAGGAAGTTGTTGTTACTTAAGAAGACAATGTCCAAACTGCCCCAAACTTCACACATGTGATAAGGGTCCTGCCCTGAACACATCTACATGAGAATATTCAGTTATAGTAATAGCGCCACCTACTGGCAACACGAAGTGACATGTTTAACACTGTGATGCAGTACTAGCAACATAGTAAATATGCCATTGAATTATAAACATGTTATAAACATGTTAAAACATGCTAGCAATTCTTAGCTAAGTGCTAAAGCATGCTAATGAAATGAAACAGGAAGTTGTTGTTACTTAAGAAGCCAATGTCCAATCTGCCCCAAACTTCACACATTTGATAAGAGTCCTGCCCTGAACACATCTACATGACAATATTCAGTTATAGTAATAGCGCCACCTACTGGCAACAGGAAGTGACATGTTTAACAGTGTGATGCAGTACTGGCAACATAGTAAATATGCCATTGAGTTATAAACATGTTATAAACATGTTAAAACATGCTAGCAATTCTTAGCTAAGTGCTAAAGCATGCTAATGAAATGAAACAGGAAGTTGTTGTTACTTAAGAAGGCAATGTCCAATCTGCCCCAAACTTCACACATTTGATAAGAGTCATGCCCTGAACACATCTACATGAGAATATTCAGTTATAGTAATAGCGCCACCTACTGGCAACACGAAGTGACATGTTTAACACTGTGATGCAGTACTAGCAACATAGTAAATATGCCATTGAATTATAAACATGTTATAAACATGTTAAAACATGCTAGCAATTCTTAGCTAAGTGCTAAAGCATGCTAATGAAATGAAACAGGAAGTTGTTGTTACTTAAGAAGACAATATCCAATCTGCCCCAAACTTCACACATTTGATAAGAGTCCTGCCCTGAACACATCTACATGACAATATTCAGTTATAGTAATAGCGCCACCTACTGGCAACAGGAAGTGACATGTTTAACAGTGTGATGCAGTACTGGCAACATAGTAAATATGCCATTGAGTTATAAACATGTTATAAACATGTTAAACATGCTAGCAATTCTTAGCTAAGTGCTAAAGCATGCTAATGCTATGAAACAGGAAGTTGTTTTTACTTAAGAAGGCAAAGTTCAATCTGCCCCAAACTTCACATGTTTGATAAGAGTTCTGTCCTGAACACATGTGCATGCTCATATTCAGTTACAGTCATAGCGCCACCTGCTGGCAACAGGAAGTGACATGTTTAACAGCATGCTATTATACCCATAATAAAGGACATTTTTGTAACTGACTTTGACATACTCCCACTATATTTATCTACTTAAATGCACATTGCCCACCGTGGTCTGTCTTCCTAAAGCCACCGGGTGGCGATGGCACGGGTGCGAGGGCCCTTTCAATGCTGCTTGCAGCTTTAATTAGCTGTATTTTTTTATTTATTTCAGTTTTTATTTTAGTACTTCCAAATGTATTTCCATAGTATCAACAATTCAACATTTATGTTCAGTTACCAGGTTTGTGGTTAAACCAGACTAAAACCTGGTCAGGCTGGTCTGTTTGAGTTTTAGAGAGGTTTTGGATGAGTTTCAGATGGTCAGCACCCACAAGCCAACTTGCACCGTGTCTACATCAAAATAAAATAGAACCCTTCATAATCAGTGAAGTTTGTGCAACACGACAAATCCCTGACAGTAAACTGATGCCTCGTTCTATTTATGACGCACTCCATGTCCAACAGACACTTCATGCTGTTTTATGTTGGTTAGTGTAGATTTGGTGCTAGATTAGCTCATTAACATAGGGAACTCCTGATGAAGTTTGTTGGCGACACCAGAATACCAGCATCTAAAATACAGCTGGTTCCAATAACTGCACGTAACACCTACTTTAGCATCTTGCAGGCAAAGAGGAAGTTGACTGGCAGTAACAGAATAGGTGCATCATTGTGCGGCTGCTTCCCCTTGAGAAACCATCCGCCACTCGCATAGATTAGCGCTTTATCATTAGCATGACACAGATCTGTCCTGTCGGCAGTGATGCGATGGATGTTGGAGTCCGAGGGGGTTTCTGAAGTGCTCGTTTCCTCACAGAAAGCAACAATGTGTGTGTGGTAAACCTTGGGGTTGCCAAATGGGTGGAGGGGGATGGAATAATTTGGTTCTTTATCAGATTTGTAATAGCACTCTGACTGTAGGCTGATTAATCTCATTTTGAACTTCTGGATTGAATAATGTTCCGCTTTCTTTATCTGTCTGCCTGTCTCGCTGCTGTCTCCTCCTGTCTCTCTCTCTCTCTTTACACTGACTGTGATGTTATCGCTGGAGGTCACAACGTGTTTGTACTTGTTGGTCACTAGTTTAACAATGAATGGATGTGTGTGTGTATTGAATTCAGGTTGATTGGGACACATTTCCCCAGTCATCTCAATGGCAAAAAGTGTCCCAATCAACCTGAATTCAATACAGGTTTACCTTTACCACATTGTCTCTTCACTGAATCTCCTGCCGCTCTTGTCAGTGGAAATCACTGACTCAGTGAAAATGAATGAGTTCTCACTGCTTTGTCGGTATAAGTGTGAACGGGGCTTTACACTTAGATGCAGGGCCTTTCTTTATTGTATACACAGCTATAAATAACTGTTGATCTCTTTCATTTCACACCCAGACTGCGTGCAGAGTGAAAAACCTGTAGTTCGCACAGTTGCTGTATATTGTGTATTTATGTGTGTCTTTCATACTGAATAGAGGTATTTGTTGAATTCTAAAACCCACACAATATTATATTGAAACTGGGATTTAGAAATACTTCTTTATAGGTGGAGAAACGCACATACATAGAGAGGTGGAAACCCGGGGAAGCTCTGCTAATTCACTTTCATGAATTACAGTAAGCCAAAGTGTTTTTGCTACTGGTACGCACTGTCATGGCAATAATATAGTGGAAATACTACACATGTATGGCCTACAACACTATTGAAATCGTTATTTCCATCCCCACAGCAGTCGTTTGTAAATGGGAGGATTGCATAATCAATAAAACCCCTTTTGTTTTCAGTAAGCAGACAGTCTTTTGGTTTCTAATGCAGATGGACATAACAAGTCATGGGGTGCATGTTTGTTTTCTAGAAATAAGTATCTAACTTGGCTTTTGAGACATCAATACTTTTTATGCCGCCCCTGAAGTCATCCATGTGTAAAACGCCTGTGAACCATGACTGATAAGGTCAGCTTTTACACACGATCTTTTTTTCTTGCTCATTAAGCATAGAACTGCAGTAATGCATGGAATCGCTGTATTCAACCCAATGTCTCTCTTCCTGTTTTTTTTTTGTTTGTTTGTTTGTTTTTTGTTTGTTTTTTTACTCTGTGTTAATGCAGCGTGGTCTGTGTTAATGAGCTTTTGTGTATGTGTGACAAAGTTCTCCGCCACCTCCTTGGTTGAGTTTCTTAAAAGCAGGCTCCTGATATCATTTACATAATTTCCTTTCAAATTGCTGACTGTTGATGATTAAACTGTTACAAATCGTTCCAGTTACACTGTGATTAGTTTATATGAAATTATGTATCTCAAGTGTGGTTTTAAATGTCTGTATTGTTCTACAGAAATATTTTTTTTCTTAAACCTGGATGTTCTTACCTTGATAGTCGTCTTTAAAGCATACTTAAGGTATGCTTATATATATGCTTATAAGGTATATATTAATATTATATTATTGTATGTATTCCCATTTCTTTGTCTAGGTGGTTTTAATAATGTGGTAAAAACCAAGTTTGGGCTCGACTCAACTTAATATAATGTATAACGACATTTATGGCTAGAATTTATGACAGGAAAAGAAAGGTTCAGTTACACTTTATTTCAACACTCCACTATGTGGACATTCCTATAAGTAACTTTCCAACTACATGTCAAGTGTCACTCATTAGGGTATTAGTAGACTGTTAGGTTAGGGTTATAGAATAAGGGTTTGGGGATAGTATAATAAGTTGACATGTTGATGCAAAGTTACTTGTAGTTACTAGAATGTTTAAAGTGAACTATTAAAGAGAAATAAAGTGTTACCGAAGGTTCCCCAGATTGCTCTGCACACTAATGTCTAGGAAATTATTTGGGACAAATGTACTCTATTTCCATTTTTAAAAATCAGTGTCTGAAAAGTGACCTCTGAAACATTGGGTTTTAGAATAACCAGCTTGAATTTAATTCAATAAGGTCCAAAAACTTTAGGTTTTTGTATATAAAAAAAGCCATTGCTTTAATTTCTTTAGAAATGGTGTACTGGATTCTGAAATGCTTTGTCTGTCCATTTTAGATTTCGATTTTGTTCAGTATTTTTGGAGTGCATTGCACTTTTTTGGCCCTTTTACTATTTTTTCATTTGGATTTTGGTTTTTACATTTCTCTAATTCGAAAGAATTGGCAGTGTTGGTCAATATTGTCCTTAGCGTATATCATAATGCAGTAGACTTTTCTCAAGAGGTGTTTTCCTAATGTCCCCTTATTGCAGTACCTGCAGCAACAACGTACAGAGCCATTTCTGTAGGGACAATCTGTTATAATTATCTGTACAGAACACTTTGTTAGTTATGTATTCAGTACCTCGTGCATTAGTAAAGTAATCTGGTTCTGGCATTTAGGTTGCAGAAAACAAGTACATTTCCCTCAGATTGGAAGTGGCATGAATCAGTTGAAAGTCCTTATTTAATTTCTGTTTCTTAAAGGTTAATGACTTAAATTTCTGCATGTTCGACATTATAGTTAAAAAAAGATATTTTCTCTCACTCTTTAATATTCTTCTTTTTATGAATTGCCTATTAATGAAATTTTGCAGGTGTCAGTCGACTAATTTTCACTTATTTTAGAGTCTTATTTTTCTCTTTATCTTCTCTCTGTCTCTCTCCCTTTCAAATCCTTTTAATATTAAGTACTATCCAAGTGCTAATTTCCTGTCTGTCAACTCGAAATTACCCAAATCTCCCCTTAGAACAAATTATTATTATATAACTAGTGAAAACTTGTGAAAATGTACAAATTAACAATGAGATTCCAATTACTTCTCTTTCCGCTTGGCACAGTATAGATATGATTGCTCACCCTTTCTCCCTCCCTTCCGACTCTCTTCCAGAATAACGTCTAATGTTATGTTTGTATGTGTAACTCCACAGGTTGCATTTCCTGGTCTTCCACACAGAAGAGGTGCATGATGTTTTGCGCATCTGGGATGGGCCTCAGGACGGAGGTGTTCTCCTTCGAGAGCTGAGTGGCTCTACACTTCCTCCAGACCTCCACAGCACCTTTAACTCTGTCAGTCTGCAGTTTACAACAGACTTCTTCACCAGCAAGCAAGGTTTCGCTCTGCAGTTCTCGGGTATGTGTTTTACTCGGACTCCATTCACTCTCATTCCACTTCACATCTCCACATATTCCAGCGATCAGCGTGGAATACTTGATTATGGGAATTCACAATGCCTGTATATGCTCTGTATATGTTGAAAACACTCAAAATAATTGTACATTAACGAAAATGTCCATATTGACAGGTTTAACAACGTGTATTTAAAGATACACCAGGTTTATACTACGTCGGGTAACACATGTTAAAACACAATATAACAGATATTAAACGCTGGAAGTTGGCCGCACTCCGACACATCAAACAAATATTTGCAAACCTTATCACAATTTCCTACACACATTTAACCCTCAAAACCCCAATGTCCCACCAGATCAAATGTTCAGTCAAACAACTTCTGTGTCCTCCTCGGTAAAAAGAAGAAAAAAGAAACAAAACAAAAAAATACCAGGTGAAGTGTGGCGAGACGGCACAGTCTGTTTAGCCGATGGGATGATGTAGTAAATCCAGAAACAACTCGACATATAATCCACAAAAAAGATTTTCTTTGCCCCTTTGTTGCACTCCAGAGCCCTCTTTTTTAACGTCACTTCCCACTCTCCTTTTAAAACCTATCCGGTGGCAAAACAATGAGGAGAAAAAAAAGACATAAAGAAAAATCCTTATAACACTCTGTGATTATACCATAGGCATCTGATATAACAGTTCTTTTTTTTTCATGTGAAGGAAAAAACAATACACACAAAGCATGTTTACCCTCACATTAAAATCTGTACATGAAGGCAGAATAGGTGACTGTTACAAACTGAAAAAAACATCTTCCAGATTCAAGGTTGCTGTAAAGTGGGCGGTTGCACAGATGAGCATATTAAGTAAATCTCTGCAAACATATTATTATGGTATTTTTATGCTTAGTACAGTCACACAAACACACAAAAAAATACATACAACACTGAAGCGGCCATTTTTTCAAGATGCGGCCAGTTGCATCTTGGCGTTTCCATCCAGCGCCATCCTGAAACTCATACATGTTTTGGTAAAAACCTTAGTGGGAGACTCCAGAATGACAGCTGAGAAGCACCATCTTAGAGCTTCTCCTAAAGCCTCCGACAGCACCCACCCTGCAGCACGGCCCAGCAGACACAACCTCTCCACTGACAATAAATGAAGCCCGTTAAGCCAAGGTTTATGTGCTTCTGTCTGCTGTCAGCCTGTAACCAGGGAAACCATTCCCGTCCACCTCCATCAGCCATCACTCCAACCAGAGAATCCGGATTTCTTGTATGCTACCTTAGAGACCCAAAAAAGAACATTAAAGGTTTGACATAGAGAGTAAAAAGAAATAATATGCCATTATGCATTAACGACATGTCATTTCAGCTCCAAAGCCTCACATTTTACTTTTAAAACAGCCCTTGTGGGTTAAAGCGTCTTTAAGAGAGTGACACAAAGATGCAGGTTGCTAGGTAAATAAATTTGTGTGTAGAAGAATTCAGATTTTGGGTGCTCGGAAAATGTAAGTTTACAGCAGTTATTAGATATTCATAATGGCTGGTAGGTAATCACCACAACCCAGTCCATTACTTAATGGTTATGAACTCCAGACTTTCTATTTTTCAGTACAGTGGTTCAGCCAATCAAACTTTCAAAGAGGCCATAAGATCAATTAAAATGAGACAAATGAGCATTAAAATAAGATAAAGTTTAACATTCAAAATGTAAACTAAAACTACTTTATTGCTTATTTAATTAATTCCAGAGCCAGATTTCCCACGGATTTGAAAAACCTGGATGTATGAGGGAATTTAAATTGTGATTTAGACCTGGAAATGTTAGATAAATTAATAAGATGTTAAAAAGTAATTCAGTCTATTTGATTGAGTAGAAATTGCTATTTGTGAATTTTAAAATAAATAAAAAAAATATGTCAAGAATAAGAAAAGTCATGTAAATTAATTGGTTCTGAAAATAAAACCCAGATGAATGTTCAGTTTTGAATTATTGAATTTAATTATTTGAATTATTTATAATTATTTTCACAAAGGTTGAGAACCCCTCTAGGATATTAGGTCAAGGGGATCCATTAATTAAATGAAGTTTTGTGACTGGATGTTTGTTTGTTTTTTCTTGCAGTTTCAACTGCCACTTCCTGTAATGATCCTGGAATTCCAACAAATGGCACTCGCATTGGAGACAGCAGAGAGCCAGGGGATAATGTGTTGTTCCTGTGCGATCCCGGATATCTCCTAGAGGGGGCGACCAAGATCACCTGTACCGAGATCAACAACCGTTTTTTCTGGCAGCCTGATCCGCCAACCTGTTCTGGTATGAGCACGCCAGATTAAGAAATGTAAACACTCCCATCCTCAACCAGCATTTCCACTGTGATCCCTCCATCTTTACGCAGTCATTATCCAGCATATTTTCAGCATAAGAGCGGGCGGTTTTATCTTAAAAGAGCAAGGCTTTGATGTCAGTCGCGACGCCTGTCACAGTTTTTTTAGTTGTACAAAAACAGTGTGTTATGCACACTATTACCATGTTGCAAACTGCTATTTGTTATCATATTGTTTTAATTATTATCGTGATCATCATAAACAGTTATGTTGTTCAAATAGAAAACCATGTACTGCACTTTATTCTTCTAGGTATTTACTTATAGCGGCCGGCTACTCATCAGAAGTCTTGCACTTTGTAAGAAAACACTTTATACAATGCGCTATCAGTATTTTGTTGTACAGTATGCACTCAGTTATGGTATGAAAACACAGTTACACAGTAAGAAGCCATTTATGTGCAAACTAGATTCGAATAGACTCAAGGTTTCAATTTTAGTAATATTTAAATTCCTTTCAGTTGTCTTTGTTCAAGGCCTGGCTCACTGATTTAGTTTGCACCCAATTTAAATGTAATACATACGCAATACATTTTAAAATCATACACAGGAAATATAATAACATAAGAATATTCACCACATTATTGACTGCATGAGAGGGCTAATAGATGAGATAATGAATCATGTAGTACAGCAATGCTATCCTTGTTATTATTATTTCCGCTAGACTTGACCAGCTGTTTACCATCTTTTCTCTTGCACCAGCTACATTATAAAGATTTCATCACTCTACTTCTCTGAAGAGGATTTGTGTGGACATGAGGGGCCGCAGTATTTGCTTTTCTTTTGTGAATTTAAGCCACTTTATGTTAACAGCCACACTAACAATAGTTATATTGAGTTCAATTGAACAAGGCAACCTAATTAGAGTGCGAATGTTTCCCTGAACCACAGGCAAAACCCTGGACATGTTTGCTTGTTCCAGGTAAAATTCCTGACATTGGACCAACAGTTGAGCACATGACTTCATTGTTTATGGAGGTAAAAAAATAAGTAAAAAATTCCATGAGCGTTCCAGGTTTCCCCCATTTATCAAGGTTTTTCAAGGCTTTGGGTTTCCTGGGTCATCGATGAAAATGAATTGTCAAGAGGATCAAAGGGAATAGCTTGATTTTTAATGTTTTATTTATTTATTTATTTATTTTAAAGGATTAGTTCATAGAGAGATGTCTGTCCCTCCATTGACAGTCCACACAACTAGCACTTTTTTGCTTCAGAAAGTTCATAAAGAGATTGTAAAACTAATCCATATGAATTGAGCGATGTAGTCCAAATATTCTGAAGAGACTCGATCGCTTTATATGAAGAACCGATTGAATTTAGGAAAACTGAACCTGCTCGACGAGCGAGAGCAAAACTCATTGCTTCTTATGGAAGCTCAAACGTGCAGCGTAACACAAGAATTAACCTTTTTGGTTCTTGCACATCAATCAAATGTGCTTAAGCTTCAGTTTACCACTACACTACTGATGTGTGCGAGTTGATGAATGTTCATATATGAATAAAAAAAAGTCTAAATGAAATCATCATGTGAAGTGATTCTGTCTCTGCAGAAAATATTGACTAACCTGCTCTATTCATATGGATTCGTTTTAAGATTTCTATATGAACTTTTTGATACATCAAATGTGCTAGTTGTGTGGACTGTCAATGGAGGGACAGAAATCTCTATGATTAAAATATCTTAATTTATGTTTTGAAGAAACAAAAGTCTTGAGGGTGAGTAACTGATGACAAATCTTTTCATTTTTGGGTGAACTAACACATTTTTTCTCATTCAGTCTTATTTTAAATAATCATAAGTCATCTTGAGGCCCCCATGAAAGTTTGCTGAGGCCCCTAGTGGGCCCTGGACCCATGGCTGGGAACCACTGTTCTAGATGAAAGACATTTTAGGGTTTTTCTCCCCCTTTCTTTGTGCTGCAGCTCCATGTGGAGGGAATCTGACTGGTCCCAGTGGACTGATCCTGTCCCCTGAATACCCAGAGCCCTATCCTCACGGCAGAGAATGTGACTGGACAGTAACAGTAACGCCGGACCACATCATATCACTCACTTTCAATCAGTAAGAGTTTATAAGACTAAAGTCCCCTATTTCCTGTAGGTGATAATAGTCCTGTAGGTGATAATACCTGTAGTCACATCATACATGTTTCTTCATCCCGTCAGCTTTAGTCTAGAGCCGAGCTACGACTTCCTGCACATCTACGACGGGCCTGATTCTCTCAGCCCGCTGCTGGGCAGCTTTTATGGCACTGACGTCCCTGAGCGCATTGAGAGCAGCTCCAACACACTCTTCCTGGCCTTCCGCAGTGACGCCTCACTTAGCAGCAATGGATTTGTCCTGCAGTACACTGGTATGTTGGGAGGAATAATTTATATCCATTTCCATTTTGTAGGTATGCAATACAGTCCTTCAGTCTTCTATTACATGATAATTTGGTCAAATAATGGTATCAGAATTACCTTAATATCTGATCAGACACAACAAGGTCCAAAATTAGGACTTGTACATCAGAAAAACAACTACAACTATTATTTTACTCTAAAGACACAAAAAAAGCATTTTTAACAAAAATAAAGTTAACTAGACTAGAACACTACCTACTCATGGCCGTTGCTGGCATGCAACGGTCAGAGCGAGAGAGTCCGCGCTCTTTAGATCACCCTCTTGGGCTTGGTGAATGAGGGAACAGTATTCTCTCAATCTGGTGCAGCAGATGGACACAGTGTGTGGCACTTCAAAAGCTCCAGTTCCAGACCCCAGTCTCCTCACAATGAATTAGTATAAACTAATAATGTAGAAGCAAATCGTAAATACATGAAAAGTGTGTTTATTTCAGCTTAACCCGGACAGAAGTGTTAGCATAGCGGGTCTGGCACAGGGTCACGCTGGTTCATCTGTGCATGCTGCTGCTGTTGGAACAAGCTTCAGGTGCTGTCAACCTCTTTACAGACCAATCAGCTTCTCACAGACTTCCTACCGCGTCTGATTGGCCTCTGAGGTGCAATATGTGGGCCAAGGCTCTGCACACTTGACCGACAGTTAAATAAACACCACACACACATACACACTCCATTGCCCGTCCTAACCGTTCCCTGCCAGCTCAAACATTTGTCATGTCCAGATTCACAAACACATCCTCGCCCACACACACACACACAACACACTCATACGCAGCCTCATCAGTGGACACCTGAGCTAGAACTTAAGGTTGGCTGTGGTCCACCCTTAATTACTATTTGCGCCCGTTTCGCACTGGTCTTGTTAGGAGCCCGGTGTAGGAAGATTAACTGAGTTATGGACTGTCTTTAGCACCATACCCAGTAAACAGATTGCGTCTTGTTTTGATGTGCTAGTGCTATTGGGCCATGAAGGGCACGGGCATCAGCACGAACAATGCAGTGTAACTATGTTAGGAAGTAATATCTCAACTAGAACTGCTTGCAACCCATTTTTTGCTGTGCGATGCAGATGTGTAGTAAGAATGATTGATTTCTAATTTTGGCCAAAGGATGCGGTGTGCGCTATACATGTCCTGCTGGGTGATGGACTGTTTTGTGTAGTCAGCAGACCTGATCTAGCCCAGTGTCACTTTTAATCTGTCGTGGGTCACTGTTCATGCTCCACGGGGGCATGTAGGTTGCTGTAGCATATTTCTGGATTGTGAATTGGTGATCAGGGTGTGCTCATTTTAAGCATTTTTGAAGTGCACTTATTCACACAAAGAGCCTCCAGTGTCTTTATTCTTCTGTTTTTAGCTCATAGGAGTCTCAATTGGGAGTCTTTTGAAAAACAATTCAACTTATTTTTATTTCTTTTTTGGAAAAAAACCTGGAAAGAACCTGCACTAGCAGCATCCATAATTATATATACATATGCATTTAAACCATTCAAAAGTTTGGGACCAGTGAGATTTTCTTTTTTAAATAAATTAATACTTTTATTCAGCAAGCACACTTTAAATTAATCAAAAGTGACCGTAAAGACATTTATAGTGTTACATGTAATGAATTTTATACAAAATATTACAATGATTATTTATTAGCTGTGTTATATTTCAAAGGTGGAGTTTGAATTTGTCAGGCGCAGATCGTCATCGAGGATGTCTCATTTTAGAAAAATAACAATTATGAAATTCACTGTTAAGAGTCGTAAATTATTGTCATTTATTTCTTACTTTGAAATGTAATAGTTACTTTTCTAAAAGGAAACAGCCACAAAAACATACGTGACCAACAAATGCAATCTCCAGAAGTGCTCGGCCTTTGAAATGAGACCGCAATTATTACTACAAATAAATATTATTAATCATATAATTATATTAATTCATTATTATTCATATGTTTGTTACTGTGAAAAATGCATGTGATTGTTATGCTTGCAGCATCATCTATGAGAAGGACACACATAGAATAGAAGAAACACAGTTTTACAGATGTTTTGTTTAGCATATGATTTGCATTTCTTAATTTTAAAACATGGCTTACTGTACATTGGTTAGTAAATCATTTTGAGTCATTCACCAAGTGGCTTTGATTTGATTAGCAATTTTTTTCTTGCATTAGGTGTTTGGTGAATGTTTGTATATGTAAAGGTCCCTTGTGTGCGCTGGATTATCAGTCTTACACAAATAGCCATAAATCAACATCTCTCGCTCTCTCTCCTTCTTTATCCCTCTCACCATACTTTGTGTTTCTTTTCCTCAACAGAAAATCCCAGGGAGTCATGCTTTGAGCCAGGGCTGGTGCGTAATGGTACTCGTGTTGGTACTGAGTTGAAATTGGGAGCAACTGTCACCTATTACTGTGACAATGGCTATACGCTGGAGGGAGACGCCACACTCACTTGCATCATGGGGGGAGACGGCAAGCCTGGCTGGAACAAACCAAAACCTGTTTGCATAGGTAAAATCATATAATGGAAGTTCAATAAGTACTTTTTTTTACAAAATACGATCTGAAATCATGTGTTCTTCCTTTGTCAAAGACCTGGAGTTTGTCACATTTGTTGCTGTTCCTTTTGAAATAAGCAAAGGCTCATCTTTGCAATATAACCTCGAGGAATGGTTTGAACACACTGCAATTTCACTTCGGCTAGGGACATCTAACGGGCAGCTCAGGAGAAAAGTAATTTAAGATCAGCTGAATGAGGGAACGAAGAGAGGAGTTGGGGAGGACAGAAAATTAGTCTCTAATGCCTTCTTTCCGTGGCTGTCTTTCTCACTAAGCTCCGTGCGGTGGTCAGTATTCGGGCTTGGAGGGTGTGGTGCTCTCCCCTGGTTATCCTGGAAACTACAGCAGCGGGAGGACTTGCCTCTACTCGGTTATTGTGCCAAAAGACTATGGTAAGTAAGCACATGTATATGCATACTATTGCACCCACATAGATACCCATGAACTTCCCATGAGGAGTATACAGTTAGCATATTGTAACTAACTGTTAGCATTCCCATTTATTTCAGTGATATTTGCAGAAAAATGCGATTCTGATTTGGGAAATCCTCACAATAAATGCACACCGTTCCAAAACCTTCACTAGCTGCTGTGATGTCAGACATCAGACAGGGGGAAATATAAGTGGTAACTTATATTAGACTGGTAACATCTAATATTATTTAAAAAATGCAGTATTTTTGTTGTTTACAATGGAGAAAGATGCTTTTTGGAACCATATTTTGTAGTTACGGCATCTACTGGAACAGATGTAAATAATGTAATTCAATGAAATCAGCCAGTTCAATACATGGTGTCTGAATCAGGCACTCAATGGCAAAAAGTGTTAAATCCTGTTTCTTCCATGTTAAATGTGCGTCTTTATCAGCTCCGAACTGCAACTTTAGTTTTACGTTTGCTTTATTTTTTGGTTTATATTTATTTTTGCTTTATTGTTTGGTTTCTATTTTCAGTTCATCATGCTGATTAGCCCCAACAGTCTCAGAGCAATTTCATTTGTCCAAATTCCAATCAAAACGTGTTCTGGTTAACTTTGATTTGTCACTCAGGACTTGTTTTGTCACGATTAGTTAGGAAGAGGTGTTAATACATTTGACAAATTATTAAATATCAGTAGACACCATGTAGAGACTGTATATATTCCAAGACGGTTCACTAGAATTAATTACTAGAGAAAGTGCAACACGTGTTATGAGAATAAGCCTCTTCTAAATTAAAGAGCCAATCGCAATCACTGCAGATAACATTACAAACTCCAGTTCCTGTAGAAACCGTGTGTTCTGACATGTGCACTTTAGACACACATCCATGTGTGCATAAGAAACATCTACGGGACAGTTCATGTCAGATTTTATTGCTGATTCAAAATGCTATTTAAATGTGAGTTTTTGAGATTCAGTTTTTCCCCATTCAAGTAGTTAGGAGTTGGACATACATGCCCGAATTACAGTAGCTACCTGGAGGTGTTGCAAGTTTGGTAAGACCTAATGAATTGACTTTCCTTGACAGGGACTTTGATCCATATTGCTCTTCGTTCGTGGCTCTGAGCCTCTAGATAATGACACTTTTTTGGATATCCCCTCATATAACCCCAGCAGCTTCTACTTGACCTTGGAACCCTTTAATTTGATCCGTAAAAGGTGGTCATTTTGGGGTTCCTACAGAATCTTTACTAGCAGATGCGAGCCTGCCTGTATTTCTCTGGGTCAAGCCAAACGTTGTGGAAGCACAGCTAATTAAGGCACAAATTTCCGTAGGCATGGCGTAATGGCTTCGAACAGCTGCGGGATAGGGAACGTTGCAACACAGGGTTTCTTTTTTATGGCCCTCATTTGGAAATTTACTCTGCTAAGCACCAGGGTGTGTCTAGAGAGCACAACAGGTGGTTCACAAGTGTGATTAGGTTCTGTCTTTTACTATTGAATTAACATTTGCACACTCATGGTATGCAGTTGCATAATTCATAGTTTTTATGCAGTTATGTCTCTTCACTCTCTGTCTCTATTTATCTCTCTGCAGTGGTGTTCAGCCAATTTGCATTCTTCCAGACTGCGCTAAATGATGTTGTGGAGGTGTACGATGGGCCTACACAGCATGCCCGTGTCCTGAGTTCTCTCTCTGGGGCCCACACAGGTCAGCAAACCTTCTTTAGCGGTATTAACTTGACTCTATCAGTCTATTCTGGCATTAGGAGATGAATGCTAAAGAGACTGCATTCAGTCTCAAAGGTAAATAGAAGTAGTCAATTAAGCAACTCCTTTAACAAGATGAGTTACATCCAGAAGTAGAAGAGACACAAGCCTGTGTAGTTCACAAATACTGAAATTTAAAGCTGAAGCATGTTATTTTTGCACCACCAAATGCCATTAAGAATAATGACTGTATAAAGCAGTGTTGAAGTGTCCCACCAAAAGCATTGCTTTTTTTTTTAAGAAAACTGTGTTAAAAAAAGTAATTTCCTGCTCACCCTGCATTTTCTTCCATTGTGTTGCACTCCATGTAGTTATTTTTTGAATGCTAGAACATATGTTAAAGTATGTACTGTATACACCCCCCAAAGAAATGCATCTGAACAGGTCAGTCAAGAATTTAAAGGGAAAATTCACCAAAACATTTAAATTCTGTCATCATTCACTTACCATCATTTCATTCCAAACCTGTATGTCTTTCTTCTCTGGAAGACAAAAGATAATCAGAAAAATATTCTACATACAATGAAAGTCAATGGGGTCCAAAACGACATTGGAGCACATTGACTTTCCTTGTATGGACCAAAATCCACAGGGACATTTAAAAAAAATAGTATTTGTTCTTCATAGTAGGAGGTTCGGAATGCTGATTAAATGGGGACAGAATTTTGATTTTTGGTTGAACTGTCTCTTTAAAATTGATCAGTAGACTAGTCATTTAGACAACCCGCTGATTTTTTATATATAATTGTGTAATTTTGCACATTCAGTATCTAATCTGAATATGAAGCTCTGGATATTAGGGGGGGGGGGGGGGGGGGGGGGGGGGGGGGTGACACTTCTGCTTTTAATCATTAAAGCTGTCTCTGTACTTGTGAACAGTCTCTTGAGTTCTCAATTATCAGAACATACAATGACGTACGTGAAAGATGATGATGTACTCGAGAATAAGATGCAGAGTTTCACATAACAAGCATGATGACTCATAGAGTCTAACAAACAGATTTCAAAAGGATCCAGTAAATAGGGTTTTCTTCCTTAAAGCAGGAAATAAAACGGAATCAAATAAGCAAACACAGACTAGCCAAATAGATCTCCACTGAGACGCCGAGGCTGAAAGCTTTTATTCAGCCATAATGGAGTTCCATTTAATACGGTCAGTTGAGGAGATTTCGGCTCGAAGATTAACAGGGTTTTCTCGCTCGCTCTCTCTGCTTCTGACATTCCCATGACAACGCAGATGAGCTGTGTACATTTCTATTTTTTCTTCACCCTTCACACCAGTCAAACACCCGCGATTTGCGTACGGCGTGAAACCCTGCACGCTCAAGGAAGGTGAACCGCTCACAGCATATATACTATCTTGAGATGCGGTTTTTAACTTCAGATGCCGGTGTGAAATCACTGAAGTGTGCCGGGGGCTGCTGGAAATAATGCACACTTTGGAGCGTGAATAGCAAGCAGGGAATAGTCAGAATTGATACTAGGCCACATAAAACTGCAGATTTTCTATTATCTTTTTGTGCTGCTGCGGAGAGAAAAGAAAACGAGTTGTTGTATGTCACCACTGTTGTAAGCACAGTTGTCAGTTTTGATGGATGTTTCTCAACTTTCTCTGTAGAAAATCATGGAAATTATAAGAAATTAATAATCTGCACAAATGAGCAGCAAGTGTCAAGTGAAGTTGTCCTCTGTGAATTAACTGTTAGAAACTTAGGCAAGGATTCTAGACACCCATATTGCCACCCATTGCCCCCCATATTGCAACTTAGGGCTTGAACTTAAATTTATGAATCCATGTTTGGTTCTCATCACTCTACAAATAATCATTGATTTTCACTGGTGACCAAAACAAGATAAATTGTAGGCCTAAAAATAAAACATTAATTAGGCTACTGGTAATAATTATAAACAATTTAAGCATTTGAGCATTTAAAATTCATTGAATTCTTCCTCTTCCATATAACTGTTAAACAGCCAAAGTCAGTGGTAGACAAACCGGCAAATCCACCTCTGTTGAGTCATCATATTCAACACTGTGATCCTCAGTCTTCTGGAATCCTGACAGGATGTTGTCAGGCCACGTCAGTCCACTCCACAAGGACCCTGAATGTTGCATAACGCAGCCTTCCTGTCGAGGTGAATCTGTGGGCACCATCCAGGTTTGCTCTTGGTGTGGTGCGACACAGGACTAACAGTTTCCGAGCAGCATTGCAGAATAATGTGGCCATCAGAACAAACACCAGGGGCGAATAAATCAGCGGTCAGGGTTTCCCCATACCTCTGGCTCCATCGGATTATTACTGTAGCTGTCACTCTGTCGGCTGCCCACGGAGGCTTGTTCTAATAACATCCCAGCATGCCAAAGGCATGAGCAGGCGCATTGGTCGATCCCAACATGAACGAGAGTGTTGTGCAGTTTCATCTCTGGCTACTGCACGAATTTGTCAACACCGAACCTGCTCTCTGCAAACCCATGTGGAGCTCGACTGGGCCTCGGGGATCTGTGGGTAGATTCAAAGCCTCAGCCCCCACACCACAGCACAGAAAGCACATGCGCTAATAATGAGCAATGCAAGTCAAGTCAACTTTATTTATATAGCGCTTTATACAATACAGATTGTTTCAAAGCAGCTTTACAGAGATAACAGGAACATAATGCATTTGTTCAGCTGAAGTCAGTTCAGTCTTGATTCATTTCCGTTGTAAAGATCATCAATTAAGTTCATTTCACCTATGGTTCAGCAAAAAAGTATGTCTTCGTCCAGTTCAATTCAGTTTGCATACAACAGCGTTAGTACAGTCAATAATATTCAAGAATATTGATCAATAATATTGTTGAATATTGAGTAGTGCTGCACGATTAATATCGCAATTACGATGTCAAGCCTATGCGATTATATGACGCGAAATGCTGCGATTTTATATGAAATAAACAAATTAGGGCTGTTAACGCAATTAATGCAGCATCAATTTTTTTTGTCATCGTTTGGCTAGTGTTACATGATCCCGCTCTTATTCGTGCAAATTACCTTTTTCATGCTAAGACCGCGCTCTAGAATACAGTTCTCTTTCGCGCTTGAATGAACATTAACACACACAATTATGCCAAAATGTTGTTTTGTCGAGTATCTTCATAACATAAGAGCAGTCTTATGATGGACGTAAAGAGTCGTGAGAGAATGAGGCGCGTGTGAGATCGCGTCTCTGTCAGCAATTGCTGCTGTTAAAGGGACAGCAGCCAATAAAGCTTTCTGTCAGTAAAGTTAGTCAAAGAACCAAAAGGGAACAGAGAAAATTACTCACTGCTATTGACTAAAGAACTTTTGTAGCTTTAATAAGGATTAGTCTATGTATAATTTATCATTTATGCAGCGCAGACTGTTCATTTTTATCCAGACATCTCAATGGCTTATTGATCATTATAGGTGTTATCAATCATTTAGTTGTTGTTGCTGGTTTAAGTTGAGAAATACACATTTCAGGATTATCACTAATCTTTGTGTGCATTTTGCTTTAGAACCAAGCAAATTGACTCATAAAACCATCTGTTTATTATTTCGCAATCGCAATTTTGACCTCAATAATCGCAATATGACATTTTCCCCAAATATCATATCCTATCATACACTGGGCGCAATGCGGCACCAAGTGCAACGCAAGTGTTTTTTTGCTAGTTTCAGCCTGATGCAGTTATTATTTTCACGTCCTGCGCCATGTTGCTTAAATAGCAAATGCATTTGGACCGACAGTATGTGTCCCCATGGGGCGTGCTGGTCTGAAAATGAGGTGTGGTCAGGTGCATTGTCGGCGCGTTGCTATTTTGAGGCAACTGAAATAGACTGCGCCATTGACCAACTGAAACCACACAAAAAAAAGGTGATTTTTTTTTTATTTATTATTATTATTTTAAGAGCACCTTAGTAATGTGCGCCTATAGGCGGGTCCACAACGCCACAATGAATCATCCATGGCACTAGCACAACTGGCTTTTAAAGGGAATTGGAGATGAGACTCTGATTGGTTTCTTGCATGTAATGCCCAAAACACACCCATTACTCATTAAGAGAATAGGGACAACCTATTTAGACTATGCGGGGACCATTTTTCCTGTCGTTAAACTAGCAAGTGGATTCAGACACACCCTAAGTGCACTTGCGCCCTGCGCTGTAGACCATGCGCTTAGATCATTAAAATAGGGCCCTAAGTGTCCCCAACTAAGCAAGCCAGAGGTGACAAGGAACCCAAACTCCATCAGATGGCCATAATAAACCATAATAAACTGAATCTAATTATTTACATTGAAAATAAGACCAAAATATCACAACCCTCACCTGCCTACTTAACTCCATAAACTTGATTTGCTTTAAGTGCCAAGCTCAAACAACAAGCCCAAAAACACTTGTAATAAGTTGAGATAGCAAAATTTCAAGAGGGTGATCTGTGAAGAAGCCTTGCAAGCATAAACAGAACACTGTGCCTCTGTCGGTGGAGCATTAGTTCGATTTGCAGAATGAGTATTTTCGCTGTAATATTAATTTGGTCAAATTCATGCCCTTATTTAAATGCAGTTTTGACTCCTAAAACTTTATAGTGTGTGTGTGGCCAAAGAGCTTTTTGAAAGATATATTCTGTAAAGCAGCAGTTCAGAGTGACCACATCTATACAACACGTGCACTGGATTCCTTGTCTTCTGAAGTCATTTGTGTGATGAACACATGAACTAAGAATCGTTATTCATCAATGATCTTCACCTCCACTGCTGCTCTCAAACACAAATATGGCATCTGTGGCACAGGTCAATAAAATCAAATGTCATTGGTTTTAGAATGTCGCCAAATGTCATGACACCTTGTTTGTACTTTCAGGTGAATCTTTGCCCCTAGCCACCTCCAACCAGATCCTTATCCGGTTCTCTTCTAAGGGTCAGTCAAGCTCAAGAGGTTTCCATCTGGTCTATCAAGGTAAGAGTTTCAATCTCTCTCTCTGAGTCCCAAATGCCGTTTCCATTTTCTATTACCCAGGGTTGTGAACTATTTGAAATTGAGTTGAAAATTTAAAATTTAAATTACTAATCTTGAATTAAGGTAGCAAATAAGTCACAGAATTTAGCCAAACTTAAGATAAACTTCGATATCAACATTTGAAATGTCACTCATAGAAATTTGCATTGAACTTTAACAGAATGATCCAGTGTACCCCAGAATCTTCAAAATGGAAACAAACAGCATAATTTTATGAAAACATATCTGTATTTAATGTATTAATTTTATTTCTGTTTTAGTAGTTGTAATTTCGGTACTTAAACTAAATAAAAATTTGTAATATTCATTTTTTTTTCAGTTAATGTTAATTTTATTTCAATTATGTAACTTTTTTTTTTATTATTATTGTTTTAGTTAACAGCCCTATATTGTGTTTACATTCTTACATTCTTATATACATTCATATGCATTCCTAATTGTGCCCAAACCTGCAATTAACTGCTCAAATATTATGTGTGGGATATTCCTGTCATAACTTGTGGTTATGTTATGCAGTCAGTTTTGATTGAGAGAGGCACTGTCGTCTAAATTAGGTGCTAAATTATTTAAACAATACGCCTATGGTCTTTCTTTCTCTCTCAGACACACACTTTATAAACGATGCTCTAAATGTGCTGTACCTCTTCGGCAGCCATGGGGCCTTCTGTTAAAATGTGCTTTAACAGCCTGCATCTTTCTCTATAATAGATAGTGTGGTTTTTAGGAGCTAAAGCAGCATTATTGTATTATCTCGCCTCCCCTGTGGTTTTCAGTCATACTCCTCTTCGTTTCCTGCCGTCTCTTTAATGGAAAAGTACAGCATTCTTATAAAAGTATTAAAAGTAGTGGTGTTCTGGGGCATCCCAACAAGCTGTATGCACTGTACCTTCTGTGGTTCAAACTTAATGTGCCAGTTTCACTAACAATCTGGTGCATGACTGCATGTATAATGCATTAGAAAGCATTTCTCACTTGGCAGGTGCTATAACATCCTGAAGTTGCTGTTTTGTACAAATTCTTCTAACAATAGCGCATTTACTGTATTTGATTTAGCTGTCCCGAGGACCAGCGCGACCCAGTGCAGCTCAGTCCCAGAGCCCAGACACGGCAGACGCACTGGGAACAACTTTGCGGTGGGAGCCGTGGTGAGTTTTGAATGCAATGCAGGATACGTTCTGGAGGGTCCCAGTGCCATCGAGTGCCTGACTGTACCCAACGCTCTGGCCCAGTGGAACGGCAGCATACCCAGTTGCATTGGTAAGAGCCCATCCTACATATCTAGGGATTTTTTTTGCAGACTTCACACTTCTCTCAACTTTCACGATTTTATCAATTAGGATAAAGGCAATATAATGGGAGCGATAAAGTTTTGTCAGTTGCCAATGTTGATGAAATAGTCAAATGTATTTTTTTCAGTTAAAGGATCTCACTTCAGTTCCTTAAAGGAGAATTCCGGTATTTAGCATTTTCTAGTTTGTTTTGGATGAACTAGAGTGGTGGACACAGAAATTTTGACGATGGGTCCTGTCTCGACTTTTTGACTCTTTTACAATCGCCTCTGACCGCTTCAGAGTGGCTGTCTATGGGCATGCACAAACAACCCTTAACGTTCGTTTTCAAAACTGTGCAAGTCACCGAGTGGTTAGTGGTGTTCGTTGATGTTCCAAAACAAGTAGCTTAGCGAAATAAAGTTTCTGTCGTGTTTTATTTGGCATTTTAAAAAATTGCATTGATTTCTGTTGGAGGACTCATTGATATTACTGCGCTACTGGAGATATATCGAGCGGTTTATACGCGGTTGTAAGGTAATCTGAAAAAACAGTTCCACTATAGAAAATAATATGGGTTGAAATCATACATTGCGCCGGTATATTTGTTTTTAATCATCAATGAACACCACTAACCACTCGGTGAGTTGCACAGTTTTGAAAACGAATGTTAAGGGTTGTTTTAAGGACATGTTTGTGCATGCCCATAGACAGCCACTCTGAAGCGGTCAGAGGCGATTCTAAAAGAGTCAAAAAGTCGAGACAGGACCCATCGTCAAAATGTCTGTGTCCACCACTCTAGTTCATCCAAAACAAAGTAGAAAATAGACTCAAAGTGCTAAATACCGGAATTCTCCTTTAAGTGTCACGTGTTTACTTGTGTCCCAACCTCCTCAATGCGTTTGCTTGGATGATCGCGCGTTTAGATTCACATCACAGCTCTGGTAGGGAAACAGAGCAAACGGACTACTTCTGCTCCTCTTGAGAGAGAGCTGTCGCCAACAAACCCTCCCTGTGCCTAACAAGTCCTGTGGGCCAGCAGTCATGGCCTCCGGCATGTCACACATACACAAATGCACACACTTGGCAGATGTTGCCGCGGATACTCTGTGTGTACACACTCAGGTATCCACACTCATGTGCAGCTGTTTACCTGTGCGCCTCACTGTAGATACCAGATGCTTGACCACAGGAAATCCACGAGGAGGAAGGTGGTGTGCTGGAAGATTACAAATACCCTTCGATACCGTAGGCTGTTTTGCAGGTTTTGCCTTCTGTACCTGCTCTTTCATCGTTTCCTCCTTTTGTCTGTGCTGCAGTGCCATGTGGAGGGAATCTAACCCAGCGAATAGGTACTATACTGTCCCCCGGCTATCCTGAGCCCTACCTAAACAGCCTGAGCTGCGTATGGAAGATCACCGTGCCAGAGGGAATGGGAATCCAGGTATTCTTTTCTAGCAACAATAAAACACCATTTTAGCCCCTTTTATAAGGCCATTATGAACTCAACCCATCATCATGTATTTATTTATTTATTTATTTTTATGTGGCCATGTGCTTGCTGTACAAATTTAAGTATAACAAGCACTACCGTTCAAAAGTAGAAGTCTCTGTAATATATGTGTTTCTGTGAGAGCACAGGGCTAGTTCGAGAAACTATGTGGTGAGAGACAGTATCAAAATATTCAATGAGTCAACACGCTTATCTTTATTTCTATGATTGTTCTAGCACTGCCTGAATTTTTCAGGGGTAAATGCTGTTATCACTTCCTGTGCAGTGTGACACTTTTAAATGTGGTCACGGAAGAGCGTTTAACAAGTCTGCAATGCTTCAACTCTGTTACTTTTTTAACCGTATCAATTTTTCATTTCAGTGCAGACCATAAAAGTTTAGATTCTAAGGTAGAAGGCAGTAATAATCGTCAGATTTTGAATAGTATCTTTACAGCCATCATTTCCTCCAGTCATACTTCATAACTCTATTCAGCGTTACCTTCTTGGCACCTCCACGTAAAGAGCATTTTGAGATTATTTGGAACATACTTTGAATGGCCATCTTTCTAAGGACCAGATTATATATTATCTGGTCTAAAACTAATATTGTAGCCTTTGCTACGTTTATTTGATATAGAAATATTTTGTAACATGATAAATGTGTTTAATACGCCCTTGTTTTTTTTAATTTGCCTCAAACTTTTGAATGATACTGTATAATAGTTTACACAAAATTTGTTTTGTTTTTTTAAAGTAGGTTTTTTTTTATCATTGATAATTTCTTAAGCACCAAATCAGTATATTAGAATGATTTCTGAAGTATCATGTGACACTGAAGACTACTGGAATTATTGAAAAGACTTTTCAGCTTTGCATCACTTTGCATGTACTTAACATTACAATTTTAAATATATTAATGCAGCCTTAGTGAGATGCATATACCTTTTTGAAACGTATGTCGTTTTGCATATATCTATAACAAACATGGTTAACAGTTTATTTTACATGTCCATGTAGTTACTATAGTATTTACTATAAATTGTGCAATTTGTGCATAAATTGCGCAGCTAACTCTAAACCACCCCCTAATCCTAACCCTATAAGTAAGTACATGTAGTTAATTATTATTACTTTCAGTACTTAATTATGTATAGTTACAGACACCTCAAAATAAAGTGTAGCCCAAACATGATTAAAAGTCGGTCTCCTAATCTCCTGTTTTAAGATTAACAACATTTTAAATGCAGCTATTAATGGTGAAAGTCGGCAAGATGAGCAGTGCTGATTGGATACGAGTGATTTTTTTCCTTTTTTTTTTTTTTTTTTTTTTGAGTAGCATCTGCATCCGCCTCTCCAGACTTGCCTCACACTGCTGGATACAAATGTAATGAAATATAGCTCTGAATCATGGGAGGAGTTCAGGACCGCTTACTTAATTGCCTTTTACCCAATTCATAAACTTCACGCTGTAGGAGAATTGGAACCATGCAGAAATGATTACAACATCCCCAAAAGTAAGAGAAACATGATATAAATAGGCAGTGGCGTGAAAAGAAAGAGGTGCAAATGAGGAGATTTAAGAGACAGTCCTATACAACTTATTTTACATATTTTCTTCTACTCTGGTGTAAGGCTTGGCGATACTTATTGAATGTCCCCACATGGCTTTTTTTATGTATTCAAAATGTAAGTAAACACAGTATGTGTTAGGGTTGCTGCAGGTAGCTGAAGACGAGGACAAGGGCTTCAATATAATAGATTTATTAAACAAACTTAAAACATCCAAAAACAAACAGGAACAAAATAACAGACTCCAGGGCTTCAGGATACACAACCATACGTAGACAACGACCAACAAAACACTGAGGGAAAACACAGGCTTAAATGAACTGAACCAAACAAGATAATTAACTGAAAACAGGTGCAGAGAATCTGAACAAAACGAGGAGCGGGAAAACTAACAGGACTAAACCAAAATCACAAAGACAGGGGGAAACAAGATCTTAAAACATAACAGAACACATCCAAAACGTGACAGTATGTGTAGATAAATATTGCTGTTTATTACTATGCATTGCTAAATTGGTGCACATAAATGATTTCAAGTTTTAGTTAACAGTGTGGAAAACATGCCTTGATTATTTCTAAACAAGCTGTTAGCAAATGACCTGTGATTGTAAAAAAGAAAAAAAAAATGTTAAGCAATTTCAGATATAATGCTTGTGTGTTGAATGTTGTCTAAAAATAAGCCAAAAAGGACCAGATATCATTGCTGAACAATTCTGTTTCAGGTCCATTACCTGAAAGAAGCATATAAGAGCTCTTAACTGATGCTGTAGGGTGGATTGATGCTGTGTTTTCATTTTGTGTCAGACAAGAGCGCTTATGAATTCTGGATATCAAACTAACCCCCTCCTCTCATGAAATGTCCAATTCACTATGTGAAGCAAGCACAAATAAATGTGCCATTTGACGGCAAGGCTATCAGATGTGACAATCTTCCAGCGATAGCCACAGTCATGCCACTGTGACCAGCCAATTTCTAGGCTTGTTTGAGGCTGGGGCGGAAAAATAAATGTCTACAAAAATATTTACAGGGCTGAACATTGGAAAAACTGTGTCAACAGCATATACAACAGAAGAATGCCTCTCATATTTGAAGTTGACATTTGAAACGTTACGTAATGCATCAAATTAAGATATCTTTATTTGGCATATTCTTGTAACTTTTCAAAACTATACACAGGACTCAATCTTTAAAGATAGCCAAGTGCCTGCAATATTTTTCAGTACAATCCACTGATACTCCAAAAGATGGAAGCCCCTGTATTTTTTGCCTTTGTTCTGTTCCTTTCTCTCAGATCCAGGTGATTAGCTTTGTGACAGAGCAGAACTGGGACTCTCTCGAGGTGTTTGATGGAGGTGACAACACTGACACCATGCTGGGGAGCTTCTCAGGTGGGCTGTGTAATACCTCTATACCTCAGTTCATTACATAAACACACATCGTCACAGTAATCTTGTTGTTGTTGCTTTGAATGCTTGGAAGATTCCCGGTGGATGGCTGAAAGAAATGCACTGTTTTGTCTTTGTAAAGAAATGTAGTTTTGCAACAAATTTTAGACCGCTGTATGAAGTATAGAAGAGTTACTGCATTTTTTTAAATGGTTTATAGATCATAAAAGCAAAATCTTTATTGTTGCTAGTGTGCATTTGTGTTGCATTATGGGAAACAGAAGCTACTTACACAGTAGGGAATGCTGTTTTTCCCTTTTATTGGCACAAAGACCAGGCACAAAATGTTACAAGTGCCCTAGAGAGAGATAAATGAATGATACATCCTAAAATGAATAACGGTGTACAGAGTGAAGACAAATGAGTCAATCATATCTGCACACACTGAGCCGTATGACTAAAACAGTTGTATAAATTCCAGACGAATGAATGCATAATAATTCTCATCTGCATTGGGCTTTTAGAAATGAATGCTTGAAGCAAAACAACAAAGTATGTTTTTATTGTATTTCACTTGGCTTGTATGCAATAGTTCAGAACACAATGTAAATGTGAAGATATAAAACTTTCAGACAGAAACAGGAATGTCAGTAGACTTTTCTAGTGAAAATAGATGCTGTGATGTTTGGTTTGCAAATTTGCTTTAAACTCGTCTCATATAACGTATACATGTGATGTAAAACATTGTGTGCATAGCATAAAACGTTCACATTATTCCATAAATATCTTAAATTGCTTGCTACAGTTCCATGTCTGTGAACTAATAATGTTTTATATTTGTTTATTTTTATCAAATAGTGACGAATTAGTGTATGCGTGCGTGTGATATTTTTTAAATGTCATTTTTATTAGTTATTAGTGTTAATTAGGGCTGTGAAACGATTAATCTCGATTAATCGCATCCAAAATAAAAATGTGTGTTTCCATAATATATGCGTGTGTGCTGTGTATAATTATTTTGTATATATAAATACACACATACATGCATAGATTTAAGTTATATATATATATATATATATATTATATATATATAATATATTATAATATATATATATATATATATATATATATATATATATATTATATATATATATATATTTACAGTATATATAAGCAAATATTTCTTAAATATGTACATGCATGAGTGTGTATTTATATATACAAAATAATTATACACAGTACAGACACACATATATTATGTAAACACAAAACTTTTATTTTGGATGTGATTAATCACGATTAATCACGATTACTCGCTTCACAGCCCTGTTTCAGCTTTATTTCAAATAAACAATACAATTATAATAGGTTTTGTGAAGAAAAACAATGTGAAGTGTGCATACTATAACCTGCAACTAACAAAAAGATGTCAAGGACACAACTACACAATCACAATATGCTAACGGCTTCTTTATTCTACAGGTACAACAGTCCCAGCCCTATTAAACAGCACCTCTAACCAGCTCTACCTGCACTTCTTCTCAGACATCAGCGTCTCTGCAGCCGGTTTCCGTCTGGAGTACAAGAGTAGGACATCTGTTACGAGTCCTGTGCATCTGGACTTACATACAAACATCTCTAAAAACTCAACTAGCTTTTGCGTTCATCTTAATTCCTCTCTTTATTCTCGTTTTCTCTCACAGCTGTGTCCCTCACTAGCTGTCCTGAACCGGTTATACCCATGAATGGCTTTAAAGTGGGCGAGAGACTACAGATGAACAATGTGGTGTCCTTTCAGTGTGACCCTGGATATACTCTGCAGGTGAAAGTGAACTTGCCAAAAGTTGGACAAAGCCATGAACACAATACAGCAGCGGTCGCTTCAGGACACAGATGTTACATTAGCCATCAAGTCGCATCCCAACATGGTTCTAAATTGGTTTATTGTACAAAGTACCAAAATGTCCTTAAAGCACTCTCGCTATCCAATAATTCACTGCTCAAAACACAATGTGGTCAGAGGAAAACCATGATTAGCCTTGACTGAGAGCATGTTACGCAACATGTTGGCATGTACCTAATTTGTCTAGCTTCTATCAAAAGAAATGATTTTGCACCGAATTGCTGAGAGAGAACATTTTATATCCACAACAAACTAAATGGGAAGCATTTTCTTCTCAGAAACATATTTTCTGTGTTTTTCTTTTCGAAGACTATTTACAATTATATTCTAGTAGTAATGCCATGGTTATGGCTTCAAAAGTTTTTGGTTGGAGAGATGGGGTCGGAAGCAGTTGAATAGTTTAGCCAATTCCTGGCCCCCATGTTGATCAACTGCTATTTTGCATTTCCATTACCTGTTGGCTGCTCCGGGTCAGTGTGCGAACCTGGAAGCTATTTCAAGCCAGTTTAAAACATTGTGTAGCATCTGTGATTAGTAGTAGCTTGCCTCACAAATTTGTGAGCAAAAAGTGCACTACCCCGATACGAGTTACTTACATTCTAGGGTTTTGTTGCAAACTAGGTCGAAACTTAAACCATGAAAGGGTGATGAGCTTCAGTTTCTTGGTGTGCTCTCGACTCAAAAAGCCAAAAATCTGAGAAAAGTATGATGTCATGATGGTCCAAACTGTGCCAGTCACAGTGTGGCCAGAGTGAATACTGAATGAATGAACTATATTTCTTTTTATTTTATTTTTTCTTTGCAGGGAGTGTCCCATATCTCTTGCATGCCAGGGCCTGTGCGCCGCTGGAACTATCCGCCTCCTCTCTGCATTGGTAATAACTTCTGTCATCTTTTATTCATTTATTTATTTTCAAAATCCTGGCTTCTGCAGATTTATGAGTTCAGATCTACCACAGAGTCCCAAATGTTATAGAACTACACTGGTACTTGTGTGGGTACTGTGCCCCCAAAAAGTACTTGGGCACTTAAGCCGCATTTAAAAAATGTATGAATTTCACTGCATTAGGTAACAAATTATCAAATAAATGATGCTAGAGTGTTTCACAGAACTAACTTCACTTTTCTAAGCCATTTATGCAGTTATTACTTTTATCCAGCTGGTCCCAAGCTCATTTTTAGTGAAAGTATGAGGTCAATTCTCCTCAAGTTCACACAGATGTCCTAGCAGTGTGTAGTTCATCACATTAACTTTGAACATAATGCGATTTGACATGAGTGCTTGTGCCATCTTTCATTAAAAACTGCTGTTTGGTTAGTTCATTTATCTAATACAGTGAAAAGAGCGAGGATAAAGAGTATTTACATGATCGACATAATAGTATCACATGTTTTTTGAAAAAACCTAACGTTCAATTATTCCCCATTAATTCAATCTCCTGCTGTGATTGGCTGGGCTCTTGAGATGGGTTGTTCGTTGCTTGGATGGTCATCAGCAGTTTCTTGATTCCTGCTGCTTTTTCAAAAGCACAGCACATATTTTTAACCCCTCCACTCTATATAGACTCCATTCATGATCTGAAGCTTTGTAGGGCTTCACAGGACATCCATCGAGTCTCTTTGAGTCCAAAGCCAGGGCTTTAATCAGAGTGATATTTGAATCAATCAGTAGTTTAGATTCAAAGCCTCGAGAGGAGGAGGGGATTGAGCATACGTTTTCACTGATATGAGAAGATTGAAGGCTGCAGAGGTGCTCGAGTGGCCTTTGATAGCTTTGGGAAGTGAATTGGCCTTTTTAATAAATGAAAGACTTGTTTTCCCATGATGTCAATAGAAAAGCTAATGTGTTACATTTCTTTATTCGGCACAAAGCTTTCAGGGTCAGTGAACAAGGTATAATGCATTGCTAAGCAACGTGAAACGTCAATCGACTGGTAGCCCACACAGGCTGTCGTAGATGTCAGATTGCGTTGCATGTTTACATGCTCTTTCACCATAGAGATTTTTTATTTTATTTTATTTTTTTACAGTTTGAGTGAAAAGTTAAATTGAAAAACAGCATCTTGTGCTTTTACTGGAAGTTAGAAAACTATCTGAAATATGATTTTTTTTTAATAAAGATTGTGCATATTTTCTTGCTTCCATTAAAAGCACACATTCCAAATACATTTATTTGACAACCTACAAATATACAATATTACAGGCATGATGAACATTTCTGTTTAAAATGTTAAAATCCATGTCATGTGTATCACTTAATACATAGTATGTATAAATTAGATATTGCTAATACATATGTATAAATTAGATATTGTGTATAAATATTGTATATTTTATATCTTAGATTTTCAATGTGCTCTTAGACTTTTGGATCCTACTGTATATTTAGCAACTATAGAAGCCATGCTGGCTCACCAATAAAAGACCAGTTCATTTGCAGGTCAGTGACAGCAATTTTCACTTTCAGTCATATTTATGTTCTCACCAATCAAATGAAGTGGGAAAAGCTTGTTGGTTGCATCATATCATTCTCTAATAATAGCCTGACAGCTGTCGGCTGTTTGTATTTGCCTTTAGAAGTACTTGAACCTTGAGCACTACAGGTTTGGTTTAAATTGGATTGTGTTTTCGACAAATTAATGTTTCTAATACTGTCCCCACCATTTTTCCTTTCAGCTCAGTGTGGGGGAATCAGAGAAGAGATGGAAGGCACCATCCTCAGCCCTGGTTTCCCAGGAAACTACCCTAGCAACAGTGACTGCACCTGGAGGATTTACTTGCCAGTTGGTTACGGTAAGGACACGGCAGAACGAACAGATGCTATTTAGAAAGAGTTTCCTGGTGATGCCGTTGAGTTCTAGTTTAAGATGAATAGGCTAAAACTGTTGATACTAACCATGATATGTAACTGATTTGTTACGGAATGTCACCAGAGACAGAATGAGAATGAGGCAGAGCACTCATGGAAAAATTAATAGAAGTTTTGTCCCGCAATTATAGAATTTCCAATTTCTCCTTTCAAGTAGATATAAGATGTTCTTGTATGATGGTGCCTGCTTAAAACTAGTTGTTAGCACGATGACTGGGATTGACACTTTGACATTACTAAACACATCCTGTTTTATCATCCAAACAGGGGCTCATGTGCAGTTCTTGAACTTTTCCACTGAGGCCAACCATGATTTCCTGGAAATTAGAAATGGACCTTTTGACACCAGCACAGTGATTGGCAGATTCAGTGGGCAGGACATACCACCATCTCTTCTAACCACCTCCCATGAGACCACTGTATATTTCCATAGTGATCACTCTCAGAATAAGCCTGGCTTCAGATTTGATTATCAGGGTAAGGAAACTAAAAATGTAAAGTTGAAAAAGTTGAGGATTGACCATTTTACTTTGGGGTGGGAATACAAAACTCCACTTTCTGTTGTGGTTGGCATTGTTGTAGTTCTGCCTTTGCATGTTTATTTTCTCAGGAAACTCAATTTGAATGTCAGTTGCAATACCTTGCCAAGACAATCAGTCAAGATAACGAGTAAACACGATAGTAATCCGCTCTCTATGAAGCTGTGCATAAAATCCATCAGGTATGAAATGCTGCTGATGCCAGAATCCAAAGTAGAATATGAATCCAATGAGGGAATTTAAAAATTGTGTCATAGAAAGGGCCTTTTCTAAGAAGGATCCATGAAAGCTATCAGAATGTACACTGTAATGCAATGACAGTTTGCAGTATTGAAATGACTTGTGAAATCAGTATTTACATAATTATGTGTACATTAGCATATAAATCATGCATTATATCCGGCAGTCTACCCTTTTGTTACAGAAGATGCTCTGATCCACATAATTCAATTTCTTTAGTCATGGTCATTCTGTCTGAAAGCTTCAGCATATTTTCGTTTGTGTCTGAGATTTGAAAAATAATTTGGCAAAACTCCTCATAATGGCGCCAGACTCAGACAGAACTAATGAAAAGAAATGCATATGAATTTTTATTTCAAAACTTCTCTTCAGAATGACTTTAAGACATAGTTGAGGTAAATAGACAGAAAAATGGAGAAACACAAGGAAATCATCTTAACTCAGGGACGAGATGTTGTGAAGTAAGTGTGTTTTGGTGCTTTCACCGCCTGCAATGAACATTGATCACTTGTTCGCTTTCCCATGAAGTTCAGACCTCCATAATTGAAATCTTAGAAGAAGAAAAAAATGACAGCATCTGTCATTGCCAGAGCTATGATTGCATTTGCTTTGAATCAAATCCCAATGCTTTGTTGGTGTACAGCAATCAGTTGATTCCATGCATATGGTTTACATGTAAAACTTGGTTTAAATTGGTGCTTGGAGCTCAGAGCAATCATTTTATAGATGCAAATTCATTTCTTTGAGGTGTCACAACAGATGAACGTGTCGTGGGCTCTGCTTTCTTCTTGCAGGTTCAAAAATGAATCATGCATTTTCTTCCCCCATGTTTCATGTATCAATATGCCTGTGTTTTCCAGCCTATGAACTTCAGGAGTGTCCTGATCCTGAACCCTTTCACAATGGTGTGGTGGTTGGGGCTGGTTATAATGTGGGTCAGTCCATCTCTTTTGAGTGCTATCCTGGGTATCAGCTGATGGGACACTCCATTCTTACCTGTCAACATGGTACTACACGCAACTGGGATCATCCGTTTCCTCGTTGTGAAGGTACAACCCCCTCCATTTCCTCTCCCACATTAGTAAACATCTGGAATGTAACATTATAAAAAAGGTAACACTTTACTTAAAGCCTTTTTATGTTTTAATGCATTATTCTTCCTAAATGTGTAACAATGAATAGCTAAGTATTAAAATGTATTATAACTGTGGTTACAATTATTTATGCTATGCGTTACACAGCATAATTAATGAGTTATAAATATATATAATGTAATTACAATAATATTATATATATATATATATATATATATGGCTTTAAAGTGTTCCCAAATAAAAGTTTGAAAATGATTTAATGAAATGAAAACCCTCACATTATTCCAAACCTGTTTGACTAATGGAGAGGTTTCACAGCATTTGCACATTGCACTGTTTCCTAAAATGCAAGATAACAAATTACAAGTTATTATTTTAAGCTTAACTACTGGCAAATAATGTATTGTGTATGCTTAATTACTGGCTTTGTTTTACCCATCATCAGATATGCAGCTTTGAATGTGGGTCAATAAGGGCAACTGCACATAAATGCAAATTCTTTACTATAAACCATCCCTACAGACTTAATGGCTCCTTTCTAATATCTCATCCAAGGGGATGATGGGAAAGGAATCGAGTTTATCCTTGACCCACATTCTCATGCTCATTTTTTTTTTCTGTTGATTCAATGAGTTAATTATGCAGTGGGTCACGAGGTAGCATATGCACTGGGGCTGCTGAATGCTCGTGTGGGAATAACGATGCTCCGGGGAGGTACTCAAAGGGCTGACATAGCATTTGCGGCCTCGTGAGCCTTGTTCAGGCACCGGTGCTTTGCCCGGCATCGCTGCACGGGTGAACCCGCAAATAGAAACACACATTATTCATCCACTCTGTGTTACAATACTCCACACAATGAACAACTTAGCATCAATCTGGGCCTTGTTAAAACACTCTTGCAGTGTGCGTAATTGAATTTGTAGGAATCGAGAGCTCTGGTGTTACACGGAGTGAAAAGGGAAAAAATTAATGTGACGCACCATACTCCCATGCTGTGTAATATCTACACTGTCAAGATGAAAGATATGACTCTTTTGTTCACAGAATGCGTTTATATATATTTATCTGGTGAATTACATTTTTGAAGGGGCTGTAAAGTCACAGCTGAGAGTACCAGGAAGTAAGAATAACTTCCCCCAAAAAAACAAAAAATTTTAAAATTTTAATTTTTAAAAAAAGACATTTTTATAGAGCATTTTATATTAGCTTTTGAAACTGTTAAAATAACCTGACTATGGACATCATGTGGTCAAGCGTCCTAAATACTAAAATCTTCACCTGTTGTGAAATACTATAGTGTTTTCATAGTGCATTGCTTTAGGTCAAAGACTTTGTTGTGGTGACCGATGAGATGTTTTCAGAGGCAAGAATGATTAGTGCTGTGGCTAACTACATTTTACAATGAAATGCACTTATGTAAAATCAAGTTCTCAAGTTGAGAACAAATTCTTACAATATTGTACCTAAATCGTACATATTTATACCATTGTCTGGGTGAATACTCAATTCTGATTGGCTGCAAGGTGTCCATTAAAAAGTGATAGAGGACACCTAGTAAAGTAGTTCTGGTGAAACTGACTGTTTACCGTTCGAAATTAATAAATAAATGCGCTGGCTACATCAGCTGTGAGTAACCATCCGGTTGTTAAGTCGTGACGTAAGCGCTCCTGTTTCCGGGTCCAAAGGCCGGGTCCTCTCTACCTACCTACCGCTTTCGCCGGAGTTTTAACGTGTTCCTGTGTAGTTTAAATAGATCGGAGTTAAAAAAAAACAAGTGACATTTAACTGTCATCTACTGCTTTCCCTGTGACGAGAAATATAAGAGAAAATGGCGGCAGTTGATAAGGTAAGTTACAAATCTTAAACGAATGAAGAAACTTTGGCGCCAGTGGGTGCTATCCCTTAATCCCTAGTAACACCCACTGGCACTGAAGCGGAAAAAAGCCCTTTAAGAAAAGGGTTTATGTAGTCTAGGATCTGAAAGACGAGCGGAGCGCTTGGGCCCGGAAGAGGCTAAACGTCACGCGTGACGTCAGACTAAACAACCGAATAGCTACAGGCAGACAAAGTATCCGTTTACAATTTCAAAAACAATCAAAACAAACATCTATTTTGCCGTTATACATAAAAAAATATAAAAAAACTATACCTGTGTGTTTTAATTATAGGTTAAAAAAAAAAAAGTGTAACGCCCATGGCTAGACAAGCCTAACTTACATGAAAAACAAACACGTTAACTTTCTGGCTCGTAAGTTAGCTAAACTGAAGGGTTCTATGAGCTAAGCGGACTATAAATATCTCCAGTTGCTAAATAAACCGTCAGGCGTAACCAGGGAATCCAAGTTATTGTTTCTAAAAACTTTAGATTTCGATTGTAAAACTATTTAAAATATAAACTAATGTTTTAAAAATGTGTTATTTGGCAAGTGACCATGGTATAAGTGGGTTAATGCCCTTCGAGGTGTCCATTGTCTAGGTATTAATGGACTTCACGCCTCGCCGTCGTCCATTAATACCTGACAATGGACACCTCGTCGGGCATTAACCCTTGCATATTTTATATATTATACGTATATATATATATATAATATATATAAAATATATATATATTATATATATATATATTACTATTTACTGAATTTATATAAGTACTTTACAACCCTACTGCCCTAGCTATCACCTATACATGCTGCCACCAGTAGTTCATGCCCAGGGTGTCATGTACATAGATTTCCTCTTCTAGGCATTAAAAAGATGATCGATTTTCTCTTCCACTGTCGCACCTGTCCATATCAACCAACTTGGCCTGTCCTCCATATATGGTTCCCTCCTCTTTTTCAGTTCACCACATTCCTCCCATCCCCACTCACCACTCAACTTTTTTGCCCAATCGATAACGTCACCATGCAGTTCTGCTTGATAGCGTGGCATGTTTTTTTTTAATCAATGCTGTGATCGATACTTCATTTAGCAAGTAAGGTGGCGAGAGAGAACACACGGCACCAGGGATTAACATAGGCACCCCTCTCAGCATTCCATCAGAGACGAGAGGAAATTGAGGAGGAGGAAAAAGAGTGTATAAAGAATTGTAGAAGGATAGAGAGGGAGGGAATGAGTGGGGATGTGGGGACGGAGACACCTTGACGGTGCAAGAAACCGGTAAAAGTACAGTCAGAGTGAGAGTGTATTATGACTGTCATTATGTGTGCGTTCAAGTTGTGGGCCTATCTTTATTTCGCCAGCCAAATCGCATTGATTATTTCCCCCCTGACTCGGGGGCAGCAGCAGCAGCAGCATGGGATCAGGGATCAGCAAGAGCAGGAAGGGGATTTGATTTCATATGTCTGGGGCTCATTTGAATCATCGGAAACATGGACACGTCTATATAAATGCAAAGCATTGCCTGCAAGAGGGATTTCTAGGGTGGAGTCGGACATGGAAAGTGAACTACTGAGAAAGACCGAGTGGTGTTTTAGAACCCAGCGGGGATTTTCACCCATGTCGCCATGCCCCTATCCTAGTCTCTGCTTTCTCTCCCTCTGCCAAGGCTGCTTTCTGTGATGGTGTTTCCTTAATCTTTGGTTTCTACAAAAACTTTTCCAATTGTTTTCATTTTCATTTTTCCCTTTTAGTGCCATGTGGAGGTAACATTACATCAGAAAATGGCACTATCTTCTCCCCCGGTTACCCAGAGGACTACCCCGCTTCTGCGGACTGCAGCTGGCTGATTACAGTGGCATCAGGCTTGGGAATTCGTCTTAATTTCACCCTCTTGCAAGTCCATGGCCCCAAGATTTCATCACAGTCTGGTGAGTTGTTCAACTTCCTGTAACGATTGTGCTTCTACAACTTGTCACCTTCTCTTTCTCTGTTTGTCACTTTCTTTTCTGGGAGGGAGCATATTTATAGCACATGCAGACTGGTGGCTAATTAATTAGCCTCTAAATTGAGTCACTTGAGGCTTGTATGTACAGGTTCCCCTTAAAACAGATTAAGATGCAGTCTAATTACGCACCTTCTCTAAATTCATTGAATCTTCAATGAATCTCTGCAAATTTCTGTTTGGATGAACTGAAGCAAAGATTATTATTTTTTGTATCTATGGTTCCCTACTCTTTCTTGAGGCATTATCTACTCTCTTACATGCAGGATTCATCCACTTCTACTCAAACTAAAGGTACAGTATAACCAGAAGAGTAAAGAAAAGCTCCGTCAAGACAGCTTGGTCTCAGTTCAGTGAGCCAGCACTCCCAGTGAGCTAACCAGATGCTTTTCTGAATGCACAGGATAGGACATAATCTGTAGCGCAAGCTCAGATGGCCACAAACAGATGGTTTTGAAGCTCAGTGGTCATGGTTAAAACTGGGATTAGGTTGGTGCCAAGTTGTTCTCTTCCCACAAGAGGATTGTAAAGTAACCCCCCCCCCCCCCCCCCCCCCCCCAGGTGATGTCCTTGTAGATGGTGGCTTCGGTTTCACAATGCTTTGACACAGAGGCTGAGTCTGAAGTGAGCGTGAAAGAACCATAAGAGTGTGAGAGGAGTCTCTGAAATCAGAGGGGTAATCAGTATGGCTAGAATTGTCCGTTAAATCAGTAAAAGTAATCAATATTCAGCAAAACGTTTCTAAAATCAGCCTGGTTATATGGGTGGGATCTGACTTTGTGGGATTGTGCATTGTCAGGCAACAAGGAATGTGGTGTTTTCCTGTCCCATTGAGAATGCAAGGTTAGCGGGTTTTATACATTGAATTTTAATGATGTCTCTTCAACAGGGACGGACCTCAGGAAACAGCTCGCAAACTCGGAGTGTTTACAGAGGGAGAGGCCAACAACCCACCAAGCAGCACTTCTAATCAAGTTCTGATACGTTTCCGAAGCAATTCTGAGAAAGGTGGACTGTTCAAGATCAATTACCAAGGTAATTTGTTCAAGGGAAAGTTACCGTTAGCATTCCCATACATCTCAATAGCAGATGCCTGATTGCCACAGGACCCCGTGGAAAAATGTGATTAAATACATTATTGCAGAGTTGTAGTCGAAACCAGCTTATTCAAGTCCCAGTCTTGGCTGAGATCAGAGTAGGTTGAGTTGGAGTCAAGACAAAGATCTAAAGAGGGTCTGAATGATTTAGAAGGCACATTTCGGCACAGACCACAAAATGTATCTTAAGTGCTGCGGTACTCAAGACCAGACTTGGTCTCGAGTCCCAGTGCCAATCAAATGTTCTTGAGTTCATGACAAGACCATGAAAATATTTGCTTAGATTTGAGATGGATTTGAGACCTTGTTCAGACTCGAGTACTACAACTCTGCAAGGTGCTTAGGACTGAATACAGTTTTTTCAATCCAATGGAGCTCCAATGTAGATTAAAACATGACAACACTGATTGCTGTCAGCATCAAAACAGCCATGTCACACTTAAAAAGCCCTCCAAAACAGAAAAGATAACTGCTCAAACATCTACTACAATATAATGCATTGCTTTCAATGTAGAAAATGATCTTTGGATCTAACAGGAGCTACCCTTTAGCTATTCAGCTATTAAATAATATTTTTTGTCATGTAGAACTGTTCTTTACTTTCACAATGAATAACCCAATGCAATATGACATGTCTGAACCTGTTCTCTTTACCTCTCGGTCTCTCTTTTTTCTAGCCTATAGACTTCAGTTTTGTTTGCCACCTCCCATCATTCCTAATGCAGAAATACTGATGGCCAGTAAAGAATTCAAGATAGGTGAGTTCGAATTGATTTTACATCATTTACAATCTGATTTGTATGCCTGCTTGTGTGTGTTCGTGTTTGGTGGACTCGGCATGGCCCAGTATAAGTGGAACATTTTGAGCAGAGACGCAGGCTGCCAGTTCATTTTCAGGCTTGAGCGCCTCTCATTAATAATGTTCCCAGAATAGCAGAGCCAGCCACACACACACCTCCCCCACCCCCACCGCTAACACCCCTCGAGAACTCGCTTTGAGGAGAGAAAACCGCTCAGATGCCAGGGCTACCAGTCCCATAGGGCCTTGCTGATATGCTGACTCATTGCCAGAATTCAAAGCAGAGGCTGATGTTGTATTGTGCTTGGTGCTAGAACATAGGTTGAGTCAACATTTTGTGCAAACACAAAGTCATGGGGAGGCCAGATAGAAGATATTTTATAAATGAAGTATACACTTTTATATTCTATATAATCTGTTTGCGATACTTTCCTATAGCAGGGGAATTGAGCATTTTACTAGCCTTACTAGGTATGAGGGTTTTTTTCTTCTTCTTTTTTTTCTAGCATAGTCCTAGCAGATTATAAACTAGCCAGTCGCTGTGTGAAACTCCACCTCTAAAAAACATCTAAAGCAATTTTTGCTACTTAAATAATAATTACAACTTTTTTTCCCGAAAAAACTTTTGAATCGTTTATTAAAGCTGTTGGTTCCGCCTCCAAGTGCCCACAGAAAACACTTATAAATAATAAAACAATCATGACTTCAGAGGTCACCAGCCTCTGTTGTCTCTGAAATCCATTGGTAAATCAATGCACTGCTTTTCTGGAATGGATAAAAAAAAAATGCATTCATTTATATTAATTGTTCTAAATGTGTTGTTACGGGTTGGTGCAGGGTTGTTTGATCTCTCTGGAATGAAGCGTGTTTGTAGAGCCTCTGTCGGGGTTAAAACAGTCATGGTCTTTGGCACAAACCTACACTGAATCACTGTTTTGATCACTGATTATCCACCACATCCAATTTATTTGCTTAATTCAGTGATTTAACTAAAGTCGTTGTGTTTGGCTGGCCATGAAGCATGGGGTTAGAATTGTTGCATTATTCAAAATATATACATTGAGATTCACAAACAAATGTAAAGAGATTCACAAAAATGTATAAAACTCACAAATAAATTAAATGAGATTTGCAAATAAAAAAAATATATTTACAAATGTGTTTTATGTCACAAACACAACTCTGCCTGGCATTTATTTGTGAACCGCTTTCTGTGCATTTGTAAATCCCCTCACGAAGACAAATCCACAAATAAGTGGACTCCACCCACCGTTTACTCAAGCCAATCAGATAACAGCCACATTGAGCTGACCAAGCGTAGCACTTTCTCGCTACCACCAATCACGTTAGGATTTAGGGGCGGGAACTGAATCTGATTTCTTTTGAAGATATTTGCACCCTTGAAATGGAGCTATAATCTATGGGCGCTTCATTCAAATTGAGCTGTTTGTGTGGTTTAAAACACCGTTTTGTGGTTTCAAAAGATTGTTGGAGTTTAAGGCTTCTTTAAATTTCCATCAGGATTACACACAAATTATTATCATTACAGATCCTGAGCATCATATAACTCCCTCTCTACACTGGACTCAAGCGGCGCGACACAGCGTGTCAAAAGCAAATAGCCATTATCGCCCCTGCTGCCGTAGCAGTTTCAAATAATGTAAAACTAACATGTTTGCAATGTTAACACATGTTCCCCATGATGTCAGTTTTCTTACCTGCAGATATATGATGTGTCTATAATCTTCCTTGACTAGTGCTGGCTACATAAAAATTCATAATTCATGATAATGTATACACTGGACGCTGGTCAGCGCGATACTGTGATTCATTGATAGTAAACGGATGCCCGCTCTTCTTCTGAAGTAGAAGAACTACACACAACTACACAGAGGACACATAGTTTGCATATTTGCTCTGTCCAGTGTAAACAGCCATGGGGTAGACACGATGTAAGAAATGACAAAACGGATATTTTTTTCTTTTAAAGCACAATCGTGGTGACAAATAGCTAGCTATAGGACATAAATATTATGTAGAATACCAAATATCAGCCCAAGTGACCATCATTGAAGAAGATAGGGGTTTTGAGTGGATAATGCAATGCTGAAAAAATATATCTTTGCATTTATTTTGGATGCTGTAAGTAACTTTTATAATAAAATATAATTAAGTCTGATTCATATGAAATATTATTTGTGTGATCAAGTGTTTTAACGGATAAATAAATGCAAATCACATGTCTGCTGGGCATTTCATTTTTAAATGCATGATACATATTTAATGCTCTACAGATCATTAGATCCACGGACCTGCTGCGTATTTAAAACTTGATAAAGTGGGAAAAGCTGTTGTGACAGTAGCCTACTTGGAGATTTAACCTATATTACACAAACTCGCGTATTTGAATCCAGTTATTCATTAGTCAGCAACTTATTGATGCTTTTCTGTTTTATCATGAATAACGTGACGCTTCCATAACATGTTGTTCCCATAACAGAGATGTAAGCGCTGTTTCTCTGGCATTTTCAAAGGCTCATAAAAATGTGTCTTGGCTTGATACACAGTCAAATGGTCTAACTCTAACGAAATCCAAATTTTAAACATAGTTTACTGAAGCAATATTATGGGCCTTAGCATTACACTTCCTATTTGAGCCAATGCATAGGGCAAGACCACCCTGATTGTAAAGCTTAACGTGATCGGTTGTAGCTAGAACGTGCTACGATTGGTTAGCTCAATGTGGCCATTATCTGATTGTTCTTGAGGAAACTGTGGGTGGAGTCCACTTATTTGTGGATTTGTCTTCACGTCGACGCTAGAAGTGTTTCATAATCCACAGATGCATGAGGGGATTTACAAATGCACAAGAAGCAATTCACTAATGCGTGCAGTGATTTACAAATGCACAGAAAGCGGTTCACAAACAAATGCCAGGCAGAGTTGTGTTTGTGTTATAAAACATTTGAAAATATTTGAAAATCTCATTTTATTTATTTGTGAGTTTTATAATTTTTTGTGAAACTCTTTACATTTATTTGTGAATCTCAATCTATTTATTTGGAATAATGAAACAATTCTAACCCCATAATGACACGTTCTCAGTCACAAACACATTACTAAATATGTATTTAAAAGCATGCAAACTCTTTTTTTTTTTTTTCTTTGCAAGCTTGTGTTCCAATTCTTCAAGTTAAATGCTACATTATAAAACCACTAGATGTTTTTGTTCCTCTTAGCTGAGTCACAAAATGCCTGAATGTTTGTGTGGCAACAGGGAGACTTGCTTCAGAGATCTGAGCGGCCCTCAGGTAGCAGCCTATGGGTGTTATGAATGTAAACCATGCGGTGTGGCGCTTCCTAGCTTAATTACACTGCAATGCAGCGCCGGCACGTTGAGTCTCCCTTTGACTCACTCTCTCCTTCTCCCTTTATTCTTTTATTGTCACTGTCAGCCATTAAGCAAGACAGGGAGGGGACGTGGCCTTCATCAAGTTGTGAGCGAGGCAATGGCAGGAAGAGCCAGATGCTGCTCCTGTTGTTCCGACCATCTCAGAAATCCCATGTTCTCCATAATATTACAGAAAGTGCATCTGAAAGACAATTGATAAAGCAATGATGAATATGCTTACATCTGTTCACTCCCTCTCTATCCACAGGTGATATAGTGCGTTACAGATGTTTGCCAGGATATCACCTAAATGGGAACAGCATTCAAACCTGTCGCCTGGGGACTCATCTCGAGTTTGAAGGACCTCCACCTTCATGTGATAGTAAGCAAGTGCAATGTTTTGGTCCCCAGTATGGTCCTTTTCTCTAGCCTAACCACTACGTTCCTTAGTCAGCTATATTGATGATAAAGACCAATCTGTTTGAGTTTTGTCATGACTATGGTGGTCCACAAGCTTGAACCCCATTGAATTTCATTGTATGGACAAAAAAAAGAGCTTTGGGAGCTTTTCCAAAAGAAGAACAAAAGTCAATGATAAAATAATACAAGTAAAGTAAATACTGACAGAATTTTCATTTTTGAATTAACCATCTCTTTAAACAGATACTAAACAGTTACACCATGGTACTTTGATGTATTATTCACTAACCACAAGCATTTTAAAAGACAATTCATTCTTAGTAACTTCCTCCCTCTGCCTTTTACAAAAGACCAGTCCTTTGGTGTATATACTATAAAATCCACCCCCACTGTGTTGAAATGCATGATGGGTCTATTTATCATGATGGTTGAATCTGTGCTATATGAAGCTTCATTATTGCTATTGGCTTAGAGGTGGGATGAAATGCCTCAGAGCCTGTCAAGCAAACCCCATGAGAATGCTAAACGCTCATCCACCTTTCCTCCAGCTGCTTTTATGTGATTTGATATGGCATTTCCCATAAACTCTTCAGTTCCTCCTCATTATGTTTGTCTCTGTGCTCAGCATAGGAGAATTATCTCTCTTTGAGCTATCTGTATAGTCTTCATTGTGTACAGGACTAAAATGCCTCTATTGGATGCCCCAATATGAATACAGTGAGGTCCTAAAGTCTTGGACCACTAGTGACAATTTTTAATACCGCTTTTGTCACAAGTTATATAATCAATGCAATATTTATATATTTAAAAAAAGAAATGTTTTGCTTTCAACTGTTTATTTCCAGGTTCAATAGTATTTTGAATCCCAGATTTTCAATTTTGCACCTCATTAAATATCAAACAGACTTAAGCTACCCTTTCCTGTGTTTGGCCTTGTCTGCGATGTAAGTAAGAAGCAATTGGGCTGTTTGTTTACTGGAAGCAATTTGTGGACTGCATTGCAGCTTTTTGGCAGAAAGTGATTTTAAGGCCTGTTGAAAAAAAGGCTAAAAAATTAAACAAATATTAGACATGAGGAGTTATCATTTTCAGCATAAGCATATATCAGAGAGAACAGACAGAAGCTGGGGTTTGGGACAGTGTGAAGGAGGACACATTTTATAAAAAAAAAAAAATTAAATAAAAAAATTAAGTATAGCAGGCCCAAGCATGTTCCTCCTTGACCTTCATGGTGGAGTGCTTTCAATGAACCTGTGTAATTCATCCTAACATTAATTTAGGTGTCGGCAGTTAATTGCTTCGGCTATATGAAAAGCCTCTTATACCGAGCGCCAAAATAGCCAGCTGACACCCGCTCCATTTGGTCAGGGCACTGCCTCAGACTGTCAGTCACGTTAAATATGCCTGCCTCGTCAGACTCAAGAGAGGGATGAGAGACAGACAGAAGGATTAAGGAGGAGAAAGAAGGTGATCTTATACGTTGTACTGAGATCATTTATGGAGAGAGACAGGTCTGTTTTGAGGGTCAATCAAAAAATAGTGATCAACTATATAAATGTGCATAGTTAGGTTAACAAAACAATGATCCATTAAGTTGTTGAACACTTTTAAATGCATTATATTTACAATGAGAATTTGTGTTTTATTTATTTATTTTACATATAAAAGCTCCAGTAACAATATATATATAAATTATTTAATTTTTTTTTTTTTTTTTTTGGAGAAACACCTTTGGTTACCACTGGTAAATGCATCAAATCTGTACACAACTGAAAATTTTACAAATTATCAGAAATACTAGTTCGTGTTCAGTGGTAATTTTTTTTTGTTGAAAATGGTATGCATTATGTTTTTCTGAAGACACATAACAGATACAATCATAACTGTATTATTTAATAATAATAAATAATGTGTTACATTTATATAGCGCTTTTCTAGTTACTCAAAGTGCTTTACATGGAAGTGGGAATCTCCTCAACCATCACCAATGTGCAGCATCCACCTGGATGATGCAACGGCAGCCATATTGCGTCAGCTTACTTAATCAGCTTACTGGTGGAGAGGAGACAGTGATGAAGCCAATCAGTATATATGGAGATGATTAGGAGACCAATGGGCATATTTGGCCAGGATGCAGGGGTTAAACCCCTACTCTTTTTCCCGAAGGATATCCTGGGGTTTTTAATGACCACAGAGAGTCAGGACATCGGTATAACAACTCATCCGAAGGACAGTGCTCTTTGACAGTATAGTGTCCCCATCACTTCACTGGGGCGTTAGGATCCACACAGACCACAGGGTGAGCGCCTCCTGCTGGCCTCACTAACACCTCTTCCAGCAGCGATCTGGTTTTCTCTGGAGTCTCTCATCCAGGTACTGACCAGGCTCAGCCCTGCTTAGCTTCAGTGGGCAACCAGTCTTGGGCTACTGTGTGATATGGCTGTGGGTATTTATGCATAAGTATTGTTATGCTTTAAAAGTTTACAGTTGTATTATGGCCAGTGTGGAAATGCATCACAGCAATTCCACTGTGGTAGAGAATTGCCATATGGCAGCGTTTATATTTTCTGCAAAACTGTGTTAGACGAGGTTGTTCTGTAAACAACGGCATCTAATTATCTAATCAAAGATGCAGCGAAAAATTCTTGCTGTATGATAAATATACAAAAAATGTACTTTGCTGTCTTGGAGAGGAAATCAAATGCCATGTGGCCTAAAAAGAGCTTATTATTCTAAGTCTGAATGTCTATTATTCTAAGTGTTCTTCTAAGTCTGGCTTTTTACTCCCAACAATGCTATTATTCTATAAAGTGAAGAGAAATTATATGTGACTACACTGTACCATAAAGGGGCAAAAGCCAAGACAAAATACTCATGGGAGTTTTTAACCTTCCTTGGTCTCTCCTGTTGTTGACATCAAAGACTCTGCATCCAATTAAACTTTTAAAATTCATATTCATTTAGTAGAATAGCCAACATGGACATGTTGTGTGATATGCTCTCACCTTCAAAAACCAGCATTAAGGATAAAGAAATCTGACTACATGAAATACAGGTTCACTTGAAATAAGAATACTCGTGGTTTGTGTGTAATTTTGTGGCAATTATTGATTTATGGTAATAAATATTGATCATTTCAATATTTCATTATAAGGACAGTTTTGTTTACGGCTAAGCACGAGTAAAAGAGTGAGCAAGCATAGAGAGAGAGATAGACTGAGGGATTGAAAGAGTAGAGAGGAAGGACAGTGATGGGTAGAGGGAACGCAAAGCTCATTGAGATGCAGAGGATATCCAGGCTGCAGGTGCACCCAGCTATTAAATCACAGTTCTCTCTCTCTCTCTCTCTCTCTCTCTCTCTCTCTCCTCTCTCTTCTCTCTCTCTCTCTCTCTCTCTCTCTCTCTCTCTCTCTCTCCTCTCTCTCTCTCTCTCTCTCTCTCTCCTTTCCATCAAATACCTCTCCTTGCTTCTTTTAGCTTTCCTCTGATATAAGAATCATATATTTTGCGGACATAATCGGACATACACATCACGATGATGGCCACATGCCAGTCTTGTCAAAAGAAACCCTGTGCTTGATATTTTGACAAGGGCATGATGTGTACGATGCTTGATCCTTATAGTTAATTATTATTTTTCATTTATTTATATTAGCCAATATAAAATTAATATTAAACATGATTAAAAACAATAAAGTTTATATATGACAATAATTTTTTTAACAATTTAAAAAGTCCCATTTAAAAACTCTTATGCTGCATCTGATTGCTATAGGCTTTCCCTTTTTCTCTGTGTTCCCCTCTCGCTCTTGTTTTTGTGTCTCATATTCAGAGAGAGAAAATAGATTGTGAATGCTGAGAGTGCATCACATGTCATTATGCAAATTAAGAGTTGAAGAATCTCACACGTAATGTGACTTCTTTTCTTTGCAGACTCTTTTGACTTTCTCCTCACTCAAATTTCCAATGTTTATACTTAAATATACTGTGTTATATATAAATAAAATATGCTTTTTATCAGTGACGCACATCATGTCATGCACACATCCATGTTGAATTGGTTATTCCACCCTTCTGTCACCATGGTGACATGAAATTTCCAAAGCTTTTTTGATGGCATTTAGGTGCTCTTTTCATTTATTTTCATATACGACTAATATTATTCAATAATTTATACATTCTTTGCATTATTTTTCTTTTGAATTTATATAAAATATTAATCTGTTCATATATTATGTATATTTGTATATCATAGATATGTGTTATACGCAGTGTTGGGAGTAACGCGTTACAAAAGTAATGCATTACAGTAACATATTACTTTTTGCTGTAACGCAGTAGTGTAAGGCATTACTAATCAATTTTCAGTAATATTTTACTCGGTACATGTCCAGTAAGGCTTGCGTTACAAGTTACAACAGACTTTTAGTTTTAATTGTAAAAAAAAAAAAAAAAAAAAAAAGCCTACACAGCAAGACCGCGAGACAAGCAGGCTAAATTACCTGTTCGTGGTCATTCAATAGCCGCGTGTGGTGTCCAAGTCTGTTGATAAAAACTATATGGCAGCGTCTGATATATTTGTATAGCGATTTATTTTTTACAGGAGTGCCGTGAGGTATGATTTCGGCCTCTGTGCTCGCGCTGGCCAGTGGAGAAGCGGCTAATGGTGAAGATGGCATGAAGAAGACTGTGCATTCGCGAGATGGACGTATGCGCAAAAGGCTATTCGTTCTGTGTTTTCTTTCTAAACAGTTAGGCGATGTTTATGTGGTATTTTTCATGTTTTCATCACGCAATCATGTTTTTGATGCGGTGGTGACGCGTTCATTTGGGGCAGCGGCGCTGCCGATAAAGCACCTAAGAGCTGTCACAAAGAACCGGCAAAAGCAATGATTATGAATATGTCAAATATAGCAAGGAGACATTTTACTTGTTTATTAATAAAGGCAGGATGAAGTTGACGATGCTGACTCGCGATCTTCGCAGTAGGCTAGTGCACCAGAGAGAAATGCACATTTCATTTCATAAGCAGAGAGCAGTCTGTTTTCTTTCGTTTTGAATTGTTCTGTTTTACAAGTAGACATTTCAATATACATATATTTTTCAGGTCCGTGAATAGGCTAACTTATACGCTGAGTTTCGGTTCATTTATGAGTGAATTGTCCTCCGTGTCGTGATTATTTATAATCGTCTGCTATATTTAAAATCCATGCAATTGGTTGATGAAACATAGATTAAAATTAAGATACAATTAATACAAAACGAAATTCACTTTAAAGAAAGGCTTTGTGTCTTCTGTGTAAGGTCTTTGTGAAAGTTTTAAAGCAGTCTTTTAGTGCCGCTTCAGAGCGCTCGCGTCCGTAACGGAGAACTGTCACGTCTGTAACATTGTTTTTTCCTCATAAATGCGAACACGAAAAATAAAATAAAATAAATATTTTATGTTCTGTGGAGAGCCAACCCTTCTTCATCCGATTTGCGCAGTGTAATTCACAAAATTACAACAACAAAAATCGTTGCCTCCTAAAAGTTTAAGATTTTTTTTTGTCACGCATGACTGTCTATTTCCCTAAATATAAAATGCATGTGTAGACTGATATTTTTCTAATGTCTGGACTCCTTTCAGAGAGGAGCCAATGGATAAACAGACGTTTTAATATTTTGGTATTAATGCATTTTCTGAGAATTTATTTTTCAAGTTTTGACAGTAAATGTCATGTCCATAACGCTGGAATTCCCAAATTTTAAATAATTTATTCTTAAGTGTTTTGTGGTGTAGGTCTACGTATTTTATAATGTTAAGTTAACTTCAAATAATACTAATAGTAATTTAAAGATGTGGTAGCATTGGATCTGGTATGGATAACACTGGGAGTTGGAAGGGGTGTGTCGCGATTCTGCAGGTTTGTGGATCTGAGTGTCGCGATTTCGGTTTCATATCGCATATCGTTAAAGCCCTAGTCATTTTAGAATGTTAAGTTCTACTTCTGTATATTTATTTTGGTGAAAGTAACTCAAAAGTAATACAGGAGTAATGTAACGCATTACAATTCTGAGACAGTAATATTGTAAGGTAATGAATTACTTTTAAATAACAGTAACATGTAATATATAATGTATTCCAGTTTGGAAGTAACTTGCACAACACTGGTTATACGTCACTGCATGCATGTGAAAACTCACATCAATGCATAGTATATGGTACATGCATGCACACAGTATCACACTAATCTAATAAAATGGCTTTATATCCACCTTTTATCTTCTGAAGTCTGACAACTGTTTGATGGACCCCATGAAACAAACAAAAAAACTATGGAAGTCAATGGAGCCCATCAAGAATTGATTACTGACCCTTTGCTAACCCCCTTACAAATGTGTTTTACTAATCCTACCTTTCTAGCTTATTATCAGAGAAACTTTTGCTGTTTTATAATGTCTAAGTCTCTGGAGAATCGGTATGTTTGAATTGTTTTTCAGAAGTTATCCAAAAATGTGATACAACAAACTATATAATACTGTACTATATAACAAGGTATCAGAGAGCTAATATGGTATTATAGCATCCAAATTTGCGATTTTAACTAATGCGCACAAAATATCTGTAATAAAATCGGACGTTGTTGCCACCTGGGAAGCCACTATGGCATTTTTTCTTCATCATAAATGATCAAATCAACATTTGAAATCTTGTGCAATGAAATTAGTCCAATTGGATAGTCCAGTGATCAAATCACATCCACTGTTGAGACAGTTTTTTGTTGTGCATCGAGAGATTTATACTGTAAATGTCTTTCCATCATAGTTTATGCACATCTTTTTATCAGATATAACATGTATATGTCTCAATTGAGAGCATACTTTTTTTAAGCATCTTGGCATTTCCATTCAGCTTTTTTCATGCAATATCCCAAAATGTGCATGAAAATAGTTGGATGAAACTGTGAAATACAATGCAAAATACTGGCAAGGACATATACCTTTTAATTTAATGTTACCAACATAACGTTAATTCATGTATGTATTGATTTCAGTGTTCACAGAGACCTCGTTCTTACTGGACATTCAGCCTGAATTAGCAACCGTAACCAAGGAGGCGGAGCTTAGGAAATGATCAAATATTTAAAAACTGTATGTGTCGAACAAAACAAGCCTGGATGGCCTGTGTTGACAATAGACGTGTGACATTTATCCTTTTCCTTGACATCACGAAATGAATACCATTTTTTTTTTATGTATATTCTTCCGGGGGCCATATTTGCAACTCATTGTCACGAAGGGTGACATTTTAAGTTGAAAATCCCTTTTTAGATGCCAACCCGTCTCGTACAGTAGATAATCTTCAGCTGCCATTGTTAAAGGAGCAGTTTTGACATGCCGTCTGCTCTTCTGTCAGAATCTGCCACCAAAACTGTTGTTTACATTCAGCCTTTGACAGTCCATTTCAAAGTGGATTAGGGGATAAGGGCGACCTGAGCGAGTTAATTTCCGTTTGCCGCCATAGTGAAAGGCCCGGGATGATGAGGTTTTTGTCTGAGATTTTGTCTAGAGGGTCATGCTCTTCCCCGTTTTGCTGGGGCAGAATGGAATTAGGGCGGTATGATGGTAGAAATGTGTCAACCGGATAGAGATTCTGCTATTGTGTTTATACCACTAAATATCTGGGGTAAATATAGGCTATATATTAATTTAGTCTGCTTTTAACCAAAGTGATACATTTTGCACTGATGGCACATGCACACTACCACTCAAAAGTTTAAATAATGTTCTTTTGAACTTTCTACTCAATTAATCCTACAAAAATGTATCACCGTTTCCACAAAACTATAAGCAGCGAAGCTGATTGACAATGAGAAATCTTTCCTGAGCAGCAAATCAGCAATTAGAATGATTTCTGAAGCATAATGTGACACTTGAGACTGGAGTAATGGATGCTAAAAATTACATTTTCAAAAATATTTTTAAATATAAAACGGTTATTTTAAATTGTAATAATATTTCACAAACTTTTAAAGAGTAGTGAGCACATTTAACATGCACATTCTTAACCAAATATGCTTAAGCCGACAATTTATGTGGACATGTAAACCCGTTAACCCGTTTTCCTTTATCGCAGTAAAGTCATAAACAGCTTAAGCATAAACCAATCGACACGGCTAGATTTTTGCCCCTTACCCCAATTTCGCCCAAAATGTAAACACATTAATCTGCGTTCTGTCGGCTGTGTGTGACAGGAAAGTGTCCTTACTTACTGCGGATTACAAGTGTGATATGTGACAGGAAAGCGTCCTTACTGCGGATTACAAACATTTTGCGGTAAGGGAGAAGGATACTCTGTCAGAGACACGGATGATTACGTTTTGACGTCACTACTGAGAAATACCCTAATTTATTAATAAAGTCTTGCAAACGCAGTTTACTTCCATTGCTGGGTCATTGGTTTGCATATTAACTGCGACAACCAGTTAATTCAATAGACCTTATTCAGAGCAATGCCATGACAGGTATGAAAGTGAGGTTGTGAGGGATAGAATTACCGTGCTTTCAGTGGCATCTGCTGTATAGCTGTATAAAGCTTGTAGATCACTTATACTTTTCCACATGTCACGTCGTGTGGAGTTTTTTGTCTACTGAAATTCAATTTCTTGAAAAGCGCTTTTTGCAGCGTTTCGTCAGCAGAACAGTCCAAAAACACATTAAATGGTTCAACGGAACTGAATCAACTGAACAACAGCTGAAATGCATCATTTTCCTGTTACCCCTGTAAAGCTGCTTTGAAACAGTCTGTACTGTATAAAGCTCTATGGTGACTTGACTTAAATAACAGTACAACTCGCTGAAGAGATGTATGTCTATCCCTCACAGCCTAAATTTCAGTCCCATAAAAAAAGCTGGCGCTTCTGTGAATAAGGACTATAAACTGATATTTAGAGTTATCAGAATATTGGTGTAACTCATTAATCTGTTATGAATAGGTTGCCTTTGGTCTAAAATGGAGAATAAAAACAAGTTAAAATACCAAATATTTATTAGGTCATACTTTAGGGAACAATTTCTCACTGTTAATTAACTATTAACTACAACTTTTGACTCAAAAAACTCCTAAGTACTGATTGGTTAAGTTAGTAGGTAGTTAAGTGTAGGTATTAGATGGCAGTAAGGGATGTAGAATAAGGTCATGCAGAATAAGGCATTAATATGTGCTTTATACAGTAAGTATAACATCCTAGTAATAAGCAACTTTAATAGTGAGAATTGGACCCTAAACGAAAGTGTTACAGTTTATTATTACAGATAATTATAATATGATTGACAAAGGTTGTTTTTAATATAAACTATTTGTAAATACATTTTAGTACATAAAAAATGAAACCAGTTCAATTTTTCACAATATACAGCTCTCGGCAGCACAGTGAGATACGCAGCCATGCCAAAAGTTATTTTTATGTTTTGCAATATAAACTGATTTAAACATGAATACACTGACAATGTAAATATCAAGTATATAGCAAAGGCCTATAACCGTTATGATACATTAAAGGTGCTCACAAAATACTTGTCATACCTATCAGTGCGCTGTTTACAATACATCTTTGTTTGTGTTATAGGTTAACAGCCAGCTTTCAAAGCACTGTATGCGGCAGCAAATAAAGATCCCTAACACCCACTCTCACACTTTAAAGAATGTAATTTGTGAGCACGAGCTCCTGGATGCACAGATGTAGGTTATCGGGGGTGTATTTTTTACCTGAGCACATTATGCTTTATGCAGTGATGATAGGCTCAAGCGGGCATCGATATGCATCCATGATAATGTTTGTCCTCCGATGAAACCGCATTCACATTTTATATCACCTCAGAGCCGTGTAGCCGGTCCCAGAGCTTCTATATTTTACCCTCGTAAAGGAAACGTGTCAAACGGATCCACAGCTCCCATGTATCCGCCGAGCTCAGGCTCAATCTCGACCAGAAACCACAAGTGTGATTTATATCGTATCAATTCTCAAAGCTACGTTTTATAATTTAATCATTGTCACCGAAGCAATTCACTGGGCTCTGAACCTGAATGTAATTATAAGAATAACTTATCTCAGGTTTGACACGTAAAGCCGGACAGTGCACAGCATGCATGCAATTATTGCTTTGATTAACGTCCATCCTAATCAGTGCACAGACCCGTGGGCTTAAATGTTAGTCAATTAAGGTTCTAAATGACTGACCAAGAGGCCAAATATAGAAACAAAACTGTTTACTGTGGGTCATGTTGTTTACAGGGTTTTAGCACGCCGCGTCTGTCGATATTCTGATAAGCGGAGTTGAGCGGAAGGGTTAGAAGATCTCAATTCTTCTGCCATAATAATCTCGTGCAGATATCAACTCAATCATGAAGTCTTCACACCTGCGGAACTCTGAAACAGCTGTGTGTTTATTTAGTAAGACAAGTAATATAGAAATCCATATTTCATATCCGTGTCATAAATATTTGATAATGACAATCCCTCTGTGTCTGATGCATACTCTACCTCTCATCCGTGTCATCTTCGTCATGCGGAATAAATTAGCCAAAATAATACAATGTCAGAGATGAGGGTTTATCCTTTTATGTTGGGATTTGTATTTGGATTCTTGCTTTGTATTCCGACAGCCATGGAGAAAATAAGAGACGGGCTTCCGAGATTTGAGGGAAGCGGCCAAGAAGGGCCACTGCATAAAGCCTGATAATTCAAGGTAAAAGTGTGGGGAAATGTCACAGCCGGCCTCTGAGGAATATCAATGACTGAGAGATGAAACTACAGACTGAGGCATGAGAGCCAGGCTGTACAACCGTGTGAACAACAGTGATCAATCCTCTCAGTGTCACAACAGACTGGCCCAGCGTGCTTTGTGTTATCATTGACTTGCATTCTGTGCTTTACCATAGGCATGCACAAAGTGGGGACTGTATATCGGGCTTGAATAGTTAGGTGATCATTCAATAAGCTGCACGATTTCTGTTGCATCTGAAGTTCAAGTATCACGTTAAATGGAGCTAAAGATCTGTAATTCTGTGTTTTTGATCAAGGTTCCTTTCATGTATTTCTTGGTCAATTGAGTATAATGGTTCTAATCGTTGCTTTGATGGTGAAGGGTTAGGAGAGGTAGTAGCGTTTTGCGTCACGGCTACGGCTGATGTATACATGTGGAAAATCAAAGGAAATCTGTATGTATGGAGCTGAACTCGCTCTTGTCTGTTTTCCTCAGTCACCTGTCCTATGAACGAGGTGCTGACAGCCTCCACAGGGATAATCCTGAGTCAGTCCCCGGGAAGCAGCCTGCCACACTTCGAGTCCTGTTCCTGGGTGGTGAAGGTGGATTCAGGTTACAACATCACTTTCACTATTGAACACTTTCAGACCAGCAGACAGTTTGACGAGCTGGAGATCTTTGATGGTGAGTGGATTTAGCATAGTTTTTCCTTACGATCTTTTCCTCTGATTCATGTGATGATAATCATATTAAAATGAATAATAAATAGTATTATTATTATGTACACTGCAGTGCAAATGTTTTGGGTTGGTAGGTTTTTATTTTTTAGAAGCCTCTTCTGTTCACCAATGCTGGATTTATTTGATTACAATTACAATAAAATAAATTGTATTGTGAAATATTATTACAATTTAAAATAACTGTTCTATTTGAATATATTTAAAATTGAAATGTATTCCTGTGATGGCAAAGCTGAATTTTCAGCAGCCATTATTCCAGTCTTCAGTTTCACATGATCCTTCAGAAATCATTCTGATTTGGTACATTACTTATTAACAATGTTCAAAACAGTTATTTATGCAGTTATATTTTGTGGAAATTGTTACTTTTTTCAGTATACTATGATAAATAAAAAATTCCAATGAACAGCATTTATAACATTGTAAGAAATAGAAATGGTTCTTTTGAATGAATTATGAATGACTTTTCTGTCACTTTTGATCAGTTTAATGTGTCCTCACTCAAAAGTATGCATTTATTTAAAAAAAAAAAATCTTACTGACCCCAAACTTTTGAATGGTAGTGTATTTCTTATATATACAGTTATTTATAATGGCCCTCATTTATCATTCTTGCGTAGAAACGGGCGTATATGTTGGCGTAAGATTATGCTTACACTCCTCTCACCGCCTGATGTATGAAGCTGTGCGTACCTTTGAAATCCTGGTGTACGCAATACCTGTCCTTGATAAATGCAGCGGCTGAAAACGATCGTCATTAGAATAACACGCCTCTAAATATTCAAGTCTCCGCTTCCCCACGCCCTCATTTTACGCCATGGACACACAGAAGACGGCAAAGAAGAGAAACTTCTCCGACGTGGAGATCAAATGACCTATCACAATGCATTATTTTACAGCACGTGTTTTGAAACAATTAGCATTTAATATCGTATCATGTACAATAGTGATGATGATGTGATGTGGAGTAGCCTACCATTCATTCACATTAATAATTGCATGTCCATTTGTAATATTCTTATTATTATTCGTGTTGGCATTTATGAGGAAAAAACAATGATATGGACATGAGCGCTCTAAAAGCGGCACTAAAATATATTTTAAAACTTTCACAGAGACATCAAACATAAAGCACAAAACCTTTCTTTAAACTGAATTTCGTTTTGTATTAATTGTATCTTAATTTTAATCAATGTTTCGTCAACCAATTAGGCCTACCTGGATTTAACAAATATGAAAGTAAATAGCAGATGATATGAAACGGAGGACGCGTGAACTGAGATCATCTCATAAATGAACCGAAACTCATAAGGTACACTTGCCTCAGACATGTCTACTTTTAAACAGAACAATTCAAAACGAAAGAAAACAGACTGCTCTCTGCTTATGTATAATCTGAAATGTGCATTTCTCTCTGGCGCGTTCACTGCGAAGATCGCGATTCAGCATCTCAACTTCATCTTTGCAGCTGACACAAAGAAAACACTTCTTTATTAATAAACAATTAAAATATCTCCTTGCTATATTTTACATATTCATAATCATTAGCTACTTTTGCCGGTTCTTTGTGACAGATTTTTACAGTGAAGTTTATAATTAGCCTATGTTGTTGTTGTTGTTTTTTTGTCATATGTTTTAGTTTGTCAGCGCATTTTGTGGTGTTAGGAATTGTTTTTCTGCGCATTTCCGCACTAACCCAAACGTGCGTACACCACCTCCTGAGCTGGTGTAGGATTTAAGCGTGCCGTACGCCAACGTCCATATTGATAAATCTCAAAGTCACCGTGGTTTTGGGTGTACGCCAGGTGTAAGCTCGAAATTTGGTGTACGCACTTTTGATAAATGAGGGCCAATGTGTGTGTGTGTGTGTGCGTATATATATATATATATATATATATAAACGTAATAATCATTTATTTTTTTTTGCTGTTTTTGTGATAAGACTGAATCAAGGAACAAACATCATAACAAAACTAGTTCAGACATGGTTTTTGCTCACAAAATCGTTTTTTCTCCTCCTTCCAATATAGTTACTGATACACACCTCACAGGCAGCCTTGTGGTGTTGAACAAGATAGACAGTTGAAGAGAGGCCAAAAGGGATGAACTTTGCTTTTAAACAGTGAAAACCTTTTGTAAAAGGCAAAGGAAATTGCTTTAGCCAACAGGGGTCTGTTCAGAGCCAGTCTTCGGTCAGCAGCTTTTCTGGGGTGAAAGTGAACCCATTTAGACTGAGATTACGAAGTGGATTACAGGTCAGAAGGGTCATCTCACACACATAGAGGCTCATCACATTTTAGACGTCATTAAACTGACCCACAATTATATCTGAGTCATGCAACTTTACAAAGAAAAGAATGACATGAATAAGCCTCCACTTTCCTTATTTCAAAATGTTGCTACATGAATAAAAAAATTACAGTAACCAGCAATATCATCAAATTTAAGTTACATTATTTGAAACATAAGTTAAACATATAAACAAATATAGATTAAGTTTATACACTGCCGTTCAGAAATGTTGGTTCGGTCCAGAAGTCACTTATGGTTTGCATTGATTTGATTTAAAAATATTGTGAAATTAACTGAAAAGATCCGTTTTCTACTCAATTCAACCTAGTCATAATGTATCCTTATAGTTCCTTTAAATAATCATTTATCTAAGCTTAGTTAAAAAGAGTGCAATGAATGAGAAAAATAAAACGTACATTATATGACAGCTGGGTCTCACAGAATGGCATTGTGCTACATGCCTTTTTCTAAGGCTGACAAAGCGACTTTGTGACTCATCTAGGAGCAGTGTGAGCCTCTCCTGAGGGGAGCTGGCTTGCTCCGTGCTGATTACGCTTTCAGCTCCCATTGCGCTACGAAGCAGACTTTGCTTTTCACAACATGCCATAGCCAGCCAGATCACACTGAATCCCTTTACCTCCCTGCAGCTTGACCCAGACACTAACATGACGTCTGGAATAGCCTTTAATACACACACACACACACACACACACCCCTCTGGACTGAATCAGAGTTCAGCTGATCTAAAAGCACCACCGCTGAAGTTTATGGACGGAGCCTGTCAGTCAACATTAGCCATGAGAGGTGTAGAGGCTATGTTGTGACAGAAAACACACCAGTTCTCACTGCTGGTGGTAAACATGTCAATTTGAAGTTTGTAAGATATGTGGCTACTGATAGTGACAGAAAGAGGTACGAGTGGGAACTTTTTTTTTTCTGCCATGATCAGTTGCTCAAAGTAGTGCAAAGGTCAAAGGCTCTGATTTACTAAGATTCCAAGTAATAGACAATAATTTTCTTGTGCAACCTAAAAAAAAACTATAGATAAACCCAGATTTATTTTATTATTGTGGTAATTGTTACAAAATGCTGGTCACTTTTAATTTTTCAAATGTATATTCTATATTATATGTATTATTCTATATAAGGTGATCTAATCAGGGCCACTGCTAAAAATTCACTATACATTTTGGACCTGGTTTACACCAGTTTTTAAGGCTGGTCAACCGAAAATTGGGCCTATAAAACATTTACGATTCTTCCACAATCCTCAGTTTTATATTTTCTGCGAGTGCTTTCAAGTTTGCATATACTGTATGTACTCAAACCTTTAGTAAATCAGAGCCAATATGCATGGAAGGCATTTCTTAAAGGGGTCCCATTATGCTTTTTTTTTAACATGTTTGACATCTTCCTTTAGTGTGTGATGTTGCTGTTTGAGCATTAAATCGATCTGGGGTGCGTTTCCTGAAAGCATCGTTAGCCAACTATGGTCGAAAGTTGGTCGCAATTTCCATTGAACTCTATTGGTAACGACGGAACTTGCGACCATAGTTGGCTAACGATGCTTTCGGGAAACGCACCCCAGCAAAGTTACAAAGCACAAAGTCACTCCAAAGGGAGTTATTCTCTATATCAGTGCGCACTGTTTCTAAACTCCCTGAAACTCCTCGATTGTAGTCTTGAGTTTTCTTCCTAGAACGCACAGATCACAATATTCCTCATTTAAATGATTCCTATCCAAGGCATATTCAAAAAAAGGATCGAGGCCTGGATAAGTTGCAATGATTGTTGAACCTCGTTATGGTAAGGGCCATGCATTTCTGAAACAAGCTAGAAGCAGTTGACCAATCACATCACACTGATTTTTGGAAGGAGGGGCATCATAGAGACTGAAACTAAACAGAATGTTACTGACAGACTGGGAAGAGAGGTGCTGCAACAATGTAAAATATGTGAAAAATAATTCAAGTATGGAAACCTATACCCAAAAACTTTTAGAATCATTGCTTTTAAGATTCAGAATGCCAAACACATATCTGGTCTGAGATGTAATAGTTTTGGACCAGATACATTTTATAACCATATGCTTTGCTTTATTCTGCAGGTCCATCAAGACAGAGTCCACTGCTCATTACTCTGAGTGGGAACTATTCCTCTCCGCTCAGTATTACTAGCTCATCTAACAAGGTTTACCTTCACTGGTCCTTCGATCACACCTCCAGCCACAAGGGCTTTCGAATTCGCTACTCAGGTGAGCATTTCAACACATCGTCTAAATGCATCATCAAAACACATTGTATTTGGAATTCACCAAAAAAGAGTTTACATAAATCAATTTGTTTAATATATTTTTTAAAAAGCAAATCATTTATATCATAGCTTTGTTTTTGTTATTTTGTATTACTTTAGTTCTTCATAGTGCTCAGTGTATTTTTCACAAGCTATGAGTTTACAGTTTGAATTTAAAGAATACCATGAAATAATACTATTGCATCTTCACTATCTGCATGCAAAAACAAACAGTCATAAACACCCATGAACTTACTCATCGGTTTGGCTTCCAAATGACAATCTAACAAATAAAATATGGCTTCCTGACTGCCTGAAAGTTTATGACAACTTACTGTTACTTACTTACCAATTATGACTCCCCGCTGCAAAAACAGAATTACGTACGAAATACTGCCACAAGCTATCAAGACCTGATTGCACAGTTTCATGAGCAATGGCGTAATTCTAAATGAGTTATTACCCTATAAATATTTAAAAAGTTTCCGTATGCTCCTAATCATTAGCGTTTCAGAAGAATGACTAATCACCTCTTTGTCTGGCTCATCAGGGTCCCTTCTCTCGGCATCAGCTTGTTTGGCTTTTTCCGCTCCCTCCTCGCATGATGGATTTTTGATATAGGGCTCTGTGACAGTCTGGGTTAGCAGCAGCAGCACACCTAGGTTTTCCTCCTCAATATGGTTTCCCTTCTGTAGCGATACCTTGGTGGGACAAAAACAGATGGTGGGACAGACTCAAAGCTTTGTTCGGTTTTCTTTCTCAGTCCATCTTTTATCTCCACAGGCTGTTACTTCATCAACTGGAGCAGCTCCTTACACTTTGTTTCTCTTTTCATTTTACTTTTTAATTCTTGACCTTTTCTTCCCACCATCACATGTGTGAGGTTTGCCGAAAGACTCAAGAAACAGTGCAGGTTAAAGGTTGAAAATTGATGGCTTTAACCATGAAAGGTTGTTTACATTGTGACTTTCTTAAATGCAAAGCTTGGGCTCTCAACTGGGTAAGGCAGACTTTATGAAATAATTTAGCGGGAAGGCTAAATTTCCACTAAGCCTTCTCTTACAGGCAGACCTCTGTGACCAACAATCAATAGCAGTCTTTTTAGCCATTTAGAGGGCAGCACCTGCTCTATTACATGAGAGGTGTGACGCACAAAACAAAACCGGTCCGCAGCACTCTGAGCCATTTAAACCATTAGTGGAGGTTTTATTCAAAGTTTTACTACAGGTATGTGATGTGTAAACTTCTAGATTTGTCCATTATCTATAATATTCACTGTCAGTGCTAATGGATGAGAGGCTGGAAACATTTTATGTTTCAGTGGTTTGATCATTAGAAAGATTTGTGTCTTGTAAAAGTTGAGAGTTGCCCTTGCATTACTGTTATCTTTATTTATTTATTTTTCATTGTCCTACAGTGAGTTAGCTTTCACTTTTAACATTTTCTGTGAAGAGCTAAAGTCATATTAAACGTTTCTCACAGTTTCCCTCCTGTGTCGATGAACATATTCTTTTTTGGAAAGAAATGTATACTTTTATTCTGGGGGGACACATAAATTGATTAAAAGTGGCAGTAAAGACATTTCAGTTTCAAATAAAATATGTTCTTGAAGTCCTGAATCCTAGAAGAAAATTATCACAGTTTCCACTAAAAGATTAAGCAGCACAACTGTTTTTAACATTGATACCAATCAGAAATGTTTCTTGTGCAGCAAATCAGCATATTATAATGATTTCTGAAGGATCATGTGACACTGAACAGACTGGAGTAATGATGCTGAAAATTCAGATTTGCAAGCCCAAGATTACATTACACAGTAAATATATTAAAATAGAAAACAGTTCAATTGCAATAATATTTCACAACATTAGTGTTGTACTAAATTTTTGATCAAATGAATGCAGTCTTGGTGAGCATAAGAGACTACTTTAAAAAAAAACATTACTGTTCTAAAGTTTGGGGTTGGTAGATTTTTTATATTCTGCAAGTGATAATTGGCAGCTTTTGGGAATACACTAGCATAGAGATGATTTTAACTCACAGCATGCTGTAAAAACACATTCATCTTTATGGATTGTTAACATAGGACACATTCTTACTTTCTAACTGTACCATTGACATGTTTTACATGGGCATCTTTGACTTTTGCATAATATAGTCTAATGCCATCAGCGCAATGTATTTAATATAACTTTAATGTAGCTATAGTTAACAGCTGTTCAGCTTTGAAAAACACATCTTGAGACCCCTTGGTTCTATTCCATTTTATTGCCGTTTATTGCCATCTAGCTGTTTTCAATGCCAGAATGTGTCCTGTGTGAGCGCTACCTTACTCTCCTAAAGGAAATTATCATTGCTAGGCATTGTGTTGGACTGAAATTAGCATTGTTGTAATGGAATTTAAATGGAAGTTCGGTAAGAGCTTGTTCATCTAATCCTGTCATTGGCAACACAAGGGCATATACATAAGAGGCTGCTTACACTGCAGAAAATCATTTTCTTAATCAGTACTTTTGTCTCATCCTTTATAATGTGTGTCTTGAATAGATTGTGAAATAATTTCCTGTGCAATTTGGCTTCTCAAGTTAACTTTTCTTTTTTAAGGGCAACAAAAATACTTGCAGCCTTCCTCACTCCCATGACATTTTTTTCCGAAAACCTCCAGTAATCTTACACTAATTAACTTACATTAATCAAATAGTCCGAAGGGGCAACTTCCTCAAGCCCCTGTATTAGGGCCATCAAGCAAAATCTGTTTACCTGTATTACTGAAGGATTATATGGACATGTGAACTCGTGAAACAGAGAGGACTTTAATGTGGTCATAGTGATTAATAATGCGACAAATTGCATTCCTGCCCCATTTCCTCCATACCTCCTTTTATATTATGCTGGTATCATTACCGTCATTCCTTTTCTTGTTTAGTTTGCAATGAGAACATTCCTACTAAGATCTGATCTCAGGTCCTCTTGCCACAGGATAGAATGTGGCCTGGATTGCATATGCCAAACAGCATAACTTTGTATAATAACTCTGGTTGTATATCGAAATTACCGTTTAGGCCAGCAAACTGTACACAAAACGATTTTTTGTTTCAAATCCATCATTTATGACCTTCCACAAGTTCCGACAATTCAATGCCATGCATCTTTTTTAATCAGCCCTCAGCTCTCAGCTGCATTAATATCTGCTATTTCCAGTAAACAGGAAGAGGAATTGAAAACCAATAAAATACGCACTGGAGCAGGAGTTTCACAGATGGATGCGTTTTTGACTTCTGGCTGTGTTTAAATCTGTATGTTCTACAGCGACGTACTGCAGTACTCCGGACCCTCCTGTGAACGGCTCGGTACACAGCCTGACGGGCACGAAGCTGGGCAGTACCTTGCGCTTTCAGCTGCGACCGGGGCTTCAACCTGATTGGCCAGACCACCGCCACCTGCACCCGCACCCCACAGGGCATCCACCAATGGAACGCTCCAGTGCCGCTTTGCCAAGGTGAGTCTGAAAATCTTGTCCAAAACACCTTGGACAAAGTCTGGAGGCGATTATCCACCTCTCCTCCCTCCTCAATGAACTCTCTCTCTCTGCAAAAGACCAGCGCATCCGTGGCTAATTCTGTATTCCATCAATGTTTAGGGCTTGGCTGCATCTGTCAAATTGTTCATCACAATAAATGGGTTAGCCAGGAGCCATAGCTGCGAGACTATTGCTAATGTGCTGTCCGAGGGGAGAGTCTCTTCAAAAAGAGGCAGTTATCATCCACTAAAGCAGGGGCCTCCACGGGGTCCACTGTTTCGCAGTCTCAGAAGTGTTGGTTTTATCACCACTTCCTGACTAACAAAGGCCTCACCTGTGAGCGGGGTGGATTTCTATTTGACAGGGACGGTGTGAGATGCCTTAGGCCGAGAGCCAGAGCACTCCTCTGCTCTATTGAACACACTGAAAGGTCTTTTTCATATTGGGAGGTGGGAGTTTACTCGGGATTTATTGAAAGTTGACTTGTATGGATATTAAATCCATTATGTATCAGTCCTTTTGAAAGATAATGACTGGCAAGACTAGAGATGACAATAGAGGATAGTGTAGTTACTGATCTGGGCTTGTCATCAAAAGTTTGAAGGTTCACACAAACAAGCCAATCATGAAACTTGGAAGACACTTCATCCCAGGTTGATCCAGGGCGAATGTTCCTGTAAATGTAAATTACATTGGATAGAAGTTCTAGCTAAATGACATATTAAGATATTAGAGGAGGCAGATCTATGACCATTCAAACTTAAATCAGTAATGTGGTGCCAAAAAGTACATTGGGTGATAAAAATGCCAAACCAAGTGTCATCTGCAAAAACATGGTACTACTATTTTATTTAGTAACACCTTATCTTAAGGTGGCATAGTTAAATGGTACTACACTTACTATAGTAATAACAGTAAATTATACATAATTACAAGTAACTAACCCTAAACCAAGTACTTATTTGAGTAAGTATAATGTAACTACGTTACCTAATTAGCCCTTTATTTTATGCTGTATTTATGTTATTTGTTTTGTTTTCTCTGTTTGCTTATAGTTTGTATTATGTTTATTTTTTAATAAATGATAGTTTGTTTGAAAAATTGTATTACATTATTTGATAAAATGCAAAACCAAGCATCATCTGCAAACAAATGGTATTACTATTTTTTTATATATTTGCTTTTTATATAATATATTTATAAATGTATCCATTTATAAATGTCATTTGGTTCAATGTGTTACCATCTAGGACATTGGCATTCCTATATTTAAGTGTGGCTGAAGTGTGGGGCTGCAGAGAGTGTTTAGGACTCTCTGATGGCTGTTTCCTTTAGCCCATGTCCAGATGTAATCCACATCTTAGATTGTGCCTGTTGATTTCTAGCTGCTCTTGTTTACATTCCCAGAACCGCTGCAAGCTTGTGTTTGCAGAGTCGCAATGCTGCTATTGGAGTGTTCGCTGAGTGTGTTTACACTGAGTATTCTCTGAAGTATGACGGCAAAAAGAAATAGCCAGTTTTCTTGGGGTTTTGTGAGTCCGTTTTGAGTTAAGATTTAAATCTTTCTCTCCTTCACAGTTGTTTCCTGTGGGATGCCCATTGCTCCAGTGAATGGCACTGTCATCGGGCAGCACTTCACTCTCGGCTCTAGAGTCACATTCTCTTGTAATCCTGGTTTCCGATTGGCCAACGCTCAGCCAGTGTCAACACTTTGCCAAGAGTCTGGGAGGTGGAGCACAATGGAGACCCGCCCTCGCTGCGTCCGTGAGTTCATGAGTGGAACCATCAGTTTAAAATCGGTTTATGTTCTTATTTACGTAAAAGACAGATAAAAAGATTAAATGTCTATTATCTTTCGACTATTTGAAATTCATGAAAATATTTGAATAGAGAAATAGAGTTGAATCTAAAAGTCTTGGGCGACATTCCCAATCTTGACTTAAAAATTTAGTTTAAACATGGAAATAAATGTGCAAATTTTGATTAAGATTAACTTTGGTCCTCCAGCTGTGACCTGCCCTGACATCGGCCACTCCGCGGTGGATCACGGGAGGTGGAGGCTTATTTATGGCATGCAGAATAAATATGAGGCCATGATGATGCTGACCTGTGACCCTGGATACTTCTACAAGGGTCAAAGGGTCATCCGCTGTCAAGCTAACGGCACCTGGGATTACCCTGAGCCGAGACCATCCTGTGAAAGTGAGTGCCATATCAAGACATGCTTCGAGTATTTTCAAATTATGATTTTATTTAGGATAAGTGGTTTGTGGAATGGATGGATGGATTAATTTTTAGAAATGATTTTTTTTTTAAGATTTGATTGAAAACCCCAGAACTAGTATGTCATGATTTAATTTGCAAAAGTCAATCTACATACCAAGTAAAGCCTGAAAAAGGGCAATTTCAGTACTTTAAAATGAATGTCCTGTATTAAAAATTCCAATATGTCTTGCACTCAGAATTCCAAAAAAATTAAATTACTCTTCATCTGAATGTACCTAGTCATTTCCTGTGGTGACCTTGGAACCCCACCGAATGGGAATAAGATAGGAACATTAACAGTGTACGGAGCGACTGCCATCTTTTCCTGTAACACGGGTTATACTCTGGTGGGCTCCAGAGTGAGAGAGTGCATGTCCAATGGCCTGTGGAGTGGAGCTGAGTCCAGTGTCTTGGTGAGTGTTTTCACTTCCCTTATGGGTAAATTAGATTTGTTAATCAGTAAATAGAGAAAATGTAGCCCATATGTCCTCTAGGTGAACGTGATTTCACCAAGTACAACATGTTCCTGGATCAACATCTTTGTTGATCGTAAAACAACAATCCAATCAACCAATTAGATTTTAGGGATAAGTTCACAGTTTGTCAAGTTTAGGCTTAAAACCAAGGTTAGGTGCTTCTACATCAGTGTTATTCACCTATCATTTCCTCTGATTTTAGGGATAAGTTATGAGTAGGGATAGGAATGCTGTTCCAGGATCAACATCTTTGTTGATCCTGGAACGACTTTCCAATCAAGCAATCAGATTTGAGGGACAAGTTTACAGTTTATGTCAAGTTTAGGCTTAGAACCAGGGTGAAGTACTTAAACATCAGTGTTATTCACCTATCATTACCCTCTGATTTTATGGAAAAGGTAGGGTTAGGTCTAGGGGTAGGGATTGGATAAGGACTACATTTTGGGACAGGAATGTTGATCCAGGATTAACAGGATCAACAAAATATGTTGATCCAAGAACATGTCTTACTGGCAAAATCACAGTGACCAAAATCACAGCACATGCTTTTTATGAGCATTTGCAATGTTTTTCTTCAACAGCTGGACACTGTGGCTCACCAGAGCCTATTGTGAACGGCCAGATCATTGGTGAGAACTACAACTACAGAGGCAGTGTTGTTTACCAGTGTAATCCTGGATTCCGACTCATCGGCGTGTCAGTTCGCATCTGTGAGCAGGACCACCGCTGGTCCGGAAAGACTCCCGTTTGTGTCCGTAAGTTGCAGCAACTATCTGATTTGAGGTCTTAGTTTTATGCCTCTAAGGAATTAAATAATCATTTTAATGGCATTAATATGTTGCTCTGATGTTCTGTAGCTATCACCTGTGGACATCCAGGCACCCCTGCTAATGGTGTGACTCAGGGAACGCAGTTTAACCTGAATGACATTGTGCGTTTCGCCTGCAACCCAGGTTATGTTCTACAGGGTGCGATCAATTCTCACTGTCAGCCCAATGGCCAGTGGAGCAACACTCTACCCAATGTAAAAGTAAGTCTTAAGGGTGTGTTGTGTGTGTGTGTGTGTGTGTGTGTGTGTGTGTGTGGTGTGTGTGTGTGTGGTGTGTGTGTGTGTGTGTGTGTGTGTGTGTGTGTGGTGTGTGTGTGTGGTGTGTGTGTGTGTGTGTGTGTGTGTGTGTGGTGTGTGTGTGTGTGTGTGTGTGGTGGGTGGTTGAGGGTTTCAGTGGGAGTTAGGGAGTTTGAATAGTGCTGTGTCACTTTAAAATAACTTGACTTTCTCTATTCAACTCAGTTCTATAACTCCGCATGGTGTAGAACAAGAGTACATATTCTAATATATCTTAACTGAAAAATAACAGAAGTTCAACTTCCAAGGATAACAGCATTTAAAGGGTTTAAAATAAGGAAGGTATGGGTTTACATTAAAAGACTTAGCATTGAATTTTTGCGTCAAATCTTGCTTCCATTGTTTTCTATTGTCAATAGTGTAGCAATGTATGAACCAAGCTGCTTTCTATTGGTCAACACGGCAAATCCTGTTGACCAACTTGGATCCATTGCGAAATCTCCTTGAGGAAATTATTCGCTTTCAAATGACTGGGTTTTACTTTAAAAATTCACCAAACAACGGTAATGTGACCCGTCCGTACCTCTTATTGACTCAAAAACTATTACCATAGCTCCATCCAATGACAATATATGTAAATATATGTGTATAATTAGAAAAGTTTATTTTTATATACAGTATCTCACAAAAGTGAGTACACCCCTCACATTTCAGCAAACATTTTAGTATATCTTCTCAAGGGACAATACTATAGAAATGAAACTTGGATATATGTTAGAGTAGTCAATGTGCTGCTTGTATAGCAGTATATATTTACCATCCTCTGAAAATTACTCAACACACAGCCATTATTGTCAAAATAACTGGCAACAAAAGTGAGTACACCCCAAATGAACATGTCAAATCTGTGTCCAAAGTATCAATATTTTGTGTGAGCACCATTGTTATCTTATCTAGCATTGCCTTAGACCTCCTGGTCATGGAATTCACCAGAGCTGCACAGGTTGTTGTTGGGATCCTTTTCCACTCCATAATGACATCACGGAGCTGCTGGATGTTAGACACACAGTGCTTCTCCACCTTCTGCTTGAGGATTCCCCACAGGTGCTCAACAGGGTTCAGGTCTGGAGACATACTTGGCCACTCCATCACCTTCACCTTCAGCTTCCTCACCAAGGCAGTTGTCATCTTGGCGGTGTGTTTGGGGTCGTTATCATGCCGTTCGGCCTAGTTTCTGAAGGGAGTGCATCACGTTCTGCTTCAGAATGTCACAGTACATGTTGGAATCCATGTTTCTCTAAATGAAGCGCAGCTCCCCAGTACCAGCAGCAATCATGCAGCCCCAGACCATGATGCTACTACCTTTTTGAAGCCAGCTTGTGCCTGACGCACAGCATGAGGACTCAACTTCTTTGATTGACCCTTGCTGTTCCGAGTGGAACCTGTCTTGTAAAACCTCTGTATGACCCTGGCCTGTAATGTAACTCAGTTCAGGGTGTTACTAATCTTCTTATAGCCTAGGCCATCTTTGTGGAGAGCAACAATTCTAATTCTAAAATCCTTAGAGAGTTATTTGCCATGAGGTGCCATGTTGAACACCCAGTGGTCAGTATGCGAGAATTGTATTAGAGCAGTTACAATTTGTGCTTTGAGTACAAGATACACAAATTTGTATGGTCCTGTCAAGCAGACAAAAACATGAACATGATGAATAGGACATATGGTGTTGCATGGTTAAACGACGTACTGCTATTATCACATACATAGGGTGTACTAACTTTTGTTGCTGTATGTTGAGTTATTTTCAAAGAACAGTAAATATATACTGCTATACAAGCTGCACATTGACTATTCTAAAATATATCCAAGTTTCATTTCTATTGTATTGTCCCTTGAGAAGATATACTAAATATATATAAAAGAAAAAAAGAGAAAAAAAACACAAATTGTAAATATATAACATCGCTCTGATCGATCTGATTTACCTTGAACCTTTAAAGTTGCATTAATCATCCCCTCAATCATTCCCTCTCTTTAGATTGTAAATGTGTGTTTACTCTGACTGAGGAAGTTGAAGTGGTCTGATCATATCAGCCACGGTCTCCTCTCCATCATGGTGTATCATTAGCACAGAGCGTGGGAAGACGCCCGTTTAATGGCACAAAAGGAGCTGGTAAAAAATGCTATGAGCTCCGAGCTGCATCAATAATTTAGTAGGCCTCTGCACAGCCCTGCTAATCAGCACCAATTTGTGTCGGAGCGAGCCACTTCTGTCTCCAAAATGGCCTTCTAAACCACACAGATAAGTTGAATAGACTTAGATCTGCAGATAATTGAACCACCTCTCCTCAAAAATTGCCACTGGCCAGCGGGAGCATCAATTTTAATATCAAATTATGGCCAAGCACTAAAAGCAGATTGTTTTCCTTTGTTCTTTTCTTTTTATTGATTTTATTTGTGTATTTATTTCTAACAGCTAATAGCATTTTAGTTAAAAATCAAACTAGTGTTTTTAAGTTATAAATGGTGGCTTCATAGAAATGGCTTTGGCAGGCTCTGTTAAGAGCTATTAAAGGCATTAGCATACATTACTACCCTGGAAAGTCTAATTCTGTTGACAAGCTGTCCCTAACGGAGAGATTGTAAGAGAATGTTGCTGGCTTCAAATGGCAAAAGGGACACTCTGGAGTCAAATAATGAAGCCTGTCCTCTTCATTTGGCTTCACTGTTTCCCCATAATTGCACATAAAATGTCACCAGAAGTGTGTTCAACTTAATTCGTTAGAATCAGTTTAACATAATAGCCCATCTTTTGCCTTGGCTTGCTCAATTGCACTTGCACTGTTATGTACTTTTTGTTTTCTTCTAGTATGTGAATGAATATGAATTACTGCTGATTTCTTCTTTAGGTCCATCATGCCCTTTTGTCCTTATGTGTTCTCGTTCTCTGCCTCTTTTAGGCTTATAACTAACACACCACCGCTTTCTCTTCTCTCTGTAAGCCCAGTTCATGTCCTCATGTTCATGTATATATGTAAATACTTTCTATATCTCCTGTACAGTAAGTCCCGTAAAGATGCTCTAAGCGATGTCACACGTTTTTAGGCCAAAACATTTTTTGTCACATACAGCAAACATCTCCTCACTGTCCGCTAGCTGCCTGTCCCCTGAACACACTGTAAAAAAAAATGCGGTCTCTTCAGACAGCCCGGGCTCCACAAATGGCAACAAAAACAAACTGGGCTAACCCGCACCACAAAACGTAACAAACTGTTCCAGCCAATAACCGACAAGAAGGATTTGGGGGCCGGGTTTGGGGGGTTAGTGCGCAGATGATGAGGAGGAGGGTCTTGCTAGCATCCGTTTTGTTTGACAATACTTTAAACGTCAACAAGAAGAGACGTCACCCGCTTAGAGCACCTTTAAATATCACCAAGATAGTTCCACCAAGATAGAAATGTACCCTAATGGGGGTCGCACACCGGACGAGAAGCGTTGCGTCATGCAGGGCCACATCTTTAAAATTCAAACACATTATTCTCTGAGTGTACACACCGGCGGCACGGCACCATTCGGCATCTGTCCACGGCGCCCAGCAACGGCTTAGGAGCTTGTTCAAAATCCTGCTGCGCCACAGATTGTATACCGCTATACTGCATTTACATCGTTTTTACATAGTTTTATTTTAAATAAATGTACCTAGTTTATATTAAATTTACATGTATTTGTCTCAAATCGTCATTAATGTATATACTGACTTCACCCTGTGCTGCAATAAACATTTAGTTTTACATTAATTTACAGAAATCAGCTGCTTGAATGAAAATGGCTGATGTTATCGGATTTCCAGGTGATATTCTCAATTCATTCAGTTAACGGATGCTCTGAGGTAAAGTGTTCAGACTGTAGACTTAGCAACGATTGTATTTAATTGTACAGTACAATCATAACAGTACAGACATTATCTTATTTCCATAATGTCCTTAAACATAACAATATTGCTAGCCATAAACTGAGAAAGTGTGCGTCTGGTGTGTGATGCCTCGAGTTGTCCTAGACGTGTGTGACCCCCTTAAAGTATTATTTTGTAAAAAAGTTTACTGACCCCAATCTTTCAAATGGCAGTTTATTTCTCAACAGTATTCATCATATTTCTCTTTTTTCTTTATTTTTTCTTTCTTCTTTCTTTCCCGCTTTCTCTCGCCCACTCTAGTTGTGAACTGCACTGATCCGGGACATGTGGAAAATGGTGTCAGACAGGTCCTGCCCAGCGGGCCTCATCGTTACAGTTTCCAGACCGTAGTTTCTTACAACTGTAACCCTGGATACTACCTGCTGGGCACCAGCACTCTGAGCTGTCAGGGAGATGGCACATGGGACCGCTCCCTACCCAAGTGCCTCTGTGAGTCATCTTAGTCTGATAAACCATCACTCAAATAATTCCATAACCTGCTTTACTCGGATGTGTTTATACATGTGATCTGACATTGTGCACTCTGGGTAAGGTTTGCCTGTTTTTCTGTGTGCCGCAGTGATTCTGTGTGATCGTCCCAGCATGCCTCCGTATGCACAGATCTCGGGGGACAGGCGCACCGTGGGCTCTGTTATCCGCTTCAGCTGCATCGGCCAGCGCACCATTGTGGGCAATACCACCCGCATGTGCCAGCTGGATAGCCAATGGAGCGGCTCCCTGCCACATTGCTCTGGTACTCTAAATCTTTTCTCTACTCAACATGCATATTTATCCACACAATTACAATTTTGCTTAATGGTTTACATGCTCCTTGCATCATCTACGTTTTTATCATATTTTTATTTATTTAGTACCTTATTATGAAACTATTATTTTAGAAATATATTTAACTATATTATTTTTATATTCACACCAACGAGTCTACCTACTATTATTTCAAAACATCTTTAGACACTATTTTGTCCTGAGCAGTGAAACTGACAAAAATCCTTCAGGTATTGCAAGATCTTTGGTTTCCCAGCATGCTCCGCACATTTGAGCTCTTCTTCGCTGTGACAATATGATGTTGAGATCAAGCTTTACCACCCAGGAAAGCAAGCACTTACCACAACTATTACAAAGGGTACAAACAGTTACTGATGTTCAAACATGCAGTGATATTAAGAAGGCTATGAAAACTTTTGAACAGGATAATTTGTGTAAATTGAGTTAAATATCTTTTCTTATGGAGTATATGCAAATATGTTATGCAGTGTCTTCAGGGCAAGTTTTTTCTCTTTAAGGAAACCGTTTTTTCCTCATATTTAACACTTTTATGTTTTTGTAAATATGAAACAGAAGCACAGATTCTCTCACAAGGGAATATGCACTTGAAAAGAAGTGAATATTTTTCCAAAGTTTATACATTTAAATGTATATAGGCAAGGCAAAGGCTCCGTTTTTCACATTTGAGATGACACCATCTCTGAGGTCTTGTAAGCGTGTGAGATCATGAATCAATGGCTTCAGGATTACAGCTCAGATCAGTGGGTGGTAAAACAATATTGCCATCAATGCATCGTCCGGAAGGGCGACGAGTGTGCACCCCCTCCCATAAACTGCTTTAATCTTCTCATATTGGGCTTGGCGACACAGACTCCCACATGCCTGCCAGGTAATGAGCTGCCCTGCTCCACTATAAACACATCAGACCATTGCAACCCTCAGATATGCCAGAAGAGCTTCATCCCTGGCTGTAAAACCACTGACAGGTTTATGTCACAATTCATAACATTCACATTTCTCAAAAGATTGCAGTTTTTTTTCTGCCAGCTGTCAAAAAGTGCATTAGGCTTCTTTCTTTTTTTTTTTTTTGCAAAAGTCTGCACATCTAGTGGTTAATAACTGGCCTGTCAGTGTGAGTTTCTTAAAATGATATGCTGTATATAAATAGTAGTAATTCTTTAATATTTACTTTGCCCTTCACCAGAACACTCACCATTCATATTGAATTAGTGATTGTTTGTTGAGCATTACCAGAGGATATAGGGGGAAATAGAAACATCATTTGTAAATGCATCAGTGGATCAAAATAAGAGGATTTACTGAAGAACATCATGGAGTGCACACGTCGGCATTATGAGCGGTAAAATTAAGGGAAATTTTCTGCCCCTGGTGCTTTCTTATCCAAAGTAAATTATCACCTAAACCAAGCCACTGTGATGCCTCTTTTTCATCTCCTATGCCAGGTCTACCACTGAGAGTTGTTCAATAAATATGAATGAAATTACTCATCATCTTGTGTAAATCTCAGTTAACCTCTTTAAATAAAAAACTAATGTAATAGAGAGCAAGTCTGAATGTCCTGCGGGGTATCTAGATTGTAGTTTTCCATTCATTCTCTGTCAAAGTAACTATATTGGACTAGTTTGAGGGTATTTTTTATTGTACATGGACATTAAACCAAGAGTTTAAACTCGTGGTACTTCAGGTGTATAGACAACTCTGTTGATTGTAATAGGAGCAATTTAGTTTGAGTTGTGTCCATTGGTTATGCAAGCCATGTCCAAAAACCTTCCCTTATCCCAGTATTGTCCATTGAGGACAATATATTTTTATTTTATTTTTTATATGTGATTTTCAGTTTTGTTTTTCTTTTCTTTTGTCTTTTTTTCTTTTCTTTTTTTGCTATTTGATTTCATTTTTCAAAATATTAATATAAATGTGCACTTTTTAAGGCCAAACCAAAATGAAAAAAGTGAAAATTGATGTTGCAGGCTCGATGTAGGGATATACCTATTGTTAACACTGCCATATGAAACTATGTCACAGGTTTGAGACACCGACTGTACACATAAGAACATGAGTCCAAGTGCTCATTAGTCTTCATATGTGTGTTGTTTCAGGGGATTCTGCCGGTTTATGTGGAGACCCTGGCATTCCCGTGCACGGGATCCGTCTGGGAGAGGAGTTCTCCGTAGGGAGCGTTGTACGATTCAGCTGTGAGCCCGGCTACATTCTGAAGGGGTCCTCTGAACGGACCTGCCTGGCTAACGGGAGCTGGGTGGGCATCCAGCCTGAATGCCATGGTAAGAAAAAGGAAACCTGGGTTTTTGCAGAAGAATGTGGATGAAAACGCATGATTAATTGCTTCTGCCTCCGGAAGATTCTGCTTTACCCAAAATTGTAGCCTATGCAAATTTCTCAGACAGCAAGTTATTTGATTCTTCACACAAATTCCCTTGTGTTTTAGCTTTGTGCAAAACAGGAGAGGGAGTTGGAGACAGACAGACAGACTGAGATAGAAAGTGGTTGATGAGAAGTTATTTTCATCTAGATTGTTCCCGTCTGTTCTCTGCTGTAGCTTTAAAGTGGCTCAGTATACCCGGGGTGTACACATGTTACACTTCCACATGTACCGTGTTTTCTTTTTCCCAACATGCTGAACGCTATCCAGTCAGGTTGCCCAGACGACTGTGCCGACCCTGTTGGTCCCCTGGACACTGTGTTGCTGTGTCCGCACTCTTTGCTTCTCTCTTAAATAGCATTATTATTCTGCTCGTGTTGGTTTGTGTAAAGTGCCTGCGGAGTCAGGGTGACATCCCAAAGAAAGGCATGTCAGAGAAGCAGAAAACCCAGGTTAACCCTCTGAGCCCGACGGCATCGTCGACGACGCCAAAAATCAGCTCCGAGAAATTATGATATAACTCGCTGACAGTTTTATCGATTTTCTTACCGTTTTTTCCAGCAGAAAGCTAACGAGCTAGCCATCACGGGGGTGTCTTTGGTGTCTTTCTAGCCTTTACAGAAGGTTTTCTATCCAGCCTGGAACTTGTGCATACTTTCGGAGTTTTTCAGCAATAAATCCAAACGTTTATATCCAACTTTGATACACTTGCAGTCCATAATTTATAAATATTCCGTCATATTTGCCGCTAGCTCGATGCTAGCTGCCATTTTGGATATCCACGTGATGGTTTTTGACCAATTACAGGCTGATCCGTCGTAAACATTGGGTGCGTCTTTGTCATGACGCACCATAGACTGACGCACGCACGAACCAAGTGGAGAGCATGGTGGAGAGAGAGAGAGTGAGAGACGCAGGTTTCACAGAGAATCACAGAGAAATGGATCTAAATCGAGCGCTGAATAATGGATTTTCAGGAGAACAGAGCTTTTTGACAGATGAGGAACTAGATTACCAGGATAGACCCAGCTGAAGTGCCATTTATTTATTTACTGTAAAAAAGTATTATAGAAGTATAAATGTAGTATAAAAGTATAAAAAGTATAGAATAAATAAAATAATAAATAAAATAAATAAAATATAAATGCAAAGCCTGTGATGTGGCCCTCTTTGTGATTGCTGATAGGAACTGTTTTGAGGCTTGGCACCAGTGAATTTCATGAAAACGCCTGGACTTCTTTTGGAAAAATGTAAATAGTTTTGGTTCTGTACAAGTTATAATGTTTATTCCTGTGCTCCAGGACTCCAAAGACATGAACAAACTGTTTTCCAGAGGAAATTTGCTTAGCTTTTATTTATTTGTGTGTGATTTCCATAAATATTTGAGTGATTCAATTTCCGATTTATTTTTTCATTTGTCTTTATGGTCCCATAACTTATTTTACATTCAGGTGACATCAATGTAACACAAATATGCTGAAAGTTCAATTTGTCCTGAAAAAAAAGAGGTGTGTCAATTGTCTGTGCACAAAAGGGTTGATGTTTTACAAGCTTTTTTAGTTAATAACACCAGACGGAAAATTTATTGTAAAAATACCCTTAGGTCTCTGAGGGTTAATTACCCGTGTGGAGATGCCTGCCATTTTTCTTACTCCACTTTTTTAACACCAGCCATTTGTTTCATCTCACATCTTGTTAACAGTCACCCCTAAACATTTGCGATATTTTTAGTTTTGCATCTCCTACAAAGCACACTGTCATCTGAATCCATTCCTACCTCCCAAATGCCTGCGGGTTGTGCGTTTGAAATGTGTGTGTGTCTAAGTTTGTGTTTCTCTATTGATTTGACCCTTGGGCTATTGTTATCCATGCCAGTTCAGCAAACTGTGGTGGCTTAAAAGGTGGATTCTCAGAAAATGCCAACGTTTCAAGAGAGAAAATCAATAACAGCCTAAACCCCCTCTCATAAATTTACATCCTGAACACACCATAAAAACCTTATTGTCTTAGTGCAAGGGGAGATCAAGAAGACTTTTTTTATTTTTTCATTTATGTCCTCATCACAAATGTTTGATGTCCCAGAATTCACTTATATGAGGAAATTGGCCATTCTTTTCAGAATAGCTGTGTATTATAATAATGTGATATAGTGGTCATCAACTACTGGGCTGTGATCAGTTTCTTGCCACTACAAACAAACGTCTAAAGTCTAAATATAAATGGAATCAGTACATAAAATGCATAATATTATAGATGAATGAGAAACAGCAAGTGTTCTTTGCCATCGTGGCTATTTAACTGCAGCAAAAGGGCAAATGCCGGTCTATCTAGGTTCACAAAACCAGTCAGGCTCTGAGTCAGCACAGCAAGTATCACGGAGACATATCATAAATTATAGGACAGTGTCTGACAGCTAAAATGAGCTTCTCAGGCATATTGCCTCGGTCAGACTCGGCACTGAAGAGTGACGGATCACGTGCGCTCCACTAACCTCACTCCTATTGGTTGTCACTCCCAAAAGTTGCTCTTCATTTGCATAAAGTTGAACATATCTCAACTTTGTCACATCGCTGGACATGCCCTATCCAGTCGCCAACGGTAACGGTTGCTCGTGTCGCCCAAAATCACCCGCTCTCCATTAAAATGAGTGTGAATGCACCTTAATACTCTAATGACTAGTAGTTGACACGTAATTGCAAAATTTCTTAAACAAAATTTTGTCCATGTCCCTGATGCCCCAGGGTTTATGCCGACCGCAATGTGTGCTGAATTTGCTGCCCAAAGCATGAAACCATTGAAATTTAGGTGTGTCCAGTAAACATATTTGGTGCTATGTTGGGTCACCACTTGGTGTCCAATATAAAATATGTATTCTGAAGTGAAACCTTTTAAGAGCCAAAGGACTCTGGGGTGTGCAATTATAAAAACAGGTAATCACTAGTTTGCTGTTAGTTGTTTTAAGCTCGCAATTCAGCGCTCAAGCTTTTTGTTTTATTTGGCAGGTCTCCAGTTCTCAAACCTCTTGCCCATATTGGTGGCATCCCTGGTTGTGAGTGTATACCCACCTGTTCTTTATTGGCACACACCCATGAATAAGCTCCATCTGCCCTGTCCTGGGGCAGAGGATTGTCTAATGTATGAAATCTCCTGCAGTAAATGTATTTATTAATTACACACTAAATTAACAAATAACTGTCCAGTTTGGGGGAGGTGCAAGTCCTGTCATTCGTTTAGATGCCTAGCAGTGTGCCAGCCTCCATTGAACCTGGGATTCATGTTCTACGCTGACCATGTAGCTTTCTCATCTTGCATCCCATCTGATGTTCTCTTGTTGTCTTTTCCGCAGTGGTATCATGTGGCAACCCTGGAACTCCCCGAAACGCCATGATCCAGTTCCATGATGGACTTGTGTTTTCCCGCTCTATCACCTACTCCTGCAGAGAAGGCTACTTCTCCAACGGCCTGCTCACCCGTCATTGTACTGTCAATGGCACCTGGACCGGGGACATGCCGGAATGCACAGGTGCCCCATCAACACCTTTTTTAAACCAGCTGAACTAGCCAATCACCACAGGCTCATTGTTTGGTCAATTCTTGTAAAATTCAAGCATTTCAGTAGGAATCCACATGGTTGAAAATTTTGTGGGAAGGAGAAAGATGTCCCCATGCAACTAGTTCAAGTTTGTCGTGCGGATTCGCCACATTAAGACAAATAATGCTGCTTAGTTTGAAAGTGAGTTCTGTGTGAGCTGTGCTTCATACTGTACATTGTTACACTATTGACAATTGGCCTTTTTTCACACATGAAATATAAAAAAAAATTGCATGATCAATTATAAATTCATGGTGCACATCTTATCCTTCTTCCTCAATGCCTGATTAAAAACATAGCATGTTATCTGCATCTTTGTTCTGCCTAATAAAACGTTTTTTTTTTTTAAAGCATTTAGTACTATGCTAGATTAGTATAAGTCTAAGCTCTTAGCTTGGTAACCGAAGGCTAACTTAAATATTACCATTAGCTTTGCAGTTATCAACAGAGACTGGCTCCTAGCAAACAATTCCTAAACAAGTCTTTATTGTCATTCCATGTTAGAACTTTGTCTCAATCATGCCTTTTATTTGCTTAAAAGTTTCTCGTTGTCTGTGTACATCTCCCTGAGTGACGCTATGTTCAGTATGGTCAAGCACCATCTCAGCGAATCAAAGTTGTGGATTGTCGAATTGGAAAGTTTCCATGTTGGGAGCCTGAATTCAAGTGGCTTTCTTTTGCAATTTTATGAGTAGTTGGAAATTCCCACTTTCCAAGTTGAATGGAATGTGGGATAAGTCATCTATGCTCATTGTGTCTTTTCATAGGGTCTTTAAGTGGCTTTAGAAAGGCATGGTTTATTCTTGAGATTTTCTTAGGCTAAACTGCTCTGAATAGTACAGCTCTCAGTGACTGTGCTCTTGAGGAATCCAGAGGCTGGAGTTGAATTGGTTTTGTTCACGTAAAGCTTTTCAGTGCATTGTGGTTCAGGACTTAATAATGAGGGACAGTGTTCTCCATTATCCCTGCCCTGGACAAAGCTGATCTGGGACGTCTACATAGCAGCCCTGTGTTGGAGAGATAGAGACTAGCCCTGTCTCCCATCTTGGCAGCCACCCGAGTGACTTGCCATGCTCATAAAAATACAATGCTCACTGTTCAGACTCTGAGCTAATGGAGGTCACGTGCAAACATTACAGCTCCAGACACATTGGTGTCTTTGGCACAGAGCAGGTGCCATTGGCCTCAGACTACAGGAAGTGACTAGAGGAAAGAGCCTCCCAAAGCTGATGCCTAAAACAGTTCATTAATTTAAAGGCACCACTTAGAGTGATAAAAAATCTTGTTGCTTCCAGTTTATGACCCTTTTAATGTAAAAATGTTTTTGCCTAAATTTGTTATCTGTTTCAATGAAACGGCTAATTATAAAATGGTTCCAAATCATCCAAATTTTGGCACACACCTCACTTCAGCCATGAACGTCCTCTAATCGCATCACAAATGGCTTTCAGCCTTCCTTTGACTTTTGCTTTACTCTCTCTGCCCACTTCCAGTCATTAACTGGGAGATCCTGGAGTGCCAGCTAATGGTATCAGACTGGGCAGCGACTTCACGTACGGCCACAGTGTGAGCTTTCAGTGTTCACCGGGTTTCACTATGGATGCCGATCGTGCCTCCACGCTCATCTGCACCAAGGACCGCACATGGAACGGCACCAAGCCCATTTGCAAAGGTTCAAGCCCACCGCTTATGAACTAAAGCTTCATGTGTACTTCAAAATCATGCTCTGTTGACTGTTATTTTATTAATTTTTTTTTTTTTATTTAGTTCATTAGTTCAACATGAATGACTGTCTCTTTCCTCTCACAGCCATTGTGTGTGGGGCACCTCCCAGCATCCCGAATGGGCAGGTGGTGGGGACTGATTTCCAGTGGGGGTCCAGCATTAGTTATAACTGTAACCAGGGTTACCAGCTTTCCCTTCCCACCATCCTTACCTGCCAGGGCACGGGGAACTGGAGTGGTGAACGGCCTCAATGTTTTCGTAAGTGTGAATTTTTCTGAAATACTGAAAATATAGTTTGGCTTTTGCCAGAAATGTTTGTCCTTTTATAAGCCATATAAATTTTTAACTGGGTGTTTCTACGTTGTAGATTTAGGTTTTGTGTATTTTTTTTAATACCTCATAGTATAGTGTTTTTCTCAATTAAATTCCCTTTCCCTACAGCTGTGTTTTGTGGAGATCCAGGGATACCAGCCCAAGGCAAGCGGGAAGACCGAGGGTTCACATACCTGTCCTCTGTTTCATTCTCATGTTACCCACCTTTGATTCTGGTTGGCTCTGCTCGCCAATACTGCCAGTATGACGGAACCTGGAGTGGAACCCAGCCTTCTTGCATAGGTCAGAACTGATGTATTCTTTCTTCACATTTCAAAAAAGCAGCCATTACTTCAGTGCCACGCGATCCTTCAGAAATCATTCTAATATGCTAATCTTGTGCTCAAGAAACATTTCTTATCAATGTTGAAAAACGTTGTGTTGCTTACTATTTTTGTGGAAGCCGTGACACATTTTTGTTTTGAATGTTATAATCATCTCATATATCATATATACCTGCATGTGTGATATCTGTACTAGATTGAGTCATATTCATATATGCCATGCACCACAATGTGAATTACTTCTAATTGTTTTTGTTTTGTTTGTTTTTTTACAGATCCCAGTCACACCAGCTGTGTAGATCCTGGCACTCCTCTCTTTGGCAACCAGAACAACTCTCAAGGCTACCAGGTGCTAATCAGATCAGGGCTGTTTCCAATACATCTGGAACTCTTTTTTTCCCTCTAGTCATTTATTGACTATTTGTGTGATTGTTTCAACAGATTGGTAGTTCAGTATTCTACAGCTGCAGAAAGGGCCACCTTCTTCTGGGATCCATCTCTCGGACCTGTTTGCCCAACCTCACTTGGAGTGGCATGCCGCCTGAGTGCATCGGTTAGCCGCAATATTTCAAAAAAATTTGCCTGATTTTTCTGTTACTATAGCCTACTTTTTGTTTGCATTTTTAAAAATGTATTAAAATAGTTATGTATTTCTAGTGATGAATAAAGTAAAGCAACCTTTCCTGATTTCAAGTGATTTTGTACATGTTTTTTTTTTTTTTTTTTTCCACAATACACCCTCCTCAATGTAAGATTTTCTCTCTCCTTTTCTCTCCTCAGCTCATCACTGTAATCAGCCGGAGCTCCCCGCTCAGGCGGATGTAGGTGCCATTGAGCTGCCATCTCTGGGTTATACGCTCATCTACACCTGTCAGGCTGGATTCTACCTGGCTGGAGGATCTGAACACCGCAACCTGCAGGGCTGATGGCAGCTGGACAGGGAAACCTCCGTTGTGTGCACGTATGTACAAAATGCTTTACAAATACATGCTTGAGCCCACAAGCCAAAATATTTTTTCCCGTTTCTATTAAAAATGTCACGAAAATGATCAATTGCCTTTAAGCATGTTCGTACCAGTTGCGTGTTTTAGTGTAGCCCATCTGCTTGATTCACAGATTTAATGATTTACCGTATTCAACCACTTTGTGATTTTTTTCTTCTCCACAAATGTTGATAAATGGCCACGTGCATCTGTTTCATCTCCGCAACTGGCGTGATCGTCGTGCCCAATTCATCATATTATTGGTGGAAAAGAGCTCTGATTAGCCCACTGGATTGCATTGATTTGGTTTTGGACAGCCCAGACTGCTTTAGAACATCCTCAGTTAAACAGGTCGCATACAGTTACTGTGGCTACTGTGAGCGTAGAGCAGAAATATAAGATTATAAATTTGCTTTTTACTCTGCTGAAGGAAGATGGTATTAGTCTCAAGTTAAGGCTGAAATGCATCACACTTCTTCTTTCATCACACAATATTTTATAACAAAGCTATAAAAGCAAAGTTCTGGCCTTTTGCAGTGGAAGGATATTAAAAGCACCAGTGGGAGACCAGAGAGAGGCAACACAGTCTGACATCTAATAAAGCTGTTTTTTCCCCACTGTCTGTGTCCAGTCATCTTATAATGTCTTGCGAAGTAGACTTCACTGGGTATTCAGACATATTAAGTGAGATTTCAAATAATAGAAAATGTTCTGTCCGAATGGTATGGGGTGCATTGAGTACATATAAACAAACCAAATCACATTTATTGACAGGTCTTGTCTGCTGTATTCTTCCACTTCTTCTAACACTATATATGACTTATCCCATAGCTGATAACAGACCAAGTGGAAAAACTGTAGGAACCGTGCAAGAGCCGCCCAACACAAAGGTACCCGGTAAGTTTCACTGTCTACCATCAATTTAAACAATCTTTCAATGGAAGGCAAGTTAATTAAAACTCCCCCTAAAATATTTTAGTCACTTGAATGTATAATAATTCTTGTCTCTGTTTCTTTCAATCTGTTCTTCTATTCTGTGCCTCTATCTCAGTGCCAAGTGGGGTTTTTGCTAAGAACTCTCTTTGGAGGGGTTCGTACGAATATCTAGGGAAGAAGCAGCCAGCAATGCTTAGCATAACTGCTTTTGAACCGTTCAGCAATCGGGTCAATGGCACTCTCATGGACCACAGCGGAGTGCAGCTCAATCTGGCTGGTGAGTGTTTTTTATTTTAACCTCACAAACACATTTTACCAACCACTCATTTGTGACGCTTCAGCAGCAAGGTAATGACAATTTTCTGGCTTGTACTGCCCCCAGCACTGTGTTTTGTGTTCAGGAAAAGTTCAGCCAAAAATAATTCGGTATACTGATTCCAAACCTTTTTTTCTTCTTCCATGGAACACAAAAAAAAAAAACATTAAATAGGAAATTATATCATAGTGAGGACCTCTACAGACCCTCAGGACTGTGTATCACAGGGGTCATACATCTCCTAAAATATCAAATCATTTAACAAAGAAAAAAGATTAGTTAAGGTTGTAAAATTGCATATGCTGCAACTAATCAAAAACCTTGTGAGATAATTCATGATATCAAAATCTAGCTTTAAAGTTTATTTAAAAAATAATAATTTTGAAATAGAATGTGTACACATCATAGTGGTTGAACGACTTCAGAATTTTTTAAGTCAACATTTATGTGATCAAAGTCAAGTTGGCGTCCATTAGTCGCTGATGATGTCATTAATGAACAAATAACCTGAACATCAAGCTGAGACACAAACACGGTTGCCTTGTACACAGCTATGGCATATGACACAGCGCTGCACACAATGCTATTGCTTCTACATACGTTTATTTTTATCAGTTCTTTTGTTTTTGAGTGATTATATTTATCTCCGATTTCTGCTCGTTCTAAATCAGATACAGCTAAAGTAACATTAATAGGAATGCATTAGTGAGAGAGTGATTGCATGTTGCCAGCATCTTTCTACTAATAGGAAGCTGTGGGTTTTAGTTACTAAGAGAAATATGCTAGAACTTTTCAGTTTCTAAGCTATTTTATTGATAAATCACTGAACAGTGTTGACAATACATTTCTGCGCTACTGAATGTTTCTTGTGCGCGGATCTGCACGGTTTAAAACATGCATTACCCAATCAATTTTGAGCATCCAGATGGTATAATCAAACATTTCTTGGGGAGCGCTCTCTTGTCATTTTAACTGTTGGAAACGGAGCTTATATGTGGACTTCCATGATTTATTATTCTGTTGCACCCTCTATAGGCCATGATCAGTGATTAGTCGACATCAAGCTTAAAGTGTTGACTAATCTGTCCAACCTCTTACACACACATGCCAAACCATATAAAACCAATACAAAAAGTAAAAAAAACTGGCAATTATGTTTTCCATTCTTTAAATATTTGTATCGCTATAACAATCTCATGACACTCATTAACACTTACTGTAGGTGCACCAACCTTTTAACAGCCTCATTCACATACACATCCTCTCCATTCCTGCAGGTATCTATAAGAAAGAAGAAGCCCAGTTGTTGCTGCAGGTGTATCAGATCCGCGGCCCTGTGGAGATCTTCGTTAACAAGTTCAAAATTGACAACTGGGCACTTGACGGACATGTATGTAAATTCCTCTTTCCGTTTCTTCTGATCTTCAGTGCAGTTGTCACATGAAACCCTTGTTTGCAGTACATCCATAAATCATTATCCTGATATGTTGAAATGGAGACTCCCTGCAGTGTGAAACGTGGAAATAATAATCATCATGATGAATATACAGGTTCTCCGCGTTTAATGGATTAGATTCAAATAGATTGTTTGCTTTGAAGATATTAAGCAACCACAGATCAAATATTTAAGCCATGTAGGTGTGATTTAACTTGACCCAGCCATCCAATTGACTAATGCTTAAGTAGACTGGTTACTGGGAAAGAGAAGCATCTTGCAATTGATTTCAGCAGCTTTGCTTTGTTGTTGATGTAGTCCTATTTTACGGTATGACTTCATGCAGATGTAGTCTTCAGAAAGTCATGGTCTCACTTTGAAAGGTGGAGGTTTCTGTACCTTTACTGCAACCTGAGAGTGCGCAAAGAGTACTTCAATACTCACAGGCTGATGTAAGGGCTCGTCTAGGGCTAGACCTTGGGCTGCTTGTAACTACTGAAACCCTCAACCACACACACACACACACACACACACACACATACACACACACCTTGTCTCTCCTGGCGATAGGAGAGCACCGACAAAGTTTTTCTTTTAATTAAAACGTCAGTTAAATCATTGCTGGGTAATCAGGGCCAGACGTCTCTACCCCCTCCAATGCACACGGGACAAGCACCTGGGAGAGTGTAATTAAAAGTGTGGGCCATGAGTGTGTGGCTCTTGTGTGTGTGTTCATGTAAGAGAGAGAAAGAGCACAAGGATAAATGAGAAAGCTCGTTTTATATGTGCCTGTCTGTTTGGATTCGCATATGTACACATTTTATGCCTCAGTGAGGAATGATGGGGAAAGTAAATGTCAAACATAAGTAGTCTTTCACATGAGTGACACATTACCTTTCAGTGGCTCATTTTTGACATTTTAAAAATTCTTTACACTTACTGTTTTGTGTTTTTCTCTACAGGTGGCGTACATGCCTTCATCTGATTCATTTGTATACCAAGGCTTTGTTCGAGGAAAAGGCTTCGGCCAGTTTGGACTTCAGAGACTCGGTATGCGTGTTTGTCTTATCGGACACTTAATGTGTTAACTAAAGAGTTTGTTTCACCCAAAAATCAATTACCCCGCCTTATGTTGTTCCACACCTATAAGACTTTTGATTGTCTTCGAAGTACAAATTAACTTTCAAATGGAAGTATCAGAAATCAAACTTCATAAAAATAGCAATTGATGTAATTGAGTAATTGATGACAGAATTTTTTTTTTAATTTTGGAGTGAACTTATACCTTTAAGTCTGAACTACTAAAATGACAGAAATACTGTTTTTTTTTTGGAAGCAAAAAAAAAGGAATATTTGACTGAAAGTGTGTCATAACTGTGCCAATAGGAGTACAACATAGAATAGCGAAAATAGTTACTGTTTTCAAACAGGTTTCCCAAGCACTCTCCTCACTGATCGAACAAACATATCCACTTTCATGAACAATTTGTTTTTCCTGTTGAATTAAGTACATCTAGGACACCGGAGTGATTCCATTGGCTAAAACTGTTCAGTGTACTAGCTTAATGTAGCAGTAGCATGCTAGCTCACCTTACAATGTTTACCCCTCGAGTACTAGAGTTTCGAGTTCTATAAAATACATATATTTTTGCAAAAAAAAAATGGAAATCAGTCCATCAATTATTTGCAAATAGTTGTCTCTGCTTTTTTAAGCTGACAAAGTATTTCAGTATTGAATACAATACACACTTCAGCTTTTAAGCCATTAAAATGTCAAGTCTGTGTTGTTTCCTCTATAATTATTTATCAATGATATGTTTAAAAATGATATATAGTGCCAAAGCTGCGCACAACAGCTATCATGTATTATTATCATACAGTTTAGAAAGATAGAAAGGAAACCTACAGTAGAGTCAGTCTAAGTATCTTGTGTACAGCTTGTGGAGGACAAACCATGAACGGTCTTTCAAATCCTGCTGTGATTGAAAAAGGTGCCCCTTTATTTATAAACGACAGCTGTATAGACTCCTATCCCAACATCGTCTGACAGATTGAGCAAACAGAAGATTTATTAATAAGAGGGGCTGTAGTGGAAAGAGCATGTGTGTGCGCACACCCATATTCCATCATTTTATGTTGTTTTGATGAGCTGGCTCTATTGAGTTAGTTAATTGAATCACCCACTTGCAGCCTTGATGTTATTGGGAAGCTTTTTGGCATTGTCTGATGAACAGGTGCACTGACACTCTCTTGTTGTTTAGGAAAGCTCTGTGGTCGAAATTGAAAAGTGAATTCAGAATGGCTTCATCTTTGCCGTGTCTTGATATCTGTAATTAAAAAAAGCATTGTCAAGATAATGCAGTTTGACATATGCGAAAAACACGTGCCATACAAAACAGTGGGATATGAAGTTGCCACATTTCATGTATTCATTTCTTATTTGTTACATGGTTTTAAAATCAATTTGAACACATGCTTTGAACTTTTCACTTGTGGTTAGTTATTGTTATTTCGTAAATGGTTCCTTTGTATGTTATTTTACAGAGGGCCTTGATCCAAATGGGGAGAATCCAGGCTATAACTTTGCCTCCAATAGCAGTTCAGTGGCAGCAGCCATTTTAGTGCCTTTTATTGCCATGATTATAGCAGGCTTCGCTCTATATCTCTACAAACACAGGTAAAGCAGTTCACGAAAGATGTATCATTTTACATTTATTTGTGTATGTATTATGAATTACACCTCCAGAATATTTGTTAATATGTCTTGCTTACTTTCAGAAAAAGGCCCAAAGTACCCTTCAATGGTTATGCGGGCCATGAGAACACCAACGGAAGGGCGACTTTCGAAAACCCTATGTATGACCGCAATATCCAGCCCACTGACATCATGGCCAATGAGACAGAGTTCACGGTCAGCACAGTGTGCACAGCAGTATAGCGACCGCTCTAGTCAAAGGTGAGTCTTCAACCAGAAAGATTCATTCTCAGTGATCTGCCTGACTGTGATTGATTTGTTACGACTGGGGTTGTGCAGCAAAGCCTGTATCTGTAACAATCTCAAAATCATTTGTATCTGTATTCGGATAAAACCGTAATTGTGCGGGACTTTAAGCGGAATTTTGTAAATACCATTTTTTTGACATTGTAGCCAAATGTTAGCTTATAACCATGTTTCAGTTTGCCTCAAAAATACATTTTGGAACAGTCTAGCTCCAAGCTTTAGCTACCGTACCACTGTGCTAGGTATACCAACTGAAGGTAAAGAAAAAGTGGTACGGTATGGTTCGGCATTTTGGTACCATTCAACTTTTGACAGTGGAAATGGAAATAGTTGCGTACCGTACTGTACCGTACCGCTCAGTTGAAATGAGCCATTTTTGAATTATGAGCTGGTAATGTTTTTTCTTTTTCTTTTTTTCTAGAACTTGTTAGACATTTTTCTAGATTTCAGAGTCATACTGTGACCTTAGCATTCTGCATCCACATCTAACGTGCTTCATTAGACTACTGTACAAACTAGCATGGCGTCAGAGATGAAAAGGTCATTGCCGAGCGCATATAAAATCTTGCGATATAATAAGCCGAATGAGGACATAGACCTCTGGGAAAGGGAAAAATGCAATATATCCTCACATAGTTGCTTTGGAATGATTTAGTGGCATCATTTTCTGTATATTTTTGCTATTATAGCCAAACTGCCTTTTCAGCATATAGTTTGTTTGAATGTTGAATGGGGAGTGGGGGAATTAAAAACTGTAGAAATTTTACTTCTGAATCTGACTTTATCGCCCTAGTTTTGCCCTCAGTCAAAATGGAAAACAACTGCTGAGGCAAGGGGATAAGGATAGAGAAATATTGAATTTTAATTTATTTATATCAGCTGTTGTACCCTTTTCAAAGTTTATATATGTATATAAAGCTCCTAATCTAAGCCACAGACTATGAACTATGACTATGTAATTGGTTTCCCCCCTGTATCCCATCCCATGTATTTAAGTCTCATCTGCTGATTTGAACCTGAAACAGGCTCTGAGGAATTTTTTGTATTACTTTTATGAATTAAGTTAAAAATGTACCTTGCTATTGCAGTGTTGTGATAATGTTAGTCTGATGCAGTTATATTGAGCACCCCTCTTTCTCTATTTTTTCTTCTTTTCACTTCTTTTCTTATCCACTCCATCTGAAAAGCAGTGTTGGGCAGTAACCAACTAAAAGTAGCATTGCTATTGAATGTTTTTCGGTATCCTAATAGTACCTCAGCTGTTTTTAAAATAGCTTTTCCATTAATGGGCTACTTTTGAAAAAAAAATAGCACCGTGTTTTTTTTTTTTTTTTGCGCACAACTTTTAAAGCCGAGCAAGTAATCAAAAGCACTTTCATTGGGAGTTGTGTATCAACTGCTTCAACATAGTTAACTACTTTTTTTTTAGTAACTTGTACTGTAGCTATAGTAAATTTGACAGTAGTTTAACTATGTCTCTTGAGAAGTTGCGAAGTAGTTTCTCCAACAGACAAATGTGTCTTCTCCACTCTTAATTCCTTATCTTTCCTCTTTTCACAGGCTGGATATAGTCTTTCCCTCTCCACACAACTATCCCCATAGTTACGAATGGGCCCCACGGATGGACTAAAGAGGAGGATTTTTTTGTTTTTCATTTGTAAACCAATTCTAATGTGACAAAAAGTGATAAACCTTAATAACAATGCTGTAAAAATGCATCAACAGATGCACTGATAAAGAACCACGTCAGTGTTTGCTAGCTACAAATCTGTTCCTACACTCTTCTGCTGTCTCCTCCTCTTCTGAGGGAACGTCCTGTTTGACTGTGGCGGCGCGAATGGACACATGTGAAGCTCACAGTCGTCGCTTGCCAAAAAAAGACAAGAGGTACATTGTTCGGTCAAACGAAGCCCACCCATTCTTACTCTTGAGGTAGAGGAAGCCTTCATGTGAACAGGAAGTCAAGAGAAGCATGTTGCTGGAGAAGCTTTGTTTAACTTTTTTACCTTGTTTTCTATGGAGTGCGTTTGGGCTTATTTTATCCCATATCCACCTCGACCTAAAATCACAAACAAGTGCAGACTTCACTGAGGACACTCTCTCTGACACATCAGTTCCCTGAGCATGTTACGCCACACCTCGACTTGAAGAGGAATGAGATTCAGACGCGTATTAGAAGACATGGATTCTAGCTGTAGCACCTCTTTTCTCATTCCAGCTTGAAGGAACAAGTGTTCTCGCACCATCTTATCATGTCCTGACTGAGAATGGACAGTCCAACCCTCCGAGCAGCCCAGCGGAGAACATGAAAAGACACGGTGCACGTGTTTATGTGTTCAGGGGCTTTATGAAGCTGACTTCATGGCCATTATCGGCTGTTATTTTCTTTTTCTTTTTTCACATTGACAGAAGAAAAGCAGCCCACATTGGAGGGTTGGATTTCCTCTATATTACCAAGGAGTGGATTTGGATGTTCTGAGTTGGATGTTCTTGGTTTATGGGCTGGGATTTGTCGATGAACCATTCATTAGCATTTATAGATATTCCTGATGTCAGGCAGATTTTTAGGTGGTGGGCTTCTGATGTCATTGAATGTCATGGATCAAATGATTTTCATATATAGATTAAAAAAAGCAACACAGCCCTTGAAGACTTGAAGTACGGAGATAAATATAACTTGAAACATGTCTTTCATAACCAAGGGAGAGTCTACTTTCAGTCCTCAAGTTCTGAAGTCAAGGATAAGGATGACGGATTTAGTCAAAAGGAGCCAACACCAAATAAGCGTGAAAATCTTTAATCTCTGTAGCTTTGTGTCATAATCTGTTTCCCTGCATATTCCTCCATGTCATCCATGCCCACACCACACTTACGATAAGCAAAAGGGGCTTAGAAATCACTCCTTAAAATACTAATCCAATGCTGGTTGTTTATTTGCATGCATTTGCCCCAATAACTTGATGGGAAGGTTTGAAGATGAACAGCTTGGGAAGTGTACAAATGGAGCGGGATAGATCTGCGTACTGAATAACTTGTATTTTGTTGTCAGAGTACACTATATTCTGGGTGCAGCATCCTTTAACTGGCCGGTGTTATTCAGATTTGTAATTCAGTTATTGAATATTATTGTCGCCGCTTGTTTTTGCATCATTCGGTTCGATTTTCATGTCGTATGGCCTCTGTTACCTGATGCCGGCATTCACTTTCCAGTGGGCATTTAAATGCCTCCAGTTTATGTGCTGTACTGTTCAGCTTCTGAAATCAATCTCTGATATAATTGCTTTATTACTTTTGAAATCGGTAGCCTATCATCGTTGTGTTAATGTGATATTACCCAGAGATTGTTTCAATTGTAAGTTGATCGAAAAAGCAAAGATTGTATTTCCCTTGGGATTTTATGGGCCAGGCGTTTAGCAGGTACATTATCTTCAACCTATTGACATTCACTTTATATTTACAAGACTTTCGTATGGCTGTTCTTTTTAGGAGAATTTGATTTTGAATTGCTTTATCAGTGTAGACGTCATCTTAAAGCATTTGCCACACATCAGACAGACATCATTAATAGCAACAATAGCAATGCTGCCAGATTTATAATTCTGACATAAGAAATAGCTCCTTTTAAAATGCTACAAAATTGCACTTAACACACAAACACACACACAAATCAAGGCACAAGGGCTTCAAAGTCATCTCTACTTCATTTTCATCTTTATATGTGTATTTGAAGATTTTGAACCCATACTGTTGTTAAAGTATCCAGGCAGACTGTGTTTCACACTTGTCCATCTGTTTCTCGTAACAGTGCCTTGGTAACGCTAAACGTGGTGTATCTAATCTCTTCTTATTGCTCCATTTTTGTTATTATTGCACACTGGTCAGGAGCTGCCAGTTGCTATGGGAGAATTTCAAAGACGCTGCTTCTCTGTTTAGTCGAGTCTTTGTTATTCTTAGCTTAAAAGAATAAAGCAAATACAAAAAAATAAAGACCAGCACCCTAAAATGTGCAATTCATTTACATCTTCACATAATTCCTTAGGTTAGAACCTGCACTTTGTAAACAAGTAAACGCTCTGTCGTCTTTGTCCTTCCAGCTAGTATTTGTCATTAGAATATTATTGTATTGTGAGTATTATTCATTTTGCAAAACCTATGGTGCTGCTTTGCCAAAGTCAAAGGCATCAGCCTGTTTCATATACATGTATAGAGAGAAATCAAAAGCATTACAGCATTTAAGGTATTATTTATGGCATTTATCAATGCTAACAGTGAAATAGCTGAAGTACTCAGCATGTTCTTGTCAGTGTTCCAGCCTGTAGTGTCGTCATTTCATGATCACTAAAACAGACGTGCTCCCTTCACAGCGCTGATGTGTTATCAGTGTCATACCGTTTTTATTAACCCAAAACTGGTGCTTACGTCTTCATGTGACGAACTGTGCCTGGCGGCCCTCCATATGTTTTATATTATTATTCTCAGCCCGACTGAATCACACATACATACACGAAAATGTAGACCAGCATCTCAAATAATTTACCAATACATATTTGTGATGAGCCCTTTTCATCAAGGTTTTGTTAGCATGACGTGAAAGTGAGCTTGTTTTTTGCTACAAGTTATATGAAGCAACGATTATCTTAATTGTTATCCTGTTATGTCAAGACCACCTCGTAGTGTCAGAAAGCATATTTGTGTCTTTTTTCAGTGTCTTTCAAAGGCGAGAAGTTTGGATGTAGACAATATCGGGATTGCACTGTATGTTTAATTCTGGAAATGTCTGTTATATCTGCTATACATATTGTGAACATCCAACAAACTACATAACTCATGAAATGTCCCTTAACAACATATCAGAAAAGTGGCACCCCTAAAAGACTGCGTATCGGTTTAAGTAAATTGCACACTGCAGCTTATGTTGAAGAAGTATATGAAAATGTTATACTACAGAATGAACAAATCAGTTTTGTGTGGAGGTCGATGTGAAAATATATTGGTATGCACTTTTCCAGCTTCTTTTCGTCCTTTTATTCTCATTTTGAGAACCACATCCATGCGTTTCTCTCCAGAAAGTAAGAGGTACGAGCCCAGCCTTGAAGGACTTTTAAAGGACTCCTCTGCTCTGGCTATCCAAAGCCTAAAGGAATACAGTCAGTCTTGAGTTGCGTACTTGACCAAAAGGATTTTTTGAACAGACTTTCAAACTTTCAAGGACCTTATTAGAGCGGTCCGTTGCGGATATCCAGACAGAGACACTGAAAGGAGAACTAATGAATAGAAACCTTTTTTGTACAGAGATATATTTTTATGGAAATAAATTTGTAATATAAAAAAAAGAGAAAGTGTATTGACAGATCTGTAAATGTTTTTCATTATTGTAGTACAAATGCTAGTGGGGATTCTAAAAATATATATATATAAAATATATATATACAAAGACAAAATAGAGACAAAGGTTTTTTTGTAAATGTAAAAACGATTGTATATAGAAGTTTACATATTGTAAATATGTAATACCCAACATGGCTTGTCTGCAATATATAAAATGTATTTTATCTGTCTGTATATGATGCTTTGCATTGTGTTTCAGCTTATTCTACTTTCTTGAACTTAAAAACCTATTTTGAAGTTTTTTGGAATAAAAAAAAGAAAACATATGTGCCTGGTAGTTTATTTGTTGTGTGGCAGGTATGTAACTTGAATGCATGATAATGAAACTTTATTTCTCCACTGTGTGCATATTTTAACCCAACCTGGCAAAGTATGACAATAAGACTGGTAAAACTTGTGAATAGCTGTTCCGTAATTAATAACTACATATAACACAGGAACAAATGAAGGTAGGAAGACATCAAGGCACGTCCGATTCCAGTGTTTTTGTAACATCCCGACTGCTGGGATGCCTTTATCTACCTTTTAAGGCAGCTTTTGTGTGTCCTTTATTACATAGGATGCTTAATATGAAAATGGTTTCTGATGAAATTATAAAAAAAATCTATTAAAAAAAATCTACTTTTAGCCTATGATTTTATTTCTATAGAGTACTGCAGAGATGGGGAAAAACCTGAAAACGAGTTAGTATTTTAGTGCTTTTGTTTCCATTGTCCTGAAAGCAATTTTTTTTTTTTTTTGGTTAAAGTGATAGTTCACCCAAAAATGATCTGTCATAATTTACTCACCCTCAAGTTGTTCCACGCCTGTATGAATTTCTTTCTTCTGCTGAACACAAAAGAAGATATTTTGAAGAATGTCAGGAACCAGACATCAATCAATCATTTATTTATAGAGCACATTTATGACACAACCAAAGTTGACCAAAGTACTTTACAAAGATTAAGACACACAAACCTAGCATTTATAAATACAAACAAAAAGAGGTAATCAATAAAAATTCATTTTCAAACAGAAGGTAGCTATATAGTGTTAAAAGCCAAAGAGAATAAATAAGTCTTAAGCTGAATTTTAGTGAAGTGGAGATAGATGGAGCATGCCTAATAGACAGAGGAAGGCTGTTCCACAGCCTCGGTCCAGCGGCGGCAAAAGCGCGGTCACCGCGTTTTTTTAATTTTACTTTAGGGACAGTTAGAAGGCCATGGTCACTGGATCTCAGGTTTCTAGAGGATATGATGGGCACCATTGACTTCCATAGTTTAGGAGGGAAAAAATACTATGGAAGCCAATATGGCCCATAAAATGTTTGCATTCAAACAACCATTTCGTAAGCATGCTGGCCAGACAGGATTTAAACTATATTGGATTTAAAAACCCAAATTTGGTCTTACCAAGCGCAAGATAAACATACCAAGCGCAATGTTCTCTCACCATTCCTGATTTCGAATACCGTAGTCTCTGGTCGCGATCATATGTAAATATGTCTGTCTGTCTCAAACAAGTGTATAATTTTATATATAGTACATCTAGAAATGTCTGCTTAACAACTGGTTCATTTATATATTTGTTTACAGCCGAATCACAGCCATGTTGGTCAAATGAACAATTGCACTTTTGCTTTTGTGATATTGCCTAAAAATACTAAATATCATTTAGCAATATAATTATTATTTAAACTGCTCCTTATTACAACGATTTCCCTCTTAAACTGAAAGGTATAGATTTTGTGGTTGGAAAAACAGACTTTCTCAACTATCATTTTTAATGAAACACCTGGGCTTGACAGTGTTGGGTGCAAACATGGACAAACTTTCTCTGAGAAAGACCTAGTTTTATTTAGAAATGAAAGTATAACAAAAGTAATTTGCAGTGTTTATATACTGGAATTATCATGAAATATCTCCTTCGAGCGACACAGTGATTTAATACACTTGATTAATGGTTAATTATTTGGATATTTTGTCAGCCATAAAGTTGCAATTTCTGTTTTATTGGTTTAACAAAGCAAAATCATTTCAAGTACCCCCTGGACCTCCTTAACTACCCCTTTGGGTTGCATGTACCCCTGGTTGGGAACCCCTGCTGTACGACACCAGGCCTCTGGGTGTAATAACTTTCTTTAGAAGCCACTTCTTTAGGAAATACAAATACTGTGGGAGTACAGATGGTGTTTTGATCGTTTATTATTTATTCAGTTCGTGTCATTAGTGTCTTCCCGCTTGTGTTCAGTGGTAGCTTGAGGGAGCAGACTTTTATCCGAACTTTTGCAACAATAGCATCTAGTAGAATTAAAGTTTTGTCAAACCATGCCTGGGATGTATAATTGAAGGTAAAAAAAGCAGAACAGATCTCCTAGGGTTCCACGCGCCTCCCACGCAGCAGAAAGAATCAAGCTGGAGATTCTGTTCGCTGCCAATGTAACATTTATTCACGAATATTATTCTGAAATCATTTCCGAAAGAGAGGCCATTTCGAATGGGTCCAATTCGTGTTCCTGCTTCAGTTAGTCTGGGAGCAGGACAGCAGCCAAACTAAGTACAAGCCTGTAGTTGGACATCAGGAGTCTCATTATTAGGTTGGACAGTCTGTTTCAAACCAAGATCATGTGCAAGGGACCAACATTATAGACTTGAGCACCAAATGAAAGTCAGCATGTGAATAAAATGAATTGGCTTTTTGGTCCAATTTTCAGGAACTGCAACCTAACATATCAGCTATTAAAGCAATTAAAGGGATAGTCCATGCAAAAATGAAAATTGTCATTTGTTTCCTCAGCCTCATATCGTTCCAAACCTGTTTGAATGTCCAAACAATGCAATAAATGATATTCCGGATCCTAATTTGTATTAAAATAAAGGTTCCAAAAGAGGGTTTTCATGGCTGTGCTTTGGAAGAAATGTTTTGGATTCCCCAAAGAAGCTTTCAGTAAATAGTTTTTAAAAGAAAGGTTCTTTAATTGGCATTCATGGTTCTATGAAGAACCTTTAACATCCATGGACAATTTATATTGCACAAAATGTTGTTTGCAGTGGAAAATGGTTCTTTAGATTATTACATTATTCTTCACACTGTTCAATGAAAGGTTTCTTTGGGGAACCAAGCATGGTTCTTCTGTGAGTGAAAAGGTTTGTTCCAATTTATTTTGAAAGTGTTGTGACGAATGGTCAGCTGATGGTGACGGGTGCTTGGTTAGGTTAAACTCTGCTCTTGATTGATTAAAGTAACTGCCACAGCAGGTCATTAGTCACCACTGGTTCCTTCTGCTCGTGGCAGTTATGAATCATGAGCCATGACTGTTGACTGAAGTGCTGTACCACTGCAACACCCCCAAATCGCCAGTGGATTTTATTGTGTTGTGCAATAATGGGTTAAAACATCCTATCAATTCTTTCTTACTGACTCCTCATACTGGCTCTTTGTATTTCACTTTCAAACGGATTTACTAACGCTCATAGACAGACTTTCTTTTTTTCTGTTTGTTCATATGGTTTTAGGGTGAAAATAGAGACTGGCAGACACACCTCAGAGAGGTAAATGGGGGATTTCTGTGAAAATTATGCAATTAAGTAATTATGGATGTGTTTGCGATGAGCTGATAGATCCCTTTATATGAGCAGACATTGACTGTAATTACTCCATGGTGTCAATGGGTTGATGTTTGTTTTTTGAACTACGCCTTCGCTTGAATAAGGACTTTTTAGTCATACTTGTCTCTTTTATAGTATCATTATTGAATAAAAGAAAGTGTTTTTTTTTTATCAGTAAAGGGGTCATAGCTCGATAAATCTTTTGTGATAAAAGAGCTTTATGTACTGACCACTTCATCTCCAGACCTATATGAATATGTATAGTATGAAAGGAATAAAATGTAGTGTGTTTAATGCAATTCGTATTAAAGAGCAAGACCTATTTTACATTTCAACTTTCTTTAGTGTGTAATGTTGCTGTTTGAGCATTAAAAATATGTCTGCAAAGCACTCCAAAGGGAGTTATTCTCTATATCGGTGCACACTGTTTCTGAAACTCATCCATTGTAGACTTGAGGTTTTTTCCTGGAACGTACGCATCACAAGATCCCATATTTAAATTATTCAGTCGAGGCTTGGTTGAGCTGTTTTAGTAGTGTATTGTCCCCTTAGACGCTGCTGTTTTGACCTCTTGAGACCGTCTAGTCTAACAAGATAGTCATTGATTGTTATTCTTTAAAACTGTTCATTACTTTTTCCAAGTCAGATACATAAAAACATGGATTGATCTAATTTGATACCGAAAAGTAAGACTGACTACCCCTAACTAACTGCTAGTTGGTCATAGTTCTTAAGACAGTCTTACTATAATGGCTGTTTATGCAAATGACCCCACGATCTAATATGGTTTTGGACATATATAAAATAAAATAAAAAACGACTGAAGCATATTGTGCTTTTCGGAAGGAGGGGTGTTGTAGAGACCGGAACTAAACAGTGTTACTGACCGTCTGGGATGAGAGGTGCTGCAACAATGTAAAACTTTTTAAAATGTAACATGAAAACTTATTCTAGTAGACCCCAAAAAGAAAATGACGACTTTGTAAAAGGGCATAATAGGACCTCTTCAAGAGGGTAAATGTTGTCATGTCTGTATTTATTTGTGGCACTCATTACATTTTGTTCCTTCTCAGAGAGAGGTTCTGGTTTCCATGTCAGCTCTGTGCCCTCTCAGATACTTGGCTTTGAAATGTCTTCAGTTTCCAGTATCTTAAATGTTTTTCATTAAATCTGGATTGAATAGGGCCCATGTGAGCTGGCCCTCGCTGGACCCAGACTTTCTCCTCTCTAATCAGAAGGACACGCTCATTCACACAAGGAATTGATAGACTGGCAGGGCCAGCGATCTGCACCACTTCCCTGTCAAATTGAATATAACGTGGCACGCACCTAAAATGCAGTGTCATGGCAACCAGCACAGTGCTGCAGGATCTGCACCTCAAACGTTTAAACAATTTCTTGTTTCTGAAATGTATTAGATATCTGTGGATATCCTATTGTAATTTATTAACTGTATTTGTTTCAAGACCCGTGTTTACATTGGACAAAATGTCTTTAAAATGCGTTTATTTATTAAAAATGAATAAGTATATACAAATAGTTATAATAAATATTAATATTAATACATAAATGCTGCTATAATTAATACATTAATACTAACAATATTTTCATATTTATATTTGTTCATATTAAAATGAACCGCATAGCCCCACCAATATGCAAAATGTTTAACATGGCCTAGACTGAAAAGTAGAGCTGGGCATTGACACACATTTCACAATTCAATTCAATTTCGATTCACAAGCTTACAATTCGATGCAATTCCATTCAATATCAATTAATCGGGACATATCAGGTACAATACATGACAAAATGACATGAATTACCAGTAGCAGTAGATGTATACAGGTGGAGCTGGGGAAGATGGAGGGTTTCTGAAAGCGCAGTGCACGGTTAAGGCAAATCCTACTCATGTAATTTGAAGGTTGAGCACACAACCTCATTGGCTACTGACAGAGCAGGAACCAATCAGCCGTGCCCTATAGATAATGATGTGATTACAAGCAGATTGAGTTAAATGACATATAAACTTTGAAAAGCCACAGCATGCTTCCCAAATCTTTTTTGCTGATGTCAAAAACTGCATTCAAACAAACTCTTTCTGTGACTTGGTAATATGGCTTATTTAAACGAATTCTTTGTGCATTTAGAGAATGTTACAAAAAATGTCCTTTTCAGTAGAGATGTGTATTTTTATTTAATCAATTTTCTTAAATCTCAAGAATCTTTCAGTCTATCTGTTTTCAGTCGATGAATGAACAAAGCTTTCTAGCGTCTCACCCACCCAATAAATCACAATAAGCTTTGTGCTTTGTTACTTCTGATATGAAAAAAAGTCTCAACTTTCAAATTATATGAAATATTCTGAAATTCAAACAATAAATACCATTTTGGCACACAAAAAAAAACATGAATGAATCAGATGGTATTGAAAATACAGTACAGAATACAATATCGGAATCCGTATCGTATCTCATGTAATCGCTCAATCAGTGTTTTAACCCCCAAAATACGTCGATAAGACAGCTTGTAAATAATGTCACAATGTTACACCAATCAAATGTTTATATTTCAAAGTAATAAAAAAGAGAGTAGAAACACTTTAGTAGAACAAACAACATTGTGTGTAATTTAAATATAACTAGTGTACAAATCACTACTGTTCTACCAAAAATTAATTTAATTTACCATGTTTATTCAATGAACATTTATATAACCACCATCTGACAGCGTGGTTCCTGCTCCTCCTCAAATTCTGCCGGAGAAAGACGTTGCTGGCGCACTGAAAGCAAGATGATAGACTATAGAGGACTTTTAAAGCAGAAACTACACTATAAGACAATAAAAATTTCAGAAATCAATTAATTGTAATGAATATTCTGATTGTCCTTGAGTACAAATTGGATTTGAAAGAGGTGAGACACCTGACCCATACGTCCAGGATTCTTCTAGCAGGGAAGCTTTAGTGCTAAAGATAAATGATGAATAGCATATATAAAACAGGCAGTTATTTATGGAGATGAGAGGATATTAAAGCCTTTTTAAATTAAATTACGCTGATCCAAGGTTTGTGAGCTGAAGTCCCCGTGGCTTAGCACCTCTGAACTTCCTTTTTTGTTATTTTAATGTAAGAAAAAAGATGTTATGAGACATAGAGTCCATGTCTGGGGGTTTTTAATTCCCTCCACTGTTTAGCCCAACATCACCTTTGTTAATTATTGATTAAAAATTAACTTCTAAAAAAGCATGTATAAAAATAAAAGAACAAAAAAAATATTCCCATTCCTTTTTAACATCCCTTGTACTGTAAACAATGCTTTGCATACAGAATGTCTGGAAAGGTCTCTTTATCTTTCAAAGTATTTTTTTTTATCTAAAAAATAGCTTGAAGCAAGATTATTTTTCTCCCTGTATCATTAAATGCATTTTCAAAAGTACAGAAAAGGAAAACAGAAGTTATTGTAAAAGTAATAATGCTGTTCCATTTGATAAGTTGCTATATTGCCTTCTTTATTTTGAAGAATAATAGACTTAGTCTGGTGGACTGTCTGTTTGGCTATTCCTGACATAGTGTGAAAATTATATAGAAAAATAGTTTTTCCGATATACACATATAGCTATCGCTGTCTGTCAGCTTGTGGAGATCATCTTTGATTTTGTTATTATCTATAAAGTTCAAATGTGTTTGGGCAGGTAATGTGAAGTGTATATTTAAAAAGTTAAGTTTGAATAACTTTTTTTTTCTGGAGTAAATGGTTTTGATTGAAATTAAAATAGTCATGGTTTAAAATCTGCATCTTTATAAAAAATTATAAATCTTGCATCTAACTATAATTATAAGTCTAAAATATATGTATAAATATTAAAATTACTTAACTAAGATGTTTTACAAAAGAAGATCTATGTTGCTAATTTTATTACATGATTTTGAATTTTATTTATAATAATAAACTTTATTAATATCAAAACATGTTTAATATTAATAACGGACAATTATTAAATTAACTTTCTTAAATGTCACACACAGACCTCAACTGTTGGTACATTAAAGGGATAGTTCACTTTGAAATAAATTTTTGGTATGTTTTAGCTTATCTTGCGCAGACCGAGGCGCCGGCGCCCTCAGATCACTCGGATGTGGCTGTGTTTACAAGAGGTAAAAACGATATAAATACTGTTCGTTTTCTCACACAAACCGCTCGTTTCGTGTCTTAAGCCATCAATGTGTGTTTACATTTACGAGTCATTAAATCATGTTTAATTTGGACTTTTTTTTTTAAAAATTTGTATTAATTGCAATACAAAAAAACAATCAATGTACAGTCAGAATTGCAGTATATACAAATCGGAGAAAGAGAGAGAAAAAAAAAACAAGACAGCCATGGAGGAGGCTAAACATTACATAAAATATCAAAGGATTATTTGGACTTCTCTGTGCATGCTCTTTGAGGTGGTGACCTGACCTGCATTATATGACTGACAGACAAGAACGGTTTGACCTAAAAATATCAAAATTGAAACTACTGCGGAAACAAAGACACCTACATCTTGGATGCCCTTGAGGTAAGCTAAAACATACCAAAAATTTATTTCAAAGGGAACTATCCCTTTAAACATAACTTGATAAACCCCTACTATATTATTATTTCAACATTGTTTAATTTATTTACTGTAATAATAATTTTAACAGTGTTAAAAAATGTAAAAAAAAAACTTCTTTTACATTTTTTTTTATCTCAAAACATGGAAGCTTGTTTCCGCAACTGAATCAAAGAGATAATTGTGAATTTTTTCTTGCAGTTGCAAGTTTACATCTCTCAATTCTGACTGCATTTTATGAACTTGCAATTGCATTTTATAAAGTCGCAATTCTGATAAATAAAGTCAGTTTTTTTTCTCCCCTCGGAATTGGACTTTATAAATCACAATTGACCCTTCGCAAAGACCCGCCCTCCTTAGTTACTGTCGCTATGTCCGACAAGCTACACCGCTCTCACGCTCTTACCATGTTCTCACGCAGTGAAAAATACATCGCGGAGCAGAGAGGAGACTGACAACACGCGGACAGACAGGACAGACCAGGTTACTTTTCGGTTACTTTTGATATTAAACATATTAAACAAAGTCTCAGCTTTCAAATGTGGTCATTTTTTGAAAGAAATTTAAACAATAAATACCGTTTTGGGGCTCTTTAATGTGCCGTGACAGATCGCTGTAGAGCATCCGTCAAAGCTGCTCGTGATCCGATCATCTCTTCCTTCTAGTTCATTTATAGCATCAAATAAACATGAACGAACATAAGAAGTAATGTTGTTTTAACCGCGGAAAGGCGTCAGTATATTCATTTTACCAAGTTCAAATCCTCCTAACTCTACTGGCTGCTTTTTCGGACAAAATGGCGGATGGCGAAGTATGATTGGTTAGAACACCTGTCAATCAAGCTCCACGCGAAGGGTCAATTCCGAGTTTATATCTCACAAATTTGAGTAGTCAGAATTGCATTTTTATATCATGCAATCTGAGGTTTTAAAATAGTCAGATAAAAGGTTGCAATTATATATTTTTATACAGTGGCAGAAACAAGCTTCCATACTAACCCTTTACACCCATTGATTTTGTGTCAGGAAGTTAGAGTATATACAGTAGTTATAAAGAACAGAATTGGTGAGTGTTTTTTTAGTTTCAGACAGCTGACTGACAGTACAGAAAACAGGTAGGCTAGGCTATATATAAAAAAACTTCATACAATGAAAGCATGTGTGTTTTGAATGGGTTTCCACATTTTGTAGTTCTGAAGTAACTTGGCAACAAGTGCAGGGTTTGAGGAATTGACAAAATCAATAAACTTATGAAAAGTATTTTTCTCACTTGCTTTCAAGTGTTTACAGCTCATGCCTTTTATTGGCCACAAACATTGTGAGCTCTGACGCACGTCACAATTACTGCCGGCCGTTGTTGCTGGAGTTCGTGACCGTTTCATCCACATTCCCACAGAAACACAACTGACACACACACTGAAGAGGCAGTCTCTTGACGCTCGCGAAGCTCTTTGACACACCTCACTGTCTGCGCTCATAAGCTCCCTCAATCCATCGCGCTGTAAAGCAGTTTGAAGCAGCGGGTTCTGGGAAACTGTGCAGTAATGACCACATTACAGCAGGATACACTGGAGAGAGTGTTTTATCTCCTGAAGAGAGAGATGGGCGAGCTGGGTCAGAGAGAAGCACTAGCAGACTGCACTGAGGCTCGTCCATTCACATCGGACATATGACTGACTCTGTAGCAGTGTGATACGATCTCGCCCTGCTCGGACCACTGACAGCTCTGGCTTTATCTTGACACATGCTGCAAGATCAATCTGAAAAGCATAATCCCTCTCTCTCTCCTTCTTGCTTTATTGCTTCTCTTTTTTATTCTGGCAACACTTATTTGAAGGATCCCCTTTAGACTGTCTGCCTAACATCTGCTAACACTTTATTTTGATGCTTCGCTTCCCAACATACATTCTATTATAATTAACTTTGCAAGTACAAGTCAACCAACGCTATCTCACGACCAATTTGTACGAGTGATTAAAAGGTGGCTAATTCGTAAGAATTCGAACGACCTGGTACGAATTTGTACGATTTGTCTAAACCCACGTGATGGGTAGGTTTAGGGGCGGGGTCAGGGGTAGGTCATTCGTACGAATTCATACGAATTGAGCAACCCGATCTCATGGCAATTCAAACGAATTCTACGAGGTGGCTAATTCGTACGAATTCATACGACCTCACTCGTACGAATTAGTACGATTTCTGCTAAATCGTATATATTTTACGAGTTGCTTAATTCGTATGAATTCGTACGAATGACCTACCCCTGACCCCGCCCCTAAACCTACCCATCACGTGGGTTTAGACAAATCGTACGAATTCATACGAGTGAGGTCGTACTAATTCGTACGAATTAGCCACATTTTAATTGGTCGTGAGATAGTGTTGGGTTGAGTCAACTTATTCTAACCATAACAGTCTAATACTCCTATGAGAGTTAGTTGGGATGTAGGTGCAACGTTATTTATATTCAACAGAATGTCTAAATATTCAACATCCAATAAAGTGTCAACTTTATGCTTTTAAAAATTGGTTTAGAAAGAGTTTCTAAATTTTGCCTCAAGGCAAGGCAAGGCAAGGCAAGTTTATTTATATAGCACATTTCATACACAATGGTAATTCAAAGTGCTTTACATAGGAGCAAATAAAATAAAACAAATAAGAATAATTAAAACAGTTTAGAATAAAAAATAAAATAAAGTACAGTAAAAACAGTCGGACGAATATTGGCACAGTGCTCATTCAGTAAATGCATAGCTAAACAGATGTGTTTTGAGTCTGGATTTGAATGTGTCTACTGTAGGAGCACATCTGATCTCTTCTGGAAGCTGGTTCCAGCTGCGGCTGGCATAGTAGCAAAAAAGCGGACTCTCCTTGCTTAGAGTGAACCCTTGGTATTTCTAACTGATGTGATCCTAATGATCTGAGTGATCTGTTGGGTTTATATTCAGTGAGCATATCTGCAATATATTGAGGTCCAAGCCCATTGAATGATTTATATACCAGTAATAATACTTTAAAATCAATCCTAAATGTAACTGGGAGCCAGTGTAAAGACCTGAGGACTGGTGTGATATGTTCATATTTTCTGGTTCTGCTCAGGATCCTCGCAGCAGCGTTCTGTATGAGCTGCAACTGTCTTATGGTCTTTTTAGGAAGGCCAGTGAGGAGTCCATTACAATAATCCACCCTGCTGGTGATGAAAGCATGCACAAGTTTCTCTAAGTCTTGACTGGAAACAAAGCATCTAATTCTTGCAATATTTTTCAAATGATAGTATGCTGATTTAGTTATTGCTTTGACATGACTACTGAAACTAAGGTCTGACTCTAGAGACACACCAAGATTCCTGACTTGATTTTTAGTTGTTAGACCTCTAGAGTGAAGGTATGCATTCACCTTGAGAACTTCATCTTTGTTTCCAAACGCAATGACTTCAGTTTTGTCTTTGTTTAACTGAAGAAAGTTTTGGCACATCCAACCATTTACTTCATCAATGCATTGGCACAGGGAGTCAATGGGGCTGTAATCGTTAGGCGATAGGGCTAAGTAGAGCTGTGTGTCGTCTGCATAGCTGTGGTAAGAGATTTGGTTCTTTCTCATTATTTGGCTCATTGGGAGCATATACAGGTTGAATAGGAGTGGCGCAAGAATTGAGCCCTGGGGGACCCCGCATGACATCGATGTCCACTCAGACTTATGGTCTCCTATACTCACATAATAACCTCTCCCTTCTAAGTAAGACCTGAACCATTTTAGGACTATCCCAGAAAGCCCCACCCAGTTTTCCAGCCTGTCAATAAGTATGTTGTGATCGACAGTGTCAAATGCAGCACTGAGGTCGAGTAGTACCAGCACTGATAATTTGCCTGTATCAGTATTTAAGCGAATATCATTTATTATCTTTATGAGCGCTGTCTCTGTGCTGTGATGCGATCGGAAACCAGATTGAAAATTGTCAAAGTAACCATTCAAGCTTAAGAATTTGTTCAGCTGATTGAAGACAACTTTTTCAATGATCTTGCCTATGAAAGGAAGATTTGAGATCGGTCTATAATTGCTTAATATGGTCTTATCTAGATTGCTCTTTTTCAGGAGGGGCTTGACAACTGCAGTTTTCAGGGAGTTTGGAAAACTCCCAGAGAGAAGTGAGGCATTTACCACTTCTATAAGATCTGCTTCTAAACAGTTTAACACACTTTTGAAAAAAGATGTGGGAAGTGTGTCAAGGGCGCAGGTTGATGTTTTAAGATGCTGTACGGTTTCTTCCAAAATTTTGCCATCAATTTCTTCGAAAACAGACATAGTAACTATTTTCTCAGGTAGTGGTCGGATCTGTTTGACCCCAGCGCAACTCAAGGATGTGCTGATCACCTTTCTGATATTATTGATTTTCTCAGAGAAGAAAGAAGCAAACTCACTGCACTTGCTGTCTGAGAGCATTTCACTGGGAATCTGGCTTGGGGGGTTTGTCAGTCTCTCTACAGTAGCAAAAAGAGTGCGTGTGTTGTTTAAGTTGCTGTTTATAATATTCGAGAAGAAAGTCTGTCTAGCTTTGCCTAGTTCCATATTAAAAGCATGGATGCTATCTTTGTAGATGTTATAATGGACTACAAGTTTTGTCTTCCGCCACATGCGCTCTGCTCTTCTGCATTGTCTTTTCATGTTTTGCACTGCTGTTGAGTTTCTCCAAGGTGCTTTTTGTCTACCACTATTCTTCCTGACTTTCACAGGAGCAATATGATCAATTACACTTTTAATTTTTGAGTTAAAAGATTCAAGGAGAAATCAACAGAGTCAGCAGATATGCTTGGTTTTAAAGATATAGCCTTCATAAATAGCACACTAGTGTTCTCATTTAAGCATCTCTTCTTGACAGACACAGATCTAGCTTCAATGGCAGGAGAGATCAAAATATCAAAGAAAATACAGAAATGATCAGACAGTGCTACATCCTTAATAACAATCGATGAGATGTTTAGACCCTTACTGATAAGTAGATCTAGAGTGTGTCCCCGATTATGTGTGGGTCCATTTACATGCTGTGTCAGATCAACCTCACCCTCACTTAATCCAGCGGTTTCAAGTTCTATCATCTTTATAGAGAAATATTGTAAAATATATGACCTTGTTTTTCCTTCACCTGCAGTTGCCTATAAATCTATTTCCTCACAGTAATTAAAAAATTGTATGATGCCTGATAAAAGTTATCAAATATGTGTTTTTACTTAATACCACTTACCTCTAACATATCAACTTAATTAGACTATGAAGGCACCTTTTGTGTTTAACTTTATACAATTGTAGGCCCAAACTCATGCCTTTTCTGTCCTTATAGCTAACTTTTGTTCTTCATACTGCGCATACAGTTTCAGTGTAATTGTGTTTTTCCATGTATTTTCTGCTTACTGAGTACTGCATATCTGTTTTTCAGAAGCCCATCATGTGCCCTTTCCCTGTTCCGTATCGTCGCTACTCCTTCGAGATATTGTCTAATTCGCATTGGTTTCGGTTGATCTTCAGACCATGCCAGACGAAAGTCATCCTATTGATTGTTTTTGTTCAAAACCATTTGGCTGTGCCAGAAAAAGGATTTTGTCCCTGATGCTTGTAAAGTGCTCCCTAAATCTCTTTGGCAATAAGTATAGTTATACATTGTTTGGCACAGTGGGTAAATCTCAGATTGAACCCCACCTTGGGTGATATTAAAATTGTACATTGTCTGACCTTTAGTAGTTTTATTTTGTTTACTGTAATACTGTGTTTGACTCGTATATCCAATATATGTGTGGTTTTATTACTCCCTTCCAACATACGACCAATAGCAGCCCGATGAAGCCACTAAGAGGGGGAAAAGAAAAAGAAAGACTCTCTTTTGCCTTTGATATAATTATCGTATAACTACAGTGTTCTGCTCATTCTAGAGAGTAGTAATTTTAAATAATTTAAAATCGTGAACTTAAAAAGGCATTCAATTTATGTAACAAGTTAGATATATCCTCTAATATATGTCTAGGGAGCGGAACAAATGATGAAATCTACTGTAATTTGTTCTGTGAGGTGTGTGTCAGTCATTGAAGCAAACTGGAAAAAAGGAAAAAGCAGCAACCGTCTCTGCTCACCAGGGATGAGGGATCTTTGAACCCCGTGTTTCACCAGCAGGTACGATTACTATATCAAAGCTTGAACCACTGTCGTGACACCTCTGAAATCAAAGTTTTCACTCATCCACAAGCTGTTTGCCTGGAAACAGTCATTGAGTGATGTGTGCACGCGCATGTGTGTGTGTGTGTGTGTGTGTGTGTGTGCGTACGTACGTGCGTGCGTGTGTTGTATGTACGTCTGTTTTTTTTTTTTTTTTTTTTTTACTTTTTTTAAATAAAATATACAGCTAATTATAATCCTAATAGAGGTTCTCCTGAACTTTGTCACATTGAATATGCAGTATGTGATGTCTAAACCCAATGGAAAAAATACTGTGCTGCGTCTTTGGGACAAATGCTAAAATGTCCTTCACAAATCACTTGCATAAACCAGCAAACATGTTTTTTTTTCAGCAGCTTATAACATATAACCATTATGACATTTCTGATATTCTTACACAGGGTCCGAAAGAGAAAATTTTGAAATTTGTGAAAAATGCTGCTTTGATCATCTTTTTTAATTTAATTTTTTTCCTAATAACTCTAGAACTGTGCTGGCTAGAAAAACAAATTATCACTCTTCATTCACTCTTCATTCATCAGATTTCATGAATTTTCAATGCTAGGGGGCACTATAACATAACACAATCCTAATAGTGCAAATGTTATTAAAGAAGTTCAAATTTAACACACAAAATCAAACGATATAATATGTAAGCCGGTGCATATGTAAAATAACATGATCATCAACATTAATTGTACAAATCAAAACACTCTTATGTTACAGAATGAAATGTCGACCCAGGACGAGCTATATGACTGTGAAGCTTTGGGGGTGTTGATGGACTGGATCTACTCCATCTATGTTTTGATCATCGTTCTGAATCCGATCTGGACATAGTCTTTGACAAAAACATGATTTCTAAACCTAGGGAAAGAGTTAACTTGAGCGCCGTGTGCGAGACGCTGCAAAAGACGCGAGACCGGAGCACAGCGGTTAAAGACGTCCGTCTAGTGCATGTTTACATTAAAAAACAAAGGAAAAGTATCGCAGTGGAAAGGAAAAACGTGTTCTTTGTGAACGGCCCCTATCCACATTATTCCTATGCTCCATGACGCTTTGCGCGAATTATGGGTGTAACTTCCGTTAAGCTGTAAACAATCAGTGAAAGACTAGCTCTATGGACGCAATAATGTATATTTTTTTAAACTGTGTACAATGACATTACATTATTCTACTCGCCCTTCAACCATTGAATATTAAAAGGACATTTAAAAGTGTTTAAGCATCAACAAGGTACTTTTAAAGTAACATTAAGTATTTTTTCCTCTTCGGTCGCTCTACTGGTTGGAAACGAAATTGTCCATTGCCGCTGTCGTAAATAATTTAGCCAGTTACACTTTATTTCGATAGTCACTTTAGACATTCTACTAACTATAAGTAACTTTTCAACTACATGTCAACTAACTGTCATTAGAGTATTAGTAGGCTGTAGTAGACTGTCAGTAGACTGGTAGGTTATGGTTAGGTGTTAGGGTTCGGGTTAGGAGAACAAGTTGACTTGTAGTTGCTATGTTACTTATAGTCAGTAGAATATCTGTTGGGGGACCAACAAAATAAAGTGTTAGCAGATATTAAGCAGACAGTCTACTTATACTCTAATGACAGTTAGTTGACATGTAGCTGCAGTGTTACTTATAGTTAGTTGAATGTCTAAAGTGGACTATCGAAATAAAGTGTTACCATTTAGCCTACCGTCGCACGCACGCTCGCTGTTTACCCAGCACCGGCTTCAGAATGAACGATGTCCACAGACAAGGTAGAGTATGTTACATGATTTCATGAAAGGATGATGTATTGCGACATCAGAAACGAAGAAAAACGAAATGATGACTATTGTAGCGCTTGACGTAAAGCAGTCGAGTTTGTAGTTCTTTTTTGTGCAGGGGTTCCTACCCGAAACCCGAAGTTACATAGTGCCAGTAAAAGCGATACAGACCCTGTCAGGCTATGGCAGACGTGTCATTTAACTTATTTTAGGTCGGTGTACCATCACAAGGGTCTTGGAAATATATTATGAAGGTTGAAAAACTACTTAGTGTTACTTTAACAGACCATGAATAACCCCAAAAGCATCTTTCCACAGCAAAATCGGTTGGTTAAATATCACTGTGGTAATCTGTATTATGTAACATACATTGCCTTAATAATAAATAAAAAATATACTTCAGCATTGCATGATACTATTTCAAAGTGATTTCAGTCATTTTGACAGATAATAAATATATTATCTGTAAAATGTATCTGTATCTGTAAATGTATTTACCTATGAAACCAAACCTGAAAAGAGACGTGAGGATTTGGGGAGGAAAAAAAAAGAGATTCTTTGTGCATTCCAGTGATTTATTAATGGTATATATCGTTAATTAAATCGGGAGAACAGACCACAAATGCTCAGTATGTTGACCTTGTTCATACTATTACAGCGGAATTCAAAAGGAAAAAAGAAAATAACCATGAGGAAAAGAATGCAGTGACTGAAAAGAGATATTGCCATAGATATTCTTGTTATAACATGTCATGTTAAAATACCAAGTATTACGCTATTCTCATGTTATTCTTAAATAAAACATAAAAGAAAACTGACACACTGACGGATAAGCTTAATTTGAAATTATTCGTTTCAGTCTTTTTGAATGGAAGTTCCCCAAACCGGAAGTGCCACCCATAATTCAAAACGCAGTAAACTCGTCAGGAATAAGGTGGATATAAGGAATAAGGTTTTTCATTTACTTAAATTCAATATGGCATACTGTATATGGCATATCTTACTAAGGACAATAGGACCAAATCTTTCTAAATTCGTTATTTTGGTCACGCTTTCTTCATGTGCTTGAACCCAATAATTCCCTTTTGTGGCTACATTGTAAATTTAAATGCACATATTCTTTTGTATATAAAATATAAAATAAAACGTCAAGTTAAGTCACCTTTATTTCGATTTTTACAACACAAATTGTTTCAAAACAGCTTTACATAGATAACGAAAATAGTAATAGTACTGTAAATTCAAAATTAAATGTCCCCAACTATAAGCAAGCCAAAAGCAAATGGCGACAAAGGCGAAGAAAGGCGAAAAAGGCGACAGTGGCAAGGAACCAAAACTCCATCAGGTGACAGAATGGAGAAAAAAACCTTGGGAGAACCCAAGCTCAGTCAGGGGGCCTGTCCTCCTTTGGCCAACGAACCAACAGTGTATGAGTCGGAGTCATCATGCTGGTGTGGAGATGAGTTTGTTGAGGTGTCCATGAGGCCTTCACAGTGTTGGTGAGGCTGGCACTTCAGGACTGTGTTGTCGTTGTGTCCATGTGATGGTCCTTCCTCAGATCTGGATATGGCCTGGATCCGGCGGTTTGCGGTAAACCTCGGGATAAACAGAGAGACTAATATTAGCGTAGACGCCATCCTTCTTATAATGTACAAAGTACATCAGGATTTATGGGAAGTGTTCCCGGTTCCCGCTGATCTAAACTATGCAGACTAACATTGAATTATAGAAATCTATAACGTGTTATCTATATGCTAGGTCAAAGAGATGTGTTTTTAGTCTAGATTTACACTGACAGACTGTATCTGCTTCCCGGACCGTGTTAGGAAGATTGTTCCTAAGTTTTGGTGCTAAATAGGAAAAGGATCTACCGCCAGCAGTTGATTTTGATATTCTAGGTATTTTCAACTGGCCTAAAAAAGGATAACAAGAAGAAGATATGAGTTTCTAATGGCAAAATGCTGATCATGTATAGTACTTTTTACCTGTGTGTGTCTCCTGTCATGTGTAACGATGACCCAAGTCACCTCAGCCATAAATTGCCGGCAGTGAGGCGGGAGACAAAAGCATTCATCAGTGTAATTAGAGTGCTGTGCACACAGTGTGTTTAATAGGAGCAGTAGGGAGATGGATCCCTGGCTCTTTGACAGATGAACGGCGTGTTCGTAGGCCACAGGAATGAACCGTGCGTGCGCAGTCAGAAATCTGCATGTGTCGGGAGATTGGTGCAATGTACTGAAGTCTTTCAATTGGGTTTCAGGGCTGCAGTGGCAAGGAGGCTTATTATGGCATCACCCAGTCATCATTTCAGCAGAGTGTTGTGGTAATTACAGGGGAACGTGGCTTATTGCCGTGAAGAAAAATCAAAGCATTGTACTCCCCGTGGCAGGCATGGAGATCTAATGCAGAGAGCAAAAAATGTCACTGGCACTTGAGTGGTCGTGACTTGAGATGGAAATGATTTTACAGATGTCAAAATGAGAACAGTGTCAACCATTAACCGTGACATGTCACACATCAATCTAGCATGCTAATTTTAAAGATCATTTTCATATTAGTCGTGACCTGAAGTACATTACATCGCATTATACTCTTACCACCAAAAATCCATAATGAAGTAAAATTTTGGAGGCAACAATTCTTGGTGACCAAAAAGTAGACGCCCACTGGCCCAAGCTCAAGTTTGGGTTGACACTGACTTATCCTTTGAAAGAATTCTAGACGTTATCCTTAAACTAATGAGAGGTAAACCCTGATACATGGACAAATAATCTAAACTAGTCACCCCAACCAGTCCATTCCGCAGAACAGTGCACTCCGACAACAGTATCATATAGTCTTCGATTCAGTCTCAGCACATCATATATTGGGGCTTTGGTTTACAGTGATGGGAAACAATTGCATTTATTCATCTGTTATAAAATGGGCAAAATAAACTCTGCAAACATACCTAGAGGGTTTGAAATGAACACTTACAAATGGCTGAAAGTGAGTAAAAAATTGCTTTAGAAAGAAATCGTGCCACTTGGCTATAACTTTATTAGGACATGCTACATACTGTATAGTATTAAATTGAATTTTAAGAATTGTATTTATGGGGTTGATGTTAAGTGGCGATCCAACTACCAAAGTAAACTTTTTTTTTGCCCCAGAACTAACATTAAGCCACTGAAATTCAAATATGATGAACAAAACCATGATAGGTCTTCTCTGTTTTGCGACAAGTGCAGGGTCACTACAAGACTGACTCATCTTGTAAGTCAAGCTGTGAGAGACTCGATGACCTGCACTTTCATGTATTTACAAAGAAAAACATCTAAATAATCCTATTGTCATAAGGCTATTATTTCAAATAATGACCAAATCAATTGGATTATTCTCTTCATTATACTCTTAAAAAGGGTTGCTGTTGGTAAACAGTATTTGTTTTTTGTTTATTTGGAATATTTTTTTACTCTGATGTCCTGGAGGCGGTGACCTGGATGAAAGTGGGTAGCCGCCTATTACTAATAACTACATGACTATTAAGCAATGTAGAAGAAGATTTTTGTAATCCAAAAACAACGTGATCCTTCAATGAGAAATATCCTGTGTCAAACAGCATTAATGGATCCCATGTTCGTCCTGGATCTATCCCGCTCACACTCTGACACAGTGATTATGTCCATTGGCTTAATTCCACCTGTTACCTGTGGAGAGCACACTTGTCTGCACGCTCTGATTGGTTATCTAGGTTTGTTGACTCTGTGTCAGGTCTGGCAGGTATAGTGGATTAAAGCAGAGACATTCATTTGTCAGTTCTCCACTATAACAGTGACCCTTCTGGCTAATAGAGAAGCTGACCTCTCCACTCTTTTTTTTTTTGCAACATTCAGCTGGGCCGGTTTACCACTGGCTTCTGCTGAAGTGCAAAAGTACAAAGCTAAAAATATTTCAGTATTTTCACTGCCAATCACATATGAATACAATGTGATATATAATATATAATATTTTATAATATACTATTATCTCTATGAATGAGAAATAAGAAACAGGCTTTCAGAATAGAAGGACCAAACTAAACTCCCATATGATGACTTTAAATCCACATATACAAGTAGCACTTTGACTTATGACAGAAGCCTGCTAATTTGATGGATACGACCCAAACGCTTTTCATTTGCATTGCATTTTAATAATCAACTTGTGACTATACTGACCACTTTAAACCTCCAGTGGAAACTAATTCTTTTGAAATGCTAACTGTGTGATGGTTAAGAATCAATCCATACTATTTAAAATGCTCTCATCTGTGATGGGTTAAAGCGAATGTGTTTGAATACTGATTCTAAACATGAAGTTAAAGGTACAATATGCAGGATTTTTCACCACTAAGGGTCGCTGACCTTTTACAATAACAAAGGCGTATATTGATGACGTATATTCCGCATTAAGCTGAATTATAGATCTTGTCGTCAAGCTGATGGATCTTTTATGGATGAGTGAATTGATGTTTTTAACATGACTGTGGTATGAAGCAGGGCGCGATTGCTAAACATATACCAGCGCCACACGCAACACGAGTCCCGCGGATATAAAGGAATAAGGACATTTCATTCTACCGAACTACACGCAAGTGCTGAATTAATACTCACACGGGTCAATTTATTAGACGAATGAAACTTGAGGTAACGCAGCGCTGTTTCACTTGCTCTAACAGTTACACTATCACACTAAATGGCATTTGAGTGTGTTGAATGTTGTTTGTTAGGTTGTTTGTTGGCTGTATGAGACTAAGTAAGCTAGATCAACATTAGAATAACATACAGATCATATTCTAACATTTCATAATGTTGAACTAAATAACATTGATTAGTTTTATGTACATTTGCTCACCTGTCTAATAAAGTACATGCAACACTCGCGTCTCTGTCGAGTCGAAGTTAGTCGCGGACGTGGAGCTCTCGGCATCTCGAAAGATGTTGATCTTCGTTTTAGTCCTCTTTTTGTCTCAAAGTCTGCTTGCCGTGGTCCACAATGTTTGAACAAAACAACAACAACATGAGCGTCCTGCTAGGCATAACGGGCATAACCCAGTTGTCAACGTCTTTCGCCATGAGCATTTGCATGCAGCTGGGAAACAAAATATTAAATGGCTTCTCTTTTGCACAATCCCTCCAAGCTGCCCTGTTCCGCCAAAACCTAGCATGATAACAGTATTATGCTGGAACAAAAGTTGTCAGTTTGAGTTTAACATGGACCTGAAATAGAGTTCACTCACTCAAGGTGTTGTTAATGTCTCCTTGATTTGAATTTTCATTGATGCAGCCAAACATCTTGTGTCCTGACAGGTGAAATAAAAAGCGTGACACAATTACCTGCATGATTACACCTACTGTGAAGCATATCAAACAACCTCCATGATACTGGTAAGCCAACCATTCATTGTGAATTCAGTTGATATGCTTTGGCTTTTGTAAACAGAAGTTAGCATATGTAAGTTATTACAAAGCCATGGCTTATGGACCGAGCTGCATAACAGAATTAACAGCAGTTACTCAAAGGCAGATAAGTAACTGACATCCAGATCTTGTATTCATCTCGGGTACACAAAACTGTCGCCGGGTTCATAATCCATGCTTTGCATATTAAATGAGTAGATTTCAGTGATAGTAGATTTCCTGTGGTCTGGTCTTCTAGCACTGTGAAGATCCATTGCATGTAGTGCAGATGGCCAGTGTATACCGCAGCTCCTGTTGTTTCTAAAAGAGTGTTTATGTCATCTCACACCACCAAATCATTTTGTCATTCCAGATGATTGAGCTGCCAGTGGAGCGCGGGCATGTTTCAGAGTTTCATCACCATGTGGCTTGATTGTTTGTGTTTGTGTCATGGTTTCAGTGTCACTGTGTCTTGTAAAATGCAATCTCTTTTGAAGAATTGCTTGTAAATCGCTCATTATTCTATACAGTATTATCACCAAATACTGGATTCAGTCTTTTTGTCTACTTGTTTTCTTTCAATTATGATAGGTTTTGTATTTCTTTTGGGAACTGATTGACCTCATGAGCTGAGCTTATGCACCGTAGTTTTTGGATGAAAAATTTGTGGATAAATTTGTCAATATTCAATAAAAAGTGGAACAAAATTTGCACAGTTTATCACGCTGGTGTGTGCTTTAATGTTTAACCAGGAAGCTTGTTTTGAAATGCTTTTATTTTGCACAAAATTGAACACTCGTGGCCTCATTGATCTGAGGATAAAGTTCATCTCTGTAAAGAAGAAAGTCTGCAATACTTAAAATAGTTTGTTTATATGAACGTGTGTGTTCTATCCATGCATGCACAGATCTGAGGCCTTTATCTTTGCAAGCACACATGTAAATATGTGAACATGATGAACATGCCTCTGAACAATAAATGTTTCTCTTATTTTTCGATCTCGCCCATTCATTTTCAATGGATGGTCATTTTTGAACAACATAAGCTCAAATCAATGAGGCTTAAAATCAGTCTGTTTAAAAAATAAAAACAAAACTTGGCCAAATTGATAGAAAACAAGTTGCCAAAAATGATTGAATCCAATATTTGGTGATAACATAGATATTTATACGTTTTTCTTTCTTTTTTTGTAGGCCAGTCATTTTTGAGTGTGACTGTGCCATTTTGTACAAGATAAAAGCATTTTAAAACAAATTGTACAGAATTTTTTTAGATTTTATTCTAATATTTTTTTTTTTAACTGAGGTTCATACGCACCAAAAAGAAATAAGATTAATAATATTTTTTTTAAACAAGTTGACAAACAGATTTTATCCAATATTTGGTTATAATATAGAATAATGAGAGATTTGTCAGCAATTATTTTGTAGGCTGGCCATTTTTGACTGGGAACACCACAAGTGTAACAAGGTGGGGGGAAAAGTAAAAAAATCTCAAAAAATTTTGGTTTAGTTATACCCTGGGTTAAGTAGTTGTACCCTAGTTTGTTTAGGCATGGTTTGTAGGGAATTGCAAACCTGCGCACATAAACTCAAACGCACATACCTATAGAATCAATTCTTAATGCACATGTGAACGCCATCAGCGTTTATCACAGGATAGCGTTTAAAGTCTGTTTAGAGAGAATGGTGTCGTCTTAGCGGCCCCTAATTTAATAACAAATGATCTTTTCGACAGAAGTGAATCAATCAAAAAACTAATTTAGCTGGAAATAACATTATTCAAGAACCGCTATAAAACCAAACCAATCTATGTTACCTTATATTATATGTTTGTCTCTGTAAAGCTGCTTTGAAACAATCTACATTGTTAAAAGCGCTATATAAATGAGGATGACTTGACTTGACGTGAGTAAAGTCAGTAAGTTTTAGTCCGATGTGATAACGTTAACTAGCTTTTTCGGGAAAACAAATATCCTCTCTGGGTCAAAATGACCCGAACACAACATGAGGATTAATATTAATAATAATAATAGTGGCATCTTACTGCCATGCGAGGAAAAAAATCATTAAATGAAAGCAAAAAAATTTTTGGGATGTTTTGCGAATTTTGTTGTCATTATACTGTACTGTTTACAAGGCTATTAGAAGCATTAGTTTTTCCTAATCTGTGAAAGGATCACCTAGGCGTACCTCATCAGTTTATAAGCTCCATGGACTGATCACACAAATCCACATATCAAGCACGCTGTTGTTCATAGCTTTCATTATCACTGTTACCAGTATAGCTTCCAGTGCTGGACCATTCAAAGCCCAGTGGCATGGTATCAGGATCGCATCCAGCCAATGAGCCGTCCAACTTTTGTGTGCTTGTCCAGCCGTAGACCACACAGCCAAAGCAGCTAATGATTCTGGCTGAGTTCACCATCATTGTGAGAGCAAAGAGATACAGTAGATGGTAGAGCAGAACGTACAAAATAGACAAGAAACCCAAGAGGAAACTTAGGTCCTAAAGTGAGACTGTTTCATTTGTATTCATTAGTAAAAAAAAGTTTTGAGTTGTTAAGGCCTCATGAATAATTAAACCATTAAACTAATTAGCTCAAGTACTTCAAATAGAATATGTTGTGCTGTTTTTGCATTAATGCGGATATTTGCTGGTTCATGTTTATTATTTTCATATTGTTACAGCTCCCTCTGAGTCATTCAAAGCCCTCCACACTGCTGTCTAGCAAAGATAATATTTTGAATTTTTTTTTTTTTTTTATCATGGGTTGGTTGCTATGCTTTAGTATTAATCTCTTTTATTTTCACTTATTGTAGAGCAGTTGAGGACAGAGCTCTGTGCTGTTGGGTGCCAGCTGAGAGATGGGAGATGTGCATATTAATCTTGCGGAGTGATGCTTGTGAACAGTTGGCTGCTTCTCTGGCCTCAAGCTGCATTGCACTGTTGCTCTATGAATAATGTGACTTCCAGATCTTGCCAGCTTCTGTCCCACTCTGTGTGATACCAGTGCCGGATTTAAGCATAGGCATTGTAGACACGTGCCTATGCTCACACGTCCAGTTACAAATATTTTAATTATTAGTATTATTTCGCTCTAATAGAAAAACACTGTAAGACAATTACTAAAAACTCGTATCTCCATATTTTGCCATTCTTTTCATAAATCACTACTATCGGTCGCCCTTTATGCCTGTCTGTGGGTTTTGTAAATATTTAACCAATGAAATGTATTAAAAAGAGCTTGTGACTGAACCTCATATCTCCATTGGATCCTCAAACTGTTGGTAAAACACAACCCGATCTAACGGCAATTCGTACGTATTTTAGGAGGTAGCTAATTCGTATGAATTCATACGACCTCATACGAATTCGTATGATTTTTGCAAAATCATACATATTTTACGAGTTGAATTCGTATAAAATGACCTAACCCTGACCCTGCCACTAAACCTACCCATCTCTGGGGTTTAGACAAATCTTATGAATTCATATGAGTGAGCATGCACATTGAAAAAGCAAATGCATGACATACAAGTATTTATCAAAATAATATAAATAGCTATAATTGTTCTTATAATGCATTCTTTACCAAATCTTAATGAGTTTTCATATATATATTTATAAAATAGTAATACTTATAAATAAGTGTAAATTGAGCTATAATTCATTATAAGCATGGTCTTCAGAAAATGTTACCAAAAGTCTTAGTCTAGCATTTGTCAAGTCATTGCCAATGCTGTCTTAATTTTTTATTTTTTTTGCCTATGTCTGAATATGAGGTAAATCCGGCCCTGTGTGACACAAACGAACACATGACACATCTTGAAGACAAAAAAAGAATGATAAATGACAAAAGTTGAAGATAGGTTCACATTTCTACTTAAAGACTTCAAGACTTAAAGAATGTCCCTCACAGTCACGTTATGGCATCTAACCAAAGAATCTCTTCCAGTTGACAAAAAAATGTACGTCATGGTTTTGAAGTCACATGTTGAGTAGCGCTGCACCAAATTATGCTGTAACCAAGAGGAAAACTTGAAACTTTTTGGCATCAAGAACTCTTGTTTGTAAAAATGACTTCCTCAAACTTTGTTTACCTAATTTGGCTGCAGTATTACGACTGAGGTTAATGAAGTGCATGAACATGCAGCACGCCTCATAGAAGTGGTCCAAACAACAGCTGGAGAGTGTCCCTCTGGTGGCCAACTATCCAATGGTTTGCCACATTAGTTTGCTTAAAATGGCCACCAGCCATGGCAGAGTAGACAAGCACATCCAACAAGACTTCAGCTCAAGAGACTCTAACCTTTCTGAGCGTGACAGATTCTGCCAAAGTGGTTTGTACCATTCTTATCCAAAGGCCACTGAAGCCTTGATTCACAAAGCACTGAATAGATGCAGGAAATACAAAGACATCAGAGAGCGCATCATATCCTGTTCACTCTGCCTGCTGGCCATATGGCCAATGTTATGATAACAGAAGCACACCAAAGCCCAGTTGTTTTCCTCAGTAGGCTAAGCTTGAATTTGTGAGTCATATTTTCTTTTAAACACAGGTTTAAAAGAAAATCCATGGGATTTTAATGGAAATTTTTTGAATAACTTCAAAACAATAACATCTTGATAGCAGATTACATCTACCTACAGATAACATATTTTGCTCAACAGAGTAAAAAAAGTAAAGCATCTGCATTTTTAACATGAATCAATCACTTTATTTATTTTTTGCTGCTTACCTTCGATGATCCACTTCAACAATTCTAATATGCAAAACTATGACTTTAGTTAAAACTAGTTTACATGTTTTTTTGTATTTTTTTGCTGCGCCCTCTACCGTACATATGTGATTTTGCATTTCCTTCAGCCTGAGGTTTATTCATTTCATTTTTGGCGGGAAAAGGCCTTTACATTTGCCAAAAATGTATTTTGTTATTAAAAACAAGCAAGCAAGTCCAGCCCAGGTGATTCCCTAGCGTATTCCCATAATTCAAAAGTAACATCATACACTACTTTCCATAAAAAGTAATGCAATTTGTTACCATTTGGGGGAAACAACGCAATATTGTACTGCATTACTTACAATATTACTTAGAATAAAATAATACTTAAAATAAAAGTAATTTTGTTGATTATTCATAAACTCCAGGCTGGTAAACACAACAATTTCTTAGACCTTCACACCTTTATTGACATTAATCTACCACATTATCCTATGGATATTCTTCATTATGTGATATTGTATTTATTTCTTGATGATGTTGTTGTATTTTTATTTCCTATTGTATGTTGCAGTTTTAACAAGTCAAATAGTAACCAATTTTAGTATATTTACATATTTTTTTTAATAATTATACTCATTTTTAATTTATTTTTTAAATTGATTATTTGTACAGAATCATATCTTATTATTGTTATTATTGTTGTCCAATAATATATGAATACTTAATGTTGCACTTACCATTTTGCATTTTTGGTTGCTTGATATGTGTGTGCCAGAGCCGTTCTGTGCTGACCGTTTAGTGCACTCAAATAGCATGCCAAGAGCCAGGAGTAATACTGTGAAAATAAGCCTCTGATACTCAATTTCTAAACCTCTCTCGCTGAAGGCCAGGAGGTGAATCTTTATCTCATGTTATTAAATCAAACACAGTCCTCTCTCTTGCTGTGATCAGATTCTTCACTAGATTTTGGTGTTCTTCTTTTCCTCCCGAGCACTTTTAAGGGCAGCCATTCAAGTCAATGTGATTAAGAAGAGATGAGCTTCAGGGAATGATTTAAACATTCAGTTGTACTGCGAAAGCCATTGATTTTTACAGTGATTGACAGTTATTATTTACTGGATAGACTGATGCCAAATGTGGTGTATGTGTATTGGGGATTTCAGTAACACTTTACAATAAGGTTAATTAGTTAACATCAGTTATTACATTAAATAATGTTAACTAATGAACCTTATTGTAAAGTGTTACTGGGATTTCTTTCCCCAAAGAAAACCTTCAGTGAACAGTTCCTAAAATATAAATTGTTTTTTAGTATGAACAACACTATAATGATCTAAAGAAACTTTTCCAATATAAAGACCAATTTTGTGGAATGGAGAGGTTCTATGCAAGGTTCATGACCAATGAAATCTGAGAAACAACTGTCTTATAAATTTTGTTTTTTAAACACAAAACACTCAAATCATGACAAAAAAAAAAAAAAAAAAAAAAAAACCTACAGGACCAGCCAATGGACCAGCGCAGTCTCATCCCAAGGAGTCATATATTGACGTCTTGGGACGTCTTTTGACCATACGTCAATATCCGCCTTTTTAGGGTACCCTTTAACGTCGGTTAGATGACGTTATCGGATCCTAACTCTACCCCAGACCTAAACCTACCCCTAAACCTACCCCGTCACCTAACTGACGTTAAAGGTAAAGCGTCAGTTGTTTGACGTCCCAGGATCGTCATATAACCGACGTTTAAGGGTACCCTAAAAAGGCGGATATTGACGTATGGTCAAAAGACGTCCCAAGACGTCAATATATGACTTCTTGGGATGAGACTGTTAAATGGACATGTGAAGTCATAAGTGTGCAAAACTGCGACCGGAGCTTTTGAAGGCAGCTGCAGTGACGTGCAGTGAAAACTGCGTCCGAAATCACAAACTTGCCTATATATTGTAGGCGAAAAGCAGAATGTTACAAAATAAGTATGTCAGAATTAACAGTATACTCATAAAAGAGTAAGTACCCGGATGACCTACTTCTGAAGTGTGCATATACGATTTACTTTACTATCCCATGAGGCCACAAGAGAGGATTTGTGAATGGAGGTGATGTGATGTAACTGACGCTGAAAGGTCACATGATAATGACAACATGGCTAATGTTGTTGTCACGGTTGGTGTATGCAGGAGAAGAGGAGATCAGGATTTCCAAAAACAATATACTTTACTTAAGTAAACAAAACAACAAACAGGTTCAGACGGGCAGAGGATACAAACACACCTAACATAAACACACCTAACATCAACAATAACCGACAAGGAGAGAGGGAGAACACAGGGTTTAAATACACATAGAACAGAATGGGGAAACAAGGCACAGCTGGGGCAAATGAACTGATAATGACAGGTAAACAGGTGAAGGAACTGAATACAAACGAGGAGCGGGAAAACTGGAACACAGGACTAAACCAAATACACAATGACGGGGGGAAAACTCAGGAATACAGACACAAGACAGACATAACTGTAACAGTTGTAGGTCTAGATTAAATTCATACTACACACATTCATACTATATAACATACTTTTGTAGTTGTCATGAAGTAATTACTTATTCAAAATAAGTACCTACTCAAGAGAGTATGTAATTTCGGACGCAACCAGGACAAATTGACTTTAATGACTTTGCCAATGACAAAATGACTTTACCAATTGGCAAATGTCTATTTTATTTAGAAGGTAGGACTTATTCCGCCATATTGCACTTTGCTCTTTCTTCCATTCATAGTACGAGTGCACCGTCTTTGTATATCTAAAGTCTTCGGTGATACTCCCTTATTATGAGTAGTATGATAATAGTTAAAGGGATAGTTCACCCAAAAATGAAAATTCTGTCAGTAATTACTCACCCTCATGTCGTTCCAACCCCGTAAGACTTTCGTTCATCTTCGGAACACAAATTAAGATATTTTTGATTAAATCTGAGAGCTGGATCACTCCTCCATAGGCTTCTAAGGGATTGAAACTTGACAGGCCCGAAAAGTTATTAAAGAAATCGTTAAAATAGTCCAACTGACTACAGTGGCTAGATCTTAAGTTTATCAAGCGACGAGAATACTTTTTGAGCGCAAAAAACAAACTTAAATAGCGACTTTATTCAAGTATTCTCTTTGGGCCTGGAGATTTCACGTACTGTTATTGCGCAACGCTTCTGGTTGAACGTCACACGCATCACACACATGACCAGCGTCGGCCAATAGTGAGCCTCCGTGTGACATATAACACAGAAGCGTTGCGCTGTTACACTACGTCAACAGCTTAGGAGAATGACACGGAAGAGAAGAGATGGTTGAATAAAGTCGTTATTTTAGTTTTTTTGCACGCAAAAAATATTCTCGTCGCTTGATAAACTTAAGATTTAGCCACTTTAGCCATTTGGACTATTTTAACGATGTCTTTAATGACTTTTCGGGGCTGTCAGGTTTCAATCCCTTAGAAGCCTATGGAGGAGTGATTCAGCTCTCAGATTTAATCAAAAACATCTTAATTTGTGTTCCAAAGATGAACGAAAGTCTTACGGTGTTGGAACAACATGAGGGAGAGTAAATCCATAAGCAGTTTTTATCTTTTATTGGCTAACATGCAATGTTATCGTGGGGTGTTTTTATTTATGATTCCAAGATTATTATTATTATAAAAATGAAAATCTTCCTAACATTGATGTGTAAAAATGTTGCTGCAGTTATGCACCATGTCTTTAACAACGTCATGCATTTTAATTCATAATAAATCTCCCTTTTCATGCTGAGCACTACAATCTAATAGGTCACGGGCAAAATAAAACAAAATACTATATGCATTACATGACCATGAAATTAAACACTCATCCGCTAAGGGTTATGGTTTTGGTGCACAAATGAGAATACGTCAGCAATGATTCTGAAACCTGCAGGCCCGGGGATAATGCAGATGCATCTGCATTAAGATGTAATGAGATATGACATAATTTTACTTCTCAAGGATGAAATTGATCTTTACATGACCATTTAAGCAGGGATGGTACTAATGTTCAATTGGCCCTGTCCACATTCCAGCAGCATTAGCATTAGATCAGTGCAGCTGTGTCACATGCTTCTGTTTCTTCTGGGGTGCTATTGATAAAAGCTATTGATAAATTTAGTGAACCATTGAAAAATTCCACTAAACCTTTTTACCCCCAACAGTTTGACAAAAAAAGCAGGACAAAATTATTCTCCTAATGTGCAAAAAAATCGAATCTTGCAATCTTTGTAATAAAAAAAAATATAGGAAAGGAGGAGATGCAAATAATTTGTCCAGTTAAATGTTATAAGTGATAGCCTATCCATAAGTGGATGCAATCAATTAGAAAAAGAAAAGAAAAAAATCTTAATTATGACCAGTTATGAATTTTATTTTATTTTAAAATAAAACTAATAATAATAATAAAAAACTATTAAGTGTTCTGCATTTAGTGTCTGCATTTATTTAATTTAGCAAGTGAGACACTTAAACTGTTTTATTAATTGGAAATGATTAGATGTCCACTGGTGACCATAAATTAAGGTTGTTTGGCTAATTAAATTAATGCCTCATCTCTGATTTAACTATATACATTGTCTTGACCTTTCTGCCTCTGTCAAAGGCTACATTTTGAATTGTTCTTATTTCATCTACGTTACCTCCCCCTCTGTGTATTTTATATTAATTGTAACAGACTTATGCATAGACCTGCTGCATGTAGTGTAATTAGGGTCAATGAACCTTCAAGATGCATGGGCCATTGACCATTATATTGACTTTGACTGCCACCACAAGAAATTAAAGTTAAACAGCTCAGCGTTTATAGCCTGGACTCCTCATCTTCATTCCCATTCATGAGAGAAAACACAATGCTTTTAGAAGGAAATAATATGCTAATAGTTATAATTATAACCTCCATTATGAGCTCCATTCTTTTTCTGCGGAATATTTTTTTGATTTGCCCTTTTTGATATAGACCCCTGAATATGAAAATCTCCTTTAAAAACAATATGTTTTTATGTATAAAGGATGAATCTGAATCATATCTGTCTGGTTCACTTAGGAAATGTAACTTCGAAATAACCTCACATTCTATAACAAGTGAACTGTGTGCCTAACTTTGACGGTACTGTGACTAGCAGTGAACCTGTCCGTTCTGACAGCTCATTTCATATTGAAATAAGACTAGGCTGCTGATAATCCTGCAGTCTGCTGGCAGCATCTGGCTGCTACATCTGCCTACTTAGTCGCTTTCATTTTCTATGACGTGCTGCGTGTGTTTTCCCATGAGGCAGCGCTGGTGTCTGGGCAGGAGGTTGGAGAGGTAGACTTGAGGGTGAGCAGGGACAGTTCCCTTGTGTGTGTGCATGCATGGGTCGTGGAGTGCCTTTTAAATTGAGTGTGTTCTTCAAGTAGACTTCATTCAGAGTAAAATCGCTAGAGCATGATAGTTGCATTTCAGTAGATATATTGAAGAGCAACACTCTTCAAAAGAGTTTAAGGTTTGTACTTTAGGGGGCAAAAATAAAGGAACAGAGGCAACATAATTGTACTTGGCAGTTAGTCATAACTATACCATTCTACTCTCAAAAATAATAAAAAAAAATCCCACATGCTCAAAAATAATAAAACATCATCACAGTACCCCCTAAACAAATTTTCAGCTATTACCTACTTTTGCACTGGCTTTATTGTTATAGTCACTAAATCAGGGGTAGGGAACGTCGGTCCTGGAGAGCCACAGCCCTGCAGAGTTTAGCTCCAACCCTGAAAAAAACTCACCTGATTGTAGCCTTAATGATTCTAAAGACATTGATTAGCTGGTTCAGGTGTGTTTGATTAGGGTTGGAACTAAACTCTGCAGGGCTATGGCTCTCCAGGACCAACGTTCCCCACCCCTGCACTAAATTATATTTAAATCTGAATTAAATGTTGGCATTGAAAGTCATATACATATGTGTCCTTTGTCAGCAGCATTGAAATATAAAATCCATATTAGGCCACTTTGAAAGATGTTTTTTAAATACCACCACTGCTATGGAAATAAATTAAGCATTTGAAATCGACCACATTAGTTCATTATTTTATTCTTTACTCCAACATTTTACCCTTATTATCTGGCTGGGAAGTCGGTGATTAAGACAGTATAATTCCCGCAGGCTGCCACACTCATTTCATCTGGCTGATTTTTATTAAAATCTCCCGATGCTATTTGCATAGTAGGGCACCAGTGCCTCTGTGTATGTCACTTTGCCGGAGACGGCCACTCAAGGCCAAGGCCGGCGGCTGCCCGTATCAAAACAAATGGCCAATGGCATGGCCTATTACAGAGACTAGAAACAGAACACAGACAATAGAAAGTGAGGTCGCATAACTCAGCCCTTCAGCACCTAAAACACTCCCACTCACAAATACATCAAAGGATATGCACATACTGTAAGCTTGTTTCTCCCTCCTGAACCATCATAAGCAAATGCCATTTCCACCACATCTCAGCATTCATTTTGAGGTTGAAGTGACAAACTTTGTGACAGAAGTGACAAAAGCCTTGAAGTTTGAAGGAATGCCTTTTAAACAGACTGTCCGTCCGTCCATCCGTCGTCTGTCCTGTCTGTCTGTCTGTCTGTCTGTCTATCTGTCCTGTCTTTCTGTCCTGTCTATCTGTCCGTCCGTCCGTCCATCCGTCTGTCTGTTCTTTCTATCTATCTATCTATCTATCTATCTATCTATCTATCTATCTATCTATCTATCTATCTATCTATCTATCTATCTATCTATCATCTATCCATCTGTCTGCCTGTCTGTCTGTCTGTCTGTCTGTCGACATTTGGAGAAAAGCTGTTTGTTGAGCTGGAAATGGTGCTGCATCTTTGGGATAGCTGTAATTTCATTATTTTCCCCACAATAAATATTGAAATCATTTATTTTGTTTATTTCACTCTTTGTTTAGTTATTCAAGAAGTGTCCTAAAGGAAGAAAAAAAGTCATTTAAAGAGGCTGGAAAAGCTCCATCATCATTTCACATGCAATTCATAAATGGACTGAAAAATTCATGCAGAATTTCATGTGCTCATGCAAGCATCAGATTTCTAATGGTTTTGGTTTTGGCAGTTTTTTCCTGGTTACTGCTCTCATTGCACAATCACTATTCATCATCATAAACTGAGCTGAGTGTCCATTTATCAGGCACTGAGGACAATGTTCTGCTTCTTCTGGTATATGTAAATCAGAGCCGTCATCAGAGGTGTATAGTCCACTCCTTTGGTCCATATGAGAGGGGGACCGCTAATAAAACTGGTTAAATTTAGCAAGGGCCCTGATGTACATAACGTGTGTCTTAACTTGCATCATTTTCAAAGTTCGACAGGTAACAAATGCAGTTATGTGTATTTGTCCTTATGTATTTTTTGTGTATGTTTTGTTTTCTTCGGGTTTTAGGTTACCGTTGATTGGATAACAGCCAGCCGGCGGTAATTGGTGGATCAGCTGGCGGTCCTGTTTTAAAAACTCCTCTTCCGTTTGACAGTGGAAGACTGTTGCGGCTTGGTGTTACTTGGTTTTCTATTAATTATTAGCCTACATTATTATTTGTTTTGTTTGGGCCAGTGGTCCCCACTAATGAATGGTTTAATTTATTGTTATCTACTTTTGGTGATAACTCTTAATTATAATAAATGTGTTCATAATTTTTGGTGTTTATGTTCTTTGGTTTCATTCTTTGATTCTTTTGGTCTGACGGCCTGTGTTTTTTTCAGTCTTCTCTAATTTATTGTGTCTTACCCCTAGCGGACGTAATAAGTGTGTATTGTATTTGCTATGGACAACTATTTTAGAAGGGATATGGTGTTTTTACTAAGTTATGCACATTTGATTAGCATTATCATTTTAAAGGCTAGTGTTTTACATTGGTTATGTCATAGGTAGCAGATGATCTTATTAAAATGGAACAGTGTATTATTATCTCCCCAAGCGATCACATTGTGGTGTAGTTAAGTGTACGATAACGACTTGTTTATGTACTTAGAGAATTACATAACAGCCACCGGTAACTGGAATTAATATCAGTAATGTTCTTTAGCAAGGGCATGTCCATGCATGGATGTTTTAGTAATTTATCTTTTCACAAATCTTTGCATTAGTTGCAGTAATTAGAGGATTTGTATGCTTTGCATTTGTATTTGTTTGTTGTGAACGCAGGCAGCGTTTGGTCCTTCGATAGTCGCCAGCTGAACCTAGAACAGTGGTTCACCCAACAATAATAATGATTCCTCGTTGTGGTTATTTTTAGATTTAAAAAAAATTTGGAGAAATTTAGAAAAATATTTACCCAACTTATAACTTCATATAACAAAACAGTAACCACAGCTGTCATGTTAAAAGACAAATTCAATCTGTCTTCTCTCTCTCTCTCTCTCTCTCTCTCTCTCTCTCTCTCTCTCTCTCTCTCTCTCTCTCTCTCTCTCTCTCTCTCTCTCTCTCTCTCTCTCTCTCCTCTCTCTCTCTCTCTCTCTCTCTCTCTCTCTCTCTCTCTCTCTCTCTCTCAATGACAAAATGTCCAGGTTATAATGCTTTGTACACTGGTTCTTTAGTGAAATGTATATAGATTTGAGTCATCTATTGTGAAAGTAACTTTCTATTGACAAAGTCACAAACTCTGGATATTTTATTCATTTTTTATACTTTTTTTCATTTTTTATTGTCATCTCATATACCTGCTCATTTCGGGCCATTTTATTTATTTCCCCTGACTTTGCAGGATATGTGCGTTTGTCTAATGGGCCCTGTGGTAAAGATCAAGTGTTATCCACCTTGTTGGATGACTAATTTCTAGGGTTCTTTCTTGAGACTAATTTAGGCATACACATATTCGACAAAACATCATTTATTTTACCACATGCCCCTCCATGTTATACGTTGATAAATTGACAAATCAGGTGTGATTGGTTCCCATTTAATCATGTAGAGAGATGAGATGCCAGGGCCTGGCTGCACAGTCTATTAGACTGAATCTATTCAGTCTAAATCCTATTTCAGCTGAGGAACAGTTCTTGTCACAGCATCCCCATTTTTACTTTGATAAGCTACAACACGGAGGCAATGGCTCAGGGATGCCACAGGAATATGTTTCAAATTTGGACAAAAACAATTCTGAAAACACCTTTAAATATAACATGTATTTGACAACAAGAGAGCTTTAGGAAAGAATCATGCATTTTTTTTTTATTTCAGTGTTCTAGTAGAAATTGAGGGCAGGACATCATGTGATAGCAAATGAAGAACTTATGAGCTAATGTATCCCTAGCTCTAAATGAGCTCTATTCATTTGTGAATTATAAAAAAAGTCCCTGAATTCCATGGAAGTCCTGATTTTACAGCCCTTTATGTGTTTTTAATGTGCTTTACGATGGCATTGAAATGACTTGGATTAAGGGACACTCACTGTCCTCAGAATCCTCTTCTTATATGGCCAATTCAGAGAATTTTTTCTTTTACAGTTATGTAGTCTGCTCTTGTACGGTCAGGGTTTTTACAGCAGGTTGTACAATGACACAGGCAACGACTGTTTAAGACAGGTAACAACCCCTGAAACAGATTGATGTAGCTGCAGGAGACCACGATATAGATTTTCATGGAATTCTTACTTAATAACTATTGACCACTTCAAACTCATTAGGAAATGCTGACCTGGACAATAAATTAATCAGTTATTCAGTAAGAGGTCAGGTTTTGCTTGAAAATAATTAGTGAGGCCTAAACCGCTAACATTCCCTGAGAGTGTAAAAATCGGATTTTCGTATACGTTCTCTCTTTCGTTTAAAACATTAATCAGTGCCTTCATCTAAATCAAGGTTGTTCTGTATGATTAACACAATTACGATCTTATCTGCCTGCAGTGGCACTTTGAGGCCAAGACATGATAGCTTAATCACTGGAAAATGTAATTTCCAAGCCCCGTCCGAATTATGTATCCTCCCTGAACTCATTTCGCATTCCCCTCTCTTGCCTCTTACATCCAGAATTAGCAACATTGGATGGTGGCGGTAGAAACAGCTTGTTAAACTCATGATGAACGATACAAATAATTGAAAATCGTGTTCTTATTACTTTTTTTGTTGAATTGCCACAGTTTTCCTTCCCTCACAAGCCCAGAAGATCAAGGCCTTTACATGCTATGGGTTTGTTACTGGCTTTGACAAACACTACAGCCAAGGATACTGTCACATGCACCACCTTCTTCATCGTCTGTGTCTTCACTACACTTCCCAGAATCCTCTGTCATCATCACCTGCACCTGCTCCTCATCACCCTCATCACCATCATCATCACCGTCACCTGTTGTCTTTGTCATTATCTGTGTATTTAAGTTCCCCTCTCACTCCTTGTCTTTGCTGGTTATTGTTTGAGCACATGCTCACTGTTAATGTACCGCTTTATTATTAATAAACCTTGTTATTTTGTATCCTCGCCCGATCTTCGTCTTCATTCACCCGTGGACCGTGACAGAATAACCAGCCCAACAAAGAGTCAGCATGGGAATTCATCTCACCCCGGTAAACCCAGCTCACTCTCCATTCACCCCAGTCGATCGTCTACTCCATTGCTTTCAAGATGGCTGCTCCATTGAAGAATATGTCACCGGCTTCCTGGAGCTTTCTGTGGGGGTAAGCTGGACAGACGACGTCCTGAAGTCGGTGTTTTGGGGCGGTCTAGATGAGAGCCTATACCAGCTAGCCCCAGCAGCAGCTTTTCCAGGAACCTTTGCCACTTACCTTGATCATGTGTTGTGGTTGAGTGGGTCAGCCTTCACCGTTGGTGAGGCTGAGGATGACATCACAACTCAACCACACACACCAACCATCTTCACCACGCCACCTATCATCATCCAGAACTCAGCTGCCGTCCAGCCAGAGACCGCCGTCCAGCCAGAGACCGCCGTCCAGCGGGAGACTGTCCAGAAAGAGACTATCCGTGCTGATCTGGAGGACGAAGTGCTCATTGTGGGTTCCGTGGCTGTTTTATGTGTGTGGGCAGCACATGCATCCATGGCAGTTCATGAATCCAGCCCAAAGTCCTTTTCACCGCTGGTCCCTTCCAGCCCAGTCAAGCCTTCATCGCTGGTCCCGTCCAGCCCAGTCAAGCCTTCACCGCTGGTCCCGTCCAGCCCTGCCGAGCCCTCACCGCTGGTCCCGTCCAGCCCTGCCGAGCCCTCACCGCTGGTCCCGTCCAGCCCTGCCGAGCCCTCACCGCTGGTCCCGTCCAGCCCTGCCGAGCCCTCACCGCTGGTCCACGTCAGCCACGTCCAGCCAGAGCTCCACGTCAGCCACATCCAGCCAGAGATCCTTTTGACGCTGGTCCCGTCCAGCCCAGAGACTTATAAGGACTCTGTCACTCTCCCCATTAATTTTTTTGGGGGGGGGGCCATAGGCCATAGGCCTCTTATTACTTTTTTTGTTGAATTGCCACAGTTTTCCTTCCCTCACAAGCCCAGAAGATCAAGGCCTTTACATGCTATGGGTTTGTTACTGGCTTTGACAAACACTACAGCCAAGGATACTGTCACATGCACCACCTTCTTCATCGTCTGTGTCTTCACTACACTTCCCAGAATCCTCTGTCATCATCACCTGCACCTGCTCCTCATCACCATCATCATCACCGTCACCTGTTGTCTTTGTCATTATCTGTGTATTTAAGTTCCCCTCACTCCTTGTCTTTGCTGGTTATTGTTTGAGCACATGCTCACTGTTAATGTACCGCTTTATTATTAATAAACCTTGTTGTTTTGTATCCTCGCCCGATCTTCGTCTTTCACCCGTGGACCGTGACAGATACGTCGTGAAAGAGACAATCCCTCTCTTCTTTATAAATGTTGAAAGAACACGTGCTTTGAGATACAGTTGGTTTAATGGTGTATTTTAGAGGTCTAATGAAATGCATAACCATCTTCTAAAATGTGGCTTGGTCATTTGACAATTTTTCCTGGTCACAGAGCCTTTTTTGATTTAACTCACTTTTTTTCTATATTTTTGCATTATATATATATACAAATGACTGAAATTTGTTACATCTGAATTGCCAGATGGTTTAAATTTGCAAAAAAACATACATTGACATGTGGAAGTCTTTCCCACTGAGATATAAATTGAGCATTCACTCAACCTTATCAGGCACAGAAGAGGCAAGCACAGCAGTTAGGGATCAGACCTCAGAGATGAGAAAAACATAATTTCAAAGATTCTCTTCAGAATATTTCCCAGACTAATGAATGTGCCTGTGCATAAAATCATTAGGTTTTCCTGTGATGCAAATTCTATAAACACAAACCCTGATTGCCTCATTCTTGAGGCTAACGTGGTTTAAAAAGAGGCTGTTTGAAGCTTAAAAGATCACATAAGCATGCCCAACGATAATTAAAGAGTACTGGTGAACAGTTTATACAACATAAATATAATATAATGTTAAATTTGCAATTCAAAACATACCACTGTACCTCAATATTTGCACTAGCTCTAATGTATGATTCGTATGAAAGATTTTACTTCATATTTTCATGATTATGCCAACATACTTGCACCATTTGGGCTTCATCAAATCACTATACTGGTAGAGCGCACTGGAGAACCCTTTTCGAAAAGGTTAATTCTCTGAGGAATTTACAAAATGAGGTTACAACTCATGAGTTCCTGCTGGAACTCTTAAGGCTATCATTGGTTCCTCCAGTAACCCCGTCATAAGGAAAAGGTTTTAAGGCACTTGAAATGTATATTGCGGTTCATTGAGTACAAAATAGGATATCTGAGGCAGTTTTAAAAGGTTACCTAAAGGTTCTCCTGAGGTTTCCACCACTGCGTAAATAATCCTTCCATTACTACAGTGTGCTTAACCTGTTATTTACAGGTTTTCCTCACATGTGTTGTATGTTGGCATAAAAAAATCTGAATTACTGACACTGGACAGTTCTTTGGCTGTGGCATTGTGTTGAAGGAATGAGGTTTTGAAATGGAAGAACAGCCTGCAACTCATGCAGAATACCACGATTTAGCCGTATTACTGTACATTAATTTAAGGTCCCTGGTTTAATGGAAACTGTACCTTCATCTAATGCAGCTAGAATTCACTGACGCTTCAAATGCAAGGTCATCTCTTTAGAGGATGTATTGAGCGCAGTATCTATTTAATGTAAGCCCTCATTTGCAAAATCATCTCATCTCTTTGAATAAAACAGGGCTTGTTTAATATTATAGATATGAACTTTAAGATATAGAATGTTGAACTGTACTGTATGTGCCTCAAATCATTTTGGAAATTACTCCCATGCCAATAATGGCGTATTGTTGTATTATATGTTAATGTGGTATTTTTCAGTGATCAAATGGTTTTTATGTTCAGATTCATTATTAACTAATTTGCCTTTGAAGAGGGATTAGATGTATCATCTATATTGGTGGCAATATAGACTAATTACTGACTTTTTTTCACTTTGATAAGATCAGTCTTGCAACAACTAAAATAATATAAAGGTAATTCATAAGGTCCTTGTTTATTTGTTTTCATTGTTTATAATAGTGTTTAAATGCTGAGATTTGTTCATACTGCTGCTTTAAATGCTGTTATGAAAAGATTGGCTTTCAGAAAAAATCAATAATTTCATGTATTCATAAGATGATGCAACTTCCTGCTGCATACTCATAATAAATACAACTGGAGAATCGCATTATAGGCTTTCAAGTAACTCCATATGAAAACGTTTCTCCAGTGACCCCGTGAATGATGGAGAGATTACCCAACCATCATCCTTTATGTCAAAGACGTTGTTTTCTTTATAGCTCTAGGATGAGCACTGATGACAGGTTTGCCAATTTTAAAATCCCTACGGACATCAATTGGAGTGACAAATGATGAGGTTAATTGCATTACGGTCTCTCCCATTAAATCCACTCCGGTTTTATTTGCAGAGGAAAATCCATACTTCCAGTTTAGTTTCATTTCAACATATCTTGTGGACAAACTAAGCCAAACTTCAAGGGTGCTCTTTAGCTTTCCCAGTAGAAATGAGGAGATGTGGATTAGCGATAACTGTTGTGGTTGTCAAATGATTAGTATTGTCGTTAGTTTGGACTGAGAAAAGCTGAGCCTTTTTGGATCGGATCAGATCTCGGATCGGATTCAGAATGACCAAAACATAAATAGTAGATTGAGTCCAACAACACCCCAAAAACGTACACAGTCTTGTATCTCTCTGCAGGTTCGACATTTTTCTCTGTAACGTCAGGCAGTTTTGATATTATATTTATATGTTTGGTGATGACGTTAGTGTCACAGGTCGGGGCGGGCCAACCGGACCTACACCCGCCCCTGAGACCCGGACCACCCTTGGGGAGTCGGACGGAGGACAGAGCAAGGAGGACAGACAAATGGGGGTCAATTAAAATCAAGTTTTTATTAAAAGTTAAAAGAATCGTTTAGGAGTGCAAGCTGGTGGTCGGGAACCTGGTCGAACCTCGGACTGGAGGTTTGAGGCTGGGAACTCCACCACAAGCAGACTGGTGCGTATGCGGGTCCGTACGTCTCTTCTCTAGTGGAGTCACGGACACAGAGTTTACAGCAGAGGAGGTTTTACTGTAAAGCGGACAGGTGAGTATGCGGGTACGTACACCTCTTCTCTGGTGGAGTCACAGACACGGAGTTTACAGCAGAGGAGGCTTTACTGCAAGCAGACAGGTGAGTATGCGGGTACGTACGCCTCTTCTCTGGCGAAGTCACAGACACGGAGTTTATAGCAGAGGAGGTTTTACTGCAGAGCAGACAGGTGAGTATGCGGGTACGTACACCTCTTCTCTGGTGGAGTCACAGACACAGAGTTTACGCAGAGGAAGTTTCACGGCGAAGCAGACAGGTGAGTATGCGGGTACGTACGCCTCTTCTGGCTGGAGGTTTGAGGTTGAAAACTTCAAGCAGACTGGTGAGTATGCGGGTACGTACGCCTCTTCTCTGGTGGAGTCACAGACACAGAGTTTACAGCAGAGGAGGTTTCAGGCTGGAGGTTTGGGGTTGAAAACCACAAGCAGACTGGTGAGTATGCGGGTACGTACACCTCTTCTCTGGTGGAGTCACAGACACAGTTTACAGCAGAGGGAGTTTCACTGCAAAGCAGACAGGCAAGCATGCACATACATAACTCTCTTCAAAGTGGCAAACAGAGGGGCTTACGGCTGGAGGTTTAAGGTTGAAAACCACAGACAGGCTGGTGAGTATGCGGGTACGTACACCTCTTCTCTGGTGGAGTCACAGACACAGAGTTTACAGCAGGGGAGGTTTCAAGCAGAGGGAGTTTCACTGCAAAGCAGACAGGTGAGTATGCGGGTACGTATGCCTCTTCTCTGGTAAAGTCACAGACACGGAGCTTACAGCAGAGGGAGTTTCACTGCAAAGCAGACAGGCAAGCATGCACATACATAACTCTCTTCAAAGTGGCAAACAGAGGGGCTTACGGCTGGAGGTTTAAGGTTGAAAACCACAGGCAGACTGGTGAGTATGCGGGTACATACACCTCTTCTCTGGTGGAGTCGCAGACACAGTTTACAGCAGAGGAGGTTTCACTGCAAAGCAGACAGGTGAGTATGCGGGTACGTATGCCTCTTCTCTGGTAAAGTCACAGACACGGAGCTTACAGCAGAGGGAGTTTCACTGCAAAGCAGACAGGCAAGCATGCACATACATAACTCTCTTCAAAGTGGCAAACAGAGGGGCTTACGGCTGGAGGTTTAAGGTTGAAAACCACAGGCAGACTGGTGAGCATGCGGGTACGTATGCCTCTTCTCTGGTAAAGTCACAGACACGGAGCTTACAGCAGAGGGAGTTTCACTGCAAAGCAGACAGGCAAGCATGCACATACATAACTCTCTTCAAAGTGGCAAACAGAGTGGCTTACGGCTGGAGGTTTAAGGTTGAAAACCACAGGCAGACTGGTGAGTAGCGGGTACGTACACCTCTTCTCTGGTGGAGACGCAGACACAGTTTACAGCAGAGGAAGTTTCGCTGTGAAGCAGACAGGCAGGCATGCAAATACGTATTCTCTTTTCCCAGTGGCTGCCAGAATAAACACACTCGAAAATCTGTGGGACACAACAATGTTAGCCTCTCTTTGTACAGTCGGGAGGAGATAGAAACTAGGGCAAGACATGGACATCCAGCGGGTTTAGGTGCTCACTTCAAACAGCGGACAGTGCATCACATCACTTCATCTCAACACGGCACTCAGTGGAAAATTACACAGGTATAAGGCCGTTACCCATCTCCTGGCCCGGCCTCTACATCAACAGTCCCACTGTCGCAAGAGAGGGAGATGAAAGTTCAATTAGGTTACTCACTATCTCTCACAAACGTTCCTCCGTCCCGTGGCTACCTCCTTCCCATTGAATCCGCCTGTGTGTCTCTCCATTCACCACGCCATGCCCGTTTAACAGCCCCACATCTTCACCACAACTCACTCTTCCTCCAACAAACACCGATCCCAAGGAAAACCAACGCACTGTTTGATCCATGCTTTCTCCTTTTATCTTCCCGAGTCCCAATCGCAAGGCTTGCTTCTCCCATCTCCAGCTGTTAGCGATCTTTGGCTAATCACCCCAGTGTCGGAGAATGCTCGCGCTATCCCGGAACTAGCCCGGTGTCCCTTTGTTATGGGTCCGGCGGGAGGCAAAACCCAGAGAACATTAGTTCCGTCCAGAAAAATTCAATGAAATTTGTCACCCCGTGACATACCCCCCCACCAAACCGTTCTAGTCCCTAGAACGCGGTGCCTCTACCCAGTCGCCGTACCGTACCGGAGGCTGACCTCGGTTATTCCGCTGGGGACGTCTTGGGGGTGAGGGAACATTCGCTGGCTCAGGTGCAACGGCCGGTCCCCTTGGGACCACAGCCCATCCTATCATTGGGGTCTGATGGACTCTCTCTTCAGTGGGGGAGGTAGTGTCTACAAGCCTTGGGTAGTTGGGGCAAGGACGGATCAAATTCCGATGCAATATCCGTTCTGGGCCGGAGTCCCCTTCGGGGCGAAGGACATACACAGGCTGGTCAGGGCGGGGTTGTCGTTGGACTACATAAGGCCGAGATTCCCAACGGTCACTCAACTTCCCTTTCCCCTGGCGCCGATTGTCTTTGACCAGAACCCTGTCTCCCGGCAGCAGGGGAGCTTCACGAGCCGTTCGATCATATAGTCGTTTGTTCTTCTGGGCAGCTCGTTCGATTCGAGCAGAGACCTGTCCATAAGCGAAGTGGAGGCGCTGGTGATGGTTGCTCACCCATTCCGTTAGGCTGGTTCCCTCCTCGGCCGGGCTGGATCCCAACAGCAAGTCCGTGGGCAACCGTACGTGCCGTCCGAACATCAGGTATGTTGGTGCATATCCAGTAGTGCTATGCACGCTGTTATTATAAGCTTGAATTACGGCCGGGAGATTTACCACCCAATTCCCCTGTTGCTCTGACTCCAACGTCCCTAGTAGGCCCAACAGGGTCTGATTGAATCGTTCGCACCCTCCGTTCCCTTGGGGATGATACGGCGTGGTGTGGGTCTTCTTACACCCGTACAGTTGGCACAGCTCCCTGATGACCCGGGACTCAAAGTTTGGACCCTGATCTGAATGAAGGACCTCTGGACATCCAAAGGGCTGGAACACATACTTCCAGAGGGCGTTGGCAGTGGTGACTGCAGTCTGGTCTCTAGTGGGGATAGCCCACACAAACTTTGTGAAAAGATCCGTTACCACGAGGATATTCTGAATGAGGTCAGTAGGTCGACCCAACGTCAGGTAGTCCATCGCCACCATATGTAATGGGGCTTTAGCTTGAATGGGGGCCAGTGGGGCTCGAACCTCTCTCCGGGACTTAAAGAGAATGCAACGTGGGCACTGCGAGACGAACACCTTAACTGCCTTCTCCATCCCTGGCCAGTAGAAGTGTCTCCGTACCAATGAGATCGTCCTCTCCTGCCCTTGATGTCCCATGTGGTCGTGATATGCTCGGAGGAGAGCTTGGGATTGATCTCTAGGCACAACTATTTGACAGACCTCTTCTCCCAGGGCTGGGTCGAGTAACGTTCGACAGACGACTCCCTCTTTGAGGAAGAGTCTCTTCCCCTGTCGCAGGAGTTGCTGCATCCCCCAAGGTTGTTTACGTCGTTCTACCCTCTCTGGCCAAGTCCCTCGCTGCAGCCAATCTTGCATCTGGGCCAGAGCTGGGTCCCCCGCCTGCCGGTCCCTCCACCGTAGGGGGTCCCAACCCCAACTCGAGGGAACCACTTCCCCTCGAAGCCCAGGGGCCTCTATGATCCCCACCATAAGTTCCTCCTCCGATACTACATTGGGTGGCAAACAGAGGGGTCTACCCTCAAGGGAGCCGAGACAGGACGTCGGCATTGGTGTGCTCCTTTCCCTGGCCGATACTGCAGATGGTATCGTAGTTGCCAGCTGCGCCACCATCGCTGCTCGACCCGCCCCCAATTTTGCAGTTTGGGATGGACAGCGGTTGTTACCGTAACTACAACTACCTTCGCTCCCCACAGATAATCCTTGAACTTCTCCTAACGGCCCACTTCATGGCGAGAGGCTCCAGCTTGAAGGAGCTATAGTTAGCATCGTTACGTTCAGCTGGTGCAGACTCCTGCTCGCATAGGCGATAACCTCTCTTCTCCCTGTTGACTCTGAGCTAGTACGGCCCCCAATCCCAGATTGCTAGCATCCGTATAGAGCGTAAAGGGCTGGAGAAAAGTCGGCGTAAGCCAAGATCGGAGCTTGGAGCAGCTCTTGTTTTAATTGCTGGAAGGCCAGCTCACAGGCGGGATTCCACGAGATGGCAGGGGACCCCCTGCCCCGGGTCCGTCCCGAGCCTCCAAGCAGCTGGTTCAAGGGTTTAGCGATCTTGGCGAAGTCCTTAATGAACCGCCGGTAGTATCCCACGAATCCCAGGAATGATCTCACTTGCCTCACCGTTCTTGGCGTGGCCCACTCCTGGACGGCAGACACCTTTTCGGGATCCACTGCAATCCCCGCCGCACTGACTCGATGGCCCAGGAATTTTACCTCCTTCTTGAGCAACTGGCACTTATCTGGCTGTAGCTTTAGTCCATAACGTTCTAGGGATCGGAAGACTTGCTCCAGGTGTTGAAGGTGAGACTCGAAGTCGGGAGAGTATACAATAACGTCGTCTAAATAGACAAGCGTGGTGTCCATAAGCTGGGCTCCCAAGCAGCGCTGCATGAGACGTTGGAAGGTCGCGGGAGCGTTACACAACCCAAACGGCATACGTTCCCACTCAAAGAGGCCAAAAGGGGTGGTAAAGGCGGTCTTCTCCCGGTCTCCTTCCTCCACTTGGACTTGCCAGTAACCACTAGCCAGATCTAGGGTGGAATACCAGGCGGCCCGAGTAAGACTAGTCAAGGAGTCCTCGACCCGCGGCAGAGGGAAGGCGTCTCGTTTGGTAACTTGGTTCAGCCTCCGATAATCGACGCAGAATCGCCACGCCCCAGTCTTCTTGCGAACGAGGACTATCGGTGCTGCCCATGGGCTGCTGCTCTCCCGAATAACTCCCTTTTCCAGCATCCCTCGAAGGAGGGTACGAACCTCAGCATACAGAGTCGGAGGTACGGGGCGGTAGCGTTCCCGGCTCGGAGGCGCATCCCCAGTGGGAATCCGGTGCTTTACAATGTCTGTCCGCCCATAGTCCTCATCATGTGCAGAGAAAAGATGCTTCCATCTCACCAGGAAGTCCCGGAGTTGCTTTGCCTGCCCTTCTTCCAGCCCGTCGCCTCGTAAGGACTCTCCCGCGTTCTCGTGTAGGTGGCAAGGGTCGGAAATGTTCTCGGCGTAATTCCTCTAAGAAAGTTTTAGACAGTTCTGCCATCTGTTCACGGACGTCTCTCCTCAATTCTTCTCTTAGGGCCTGTTTCCAGTCGGGTGGGGCAGGAGGTGGAGGACAACTGGCAGCACTGGTGGCCATACAGTGTGAGGGGTCCGAGGAGTCAGCATAATCCTGTTCAAGGGCCAGAGCTTCCCGACGTAGCTCATCAAACGTCAGAGCTGAATTGCGGCGAAGTTGTATCCGAAGGCTCTGACGTATTGGTCCATCCCGCAACCCCAGAAGAAACTGGTCCTTTAAGAGAGCCTCCCCTTCTCCAAGCCCATGGTCCTGCCTCCTCTCCAGCCGGGACAAGTGTTCTCGCAATTGCAGGGCAAAAGCACGTATAGTCTGTCGAGTTCCCTGTCTACAATTGAAGAATTGCGTCCGAAGAACAGCCGCAGGAGTGGAGTCGCCGTACAGACCCGTTTACTTGTACGTAAGCAACATCGATCCGCTCCTTCTGGTTCACACAGATCTTTTTCTCCACTTGTTTTTTGGATCCGGAAATTGTGTACTATTTTAGAGATCCATAACAGCACCCTACCGCATTGCCGGAAATACTCGCCAATGGCTGTGAAGCGTTCCGTCATAAATATTGGAAAATCCCATCAATGGCAGGGAAAGAGTTAAAGGCCCTTTAGTAAGTTTGGCGATTAAAAACTATGGTGCAAAATGGAGCAAAATGCAACAAAGACAGCAAAGCTAAGAGATCATAAAGCCAATCTCATCCCACTGCAGAGATTAGGCCAGCAATGGAGCTTCACTCTTTTGTTGATGAGTTCAGAGAAGGAAAGAAGCGATTCAAGTGGGTGAAAGAAAAATTGAGTCACTATAAATGGCTGACGGCTGAGTCACTAAGCATGTCTTTCAGCATTTCACCAACTTTCATGCATTCATGTTTGTATAATCTATGTAGAATAGGGAAGATGGAGGGGCTCAGTCATAAAAGTTGAGTCAAACTTCAGGTATTGAAGTTAGGAAGCTGCCCAGGTATAGACTGGTGGTACTTATTATGCCTGTAGTGAGACTCGGGGTTAAGCCGTGCAATCTCTCGTGTCTGACAAAGGGAAGCGCCTCTGTTCTAATGACTCCTGCTGGGTAGACCAGCTGCTCGTGTACCACATGACCTAAATGCAAATTCTCAATTAAAACACACATGTACAATCTACCTTTTATCCCTCGGCTTAGGGCAAGACACCATAAAAGATCTTTAAAAAATAGCTGTAGTGTCTATCATATGTGAAATGTAATATGTGAGAAATAGTCAATCTTACATCTAATCTATTATTAATATCTTGTCCTGCTGCCATCCTCTCCAATTGCTTTTATGATGCATGTGAGCCCTCTAGTGTTCCTCTATCTGAGACTTCATTTAGGAAATGGATGGTGCTATTTGGGAACACCTGTAAATGTTGTTCATCCTGAGTGGACGGTTTAAAACTGGCTGAGAACCCAGCATGCTTTGTGTTTCTTATGTTACATGTTATTCTACAGGGACAATAGGTGTATCTGTGCGGAAAATGCACTTGAGTTATGTATGTATGATTGTTATCAGTGTAGATATTATCAGTCTGGTGTGAAAAACTGCTCACACAAACATTTAGTTGGAAAATTCTCTTTTTAAAAGGCACTCAGTCAGGAACAAATCAATAATACATTTGAAAAATGTATTTAAAGGCAATCTAGTAATGTCAATGGCCTAAAAGCTTTAATTTTCCAGGAAGGTTCATCGAATAATTACTTTATCTCTGCAACTGCTGTCATGTTGTTTCTAAATTAACATTACAGATACAAGAACAAATTTTGTCGAATGTTTTTACACTTTGCAGTAAGTGCTTAGCCTCCTCTTCAGATACAGAAAGTCCCAGTTAAATAGATGTGTTTCTTCGCAATTCCAGTCTTTCTTTGAATTATTACAGTACATTTAGGTTTTAAACATTATGACTCCATATGGTTCATAAGCCCACTAAATTTGAACTGGATCTTGATTAGTAAGTTATCAGACATACGGTATGATCTACATTGATTGTTTCTGTTTTGCACGCGTTATCTTCAATCGTTTCATCATGCAAACTATCTGTATCTTTTATCTGTTCAGCTCATTTTCCAATGGTGGTGAATTCTTAATCTTGTGTTTGGAATAATCACCACTCAGACTCAGAGTGTTCATTAGATTTTTCTGATCCTAAATTGGATAGGCATATACTGCAAGTAACCAGCAATTTGCAATGTAAATGTTGTCTCAATTTTTTTCTGAACCTTTTGCAAATTTTACCCTCATCTAAGCCTACTGCTTAAAAATAAATCAATCTTAATCACTAACAACAACTATGAATCTTCTTCCCAGAGCTTGTAGAAATTACTTTCCTGCTATAGCTGATATTATAAATTAAAAATGCAGATTCTTTAGCACAGGCAAATGCATGCAAATGAGAGTTTTGCTTAACATTTTGGGAGAAATTAAAGATAAGAAGTGTATAATGTGTGATTGTATGACTATCTTAAGTAGATAAAAACTGTTTGCATGATTATGAACAATTAAGGACAAAGTTAAATAGATTTTTTTAAAAAAATTTTTAAGTTGTCTTAAAAGACCCATGTTGTACATTACTATAAAATATATAGATATGGGCAATATAAATGTACTAAAGGATAATTCCGGTATTTAGCACTTTGAGTGTATTTTCTAGTTTGTTTTGGATGAACTAGAGTGGTGGACACAGCAATTTTGACGATGGGTCCTATCTCGACTTTTTGACTCTTTTAGAATCGCCTCTGACCGCTTCAGAGTGGCTATCTATGGGCATGCACAAACATGTCCTTAAAACAACCCTTAACATTTGTTTTCAAAACTTGTTCGTTGAAGATAAAAAAACGAATATATCGGCGCAATGATTTCAATCCGTGTTATTTGCTATAGTGGAACTATTTTTTTCAGATACCTCACAACCGCGTATAAACTTTCGCTCGATATTTGAGTCTGAAGCCTTAGCACACTCCCGACCACTTGATGGCGACAACCACTTTGCCGCAGTTGATCTGCTCATACTAGCCTTCTGAGAGACGGAGAACCGAGCAAAAAAAATACAACCAAATGTAAACAGACCAATTTCCGTTTCCGGCAGCGCAGTAATATCAACGAGCAATGAATCCTGCAACAGTAATTATGCGATTTTACAAAATGGCAAATAAAACACAACAGAAACTGTATTTCGCTACGCTACTTGTTTTGAAACATCAACGAACACCACTAAACACTCTGTGAGTTGCACAGTTTTGAAAACGAACGTTAAGAACGCAATTCTAAAACAGTCAAAAAGTCGAGACAGGACCCATTGTCAAAATTTCTGTGTCCACCACTCTAGTTCATCCAAAACAAACTAGAAAATAGACTCAAAGTGCTAAATACCGGATTTATCCTTTAATATTATAATAATATAATAATATATTATATAAAGTATATTTTATCTCTTATCAGCTATCAAAATAAATTTAGACTCAGGGGCAATCAGTGTTTTGGTCTTAGTAATTTTGACAAGAAAACTCTCAAGGAAGAATAAAACTTTTATAACAAAACTAAACCTCATTTGAATGAAGTCTGATAATTTCACAAACTCCATTTACAACCTTTAAAAGTGTAATTAGTTCTCTGGAGATAACCAAAAGAATAAAAATATCTCTCTCCCTCCTGTGATCTACTGTTCAGACCTGAGTTGAGTAGATGTTTACTGTGAGACAGCGACCATTTAACACTGTCTGGATTGATAAGTTGAATGAGGAGGAGATGGATGGGCAGGCCAGTAGGTCATGCCACAAGGGCATTGAGACTTTACACAGGGAAGGTTACAAGGATGCGAATGTGTCTCCCTGTTGATGACAAATAAATCAATCATCAGCGAACTTTGCCATATGGTGTCTGCCTGTTTTAGAGTTTGGACATTCAGAGGTTTGACACTGGACATGATTATAAAAGTCCTCATTTGCATCCATTTTAGTCTTTTTGATACATCTAGAGACGTATGAGAAAATGGGAGTGATGCACTAATATAACTGTGGAAAGTGAACAATTATAGATGGGAGCTATGGATACGTGTTTTATAAGAGAAAACACACGTGAAACTGGAGTACACCCACCATCACATTATTAGTAATGTGAATTTTGGTCTTATCACTGCTCTTGATGGCTGTAGGCATATTTAGTTATATTTTTCAATTAATGAATTGGAAAGGTTTCACTGTATCTTTAATATTTAGGGTTAAGTGTCTTCAAAATGTAATTGAGAATGCACGTAAACTTCCATTCCTGATTTTGAATCCAGTTTAAATTGAGGTATAGCAAACAGAATGCTTAATTGCAGTTTAAATTTAAATATAAAGAATGTATAAATACAATTAATTGAAATCTATCCATCCATACATACCATTCCACTTTGAATTATAATCCACTCAATTTAATAATTCAAGCCAATTCTCCAATGTTGAGTTCTGCACCAACTTTGTAATATTACATTGCATCTACACAATTGAAAAGAGACAAAATTCCCATGCAATCCAACTCTATTTTGGAAAAGACGGCTGGCCTTGGGGCGAAAAGCTAGACCTTAAATCTATAGGTCTACCACTTGTTATCTAATAAATCTCTAGCAACTTTACTCAGCTCTTATGAACAAGAGGTCAACCCCACTTACTGTATTGTGCTGTAGACATGATGGCTGATGTATGGGCCATTATTGTGCAAGTGTGAAATGTAAATCTAGTGATAAACGCCTCCATCAGATCAGGTTGCACACCTCATCACGACGGGTGCGCAGCCAGCTTTCCTCTTCATTGGCAGAACAATGGGCCGTTGTAAGGGCCGTCCACATTAGTGCACCTGTAATGACCAGACTCACAAGCCAAAATGTTTGTGGGGCACCACAGTTTGAACAGAACACACTCATTGCAGAAGCCTTCATTTAAAAGGATGTGACTGAAATCACATCAGATTTTTTTTAGAAGTTAGAAAGAACTTCCAATCCACTAAAATGTTGAACTGCTCTAATTGATATTCATACATAAAGCAAAAAAAAAAATCCAGATTTCCATACATGAAAAAAAAAATACATTTGAAAAAACATGTAAACAGCACAGCTTTGGAAATATATTCCAAAAATGTACTTAAAAGGAGCAATCATATATTTTTGGTAAAATATTATAATTATTATTGCCATTTAGAAATATATTTAGATATGCAAATCTTTTTTTTGCCAAATGGATTTATATTTGTAAAACCCTTGTATTTGATTGTTTTATCTATCCAGATGTTTTGTGGATTCTGTGGTTCTTTTCACTTAATCACTCTCAAAAAACAAGTCTCTTGAGGTTTCGGTGAAATCAAGCGCTTTGGGAGGTAAACCGTACACTCCCAGGGGGATCAATGGGAGGACTGCAGCGATGCAGGAGTCCTGGGGAGCTGGCAGTGGGCCTGTTGTCTCTAAGACAGGGCCACAGAACAGATTGCATCGAATGCTCAGATCTCAGCTTGGTCTGGACAAACAAACGTGAAAAAAAAAAAAAAAAAAAACGTCACTTTCCAGGGACAGATGGAGTTGCTTCTGACTAAGAAATAATTATTAATTCCTTAAGATCCTCATTTAGATAAAAAACAGTCTGTTTCTGACCTTCTGATATTTGGCAAATATGGTTAATTTATTTTGTAATTTCTCATTTATTTTACATTGCGTTTTAATATTCTCTCTACTTGTCAAGTGTGTGTCATCATGCACTAGATTTCCATAGACATCCCTAGATTTTGTCACACGGTGTAGCCAGATCTTGCTAGAAAAAAAAACCCAGGCAAAATGGGTATGATAATATATCCAAGTCTGGAAATATAAGAGCTAAAGATGCAATGTGTGCCCATATTTACAGAATAAATAAACAAAAAAGCCCACAGAAACTTATAATTAGTGGAAATGGCAACACTGGCGTCATGATTCTTGTAAACGCTGTAAATGTGTGGTTTGCACAATCTGGACCTCTGTAATACCTTTCATAATAAATGGGTACTATTAAAGCCAAATCGGGGATGGAGTAGAATCCGTGTGCCTATAATGTTGAGGTTGATAAGAAAATTTGTTTGCCAGCTCCATCCCCCAACAACAATTAAAGATTTAATTACCATCTGCAGAGAGACTCAAGAGCAAGCTTGACCTAGAAACTGGAATTGATGACTTTGTTAGTGGGAGTTGTTTAAAGGCCCGTGTGCTTTTTATCAAAAGCACTTACTTGTCAATGCATTTTTGTTTCCTGATAATTGTTTCAAAAGAGTTCAGTAGAACTGATAATTTACCATGGCTTTCACAGTGGACAGTGTGCTATGCAAAAGACAGATCGTTTTGTTATATCAGTTTAACATTGTACTAATCAGGTGTAACAATAAGATAATGAGACAAGCAATAAGAAACTCTAAGATTCTCTTGTAAATCTGAGTGTTTTGTCATAACCTAATCTCCTGTCCTTAACCTGGAACATCTATAATAGGAGACTTAAAAATGTTAACAACAAGACCATTGTAATGTTGAATCATGTAATGTCTACATGTATTTGTCTCCATGCATTTATTTATTTATTTATTTTTTAAAGAGAACAACTAGCTATGAGCCCTTCACTTCCATACTGTCAACACAACTGTAGACCTACAGTAACATCATTTGAGCATTCATCTTATCCTTGAAAGGAAGTACAAGAAATGAAGGTGTTTTCAAGACCTGCAGAAATGTGTTCCTCTTAACAGTAAGCCTCTATTAAAAATAATGAGACTATTGGGTTCAGATATCGTTCACCATTGTTAAAACCCTGCAGAACTTTTGTTCATGCAGACATGCTTTCATCAAGATCTGAAGTTGTCAAAGAAAGATGATGAATTTTTAAAAAATCAGCCAGACAAGGATGTTCATGACCAGAGTTGATTGTAAAATCTTTTTTAAATCTATTATTACTATATTTGTGTGTGTGTGTGTGTGTGTGTGTGTGTGTGTGTGTGTGTGTGTGTGTGTGTGTGTGTGTGTGTGTGTGTGTGTGTGTGTGTGTGTGTGTGTGTGTGTGTGTGTGTGTGTGTGTGTGTGTGTGTGTGTGTGTGTGTGTGTGTTGTGTGTGTGTGTGTGTGTGTGTGGTGTGTGTGTGTGTGTGTGTGTGTGTGTGTGTGTGTGTGGTGTGGATGACACTTTATAATAACTGCACGCTATTAATTATTAGTTAAAAATTAGTAAACAGTTAATTCGTCATTTATAAAGCATTAGACATCAATAAGCAGTTTATAAATACAGCTATAAATGCTTTATTCTTGCTGTAAAGCATATCTATAATGTGTTTAATAATTGTATTTTCATACTTTATTTATGATCAATTTATCATTTCTAAACGAAGTATTGCATTATTTAAAAACCAGTTATTTAAGAGTTGTCAGTGGTTCATAAGATCACTTAGAAAGTGTAAGTAATGATTAATAAACTATTTAAATGTACATTCATACATCTTATTATTCAGACATATAGTAATAGTTACGTAGTGTGTTAATAAATGTTTTATTAACATGTATTTATAATGTAAGTCAGGTTTAATCCGGGTAGTTATAAAGCATTTAGTAGTGGTCAATTAACTATATTTGTGAGCTCATCTAAAGTGAGGACTATTTATGCCTTGTAAAGCATTTATGAAGGAGATTTAAAGGCTGTTAAATATTTCTATGTTCTGTATCACTGTGTTGTGTTTGTTTGCTTTTTCTTTTTAGAAGATAACTGAGTATTTAAATCTCCTTTATAAATGTTTTACAATGCATGAATAGTCCTCACTTTATATGAGCTCACAAAAATAGTTGACTGACCACTACTAAATGCTTTATAACTACCTGAATTTACTACATTTACTTACACTTTCTAAGTGATCTTATGAACCACTGACAACTCTTAAATAACTGGTTTGTAAATAATGCTATACTTCATTTGGAAATTATTAATTAATCATTAACAAAGTATGAAAATAAAATGATTAAACAGATAGATATGCTTATAAATTAAGAAAAAAGCATTTATAGCTGTATTTATAAACTGCTTATCAATGTCTATTAATGCTTTATACATGATGAATTAACTGTTTACTCATGCTTAACTAATGATTAATAGCGTGCAGTTATTATAAAGTGTTACCAGGTAAGGTAACATCTTAAAGTGCCCCTATTATGGATTTTTGTTCTATGTGTAACATTGCTCTAAGTAAATAAAAACATCCTGCAAATTTTACATCTGAAAGTGCACCGTATATAAGTTATTATCTTTCAAAAGTAAGAGACGACTCTGAGTCAATTTACATGAAAGTTTTTCAAACGAGTCATAACGAGTCAGTGGTTAAAATTAATCTTTACCACAATACCACAGCAGTATAATCCTAAACTTTTGCTGTGTTCCCTTTATTTTACTGACAGCTGCTTCTCAAATCTCGGAGTTCAATGCAGGATTCAAACCGCTTGCTCTTGAAAGATGGTGTACAGAATACTTAGTTTAAGTCTTAAACTGTGTAGGTCTCCTGCTAACTGGTTAACTCACATTATGACTGTCTTACTGAAATACTTCTGCTGATCAGCTGTGGGCCACTATTAACTATAACTGTGTCTATTAATGCAGATTGCCTGTCGTTCTCACTTTGAGGAAAGATTAAGTATAGAGCAAGATTTGTTTTACCAACGTTTATGTTGCATCAGTCATTCACGCTAGAGCTCGGCTAATGTATGCGCTGTTATTGATACAGTTCTCACATGTTCACCGCAATAAATTAAAAAAATATGTGGTAAATAAATTAGTATATGTAAAATAATCGGTTTGTTAATGGACAAGCACTTGATAATGCTGATGGTGAGGAATTACAGTTGCAACATCTCATAATGGACCTCAAACTGAGTCGTGTTTCACTGAGAAACGTCCTGCTGTGATGGAGGTTCGGTTTGAATGAATAGTTCTTCCAGTGTTTCATCATCGGATTCGTGCTTGGATTGATATGGTAAAATTGTGTATGGTAAAATACTGTTTAGTTTACGGTGTTGGAAGCCTCAAGACGCAGAGCTGACGTTGTAACACAATGGGCATTTTTGTTTTGTACACGGTAAACCAATCACAGCAGACTGAGCTGCCTGGCCAATCAGAGCAGAGTAGCTCGAAAGGAGGGATTTAGAGAGATTGATTCATCTGACTAGTCGTTTGAGAATCATTGAAAAAGGTTGTTGTGCACAAATGTATATTCTGAGAAAATGAAATAGTTTTTTTTGGTAACACTTTACAATACGGTTCATTAGTTAACATGAACTAAGAATGAACAATACTTCTACAACATTTATTAATCTCAGTCAACATTTACTAATACATTATTAAAATCAAAGGTTGTATTAGTTAACATTAGTTAATGCACTGTGAACTAACATGAACAGCGATTAACAAAAAGATTAATAAATTCTGTAACTAATGTATTGCTCATGGTCAGTTCATGTTAGTTAATACATTAACTAATGTTAACTAATGAACCTTATTGTAAAGTATTACCGTTTTTTTTAGCTTTGATGCATGTAAACCTGTTGTAGGAGACTCCAAAACAACATTAGGAAACTTTAAATTAGCATAATAGGGACACTTTAATGTAAATGGTGGCCAAAAGAGATGCACATCCCTTAGAGATACATTTATCATATTTGTAAAACATATTCTGCAGTTCTAAGGAAGCATCACAGCACTGTTTTATTTTACCATATTAATGTTTTAATATTAATAAGTTATAATGGAAGCGATGGCTTGGAATCAGACAACACTGAGAGGTTTTGTGGACTCAAGCCAATTGCTGTTTCAGTTTGCTGTTCAAACTAGATTTCGGTTGTTATCTCTAACATTCAATTTTTTCTCCTTTGTTGTGGTAGTGATGAGGTTGCTGGACTAATTCAGTTCTGTAAGCAATTTTGCTTATTTGCTTGTGGTGTACTTGAAAACTAATACATAATTACTTGGATGGACAACAATTCTGCCTAAAATGCATCTAGGCCTTATTTATATTTATATATTTATATTTTAAATAAATGTATATATATATATATAAATGTATCACAATAATGGAAATTTCAAATATCCATTATTGTGATACAATCTGTTTGAGATAAATTCTCCATTAAATGTCACAAAAAATGTGGTTGGTCTCTTCTGAAATAACACCCACTTTCCACTATCCAATCAGTTCCCAATGTCAAATAACCTGTTTTATTCTGAAATATTTCACATGAAATAAATAAATTGGTTGCAAACAGAAACATTAGGGCACATGATGTTATTCCGATTCCGATTTAAACTGCAGGGATAAATTCTCCCATCATGTTTTACACTTTTTCAAATTTTCCCAGGTTAGATGATGTAAGACAAACTCCCCTCAAAACAATGCAGCCGCTGACCACACTACTGACACCAAGACTGGTGTACTGCCGGAGGCCTGTTTGGTGCGAATTCACCCAACCTGCCAGAGTAGAGGTGAACAGCAATTCATCAGGCAAGCTTCGATTTTTGAAAACACAATAACAGTGACAATGTAGTATTTCAGAATCTAACCAACTAGACTCTCTGCAGTTTTTCATCTGAGTGACTTGTGTCTTAAATCCAAGGCTCAAGGGGACTGCGAGGTTTCAGAGGTATCTTTGTGAGCTTGTTAGTCTCATTTAGTCACAGGTAGAATAATGAGCTCCAGCAGAACATCTGCATCTGTGCCCTGTGTTAGTGGCATCCAAACAAAAAAGCGGATTAGCTCGGTCCGTAGATGACATTTTCTCACCTGCCAGCATCTCACTATCATAAATATTATATTTTATGTCCGAACTTTGAAAAATTCAGAGTCATACCGGCTGCTAAGATGGACGAGATGCCCAAGGAAACATTTCGTTATTATGTAGTTCTGAGAGAATAAATGGCTGTAAAGAGTTATAAAACTGTAGAGCATAATGAAAGGAATAAACTAATGTGTCAAAATCAGTTAAAATAAAACGGTTATCTATCATAACTTGCACTGAAGGCATGATGCATTTGTACGGTTTGGTTTTCCAAATGTGGAGCATATGCTGGAAATGTACAGGCTTATAATTTGGAAATAAACAAGACTACGGTGGTATATTTGCTGATGGTTAACTGCTTGTCAAACCACAAAAATAAATGAAATACTGAAATAAAGAGAACATCATGCCTTTCATACTCATGACTATAGAGAGTGAAACTAGGGCATGAAGCTGACCTTAGATCGAAAAACAAAACATTTAGAGTTCTATTTCATGAATTATAAATTCTGCACTTAATCTATCTGTTGAGTACTAAGTCTGTAAAAGACAACCCCTCCTTTTCATTTTTAATCTTTAATCAGCCTTCTGGTGTTCTTTAGGCATTTATTTGCCAAAAGCAGTCTGTCATGCCAGTTAATTCCAGTTCAGCTTTGGGCTGTACTTCCATGAACACCTTTTAATTTAAATTATAATGTAAAGCTTTCTTACCACGAATACTTGTTTTATCCAAAATAGATAAAACTTAATTAATTATTTTTTTTATTATTCTTTAATTTGTGGCTTTTTGTTGATGTGAGAATCATGCATATTCAAGGTGAACATCAGTTCATGTGGACGTTAATGGACTGATAAACGGCACAGCCAAATAATTCCATATCAGAGCAAAGCCACCATTTGGCATCCAGTTGCAGTTTTCCATTAACACACTCTGGTCATGTCCCCACACCTCACATTTCTGTTTTCAAATGATCCAAAAACTTGCTACATTCACTTTCATTTAAATGTCTAATTTATACTGACTTTTATGTACGATCTCACCATAACCTCAAGTTTTGCTTTTTTAAAAGTGTGACGAGTCTAAATTACTTGATTAATTTGGTATTCAAAATTATGCCACAAATGTTGACAATGGAGCTTAACTTGAATTAAACCCAAGATAAAGGTACACTATATGTAACATTTGGCCCTCAGCGGTTAAAATGTGGTTGTGCTCTGTGTGACTGTGGATGAATTTGGTTCTTTCTCATGGAGATTATCTGGTCATAAAATATTCACTACTTGGCTTAAAGGCACACTATGCAGGAATTCCGTTTTTGTCAAACAGCGACCCCTAGAGTCGTATTTAACGTTACTGTCGTAAACACCACTCACGCAGAGCGTCTCTGCCATAGACTGGTCTCTGCACTCACGGCTGATACCCCTTTGAAGCTGTTATATGAAGGTACAAATCTTGCATAGTGTGCCTTTAAATAAGAGATCTAGCGCTAAAATGTGTTTTTGAACTCAACCTGAGCGCTCGTGTCCCCTGCTATCAGTGTCATGGATACATAGTGTCTCTTGTGGCAGCGCACATGCAGTCTTCACTCGGACGCGCTCTTCTATCTATCGCCTTTGCGGAGACTCTCGTTTCATTCTGGTGAAATCACAAAATAAAATGCACACAAACGCGTCCCTGCTTGTTTTAGCAGTTTTAAACTTTTTCCTTGCCTCAGCCATGACCAGGAGTCGAGTAGGCAGAAAAATATTAGCAAAAACCTTAGCTCCATGAATATATCAGAGTCTGTGGTCACGTGACGGTCGTAAAGCGAAACGTTCTCCATATCACATGACCTGGCCAAAGATGGTGCGCCTTCTCCAAACTTACATAGGCGGTATTTCAAGAGGGCAGCCCCGCTCGGAGCATTGATAGTGTCAAGCGCTGTATATTGGAATCATATAAAATGATGCGTCAACTCTTTAGGTCACAAAGTCCGCGGTGTGCCTTTAAGACATATAACCCGGCAGTTGGAGATCTAGACTCCATGTCAATCTTTCTCGCTCGTTGTGACAACTAACTGTAAGACTGGAAAACTGGTTGGAGAGATAGACTTTGACCACTGGTCGATGAAACAAAGGATCTTGCTGGAAATTTACATTTGACTTCCCCCCTCTTCCCCTGAGACAAAAAGTCTCACCTCATCTGCATTTCATTCTCTCTCTCAGTAACTCCTAAAACTCACATAAGAATATATATGGTTAAATATGAATGAATATCATCAAGTTTGATACATGTTTGGTATTATTTGAAATGTCTCAGTGTGACTGGTACAAATGTCTCATTCCCAAAGAAGTAAATCAAAAGTTAATAAGGTTTTAATAGTTTAGAGATAACTGGCACACAAAGGAATGTGGTCTCTAGCCTACCCCCAAAAGGTGTGAACCTCTGAATGCAAATATCCATGGTTAGCCTATATAATGAAACGCAGCGAGAGCTCAGGGCTGTTTTCTGTATTCAGATTAGCCCGTGAGCTTGGCTCACGTAGCCATACAATGTTGGGTAAAGGATTTTCCTCTTTGTTCTAGAACATTTGATGATTTGTATTGATTATCTTTCAATTGATTATGGAATTGTAATAATACATTTACCTGACATAATAAATTGTTATATTTGATTATTCTAACAGACTTTGACTTTATTTTCATTGGAGTTAAAAGGAATAGTCAAACATTAACGTATACTTAATGATACACAGACATCATTAAAACCTTTTCATTTATGGAGTCAGATAACGAATAACGAGTTTATACATATGAGAAAATGTACTGCATTTAACCCAAAATACTTTGTCATGAGAAAAGACGAAACACGTGTGAAACCTTCACCTCAAATCGAACGCCGTATTTGGATCGATTTTGGAGGACTTACAAAATGGTGAGCCCGACGTGATGTCGCAACAAATGGATTTCGCGACGTCCTTTCCAGCAAAGTATGGGGATTTTAAAATCAACACGAGGTTTGAACATCTTCTCTTTCTTCTGCCGCTGTGGTAAGTCAACTTTTTCTTCCCTTTTGAGAAGTGTTGAGAAAATGTTGTTTGCATTGTAACGGGTCGGAAAGCTCTTTGTTCTAGACCGAAACTAAAACACGTGAGGCCGCGGCGCGCAAATGAAGAGTAAAAACCATTGTGAATAGATTTTAAAGATATCTTTGTTTGCTTAAGCAAAAAGAAACTAAACCTAAAGTTGGAATAACATTTTCCAAATGATTTGCGGGTAGCCTAACGTTACTCGAGGAGCTGTAAAACAAACTCTAAAAGTTTTCAAATTAGCCGCGTGTTTGTCGTCATGGCTTTGTTGAAGCAAACCAGCAACACGTGAAGAGAATCGGCAAACAACAGAAATACAAATCTAAGTGTGTAAACGATCGGAAAACACGTGATTTTATAAATAGGACAGATCGATGCATTGTTTATGATAAAGTAAACTTTGAAAAAACACAATGATATGATTTACAGGCTAAGAAGCAGTTAGCAGGGCTAAATGCTAGTATTTTCCATGCTGCTTAAAAAATAATGTCCCATGCTAAAAGCCATGCTGCGTCCAATGCTAATGCTAAACGCTAAAGCCATGCATTCAAAACACTTAACCCTTTTGTGTGACCAGCCCACCGTGGGCCCAAGGCCACATTGAATAATATTCTATAATAAACCTAAACTAATCTTGACGAACTCTATATTGCATTTGAAAGCTTCCACTTTAACACAGATGGGATTAAAAGCAATAATGCAATAATTTGTATTTTCAAATTTAGAGTTGTGCTTCACACAATGTAACGCACTCATAGAACACACTTTATAGTTGTTTGTGCTACTATATGTGCACATAGGCTAATTGTAAGTTTATTCTTTAAACACAGGATTGCTTTACTGTAAGTGTTTTTGGAACACTTAGGTAAAGGCTGTTGATGTTGCATTCTAGGCCACGTGTCCTGTGTGAACTGAATTAAACATGTGTGTGTCTATGCTGAATGTGGTTATAATGTGAATCACAATGCTAATTAATTCTTGAAAGTTTTCGAAACAGAAACACTTCATGTTCGGAGAACGAAATATTGTCACGTTTTAACTAATTCTGAATGAATCTGAAAGACTGTTTTTTATTCATATAATTCCACATCTTTCGTGTCAGATTTGGCGAAAACAGGATGATATTATTTACAGGCTAAAACTCAAATATCAAGGATAATACTGAATGCTATTGTCCATATTTTCAAAACGCTCAAGGCTAATGCTAAATGCTAAAACCATGCTGCATTGCATTTAAAACGTCTAACCCTTTGTGTCACCGTCCCACCGGTGGGCCCAAAGCCACATTGAAAACATCATTATCCTATACTAAATTTAAACTAATCTGGGAAAACTCTATATTGCATTTAAAAGCTTAAACGTTAACACCGATGGGATTAAAAGAGCATGCGACGATTCTGTTCATTTTCAATTTTGGAATTGTGCTTAACATTGTACTCATAGAACACACTTTAGTTGTTTGTGCTACAACATGCACATAGACTAATTGTAAGTTTATTCTTTACGCAGGATTGATTTACTGTAAATGTTTGTATCACTTAGGTAAAGGCTGTAGATGTTGTGTTATAGGTCATGCATCCTGTGTAAACGGAATTAAACACGTGTGTCTATGCTAAATTTGGTGGTTTACAATGTGATTTAGAGTTAGTTTGAAAGTCAGAAACAGTGAACGCGCATCTCATTAATCCTTAAACACAAACCCTTTTTATATTCAAAGCTTCAGAGAACGCACATTCTGAGCTGTTTTTCGCATACAAAATTTATGAATAGTTACGTTTGAATTAATTCTGAATGACTCTTGAGAATTTTTCCCCCTAGATTATCGGATTCGTATGTTTCCACATTTTCGCGTCAGATTAGCGACGGCTAATATCCGGTATCATTTTAAGTGTACTTGAACGAGGAGGCAAGTAATTTCCAACTAGAATCAGCAAACGCTGCTTGGATCAATCTAGTTTCGGGTGTGTCTATATCCACTGTTTTAAGTTCGTGATTACTTTGGATAAACGTACGTGGTTCCGACCACGGGCTTGACCTGAAGCCATTTTAAGAGAAGTTAAGTTGATCGACTTGATCTTTTATGGTGGTCAATCGTCCCTACTAAAGTAAAACATTGATTTAAGTTCTAGAGGAGGCGTTCAAGGGGACTTGTATATATATCTTTGATTGTACGTGTGAATACGGCAGATCCTAGATATTGAGTCAAACTTACCTCTGATTTGTTGACCGGAACTGGCGGAGTGTGTCGTGCGGACTTGGGAGAAGGACTGCAGAGTGACATAGTTTCCTGGTCTAAGTGGGTGAAATATAATTAAGAGTAAAATAGAATTATCAAACGTTAAAATTAGAAATCTACATAAGAAACAGCGAATGTGCGTCAGCCCTGAACCAAAAAACCTTTTCATATTCAAATGTATTGACACGAGAACGAGCAGAGACTCTTCAGAGACCAGAAATAGTATAATTCCATTTATATTCTTAAATATAATATAATTGTATTATAACTCGAATTATAATATACATTATATTGTAATCGCCAAGCAGGGCATTAATTAGAGAATTGTGACATTAATCCTTACAATTCGATTTCCTTGAGCTACTACCCAGTGCCAAAAGGGCGGACGGAGGTGTGTTTTTGCATTTAAAAAAAAACACTCTCAGAAGTGTGGCACAGGTAATAGCAAACTGATCAAGAACGCATATTTACGGAGGTGTGCCTTTGCATTTAAAAAACCACTCTCAGAAGTGTGGCACAGGTAATAGCAAACTGATCAAGAACGCATATTTACAAGGAGGGTGTGAACTAAACATCGAACAGAAGTACCACAGCCTTTTCCAGGTCACAAGAGATCTGCACTAACCAAATGTGTGAACGACACCACACCAAAACAGGTGAACTAATTTATGCCCACAGATCTGGCTGTAATGAAAGCAACTTGAAGTAAAGCCAGAATGACACAGCAGACTGTGAAGGCTTGACTGCAAGAGCAGCTTTAAGGTGTCACACACACTGCACCGAAACAACAGCAATAATTCAGACCTGGTCAATGAAACTCGGTTTCATGTGACAACGGGAATTAAAATGGCAATGGACATGATAATGGAGCAAGCAAAAGAATTCCACATGTCTGAATTTAAAACTGTTGAAAACATCAGAATTAACTGTGGTTCTCTCTGCATTTGCTTCTGTCAGGTTTACTTCTGCAATTCCTCTGAGGACGGATGCCAGGACGGGCCGGACCTCACCTGGATCAAAGCCAGGACAGTGGGATTGTTAGAACATAACCTGAGATTCGGGAGATGGGGGAAAAGACAATTCAAGAGGCCATTTACATCTCACAGTAGCACATCACTACATTAGCATGGCCTCCCAGTTTAGAACTGGAACTAAATTTGCAACACAATTGTTATAGATTATATTCCACCCATCTCCTAGACATGAACACTGAACGCACTCCTCCATCACTACACCTTCGCATCATCATCACCTGGAATAGATCCAAGTCTATCCAGGCTGAACACTACACATCATGAGAAGATAAAGATGACATAGAGTCCAAAAGTGTCACTTCACTAAAGATCTATTGTGCATCTTCACACTAACAGATCCAGATAGCTTCAAACACATAGGATGGGAAAGCGGATCCCATGATGACCGTCTAACAGAGACACACATAGCATACGCTATTCACAACACTCTGTCAACTCATGTGAAAACACTGTAATATACATATGAATGGCTACAGTCACAAATCAATGATGCAAAAACAAAATTAAAGCAGAGGCAGACCTGCTATTAAATTTCAAAATGTTTAAACTTTCTGATTGTTATTGGGGTGGTTGGAAAATCATAGGGCCCATGATTTCTCAACAAACCACTAATAACAGAAACATCAAAAATAACAAATAGATCTGAAGTGTGAGCGCTTCAATCAATTACAGAATTTTACAATTTAACACTGTCATTGACTGTGACTCATAGCCAAAAAAACACACACACACTCTCTCCCTCTCTTTCTCTCACACAAACTCTCACACTCACACACAGACACGCACACACACCCTCACACAAACACACACTCTCTCACACCTGTTGCAAGGAATGAACAATCTCCATTCTCGTATGACTAAACATGTTCCAAGTCACTCCTTATATCTGCATAAGTGGCTTGCATTGGAAGATTCCTGAACAAACACTGATTATTATATACATATGCATTTATTGAATAGTATTGTTGTTATTACATGACTTCTTGATCCACAGAATCTATTTCATTGCTTCGATTACACTGACCTCTTGCTGCATTTCCTTTGTATAATTCAGACCAAAAAATATATATATATATATATATTTAAGAATTGGATATTTAATATGAGACATCCTTACCAGTCAGGACCTTGAGGAACATATGAGACAGATGTACCATTCACACTTGCTGACAAGAACATGGTATTTTACATTGAACATGACATGATTTTGTTTTGTTGCATTATGCGTTTCTATGCATTTCTTCACGAGTTCAAGTTCATATGTGCTCAATCGTAAAGCGGACATTTAAGATGCTTTTCAGATGTCTCACACAAGGCAGTGTGAAGCCAAGAAGAGCCCCTTCACCCACTGAGGTCTGTCCAGACAACCGCACCGCTGGAGGTGACAGGATTGGTCAAGAAGGGACAGATTATCGCCCTGGGGAAGATGCCAGAGAAAGGGAAGTTTCTCCATGAAGGAATGACACGTCAACTGAACAAGTCAAAAGGTCCAGATTGACTCTATGAACTTTGCTCACATCACTGGAACACCGGAAGAAAGCCTGAACGCCTCATCCACCTGCTGGACTCATGCTACATACACCTGGTGAGACTAGGTGTTCTGCAGGTGAACACAGCCCTATGGGCTTCTACAGATGATAACATTGCAAAGACAATTTGAGTTACATCTCAAGGATTACAACAAACGTCTTACTGTGACCCCGTAAGTGTTCATCCGAATGTGACCCACGGGATCAAGGAGGGAATCTGTAAGACTGGAAAACTGGTTGGAGAGATAGACTTTGACCACTGGTCGATGAAACAAAGGATCTTGCTGGAAATTTACATTTGACTTCCCCCCTCTTCCCCTGAGACAAAAAGTCTCACCTCATCTGCATTTCATTCTCTCTCTCAGTAACTCCTAAAACTCACATAAGAATATATATGGTTAAATATGAATGAATATCATCAAGTTTGATACATGTTTGGTATTATTTGAAATGTCTCAGTGTGACTGGTACAAATGTCTCATTCCCAAAGAAGTAAATCAAAAGTTAATAAGGTTTTAATAGTTTAGAGATAACTGGCACACAAAGGAATGTGGTCTCTAGCCTACCCCCAAAAGGTGTGAACCTCTGAATGCAAATATCCATGGTTAGCCTATATAATGAAACGCAGCGAGAGCTCAGGGCTGTTTTCTGTATTCAGATTAGCCCGTGAGCTTGGCTCACGTAGCCATACAATGTTGGGTAAAGGATTTTCCTCTTTGTTCTAGAACATTTGATGATTTGTATTGATTATCTTTCAATTGATTATGGAATTGTAATAATACATTTACCTGACATAATAAATTGTTATATTTGATTATTCTAACAGACTTTGACTTTATTTTCATTGGAGTTAAAAGGAATAGTCAAACATTAACGTATACTTAATGATACACAGACATCATTAAAACCTTTTCATTTATGGAGTCAGATAACGAATAACGAGTTTATACATATGAGAAAATGTACTGCATTTAACCCAAAATACTTTGTCATGAGAAAAGACGAAACACGTGTGAAACCTTCACCTCAAATCGAACGCCGTATTTGGATCGATTTTGGAGGACTTACATAACCTATGCTACTGCCACACCATACACGCGTCAAAGTAGCCAGAGCAACTTTTCTCTATTTACAGATACAACGAGATGCAATTTCCTGTGAAAACCATCTCGCCCAGACTAAAATATATACACTTATATAGGCTTACCATAGGGAATTGGGGTAAGACAAAAACACGCTTTGGAAGAAGGATTAATGATGTATTCACTCATTATTTAATTTTTTTTTTCATTCTGAACAAAAAAAGTTACATAGTGTACCTTTTATACAGTCGCTTCACCATTTGAGATGCTAAATATTCAGACGGAAGTTGTGTTAATCTGTCTTTGTCAACAGCTTGTGTCTACACACTTCAGTAATTATTATTGATCATCCCATTGAGTGAATGGTTTGATATTCATGGTCTTCATGTATGCTAATCAAAATTATTAACATATTCAGAGTATAAAATATAACACTATTCATTATGTGACAGATTTTAGGCATCATTAATTGCATTTTCTTACAGCTAACATCATCTACATACTATTTGTTTGGTGGACAATCTTATCATCATTATTACAGAAATGTTTGGCTATCTTTCTCTTCCTTGACTGTCTAATTTGGTGTGGTTCTCCACCTCAAGGTAATCCAACAAGACTGATAATAGAGAGTGCCTACATTATATTTGTACGAAGTCCATCTTTATGAATATTCATGAACTTCCGTTCAAAACACACTCACAAAATGTAGATTAGTTTTGAAAGCTGCCATTAATTACTCATGTGAAAACACATTTGTTTACCAAAATAATTAATTAAATAAAAATTGAATGAGTTAATTGCTTTACCTTGATTGTGTTATTTTGGCTATTTGGTCTCAGTTCTTGGCTCTAATGGACTGTAAAACTTAAATTGCAAAAGCACTGAAGTCATAAACAGATGCTCCTCATCCACGTCTCTGAAAATGTAAATGCTGTCTTTCAAACATATGTTAGCATAGCTGACAGCGCATGGATCAAAAAAAAGTTAAATGGATGTGACAGCCAATGTATTTAAATGATTCACTTATCAATTTATAACTTCGCCATTTGATCTTATTAAATTTAATATGCTAACATGCTAGCATTGTTGTTTTTGACATTGCTCTCCCGTTTTTGTCTTGCAGCTATGGATAATGAAACGACTGAATGGTCATGCATGCAAATAATGAAGATAAAAGGATGAGCACAGATACTCTTCATTTATTGATGTTGATTGAACAATAAAAAAACAAATGTGTTCTTGTGTGCATCTGGACCCTTAGCTTTATTGTCCTGACCAGGTTCATTATGATAATATGGATATCTGAAATTGGCTAGTGTTCAGAGCAAGGTTAAAAGTGTTCATCCTACTGTATTTCATGCAAATCGATGTATGAGGCTTTAATCACATCAAAAGAGACAGGGTAAATTGCTGCAAGGTTTGTGCAATGATTTAACCTTTATGTCTGTTATGATGGGCTTTTGGGCTTTTTTTGTAATGTCATAAATTTATAAGAATTAATAACCGACTATTCAAATCATACAATTTATATATTTAACTTTCATGTGAAAATCTAGTCAACAAAAAATTAAATCTGTGTCTACTGTGCCAAAAAAAAGTGGTAATGACTCACATTTGACCACATATTTATTAAAGTGCCGGCAGCAATAAAGACCATAGGCATTTATGCATTATGGCAGTTCAGAATCAGTTATTTATTTTAGGAGACAACCCATTTATCATATACTTTGATCTTTGAAACTTTGCAGACATTTTACATTCACAAACAGCTATATAACACAATACACATAATGTAATTCCACTATTAAATGTTAGCTGTAGAAATGTCAAATTATTTGCGAATGAACATTGTGAAAATACACAAGTATTCATTCACTGGTGTTGTTGGTCTTATTTTTCCAGCCCGATACACACATCATTCCTGCTAATGAACAACATCTTGACGGAGTGACTCACAGGGTTCCATCTCCCTAATTGGCACACGGAGTAACATCTCCACATATTCTCCCTGTATTTGAGAAAACGTTGTTTGAAAACAGAGTTCAAAGAACAAACTGAAAGAAACAGCTTCTTTCTGTCTTTTTCTCAATGTGGTTTTATCCAGATCTGTTTTTCACCACCACCAGGCTGATGACAGATGTGTATTTGCTCTGCCACTCTTGTCTCTCACTGTGTTTCCTGTTTCCCTCCCAAGTGGGGTTAGTGGCCCTTTTTTTTTATTTGAACCGTCTCTCTCTCTGAATTATTTCACTACATGGACGGAGGCTTGGGTTGGCTACAGACAGCTGCTGCATTATACACCATTCCAGTAATATTGCCACATGCAGGTGAAGCATCTGGGAGCGGTTTAGACAAACATGCCAACTTTAGTTAGGTTGTTTCTTGTATTGCTTCCGTCAGTGCTCTGGAATTTTGCTGATGATCTGCAACAGCAGTTCTGTTCAAGTGTTTGGATGGGGAAATGGTGTGGCTTAAAGGTTAAAACCAACAGACACTGTGATGTTTCTTGTAAGACTCACATTTGTTTTTCAAGTGAAAAAGTGAGGTTTTAACCTTCTTAGTAATGCTCAGTATTCAGTTTTCATTTTTAAATGGGCACCTTAAAGTACACTTTGGTAAACATGCTTAAAAATGTCTCAATTGCAAATAAATGTATTGTCACTGTTCGTTTATGGCATTTATTTAATAGTTTCTGCAAATACATAAGGGCATGAAATTCAAATTATAAGGAATAAATTTAGATTCACAGTCAGTGTTGGAAAAGACAATAATAATGTGTAAAAAGAAATCAGCTTTCCATGCATCATCAAATTATGTATTTTGTGATCCATTGGACTCTGTTTTACTGCTTGCCTTTTTTAAAACTAAGCAATTAATTATATTTTCCTCTGTATGGAGCAAAAATGCATAGAATGCAAATTATAAATGACCTTTGTATCTGCTGTTCTGCAGTTACAAGCTGGAACAACCACAACGAGAAAGGGTAAGATGGCAAATAAAAGATGAAAAAAACCTACTCTGGATCCATATGTACTGCAATTTCAGAAATGTGCGACGGGGAAAAAATGTACTGTGCATCATTAAAATGGCTCTTGTGCCGCAGTCAGAGTCTCAGATGATGGATAGATTCACGATCATAGATAGATTGTTTCTCTTGTGAGTGAAATGTCACTCCAAGACCCAACAAGAGTATTTTAAATATACATAAAAATCATTATATATTGAGTTGCATGATTTGAATGAGCCCATGTGGATGCCAAAGAACTCCAGAAGCAGAGATTTTCTCCTTGGATGTTCCTGTCAGGTTTCATACTGACTAATAGTCTGGTCATGATTGACTACTTTGCATGACATATGATACACCCATCAGTCTGAGTCTATCACGCTGTTAATCACAGTTGAAATATGGAAGAATATGTATGGACAGTCTCAGTAAATCATAGTTATCCTTCATCAGGGAGTCAATTATGCAACACCAAAAAAAGGGTTTCTGCAATAACCTTGAAGATCTGCAAATTAAAAAAAAAGACCCAGAGTTGGAGAGCTATAAGATCAAATCTATAAGATAAAATGTCAGGCATCACTGAATATCCCTCTAATCAGCTTTGATCCTGTTTTACCTCATTTTTATGATTGTATCAGCCTTCCAGATTAAGTAGGTATTAGTAATAGATATAACCTAGAAGTTAGAAACTGAAGGATCCTTTGAGATATATTCCAAAAGCACCTTCAGTATTCCAACGTTGTACTTGCTGTAGCACTATTTAGATGGATTAGTTTATCAAACCTAATAAATGAATTACAATTATTAATAGAGGATGTCTGTGATTTCATGTACTGATTCAAGGTATAACTGATAAGAGTGTGTATTGTATGGATATGAGCATTATGGAAGGTCATGTACTGAATGTGAGCATCACAAAACAATTAGGGCCAGATTTACTTTCAGCTTGCGGCAGCACGAACCCTCTTTTGGCGTTAAAAAACGACTTTTTTGGCTAAATCTGTTTAGTAAATCTGGCCCTTAAAGGGGGGGGGGGGGGGGGGTGAAATGCTATTTCATGAATAGTGATTTTTTTACACTATTAAAGAGTTGGATCCCCATGCTAAACATGGACAAAGTTTCAAAAATTAAGTTGTACGTTTGATTGAGTATTTCTGTTCTCAAAATACTCCTTCCGGTTTGTCACAAGTTGCGGAAAGTTTTTTTCGAGTACGGGCCTGTGTGACGTCAGCTAGGCCGGAATTTCCTTATACGGGTCCTAAGGGCAATTCTCCCGGAAGGGCGCGCGCGCAGCTGTAGCCTAGAGCGAGAGAAGTAACGTTATGCCTATCAGAGCGCTGTGCTCGGCTTTATGGAAGTCATCGGCTGTGATTGTTTTATAAACAAGACCCAGTTCGACGCCAGATTTGCAGATCGTCTAATGCTTAACCCTCTAAGACCGATGGGAGCGTCGGCGCTCCCGTTTGCGTGTGTCTGTTTAAAAGCCTATAGAAACTGAAACCAAATGGCTAGCTCAATCATTCTTTTTGCATACAAAACCAGAGATGTAACATGTTCAGATCAAGCCTCCAACATGCCCATGTTGCGTTGTTTTCACCCTCTAATCAGTCTGTACAAACTGCGTAATATTCGTTTACAAAAAACAACAACACAAAAATGCTTTGCACGTCTTTCCACACATGTTCTGTAGATCTGCGATTGATAGTTACGTCTTCCGATAACTCATTGACGTATCACGTTCTGTGAACTATGACCCCCGGGTGTGTCACGTGTTGTGACGTCACACGCTGCGTCATTTGACCATGCGTTTGACTCCCGTTTGACTCCCATTTGCTATATGTTCCTTATATCGTTATTGTCTTTTTACCATCGCTTTATTTTATTTTCTTTCTCCTTTAGACGTTCACAAATACAAGGACATTCACACACACACACACACACACACGCGCGAGCGCGGGCGCGCGCACGCACGCAGCGTTAGGTCTAAACGAAAGTACACGCCTTTTTTTTGAATGAGTGTAAAAATGAGTGTATCTTAAAAACTAATTTATGTAAACAGTTCAAATCAATTCTGTATAGTTTTAAATTGATTTGTGCACGTTTTTCTCATTGACAAGTTTGAAGTTGACATTTATTAATTTTTTGTATTGAAGAAAATACGTAAAAAAAAATAATAATATTTTTTTTTTCTTTTTGTTTATTGCACTTTTGAGATATTTATATAGTTACTATTGATTTATTACAAACATAGCCTTCAAACTGGGAGAGTAAGGATTATTTTGATGTATGGCATATGAAAATGCTCAAAAAAATGACAGCACAGCATCTAAAAATACAAAGATATACTCTGGTGGAATTGTTCTATGGCAGGTCATAAAGGGTTAAGGATGGAGCAGTCCCAATGATAAAGGTTTACGGTCGTGCGTTGGAACTGCAGGCGGTGAGTAAAACTGCTTCAAATGTCTGTGAGTTGTTAACTATCGCCATGTATTAAGCACAACAAGTAAACGACATGATCACGTACAGTTAATGTAAAACTACACTTCCCACATGTACGACTTTAAAAAAAATACGACGACATAAAGTGAAAATTAGTCATTTACAAAAACCGCTAAGCAAATATAAGTTATACAGTTCCAGTACACACCGCTTAGAGACGTCCTGCTGTAGTCGTTGCTGCTGCTGCTCGTCTTCAATTTCAGCCTCGCGATCTGATTCGGGATCAAAAATGTATGGCTGAATCTGATTGTTAGCAAAGTTTTGTTTTGGGATATCACAGCTTCCAGAAGCTCTCAACGTAAGCTTCGCGCGCTCGTGCTTATTTAGCTCCGCCCACACGGCACGCCTCCACCCGCTCGTTTTTTTCCGGAAAGACTCGGTACAGCTTATCTTTCTTTTATAAATATAATAAAACTAAAGACTTTTTGGATATATGAATGATGCAATACTACGCTATAGGTACTCAAGATTAACATGAGATTGACTGAAACTGAGTGTTTCACCCGCCCTTTAAAGTTAAAAATTATGTAATTAAAGTAATACATTATGATGAGGATCATATCTGACCATGTCAGTACATGATCAAAAATATTTAATAATAATAATAATTAAACTCTTTTTTAGATCAATTGAGATGTCTATTTAACACTTGAAACACCAATTACTAAAGTGTAATGCATAATTCATTTCAGCAAATGAAATGGAGGTGCTGTGAATAATAGAAATGAATTAAAGATATTCCTGTCTGGATGGGATCTTATTTCCTGAAGTTACCTGAAAAACTTTAAGTAACGTGCTCCATAATTTATACAAAGGTTGTGCGAGAAAGAAAAGACACAGGCTTGTACGATTTGGATTGGATTAAAATCACAAAGTACATCTGTGAAGCACAAACTCTCCTAATTTCCACAGGGAAATCTGATCTTGTCCAAATGGAGCATTTGCTTTATTTATTTATTTACTTTTTATCACTTTGCATGCATTTCAGCTAGGCTATTCAAATGTGTCTTTCTTTATCACTTTAGATAGTGCTCAGAGCTACTTTAAACGGCACAATTGGTTATGTCAGGTTGGATTTCAATTTTGAATCCTTAAAACCGTTGTGGTACTTTTTCAGTTAAATGAACAAAACCTATACAATATCTGATGTCTAGCTGGAACACACACTAATACCACCTTATTTTTCACATAAAAACCAACACTGAAATTCTTTACTTCTGGAATCAGCCACTTCCAGTTATTTTGCTGTACTAAAACTTTTGTTTCAAACTGGTATTTGTTATCATATTATTTTAATTTACCATAATCATATACACAATGCTTTGTAGTGCAAATAGTTTGTTTACCGCACATTATTCTTCTAGTATTTTATGAAGTTGTAATGAAGTTATAATTATGAGATGAAAAGTCAAAATATTGAGATATTATGTGACTTTTTAATATCACAATTATACTTTCAACTTAATGTCATTCTCCTGTCAAGATGAAAAGTCATAAAATATGACAAAAAATTGTCAAAATTATGACATCAAGTTGAAAGTATGACTTTAAAAGTCATAATTGGGATATTAAAAAGTCAAAAATTAGACAAAGTTATGACACTAAATCATACCACAAGTTGAGAAAGTCATAATTCTGACTTGGTATCTCATAATTTTGACTTAGTATGTTGTAATTTTTACTTTGTCACAATTATGGCATTAAAAAGTCAAAATAAGGACTTAGTTTGTCATGGCTTTGTAAGTCATTTCATTGTCTTTCAATTTCAATTTCTTTTTATCTCATAAACACAATTTAGCTTGTAATAATTTCCACCTTTTATGTTAAAAGTTTAATTTTGACTTTTTAAGTCATAATATTATCTTTGCCATCTCATAACTATCACTGTGTCATAATTATAATTTACCAAAGCATGATTTTTTTTTATGTGGCAGAAATGGGCTTCTATAATTATCATTATCCAGAATGCCTTGTATGATTATAGAGGCAAGTCATAATTTACATGTGTGTGTGTGTGTGTGTGTGTGTGTGTGTGTGCGTGCGTGCGTGCGTGCGTGCGTGCGTGCGTGCGTGCGTGTGTGCTGACCTTAGTGAAAGAAATATGCGTGCGTGCGTGCGTGCGTGCGTGCGTGCGTGCGTGCGTGCGTGCGTGCGTGTGTGCTGACCTTAGTGAAAGAAATAAAAAACAGTTAAAGAGAAAGAAAGATGTCCATACCCAGGCCCTGGTGGAGAGAGATGCCTGTGGTAAATGGAGTAATGTATAGAGGAAAGTCTCATCACTCCCTAGACAGTTTTATTCTCCTGATAAAATCTTCTCCTCAGAGCTGAGAAGCAGACTCGGCCTCAATGGATGTTTATCAGACTTTGTAAAGCAACGGCTCATTCACTTTAACTCAACGTCATAGTCCAGCTCTATGTAGTGGAGATTGGACATACATCCCCCAGGCAGGTCATTACACTAACCTGCAAGCATATGACTTTGACCTACCTCCATTTTATACCTCTCCCTCCCAAATGCAGCTGTAAGCATGTTCCCGCCTTCGTACGGTACCCGATGAACTGTTTTAACACCGTGCAGCATCGGTAAGCAAGAATAAGTTAATTTGATTAAAGCCGAATTCGTGTATGTCAGCAGAGAGCGACACAGTTGTGGATGACGGAGGAGAGGGGTAGCAGACATAAAAACAGATGAGGAAGGGGGGATAAAGAACATGAGTGAGTGAGAGAGGGAGGATGAGGGGCAGAGGGGTTGTGCATCAGTGGGGTGAGAAATTGCTGTCAGCTCATCAGAGTGCTGCAGATGGCACAGGCTTACCTTCATCGGCAGCGGGCTGCCATTTGTCTGCAGTGGTCTGACGCCCTCTCCACTTACCACGTCCTTCACTCCTCACTTTGCCTCTGACGCATCACCCTGCCTAAGCTGTTGCTTCTTCCACAGGGTCACAGGAAATGGAAACAATTAAATTCACAAGCCGACTGCTTATGTCAGATCGTAAGAGGATGAAAGGGACGTCTTGTGGGTAACTTTGTAAATAGCCTTTTATTCTATATTTATTTTAAAAATAGATGGAAGATGCAGCTAAGGCACTGCTTGAGGAATTGCAAAATGATGCTTTAATCTTTCACCCAATGTGGATATTTATCTGTGAAATATGGCAAAAGAGCAGTAGGTGTGCGCGTTTCAGATGAATGCTATTTTTTTTAACTTGCTATTTATCAAAGAATCCTGAAAAATAGTATAGCCTATCATGGTTTCTTCAAAGCAGCACACCTGTTGTCGACATTATATGAATGCTTTTTGTTTCAATGGGAATGATTTCATGAATCCGAATGTAGTGTTTACATGAACGCAAAATAAAGTGATCGGGTTGATGTGCGTATTTATATGTCGCAAGCTTCTAATCATAAAATATTTGTTGACATGCGCACACTCCACGAATGTACAGAGTTTCCTTCTACATTGCTTCTTTTCTTTCTTTTAAAGAGCAGACTTAATATTTTTCAATTTCGGGTCCTGATTAGGAGACGACGAGCACATGAAATGTTATACCATGTGGCTTATATTTATCAAACGCCCCTTCCCGCGCCCAAAACTAAGCGTCTGTGGATGAGAGTCCGAAACAAGGACTGGTGGGACTCGTTCTCCTGCTCCACTTCACAGATGGTGAGTGGTAGGAGAATTTCATAATATAACGACAGTTAGTAAAGCGTGTTAGTAATGTGAGCCTATAGGCGGGTCCACAACGCGCGTACACTCTGCTTATTAAACACACAGGGATGTGCAGCAGCACACAAACATGCCAAATGTCACATTCCATGTAAAAGATTGTTATTGTGTACATAAAGATATGGTGGAATCCGGCTTGTCCTGTAGATGGTCTGCGCTCTGGAGACTCGTTCGATTTTTTCACTATTAAATTCAGTCATGTAAATAGCGAATCCGCCATGACGCAAGCACAACTAGCATTTAAAGGGAATGAGAGATGAGACTCTGATTGGTTTATTTTGCACGTAAAGCCCAAAACACACCCATTACTCACTAAGAGAATAGAGACAACTCTTTCAGACCATGCGCCTGGCGCGCAGACCATTTTTCCCATCGTTAAACTAGCAAAATTCATACATGCTCTAACTGCACATGCGGCATGCGCTTAGATCCCGGCCCGATGGCTTTTCAGTCCGATTGAGCCATCAGTCCGATTACAATCGGACTATAGGATCTATGTAAATACAACTATTGATAATAATAAGAAACAGTTCTTGAGCAGCAAAACAGCAACGATTTCTGATGGATCATGTGATACTCAAGACTGGAGTAATGGCTGATGAAAATAAAGCTTTGCTGTCATAGGAAAAACTGACATTTTAAAATGTAAGATCATCACAGCATATATTCAGAACAACAGCTTGACTGTGAGTGTGATATTGAGTTATATAGTTTGAAACACTAGATGTTAATATTAAGGAACTTATATTTTAGACACAGTATTGACAGTTGCCAATGAAAATAGTTTCAAACAGAGCAAAATCAGAATCAAATTGTGTATCCGAACAACACACAGTAGTACAGTGTTTAGTTCCTGAATGAATCAGTGTGTAGTTGAATGATTCAATGATTTGCTGAGGCACTGAAAAATCCCCACCACTAATGCACAAACATCCTGTCTGGAATGACGATATATAATGTTCAATATTCTACATAGAACTTTCATTTCTGGGTGAACTATTTGTTATTTTTTACAGATTTTTTTTTTTTTCATCACATCATGTACACTAGAACAATGTTTGTATTGTTATGTGCTTAATGCGGTTTCACGATTACACCGCTTCTGAGGAAGATACAGTGGCATATTGCTTCAATTATAATCCTGATTGGATGATTTTTTTTGCAGTCACAGAGCCACGGGAATCCTAGCAGATCTATCCAGAGGCATTAAAAGACAATAAGTGAAATATTACACAGCTCCATTGTGAGTCCTGGAGTTGCAGAGGTAGGCTAACTCCAGGAACAGATGTGTAGGCTGTAATAAAGCTGCTGGTGATTGTGTTTGTGAGTTTTATCGGCCCCCATCTGCTGGAGATTTACAAGAAAATATCTCTTTTTCACAACACGCTCCAGGCTTGACATTCCCAGCATCGCCCCTGGAGCCTTTACTCCTCTTATTTCACTCACCTACAGGCCAAAAATGATCTGTAATTTCTGAAACCATATGTGACGAGATACCCACTAAATACCCACTAGTGCATTCTCAGCAGGGACGTGCACAGGGGGGTTGCTCAGGTTGCCCGGGCAACTGCCCATATGCCCTTCTCGACTCAGGTTGCCCTTCCGAAAAAAAAAAAAAATAAATAAAAAAAAATCGTAGGCCTACAATGGATGCAGAATTTCACGTAGGCCTAGATTTAAAAAAAAAATTCGCAAAGCGAATTCACTTCCATTCGGGCACCGAAAGTGAAAGTCAGTAAGGGAAGGGCAACTGTTTACGTGGCTGCAGCGCTGCACGCGACCATAGACTGCACGCGACCGGTGCGTAGGGCCCCGAAAATTACTTAAGGCCCCGCCTCCATCTCGTGTCATAGCGCGTCAATTAATGTACAACATCCATGACAAAATGAAGCGAAACTATCCTTCTGGTCACGAAAAGTGGATGAAGAAAAAAACCACGAGAGTGAATTGCGGGAACAACAATCAGGTAAACTTGTGTTCTCTCCTCTCTAAGTTTTGTCAGCAAATAAGCTGGGCAGGCAGTGCATCTCTTGCATCACTTTGTGCCTGACAAAAGTGAGAGTAAAATACAATTATTTATTTACGTTTGTTTTTGATAAACGACAAAGTGCAACGGTGTTTGTTTACTGCAGCTCGGAAAAGATAACCGCGTTGCGTGTGTTATCATGCGTTCATATGCGCGTGCACGAAATGAAACGCGCATTTTTCAAGCAGAAATATGGAGACCAGACACACTGTACAATATATGCACGTGAATGATGGCACTCCCAATCAAAGTACACATTATACTTTTAAAACAAGACACTGATTATCTAGTCTCAGTCTTAAAAACTCTAAACAACTGCACTAATTATGCAAGATAGAAAGCAATGTATTGACAATTTGACATTGATTGACTATTGATTTATAGGCTATATTGAATTTAAAATGTTGATTAGCTGGACATACTGGTCAATATGGATGCACATCCCTCAGTAAACCATAAATCAAGAATTGCTTCAACATGCATAATAAAAATAAAAAAATCATACTGATGCTGAAAATGCCCAGGCAGAACCAAAGTTAATCCCAAAAGCCAAAGCTCAGGGTTATAATTTATTATTTTCTTCTTATTTATGTTTATGTTAATATTCACTTACTTAATAATATTCACTTGTTATCTTAACATTCTATAGAAAATACTCTATTCAATAAATATTGTTTGTTTGAACCTCATTCTGTTTTATATTGTTGTAGTTGACTGTTTTGTTTAAAGAAGGGAGGATTGTATGGGAGCACTGAAGTGTCAGGTGTGACTGTGGCAATGGCAAATGGTTTACATAGCTCACGACATCACGGGTCAGGTAGAGTGCCCCTTAACAGAATTTAGCTTAGGGCCCCATGGAGGTCAGGATCGGCACTGAGTCGATTCTGTTCCCTACCGGAATTCCTGTTCCCTTTACGCAGTCATACTACAAATCATGCGTAGTTGCCCAGTTACCATACGTACCATCAGAACTGAATACGAGCGAAAAGCACAATTGAATGTACGGGAAGCCAAAAGGTTATAAAATGATTGTATTTTTTTCCCGAAATCTAAGCGTTTTTTTTATATATATTAGAAGCGAGTTTTTCCCCATCTGTCAATTCAATCCAGATTATTTCTTTTCAAATTAAAAAATAAATAAATAATAATAATTATTAAAACAATAAACAATAATATGAGGAACTCTTTTTCTCATGTGTATTTTGGTGACATTTAACATATTGTTAATACATTTTCTATACTGTTTAAAAAGTTGTATATCATAAACCTGTCATCTCTGACGTTTTGCAATATTTATAAATAATAATAAGACCATAATACGAGGCATTGCGTTTGGACATAAACACGGTCAGATAAGGCAATTTGTATGGGCAAAATTCAACTGAAATTAGCCTATATTCCTTCATATAGCCCGTCGGTTTTTAGGGAGGGGGAGGGGGGGTGAAGGGGGGGGGGGGTGCCCTTTTTTCAGGTCAGAGCAACTGCCCCTCAAAATTCCTGTGCACGTCCCTGATTCTCAGCCGACTATCGAATGGCGGCTTGGTACAGAGTCGCTTTGTCTTTTCATATAATGTTTAACAGGTCATCAAACGCAGAACTTTTACTAAAAATGATTTACTTGAAAAGAATGTAGAGTTTGAATAAAGTTCAAACTGAATGTAATGTTTTCAGCCTCTTAACTAATTGCAATTCAATTAAAATATATTATAGTTTAATAGTATAGTATATGAAAACATGATTTAAAATGTACTTTGAAATAAAACTAGTTATTTTGACAATATTACAAAATGCACTTAAGTGTGTTAAGAAACATAGTCATGGAAATGTACTTTCTTTAAGTACACTCGAGTGGATTTTTATTTAATTTCATATTTCATTAATATTATATTAATTATATTATATTATATTATATTATATTATATTATATTATATTGCAGTTTTTTTTAAATATACCTTTAAGATTTGAATTACACCACAAGTACATATTCAATATAATTAAGCCCACTTATTTTTCACAAGGGACTACCTGTTGCTTCAGAGCAAAATGTACATATAACAAGTAAAAAAGCCAAAAGCTGCATGTACAATGTGCAATTTAAAGTAGAAACTGTGACTCATATGAAGAAGCTTGTATACTATTTTCTAGGTTCATTGTGTCATGTCAGTCAATGTGCTTTTAAAGCTTGCAATAAATTCAGCACATTTAAAAGAAACCTAGATCCTGCCATGAACCCATTCACCAACAAGCGGATGTAGCCTTGAAGATCCAATCGCGTCTTTTATAAATCACCCTAATTGTGCTTTTGCATAATGTATGGCCTAAGGAGAAGCAGATGGACTAACTCAGCAGCAATTCCCATATTGTACTTTAAGTCTTGGGGATCAGGTCAACACCATTAGTGCATTCCTGTCTTGCAAAAAAAAGGAGAGGTAGGGTTATTTAATTCCACTTTTGACCCTTTTGTCTGATGGTGTTGAGAGAAGGCTTAATTTTTCTCCTGTCACATTATCTCAAGCTTGATTTATTGACATTGCTTCGCTGCTATCCGAACAGGACTGTTACCCTTAAGGTGAAAGGAACAGTCATTTTGTTTAGAGACGGTTGAAGTGAGTCAAAAATGCTCAATTACAACCTGGCCCGTATTCTGAATTTGAAGATCGCCAGAGGCGGAAAATCCCGCTGTACTCTTGCTTTCCTCCTAAATCTGTGATGGGATGTTGTGCGAGAGCAGTGGATTTTCGAGATGAGAGAGAATGGAGAAGCAGCATTTCCCCTCAGAGAGGAAGAGAAATGACTGCGCCAGTGATGGAGAGGGGTTCTCACAGAGTCCAGGTCAACACTTGAACTCTAAAGGCACCCGGTAGATCACAAACTGTCAGACTGGTTGGGACAGTTTAGAAAAGAGGGCCAAGAAAACAGAGTTCTCTCCTTCAAGAGTGGCAATCGTGGGATAGATCGAGCGAGAACGAAAGGGTCGTTTCTTGAGGCACCCTTGCTTTCCTTCCCCAACCGTCTCCGTGGTCTTCTGAGATATTGCTCAACTTCAGGCTTGACGGACGGCGAATCGGGGAGCCGTATTGATCAGAACAATGCCACGGCCGAAGAGATGGAGGACGGTATCAGACATGCAATCTCACAGCCCGGTGTTGGTGTGGGGAGAGGGCTGGGGCCATCCATCTCCTCACATTACATTCAGCTGCAAGGACATTAAGCTGAGGGATAAAGGCTGTCTGGGGTGCTTAGAGAAACGTCTGGTTATCAAACCATGAGGCCGAGTTCAATACAGATTTACACCACGGCACAGGCGCTGCTCTGCAAGTAAATCCTTAGCATGGAGGTGGAAAACAAGGGCTTGTCTGGCTCATGAGGAAACCAAGAGGAACCATATTATTGCAGCTGGTCTCGAAGGAAATTGTACCGGACAGCATCAATGCTCCAAACAAAGGCTTATTTACCTTTGGATAAGCTTCTCAGCGAGAAGATATGACTGTGTGCTGTTCCTCTCAGCAGAAAAATGTTTTTCTGACGCATTTCACCCCACAGAGTATTGTAAGTGTGCCTGCTGATCAATGTTTGGTGTGAAAACATCTTTACTACATTTCATCCAAAATATTTCGTTTTAAAACACTCTCCCCATCTGCCATTGGTCAGACAATCAAATAGTCCTGCCCCAACCCCATTGGGCCAAAGTTATTATGCATACTGAAGCTCAGTTAGGCCATCTAAACAGATTGCAGTTTCTGTTTAATGCCCCTAGTGGTGCAGAAATAACACTCTCAATTTGAAAGATCCTTTGAAGGCAGTCTCCATTTCGCATCCTTCATTGGTATATATTGAAGAATGCATCAGGTGTATCCTTTGCACCCACCCATAATCCTTTGTGCACATTCCAAGTCACGAAAAATAACTGGCAAAAAATGAATCGTCCAATTTCATTACGTAACACAAGATTATTTCAGAGATTAAGCCATTATGTTTTGTTTTGTTTTGTTTTGTTTTGTTGTGAATTATTCACAAAATGCTAATCTGTCTGTAAAACCCTGGGAGACCGCAGATAGTTGTCCATCACTGCATTAATATAAAATCATTTAATATAAAGACTTTTCTAAATTGATCTTTGATAGTCTTTTAGATGAGACATCGGAGGAACACCTTTATGGCACAGCTGTGCTGACTTACTAGGCCGTCTAGTGTTCAATACTTAAGAGCCTAGAGGACTGGACTAGGAAGAACGCAGTCTCACTATGCAGCCTTGCAATTGAGAAGCACACTTTGTTTTTCTTAACTGGATATAAGATAAGCTTGACTAATCTATACCATACAGCGTTTGGAAGTAAACCACCTAGAGTATTCTAGATTTTGAAGAACTATCAGTGCATCTTCTATCAAAAACAATTTTGAATAAGTATCAGATTTGTTTTATTGATGGAATAGCTTCAGAGGGACTTTTTTGAGTGAAGTAATTTATCACTATCTTCCTAAACTAACTGTTGGCATTAAGATTAACTAGAATGTCCACAGACAAGAACTGCAAACAAAAGTGTTTCTTCCCCTTTTTATTTGTATTCATGCCAACTAGGCAAGATTAATGGTCCTAACAGTTATTGCGGTTCCATCCAAAGTGCTCATTGTAATTAAATGCAGATCTTCTGAATTCATCTTGCCCAAATGCACTTAGATGAGCCTGTCCATCTGTCATTTAATCAGGGACACACCTTAGGGCCCCGTGAAATCCTTCATATTCATGGAATTTTCATTTTATTGCCCCTTTTTTATACTGCCATGTTTGAGGACTATCAGAACACATATAATATTGCACAGTTAATCATCGACAGATGCTAAATCCAGATTTAAGGACAACAATAAAGTATGTCTTAAAATGAATATACAGGGAGCAGCTGGCTCTTTTCTTCCAAGGATCTAAAATGATGGAACTAGAGTCCTTCAGACAGATAATAAGCTGGCCGGAGAGGTGTAATCAAAGCTGATAGGTGCTAAACATTTCTCTTGCCTAAGGCTTGTTCTGAGTTTCTACAATATCTGGTCATACCAACCTTATAGACTTGCACTTGTTCATTGCTACCTATATTTACTGGTGAAGACTGTGGAAAATATGATTTATAAGCTATAAAAAACCCAGTTGTTTCATTTTTGCAGATGAATGTGTATTATTATTGTGGCACATTCTAGCTTTTTAATTAAGCTGGCATTAATTGGCCTCACACATAATATTTCCTAACATTTCCCCTCTCCATGAAAAAAATGAGTATGATGGGACCATTTCAGATGTGTAAATATAAAATCCTTAGCACCAGCCTGAGAAGAATTCTTGATGGTTGCCAGTGTTGTTGATGGTCTTCGTATCACACATCTAGTTTCAAACGATGCCAAAAGTGGAACAGAGCCGCCTCCTCGCTGTTTGCCCATTTCACGGTAAATTGTGCTAGCGTATGCATGGTGATTCTGAAAGCTGTAGCCCACAGAACCATGCACACACATCGCACTGCGGCTCCAGGGACCGAGCAAGGAGAATAGAAAAAAAAACATTGTGTAAATACATGCTTTTGCAAACAGTTCCGGAGATATGACAAAGCACATTCATTTCTTTAGCAAATACACTGGATTTGTTGGTATCTATACATTTGAGTAACAAACAGCTTAGAAGTAACATATAGGCTATGTGATTCTGTTATTGTTTCCTTAGTCACTGTGGATAACAGGTTGGTTTATTTTTCTATACATCCTGGAACGCTTTCAGCTATGGTGTGAATGTGAGAATATTTGTGTACATACACACACACACGGGAGCTTTCACCCGCAGCATTAGACAAATATGTTTGTCTAGTCGTGGGAAGGATGGCTATTGGAAATTATTAACATTTCACTACAGTGCAACCAAAGACATGAATCATCAGCACTCAGGAGACAAATATTTTCTGAACGTATAACATTATTGCAGGATTAGTACTAATTAAAAGCATTATATACAATTAGAGCTCATCAGAATTATTCTGTTCTCTCCATGTTTAATTGTTTTATTTAGGCTCACAGATTTAAATGTTTAACAATATTTCTTAGTCTGTGCTAACACCATTGATGGAAGCTTCAAGCATGATGACTTAAGCTTATATAGCTGTGGTTGGGTCAGTTGACAAGATTTCTTGTGTCATCAAAAACCTCTCATTCTCCCAAAGCACATGCTACATAGGCTTCTAAGGGAATGAAACTTGACGGCCCAGAAAGTCATTGAAGAAAATGTTGAAGTATTCCATGTGCCTACAGTGGCTCCACTATAAGTTTATCAAGCGACAAGAATACTTTTTGTGCGAAAAAAAAACAAAATAACGACTTTATTCGACTATTCCATTGCTTCCATGTGGGCCTGAGACGAGACTTCAAGAGATTTCCAGGACGCATGCGCGAGAACGGAGGTTCTTCTTCTACTACACAGCGTGCGTCTAACAAGCAGAGGAAGACGCGCGCTGTACATAGTTGTAGAAGAAGAGCGTCAGTTCTCGCGCATGCGTCCTGGAAATCTCTTGAAGTCTCGTCTCAGGCCCACATGGAAGCAATGGAATAGTCGAATAAAGTCGTTATTTTGTTTGTTTTTTCGCACAAAAAGTATTCTTGTCGCTTGATAAACTTATAGTGGAGCCACTGTAGGCACATGGAATACTTCAACATTTTCTTCAATGACTTTCTGGGCCGTCAAGTTTCATTCCCTTAGAAGCCTATGTAGCAGTGACCCAGCTCTCAGATTTAATCAAAAGTATCTTTATTTGTGTTCCGAAGATGAACGAAGGTCTTACGAGGTTGGTACAGCATGGGGGTGAGTAATTAATGACTTAATTTTCATTTTTGGGTGAACTAACCCTTTAATGTCACAGTTGTTTCTCCTGACAGCAGTGAGATTAAATTCAAAATGAAATGACAGTTCAACCAATCTATTTTCTAAATGCATGTTACTGATCTTATTGTGAATTATTTTTTTTTAAATGCCATAACTGAATCTTCTGACGTGCAGGAGTTTTCATCATTTAGCCCCCTTGAACTAGCCTAGAAATCTAGACGCACCCTAGCGGCAGAAAAAAATATTTTGCAGCCAGTGTGGTCTAGCAACTCTCTGTTGACTTTCGAGCTGGAAAACCCAAACTCTAGTCAGGCCAATCACATCGTATATAGAGTTGGTGGACGGGCTTCACATAATGATGGCAGAGTTGTGACGGTTCTTGCGTGATTATTTCCATAGGTGATTTCCCTGCTACTTGAAAACAAAGAAGATGCTGCTGGCGAACAGCGGTCTTTCAAATCGGCTTTGGTCGCGACTCTGGAGGACTTGGAATTAAGAGAACATGACGTTCTTAAGTCATTCTTAAAAGAGTAAGATGTGTTCGGAGTTTTGAGACCAGATACGGCAAAAGTTGAATATATCAACTAGCTCCGCTGGTGGGAAAACACATGGGACTCACTCAGCCACAGCCATTCGTTGCTCTGGTTGGTTGTAGAACTATCCTTTTGCGTGCAGAGGGAATTTGAAAGACAACCGTTTATCCCGCCCCTCGTATTGAGGCATGCCAAATTAATTGTGAGTTCCCAGACCTAACATCTTGATGTAGATCTGGCTTGCCAGCATGACTTCCAGCTCCCCATCTGGACGTAATGGGTGGAGATTGAGTCCAGCTCCACCTCTGTGGACCTGTTTAGTGATAGGGTTATGGTAGGGTTAGGATGTGGTTGGACGTCTAGCTCCACCCATTACATCCAGCGAAGGGAAGGTGGACGTCAAGCTCCAACTATTGGCTCTGCAGGTTTTTTTTAGTGCAATAATTTTTGAGTGCACCCACATCTCAAAATCCAATCAATAATAAATGGATTGAACCCTGCCCTAATTTATTTTTTATTTTTTGAAAATCCATTACACTCAAGTGTACATCACAATGTGGAAGAAAAGACCTGATGCTGCTTCCGTTTTACTGCGACTTTAAATGGAGCGCAAACATCGTGGATCTCCTGCTTTTCAGACTTCACTCTTAAGAAAGAATGCCTCAGTAATCGCACATTTGTGTTTGTAAGTCTTAATATTTCAACAACATCTCACTGTGATCAGATTTGTCTGCAAATTAGATGTCAGAGATTTCAAAATAAACTCAATTATTTCCTCATCAAATTTCTTCAAGACCAAATTAAATGAAGTCTGTCCACATTCTGCATAGCACGTTGTACTGTATGTCAACAATTGTCTGCTTTGTGTCTATTTTTATTTCATCCAGTTAATTTTAGGACGAATGTCTGACACATAAAGTTGATACTTAAATTTAAAAGTAAGAATGCCATTAAGACGCCTGTGATGGAGCAATATCTGAGTGACCAATGATGTACACAATACACCGCTAAAGTGTTTTCATTCATCCATTAATTTACCCTTTTATCCATTTATTTATTTATTTTTGAGGTGTATACCTCAAAAATAAATATATATATATATACCTGAATAAGCAGAATGAGGTCTGAAGTGACATTGTTTTTTAGTTGTTTGTTGTATTCCTCACTACGCCCAGCAGGGTGAGGAAATAATATAATCTGTTTATTGTTTTATTTGTTCCATTAGTGCGACTGACTGAAAATGCTAGCAGAGACCCCCTGCCTGTCTCTTCTCTGCCCTCTCGCAGCGGTGCTCATCCTCTCCCTCCTGCCCCAAACCTAATAGAGCTGGCCTTTCACTGCTGAACACTGGAATGACTGCAAATCATTTGCACAGTGAAAAAACCTCTGCCAGTCCAAGCAACACACTCTTGTTTGTGTTTTATTGTGGAGGACCGACCATGCAGTTAATATTAATGGTAGCTGACTATAAATGTCACATTATAAACAACCACTGAACAAAAAATAAATTAATTAAAGTGTAAGTTCGCTGTTCGTGAACATTGATGCTGTCAGTCATTAATGTTAATCAAACAACAAAACACAGATTTAACAAAGACTAAATTTCATATATAATATTATTGTGTTATTTTACATTTAGGCCTATTACATTTTTGCACTGTACCTGAATACTACAATTAGATCTTACTTTATTTGTACCTTTGTAGTATTGTATTTATCTATGCTTGTAATTAGTGTATTTGTTCTTATATTTATTTACAGATTTTTTTTTATGCCTACTTTAAGTGGAATGAGAAAAAAGGTTTAAAGTTTGTAAGGTTCTGCAGAGCAGTTATTTCAGACAAAATGAATCGCTCTCCAGCAAGATTGTTCAGTAGTCTGGTGGCTTGTGGGAAGAAACTGTTCCTTAATCTAGATATTTTGTCCTGAAGGCTTCTTAGCCATTTTTAAGATGGTAGGGGTGTGAAGAGAACATTGGATTGAGCAGAGATCCTGCTTTATACACTTCTCATTAGAGATATCCCTGATAACAGGGAGATCGGTATCAGTGATAAACAGGGCCATTTTCAACAAGCATGGCAGGGGCTCTTTGTCTGAGCAGGAACATTTTCCATACCTGCAACAAGAAAATATATTCTCTTTTAACACTCTTGTGAAGTAAACCAGGGTCTTAATTTGTTTAAGCTGAAAAGTGCCAAAACTCATCTAAAATCAGCAAACTAGTCCTGCATTAGTGTAGGTGTTTGCTTGTTTCTTTGCCTCCAGGGATCTCCAAACTTCACAAAAAAAACTATTGAATGTGATGACAAAACATGTAAATAAAAATGACAAAAAAGTCAAATAATACAACCAGAAAAAAAAATACAAAATTCATGATCCCGGTGCCACTGCCAGCAACATTTTGTTGAAATGAGAAAATGAGAAACAGAAAACAATACAATTACTGACTAAATTATGTTTGAACGTTCAAAAGATAGATATTTTTCTTTACATTACCAGTAATGCCTGATAAACAAATGAAAAAAGGGATTTTTAATGGTGAGCTTTATGGAAACATAACTATAGAGCATACAAGATAATGAAAGGCTGCATACAGTATATTGCATTATGTTATTACATACTACACAGTATGACATTGACAATGAATTCAGATGAAGAGAATTAGATGAATAGATCAGTATGCTAGTCAAACGTTTTCAGTTGCAAGTTGATGGGATCACTTGTTATGCACATCCCGAAAGTGGATCAGGAGGCCTTTAAAATCAACATGAAAAACTGCTCCCAACTCCTTTTACTTCCATAATTTTACACATTTTAAAGAAGATCTAGAGAATAGAAAAATGTAGTGAGACTTGATTTTATTCATGGGGAACTGATTGGTTAGATAGTGGTTGAAGGGAAGGGGCTGAAATATATTAGGGCATGGTGACAGATGAAAAAGTCATTTTAAAGATGGAAAATATTCCCATTTTACATATATTCATAATATTCACTTTTATGTTTAACAAGCAGTAGTGTTGTCAAAGATATCAATATTTCGATACGTAAACCAACGCTACGATAAACCAATACCAGCTGTGCATTCTTGCTCTCTCTTCTCTCCGGCGGCGGACTGTCAAAGACCCGCCTCCTCTCACTCACTCGTCTCATTGCTCTAGCTGAATAGTGTTGTTATAGCATAAATTTCAATGCAGGGTTACAGGTATTGTGCATAATTATACTCATTCCTGCAGGTTTCACACTCAATCCAAAAGCATGTGCACTGCAGATTTATAGAAGTGGTACGCACATAAAACTGCCTCTCAAATAGCTCGCCTCTCAAACAGCTTATTGTGCCAAAATGCCCATCTTGGTGAATATTCAAGTAAACAGCGTGGCTGTGTCCGAAATCACATACTCTCTTGAGTAGATGCTTATTTTAACAAATAATTCAAAATTCCCTCTATATAGTATGAGTGTGTTGTATAAATGTAATCTTCGCCATGTTGTCAGTATTATCTGACTAACTCATAATTCCTTAAATTATCCTTACCCAAATTGAGATAATGATAAAAAAATACCTATATGGCAGTTTTCCCCATGGTATCGAATGTCAATATTTTGTAAGGTATGGCATAAAAGTTAGAAATTCCAGCATTGTGACAACACTTCCAAGCAGCATTTTTCAGACCATATGCACTTGATCTGACAGATCTGTATTCCTTAGATATAACTCCTTTTACTAAATCAATTTTTAATGTCTAACCGGTTTTGGCATATGCATGCAATAGCAGCAGAGAGGAAAAAGAATGGAGTTTGAGCTACTTTGCTTGTGTGCATGTTTTTCTGTGAGATGCTGCAATGCCTCTTGAGTGCACTGAAATATACATGCCATTTACATTCATTTGGCTTCCCAGACTCCAAGAGCTTCAGAGTGTCTCTGAGACAGTGCAACTAATTTGCCATTCCTGTAGGTTTACCTGAAAAGCTGCTTAGCATACTCAGTCATGCTAATTCATAATAGTCTCTCGTTCTCAACGTTGAGGTTTTAATATGCAAAAAAAAAAATGTAATACATGACACACAGATTTTCAAATGAAACATGGCTTCTTGTTAAGTTCTATCATGAGCGCATGTTTTATATCTAAATATTCATAAAATACTTCAAAAAATCAGGGGATGTTATAAGCTGCTTTTCCAGTAGGGCCGAAAAGTTTCAAGAACGGTAAGGAACAGATTCAGTTATATTTCTATTTGAGCTTAGTTCGACACGGCACGATTTTGTTCTCGGCCCAGAATTCTAACCCGGAACAGTTAGACAACTGCGCTGAACCGTGCCGGTAGAATGCGTGTATGACGTCCCCACTCAGGATTGGTCACTTGTCTGTTGCCTGGCTACCAGTATCTATAGCTGGCCAGACATGCTATATGAGCAAACTAAACACAAGTTAATAATATAATTAAAACAAATATCTGATCATCCTCCATAATGAAGTCGCTACATCTCATACCTTCTGTAAACTCTTGCATTAACATGAGAATGATTGACACATTTGTATTACATTCCAAAAAGCTCTGTTATCAGCCCCACAGTGTAAAATGAAACTGTATCCGTACTGGCTTGGCACGAAATTGAATGGTTAAGCAATGAGACCGGTTTGGCCTGACGGTGGAAAGGCGGATAAAGATTTGAATGCAGGAGAAAAGAACAATACTATCTGGACTTTAATATGGGAATATGGAGGTTTATTAGCTGAGGGAAGGAAATCCCTTTTCAATGCGGGGAACTATCAATGATTTCTCACAGAAGAACCTAATAATATGGTCTGAAAACAAATCCATTTTGTTTTAGCCTTGACATGGACACTGTCTGAAATAATTAATCCTAAAACCTGTTCAACCGAAATGGCCCTCTTCACTGGGTGCCATTATGACAGAGGGGGATTGGACATGGGGGCTGGCGAGACATTGAGGAATGCACTCATGTTATTTCTGGTAAAACAACACCACCATGGGTAATTGAGTGATTGCGGTTATGGCCTACTCTGTTTTTCCACCTTTACCTCAGGTGACAGGTGAAGCAGGCAAGAGGGTTCCATGTGTTTTCCAGGCCTTGGTCTCAAACTGATTGATGTGTAATGTTACATCCCATATTTAAGCTTGCCATGGATGAATGTTACATCTATCCCATCCCATAACACAACATTTTGTTCGCTTTAGCCCCATTTGCATACAAATTGTACAATTAAAATAAAAAATTGACCATTGTTTTTTACAGAATGTTGCAATGTTAATCATGGACATTATTTTTTTTATTAAAGGAAAAGTTCACTTTTAAAATGAAAATTCTGTCATCATATACTCACCCTCATGTTGTTTCAAACCTGTATGAATTTCTTTCTTCTGCTGAACAGAAAGTAAGATATTTAGAAGAATGTCAGTAACCAGGCAGTTTCTGGTTCCCATTGACTTCCATAGTAGGAAAAAAATATACTATGGAAGTCAATGGGAACCAGAAACTGCCTGAACTTCTCCTTTAATGTGCCCTTGTAATCTTTAATTTAACCATTAACCTCCCTTTCTCTTTCAAACGACGAAGGTGGAACTAAATATTCTCCATAATTGACCGCAAACTGGCATTCAGATCTGCCTGCATTTAGTTAGCAAAGCCCAACTTCCCACGATCCAGTCAATGCCTGCCCTGCCCTCATTACTTTTACTCATTCTAGAAGCTATTTTACTAAGATCCTCTTCATGCTGACTTTAAACGTGCCGTATACTCACCTACAGTAGTTTTGAGCAGTGGCTTATAGGCACATTTACCGCTGGTTGGCAAATTTTCAGGGCCGAAAGCCAGTTATTTCAATAGGAATCCACAGGATCTGGAAAATTTAACCAAGCAAATTTCACACCAGGTTCAAGGTTGTCACACAGGTTAGCTGTGTTGCCAAAAGTAGCTCAGGTACTCACATGAATGCTTGTAATTTGTAAGCCAGAAAACAGCATAACAAACTCCTCTCACTATATTATTACATGTAGCCCCTGCTGGGTAGTCACTGACTAAAAAGACCCGTGCCACTTCAGATAAGTTATTACCCCTGGCCATGGGCGGATAAACATGGATTGAGCCTTTCTGCGTGGCGTCAGATTCGTAAATGCCACTGTAATACATTTTACAGGTCTGATCAAAGGAAGTGTCCATTGTGTCAAAAATGAGAATGTGAACTAACAGTTGGTCACAAAGCATTTAAAAACTATATATATATAATAACTCTATCATGACTCTATGCACATTTATAAAATATTGAAAAGGATGCAGCTCACATTTTCATCAACATTCTGGTGATAAGAAGGACTTACATTTTGGTCTTAAACAATCCATGCATTATTAATCATTAATAAATTATAAGTAGGCCTATAACAGTTATCCAATAAAAATAAATGCTATTTTAGTCTGCTTTTACATGTCAATTCCAAAAACTTTACCACAGTCTTTTACAGATCAATCGCAACCTCCACTTTTAACCGCTTTTATATATAGTTATAAAATATAATATGTGTCCCATGTCTGGTGGCCGAAAGCATCATCTGCCAATCAAGAATAGGAACAATCATAAACAGAAATAAACACGTGACATTTATTTCATTCTGACCCATAGCTACATTTGTGAAAGTTATGAGAGTTTAGATTATATTGGACACTGCAATAATATGTTGCCTTTTTCTGTCATTTGCAATTGCACAGACAAGAGATGACAAAAAAAATAGAGATTACACAAAGAAAGAGGCCTATAGAAATAGATATAAAGACAGAAAAGGAATGAACGGGTGAATGCGAGGCAATGTGTAAAGCGCTTTGGTGGCCATGGGTCTGTTTAAAACGCTATATAAATGCAGTCCATCTTACCATTTACCAAAACATCTGGAAACTGAATTTTTGGAAACAGATCTAGTTATGTTACATAACACCTGCTGTATCTTTGTTAATAATATCTTGCCAGGCCTTATTTTCTTTTGTAAGAAAAATAATGACATAAACAACAACAACAAATAATATTATCAAGGTCTCTTTCACTCCCTATCCAAGGGTTTAAGCAAAAGGAACACAGTTCATAAGCCTCCATACCATATTAGAACTGTAAGAAGCACCTTAAGACCAAATAACTGCAGGAGGAGGATTTGGCCAGCCATTAAACATAATATTATCACTTTTTTACACACATACACACACACACACACACACACACACACACACACACACACACACACACACACACACACACACACACACACACACACACACACACACACACACACACACACCACACACACACACGCGCGCGCGCGTTGGTGCAACAGCATTATGAGGACTCTCCATAGGCGTAATGGTTTTTATACTGGACAAACTATATATTTGTCACGTTTTGATGTGTTTAGTTATCCTTTGTGATCTTGTTTTCCCCTGTCTTGTGTGGTTTTTGGTTTAGTCCTGTTAAGTTTTCCCGCTCCTCGTTTGTGTTCAGTCTCATCACCTGTGTTCAGTTAATTATCCAATCATTTCAAGTGTATTTAAGCCCTGTGTTTTTCTCCCAGTGTTTGTCGATCGTCGTCTATGTATGGTTGTGTGTGAACCTTGAAGTCCTGGAGTTTTGTTCTTGTTTCATTTTTGAAAGTTTCATTTTGTCATTAAATTTATTATCTTTGAAATTCCGTGTCCTCGTCTTCAGCCACCTGCACAGCAACCCTGACAGAACGATCGACCATAAAGAAAAAGAAAAATGGAGAGCTGGAAGCAGGCCTTCGTAGGAACCCGGAGGGCCATATTTCGTGGGAACCGTGGAGGTCGTAGTAGGGGATGTGACCGAGTTCTGGTCGTCCCGAGTCCAGTATGGCCTGAGCCCATTGCATGCACGCCAGAGCCTGACCCGTTTGACGACCTTCCAGAGCTTCTTCCCCCAGAGACCGCCGTCCAGCCAGAGACTTTTTCCCCGCTGGTCCCGTCCAGCCCTGCCGAGCCCTCACCGCTGGTCTCGTCCAGCCCTGCCGAGCCCTCACCGCTGGTCCCGTCCAGCCCTGCCGAGCCCTCACCGCTGGTCCCGTCCAGCCCTGCCGAGCCCTCACCGCTGGTCCCGTCCAGCCCTGCCGAGCCCTCACCGCTGGCCCCGTCCAGTTCCGAGTCCCTTGAAATGCTGGCCCCGTCCAGTTCCGAGTCCCTTGAAATGCTGGCCCCGTCCAGTTCCGAGCGCCAGAGCCAGAGCCCGTTGACCCAGCGCCAGAGCCAGAGCCCGTTGACCAGGCGCCAGAGCCAGAGCCTGTTGACCCAGAGCCAGCGCCAGAGCCCGTTGACCCTGACCCAGAGCCCGTTGACCCAGAACCAGAGCCCGTTGACCCAGAGCCGGAGCCAGAGCCCGTTGACCCAGAGCCAGAGCCCGTTGACCCAGCGCCAGAGCCAGAGCCCATTGACCCAGCGCCAGAGCCAGAGCCCGTTGACCCAGCGCCAGACCCAGAGCCCGTTGACCCAGAACCCGTTGACCCAGCGCCCGTTGATGTCAAGTCAGTTCCCGATCATGAGCCTGTCCTCCCCAAGAAAATTTTGGGGGGGCGCCATACGCCTTCGCCGTGGCCGGCCAAAGATCCACGGAGACCGAAAAGATAACACCACCATGGCCACCTGAAGGGTCTATACCGCCATGGCCACCCGAAGGGTCTTCACCGCCGTGGCCACACACACACACACACACACACACACACACACACACACACACACACCGCGCGCGCGTTGGTGCAACAGCATTATGAGGACTTCCATAGGCGTAATGGTTTTTATACTGGACAAAACTATATATTTGTCACGTTTTGATGTGTTTAGTTATCCTTTGTGATCTTGTTTTCCCCTGTCTTGTGTGGTTTTTGGTTTAGTCCTGTTAAGTTTTCCCGCTCCTCGTTTGTGTTCAGTCTCATCACCTGTGTTCAGTTAATTATCCAATCATTTCAAGTGTATTTAAGCCCTGTGTTTTCTCCAGTGTTTGTCGATCGTCGTCTATGTATGGTTGTGTGTGAACCTTGAAGTCCTGGAGTTTGTTCTTGTTTCATTTTTGAAAGTTTCATTTTGTCATTAAATTTATTATCTTTGAAATTCCGTGTCCTCGTCTTCAGCCACCTGCACAGCAACCCTGACAGAACGATCGACCATAAAGAAAAAGAAAAATGGAGAGCTGGAAGCAGGCCTTCGTAGGAACCCGGAGGGCCATATTTCGTGGGAACCGTGGAGGTCGTAGTAGGGGATGTGACCGAGTTCTGGTCGTCCCGAGTCCAGTATGGCCTGAGCCCATTGCATGCACGCCAGAGCCTGACCCGTTTGACGACCTTCCAGAGCTTCTTCCCCAGAGACCGCCGTCCAGCCAGAGACTTTTTCCCCGCTGGTCCCGTCCAGCCCTGCCGAGCCCTCACCGCTGGTCTCGTCCAGCCCTGCCGAGCCCTCACCGCTGGTCCCGTCCAGCCCTGCCGAGCCCTCACCGCTGGTCCCGTCCAGCCCTGCCGAGCCCTCACCGCTGGTCCCGTCCAGCCCTGCCGAGCCCTCACCGCTGGCCCCGTCCAGTTCCGAGTCCCTTGAAATGCTGGCCCCGTCCAGTTCCGAGTCCCTTGAAATGCTGGCCCCGTCCAGTTCCGAGCGCCAGAGCCAGAGCCCGTTGACCCAGCGCCAGAGCCAGAGCCCGTTGACCAGGCGCCAGAGCCAGAGCCTGTTGACCCAGAGCCAGCGCCAGAGCCCGTTGACCCTGACCCAGAGCCCGTTGACCCAGAACCAGAGCCCGTTGACCCAGAGCCGGAGCCAGAGCCCGTTGACCCAGAGCCAGAGCCCGTTGACCCAGCGCCAGAGCCAGAGCCCATTGACCCAGCGCCAGAGCCGAGCCGTTGACCCAGCGCCAGACCCAGAGCCCGTTGACCCAGAACCCGTTGACCCAGCGCCCGTTGATGTCAAGTCAGTTCCCGATCATGAGCCTGTCCTCCCCAAGAAAATTTTGGGGGGGCGCCATACGCCTTCGCCGTGGCCGGCCAAAGATCCACGGAGACCCGAAAAGATAACACCACCATGGCCACCTGAAGGGTCTATACCGCCATGGCCACCCGAAGGGTCTTCACCGCCGTGGCCACACTGAAGGTCTGCACACCGCACATGCACACACCACACAGGATCTTCACCCGCCGTTGGCAACACTGAAGGTCTCACCGCCATGGCACCTGAATGGTTTTCTGCAACCTCAATTGGTCACTGATAGGGTCTGGCACCGCCATGGTACCTGAAGTTCCAGCACCGCTGTGTTCGTCTCACGATGGTTCCATTAAGTACCCTTTGGACGCCCGAGGGTAACTGCTCGACTGGACGCTTCGAGGTCATGTCGCCTTGGACCTGATCCGGGGTTCCAAGCTTCCGCCTTGGACGCCCGAGGGTCCCTCAGCCTACCGCCTTGGACCGCACGAGGTCCCACAGAACTCCGCCCTGGACCGCGAGGGATTTCGACAGCGTCGCCTGGAGACCCGAGGGGTCCGACCCGTCCGCCTTGGGCCCCGCCACAGCCTGACCGTCGTGCCACCCCAAGCTGCTCCGCCTTGGACGCCCCAGCAAGCCCTGCTCCGCCTGCCACGCCAGCCTCACCGTCGTGGCCGCCCAGCGCCGGCCCGTCGTGGCCACGCCCACTGCAGCCTCACCGCCTGGTAGGCTTCCGGACCTGCACCATGCCCTCGTCAGCCTCCAGGGCGCCCACCCTCCCACCCCTTTGGATGTTATACGGCGCGAGGACGCGCCTTCGGGGAGGGGGGAGGTACTGTCACGTTTTGATGTGTTTAGTTATCCTTTGTGATCTTGTTTTCCCCTGTCTTGTGTGGTTTTTGGTTTAGTCCTGTTAAGTTTTCCCGCTCCTCGTTTGTGTTCAGTCTCATCACCTGTGTTCAGTTAATTATCCAATCATTTCAAGTGTATTTAAGCCCTGTGTTTTCTCCCAGTGTTTGTCGATCGTCGTCTATGTATGGTTGTGTGTGAACCTTGAAGTCCTGGAGTTTTGTTCTTGTTTCATTTTTGAAAGTTTCATTTTGTCATTAAATTTATTATCTTTGAAATTCCGTGTCCTCGTCTTCAGCCACCTGCACAGCAACCCTGACAATATTCTATCCCCTTACACTGCCCCTATCCCTAAACCTACCCATCACAGGAGACATGCTGCATTTTAAAATGTTTAATAAAACATTGTTTTTTATGTTTTTTAAGCCATTTGATTTATGAGGACTTTTGACATGTCCTCATAAACCACCCATAATTTGTAATACCAGTGTAATACACATGTCATTATACAAATTTGTGTCCTCATAAATCACATAAACCAACCACACACACACACACACACACACACACACACACACACACACACACACACACACAAAGATCACTATCATTATTTGAAAAAGTATTTGGAAGGAACAGGTGCAATAAAGTGCAAGTGCTATTTATGTCATATTCATACTGGAGTGTAAATTTCTGCCCTAAATTGTGGTGTAATGAGGCTTTGACCTTAACTGCACTTTTACAGATGTTAAAATTCTGTCATCATTTACTCATCCTTATTTTTGTTCTGTAGGGGAAAAAAAGTGGTTTTAAATAATATTCTGGCTACTCTTTTCAATATAATGAATGTAAATGAGAACATAGACTGCAAAGCTTCATCATGACAAAAAAGCACCAGACAAAATGATAAAACACCTTAATGCTCCATATAGTGTGAGCAAGTTTTGTGAGCAATATTTTTCTGCATCATAAATTAATCTTTCAAGTCAGATCTTTTAAAATCAATTGTCAAGATTAACCCTTAACGTCATTCACTACCCTTCTCTTAATTTATTTACAGTTAAACATCAACCTTCTTAGTATTCCTCAATCAATTCATTTTAAGCAATGTAACAAGAAAAAAAAGCCAGTTTTCCCATTCATTTTTTTTATTGTATAGGGTCACTAACGAGTGTAACCTTGTGTAACAGTGAAGTATTTTTTGCACAACAATAATTGAATCTTTGATGACTGAAGAAGTGCATTTCACCTTTATTTCCTGAACGCTATCAAATATCAGTGTCACTGTCACTTGTGATGAAAAAGCTGTCAAACTGTCAGCGATTAAAATATTGATTTTGACGATGTTGAAATTGATAGTTTTGAGAATATGTTTGAGATCACGAATATGAGACAGATGTTGAATATACTGGGAAATTAGCTCTGAAGAGGACAGTGATGATGGTATAAAACATCTGGTCAAACTGAACCATTCCAAGCTCCAAAAGGTAACAAAATATGTTTTATTGTATTCTTCTGTCATTGTTACTCTAATATCAGGAGATTTTCATACTATCACGACATAGAGATCCATTCGTGTTAGATATAGATCCGGGTCGCTAAAGACCCGAATATTTTATAATGATTGGCGAAACATTCATGCATTTAAGGGTTAAAAAAAAAAGCCTAAATTCCTTTACATATCACTCATCCAATCACAATGGTAACAGCCCACTATAGTAAAAGATTATCATAGAATAACGACTTAAATTTAATGACATAAAGCGGTCACATGTCTTTGGAAGTCATATGGATAATATTTATGATAATTTATTGTGTATTGATTGAAGCTTAAAAGTTCCAGTCCTCATTCACATTAATTTGATGTTTCACAGAAGAAAGAAAGTCATACATGTTTGGAACAACATGAAGATGAGGAAATGATGACATAATTTTACACTTTGGATAAATCTGTCCTTTAAAATGTGCAGTGCATTTATTTGATTATTTTTCCCCTCCTATCTCTTCCATCTTCTTTCTTCTCATCATGCATCTTGCACTCCGATTGAACCTGATTTTGAAGAAGCACCAGACTGCTGAGTTTCAGTCATGATTAATTAAGTCAGTATGAGTCAGTATGGTTTGTAATTTAGGAATGTGCCCATCCATATCAGTTTTAACCATCACTCAGACTTAGTGATGGGGTAAAGGTGGACCTGTTTACAGCTGCATGCATTAATAATATAGATTTGCTCCCTTCACCGTGTCAGGAAGTGACATGCTGTCAGTGAAACGCACAGATTTCCTTCATTCATATTCTGCAAGATTGTCCTCCTGGACGTGTCACACTCTCTGCCCCCTCAGCTCAATGTTATCCTCTGAAATAGTATGTGTTTGATGGCACTGGTTTCTATTAAGTTTTCTCATGTCAGTGGTATTTCTTTCTTTTCAAATTTGTCTAATTGGGAGTCAGTCATACGGTCACTCGTGTCGTTCTAAATCTGCTGACTTTTCTATGTTGTTTTGAACCCCACTGACTTTCAATGGAAACACATTGTATGACATTCTTCAAAAAATCTTCTTTTGTGTTTCTCAGAAGAAAAAGCCATACGGATTTAGAACAAAACGAGAGTGAGTAAATGATGGCAGTGTTTTGATTATGGGTGAATTGTTCTTTTACATATTTTAGAGATTTGGAATCAAATTGTGACATGTAAAATGATAACAGAGCAGTGAAAATTATATCAAGATTGCAGCAAACTGAGTTACCCCTTTGTCATGACCAGAATGGCTTAATACACAGAGCAGCTACAAAATGCCTCTTTGTATTCCATTTGCATAGCCCTACCATATTAATGATGGAAATTGTTTAGATATTGTCAACTGTCCTAGCAATCACTGAGCGGTCAATTTTCTCCCTAGTAACCAGGTGCTTGTCTCTTGTGAGTGCATTTGCAGATCTGTCTTCCATCAATTCATATAAAAAAATGTCACATTATTTTCCACAGCGGGGAATTCGTTTCTGAATATGATTTTCTTTGAAGGGAAAAATGGAATATGGTGTTTAAATCGGAATGTCAAAAGACTTTTCTAGATGCTATGTGCTGGTATGTCCAAAACACGTACAGTAAAATATGTCCAATATATATAAAAAATAACTGAATCAACTGTGTTATTTTTACCGATAACTTGTCTTATTCCTACTTAATGTTGTTTTTCAGCTCTGTCAGTCTTAGCTGTAGGTTTTAACTGTAGTCTAAATATTTAAAAAGCAGGTTGATTTTTGCTGTTTTTTTTTTTTTTTTACTTTTTACTTTTTTTACTATTCATCAAACAACCCTAAAACTTGTCAAACATCCAAAACAATGCTGTGTTCTGGGCTTAATGCACTTGCTGTATGTATGAATTGGGAGTTGACAATTCGTGAAGAGCTTATAAAATGTGTAAAGTAGTCAAAACAGCGGCATCCGTCCGTCACACACACACACAAACGAAGATCTGCTCGATGCGTGTTATACCGAACTGTGATGGGAAACATTGCGACTATGAAGAGAAAAAACAGGTATGCTTGAGCATTCTGTCCTTTTTAGGGTGGCATCTTGTGACATCATGTCCTGTTTTTGGTTCGTTTACATGTCTTCCGTCTTGCATTTATATTTCAGTCAAACTGAATCAGAGTTCGTTTGACAGCAGGCTGAGACCCATCTTTTCGGGGGTTCTCTGTCTGCTTGTTTGGTGCTCACTAGGGTCCAGATGACAGCGTTCACACTTATTCCACACAAACAGAGCAATTGCACCGGAGTTCATTTTAATCGAACCAAACATCCCAAGTGTAAACACACCCTAAATGCAGCCTGGGTGAGCATAAGATACTTCTTTCAAAAACAGCAAAAAATATTTTCCTTTTGGGAACACTTGGAGACACTTGGAGATTGACGATATATGCCTCACTGTTTAAACTTTAATAAAGGTTTGTCAAAAAGACCACCTGCCAAACATCTCAAACAACCTACCACTCAACCTCCTCATTCTTCCATGAAAAGGAGAGTCAGCAGTCCTCCCAAAAGGCTCTTTTTGTTATTTCGCTGAGTACTGAATTCAAAGTGTTGTAATTAAGAGGAGCCAGCTCACTGTTGCAGTCACGGCACAAACTGGCACAGCAGCGATGGGGACAGCTCTTGTGCCAGGGGTTCATTTGTGTACTGGGCACGTTTCTAAGCCTTCCGACCTTAAAAGCTGTGATTTGATTGCACTTTGATGTGGTTAGCCTAGCTTTAAAAGCACTTTGTTGTCATGCCATGGCTGGCACAAAATACCAGCAGCTAGGCATTCAAGAAATGCAATTTAAAGATCCTGTACATTTTTTCAGCATGAACAAGTCTGCATTGCAGACGTCCAAGCCTAGCCAGAAAGTATATTAGCCAAGATCCTTCAAGGTGCTGCAAGTGATCTAACCACTTAAAAGATCAAACTAACTGATCCAGATATGGTCTTCCAGTCATTTGTATTGGCATCCAAGCACTATGAGCTTTTTGGATCAATTAGTTGTAAGCCAATATAAGCTATGCCAAAATTATCTTTGCAAATCTTTGCAAATCCAAAGTTTGCAATAGGCATCTTAAAGCAGCTTATGCTAACTATTCCTTTGCATATCAAAGAGAATTTAATTAACCATTTGTGACCGGCATAATGAGCCATGTGTGATCGGCTTAAGAGTAACAACTGTACAATGAGAGGTCAGCTTTAATTGTCAAAGCAAAAATTAGCCAAATGTTACTGACAGAAAAAAAAAGAATACTAATCTCAAGATCGCACTGAGAAAATCTGTTGCAAAACTTTTTGTAAAATGTCTTTGCCAGTTCATTTTGGCAGGTTCATTCTGTTCCAAAATAAATAAGACGAATCTCTCGCATATCCATATCAAAATCAAAACCCAAGAACACAAGAAAGAACATAGGCCTATACAGAAATAAACACCAGACTGAGCTCTGTGGTCTATTCAGGGATAGGGATGTTTCGAGAGAATGATGTAGGTGTGGAGTAAAAGAGTGATGAACAATCATAGCCAAGGTCGTCGGCTGATTTGCCGTACTGAAGAGTCATCTGCCGAGCCCATCGCAGGCCACGGCTGCCATTTAAATCTGCTCTTATTGGAGCTGATTTTCCTCATCGGTACACACTCCTCTCTGTTAGTGACAGAGCATCAATCCCACTAAAGGCCTATATTGATAACAGGCACTGTATTTATCAAGGATATACACACTTGAATGGAAGTCCTTCTCTGGATTGCTAGTGTCTACAGGCAGGACTGCCGTCACTGGAGTCAGGGGAAATGGAGAAAAGCCCAATTTAACCCAAGTGAAAATAGGCAATATAGGAAAAAATAATTGCCATTATTTTGAGATGTCATCTGTTCTCTTGTTTGCCTCTGTCTGGGTGTAGACACAGACAGAACAGAGTTTTTCAGATTGTTTTTTAGCCTATTACAGAATATGAATTTTTGAACAAATTTTGATTGCTGTGCGTCATAAATTTACAGTTATGATAGTTAAATCTTTCAAATTCAAAAAAAAAAAAAAAAAAAAAAAGTCAGACTATACTAGGCTCCAAAGAATACACCAAAAACACTTTTATAGCAGCACCATAGTGATTTTGGTGGGATATTTCCCAATAGGATATTATGATAATCACACAAAAGGAACAACAAAAACCACAGCTCACAGGCTGGGCATATCTGTACAGAATCACTGTACAAGGTAACAAGCTGGGATTATTCACAGCTAAAGAACGACACATTTGAGCGAGTTGAGGAGGGGATTTGAAAGAAACATCTTGACTGCCCCAGACGTTCTCCACATCTCCCTGCCAGACTGGTTTTTCCAACACACTTTCAGTCTGAGCTTGAAACCAAGATGGCTCAAATCTGTTTTTCTTTAAAAAAAAACACTGAGACAGTTCTTGAGGAAAGACAGACAGCGTATGTTCCCTTACTTTTCATGAATGATTCAGCAAGTACAACCTGGAATAGAGATGGTCCCCTGCTCCCGCCCCATCCTGAGGGGGTGTGAAGTTGAAGATGCACTCCTGGAGGGCTGGGGAGGGCTTTGGTGCTCTGTCTCTCTTTGTCAGACTTTATGAGGAAATGAGAGGTGGAAAGATATTGAATTATAATGATTTTTATCTCACAGTTCACAGATGAGGGAGAGAAGCCTTGGATTAGCATTCAGGGAATGTCTTGCGAGTGAAGGAGGAAGGGCAGAGGGAAAGAAGTGAACAGAAGGGCAACCGCTCCACCACACCACCCAGAAAATGCCCCGAAGTACATCAAATCTACAAATGTAACTAGTCATATTAGTAGAGCTTTAGTACATGTAAAAGGAGCCTGTGTAAGACCTGTCTGACACTCTGTTAACATATTTTACTGTTTCTGCATGCTGTATGCATATTTGTATGGCGTAAACATACCAGTGAAATTAGGATGACATTTTCTTGGTTGTAATTGTGTTATTCCATCCTCTTGGGACAAAATGTTTTCATGGCCGATTAATTTGATCTAATTTAAGTGTGATGTGTCTAAATTTGTCATCATACTGTGAATCATCCTACTAGCAGTTTGGTAAGAAAAAGCTCTGTGTAAACAAATTCTTAAAAACATGCGTCACTATTATTTGGAGAATAAACTGTTACATTAAACATTTAAATAAAGTAGGTTTTTAAGTTTGTCCTTCTAGGGAAACCTGGAAAACTAAATGGATTTTAGGTAAAACTGAGCACCCTTTAAGGTTTCTTAAATGGATGTTAATTTAATTTTTAAATGATGGGCACCTTGAATCCTGTGGAGTTTTAGAAAATAAAATCTATTTAAGCACAATTTTCTCTGACTAGTTTTTACTTAGTTTATTTTTTTATTTGTCTACCAATAATGTCCAGCAATCGATATAGCCTACATCACAAAAATAATAGTCTGTCTTTCCTGAAACTATACCGCTTTCCACAGTTCAGTGATATTTACCTAGATTTTTCTGTGTTTTCTATTGTGTCTCAAAAGCTGTAAAGATATTAGAATTCAATTCGTATAAATACGGATTGTCATGCACCTGCCGAGCAACTGCTTTTGAGATTAATATGAATATTAATGGTAGCTTTTATGTATTATAGGCTTCATTGTGTAAACCTTTACTTATACTGTTCATGAATAAGGCAATTCTGTATATACAGGCTCATTTTAATTGGTACATGCATCGTACAAAAGAACATCAAAATAAAAGATAAATGTCAACTGTCAAAGTATGTCACAACTGCCTTTGTGAGTGCCAATAAACACAGCTTTGTAAATGGCACTCAGAAGTCCAGAGAACTGCTAATTTCTGAAAGAATAGATTTTGGTTCAGACTATTATTATTTTACTTTTCTGTTAGTGCAACCTTGTGCAAAGTAACAAAAGGTTAGAGAATAAAAATCAATAGACTACACCACGCTTTTCAATACTATTATGGAAGCTTGTTTCTGCCACAGAATAAAAAAGCATACAAAGTAATTGCAACTTTTTTCATAATTCTGACTTTATTTCTCACCATTGCAAGTTTACATCTTGCAATTCTGACTTTTTTTCTTGTGAGTCTAAATCGTGTGAGTTGTGAGTCTAATTCACAGGAATAAAACCAGCTCACAATTCTGGCATTTTCTCACAACTCCAAGTTTATATCGAGTTCATAACTTGCTTTATAAACTTGCAGACTTTTATAACGTGTTTATATTTCACAATTCTGAGTGAATTGAACTTCCTCTAAACTTCAGAATTGCAAGATTTAAACTCGCAACTCGGATAACAAGTCAGAGTTGTGAGAAAGTTGCAATTGCTTTTTTTATTTTTTTATTTTATTCGGTAGCTGAAGCAAGCTTCCATAATACAGTTCAGTGAGTGATGCACCATTTTGTCACATATAAAAGTTTCTGACTTGCCATTCAGATAATACAGCTGCTCTGAAGCTGTCTGACTATGAGGAAGGATCATAGCAAGTGTATTTGGCATGCAGCAACATTCATACAAGCATTAACTTCTGGCTGCCATCTACAGGAACATCTGAATAAGGAGATTCCTACAGTTATGTTACAAACAGTCAGTGAAAATTGAGTAGGTTTCTTCACTGGGCCAAAAGTGTGCAGAATTGCTTACCTCACAAACTCATCAACAGGCTTGGCACCCTTACTGTGTACTGGACACTTGCTTTCCATGATCTGGGAAAACTTCTGAAGTTCCAGAAGTGGATGACAGGATATGCTGTAGTGAGAAGAACTGGGAGGCAAATCATGTCAGGTTACAATGTGCTGTTTGACACCAGAAGATCCAAGCAGATGGCAGATGTAGACCAGCACCCACTTTCCAACCTTGACAGATGGTTTGGCTCTTTACTAGAGAGCTTGCTCTGAAAGTCTCAAGCCATAAACTCAGTCCAAGAAATGTAGGACCCTTCAAAGTAATAAAAAACATATCAATTCTTTTTCATACTGTTTACATCTCCCAACTAATTACCACATCTTAGCCCCTTTACATGACTCCCTGCTGAAGCCAGTGTCCTCAATCAAGGATTACAAGGATAATGGTTCAGAAAAATAATTATGGTATATGAATTCATTTCCAAAACTTTTGCTATGAAAACCCAGAACATCCAGCTCCTAGGCCAATAGAACATCCAAAATGGGCAGGTAAAAGGGTTAGTTCACCCAAAAATTAAAATTCCATCAAGCTGTCACTGAGATGGTACCCATTTAAAAGATCCACCTTTGTACCTAAAGAGTGCATATTAGTACCTAAATGGTATTAGAACCGTTTTAAAGCGTACCATCCAGTTTCAGCTCTTGTAAAAAAAAAAAAAAGTCTCAGAGTGTGCCGTTCCAAAGCTGTAAAACTTTCATTCTTCTTTCGTGTCACGCCCGGCTTTGCCATGCTGGGTGTGCTCACACCACCATGTACAGAATATGTTTGGGCCGTTTCTCTCCCCCCAAATCTGAAGGGGGAGCTGTTTGTTTTCGGTCCATCTGACAGCAGCTGATTGGCAGGACTGTTTAAAAACATCTCCTGCCAGTTGTTTGGTGTGCTCTGGGCTGTGCGTCTCGACATTGCTCTGGCGGCAGCACCATCCTACTCCTTTTTGTTTTGTTTGCATTACACATAGACTACACTTAACTGATCTGCACTACACTTTTGATTAGTTTTCTCTTGTTTCTCATTTACTGACTTTATACACTTGTTGTTTTAATTTAAATTATGATTTCATAGTTTAAATAAATTGTTTTTTGATTTAACTTAACAAACGTTGTGGTTTCCCCTATGTCATTGCTACTGTGAGCCAGGTAGTCGTGACATATGGGGGCTCGTCCGGGAACACAAATGAAGATTTTTTTTTTATGAAATCCAAGAGATTTCTGTCCCTCCATTAACAGTCCATGCAACTACCACTTTGATGCTTCAAAAAGTTATAAAGAATATCTTAAAACGAATTCATATGAATTTAGCGGTAGCGGTAACAGATTGAATTTAGGCTTTTATTCACATACAAATATTGATCAGCAAACATAAACAGAAGTTCAACTGAACTTGCTTGACACCTGAGAACAACCCTCATTGGTATCTGCAGGTTTGAACATGCTGCGTAACACACAAGAATAAACCTTAGTGGTTCTCGCACGTCAAGCAAGCATGCTTGAGCTTCTGTTTACCACTACTGATGTGTGCATTGATGAATGTTTGGAACTGCCCAGTTGGCATCAGCACCTGTTCTATAAATAAACTGGATACACAGCCAGCTAGATTTCCTTAACGTCACATGTCAGGCATCAAAAACATCATTAGTAGTGAAGAGAGGAGTCTGACAGCTAAATTAAACTCAATTATGCCATCTAATCCAATACCGTTCTCCATTGCGAATGACATGCATTCAAAGCTGTCAAACTGTGCTGCTAATAAACTAATACCACCAACAATTGGTAATTAGGCATCCCAGAGTAAGCAATTAATTATAATTTTACAATGTGGCTTCCCTCGTTAATAGTTGGTAAAAGACAGCTCACTTAATGTTTTGTTTAATAGTCATAAACTTTATTGCCTCTCAAACATGAAAAGTCAATTGCACGTGACTGAGGATGCTTAACATAGGTGTCTGCAGAAGGGGAGGTTGATTGAGGACACGCAATTTCTCAAAGTATTAAACGGATGCCGGCCAAATAAATGAAAGGCTGATAATTAAAAATCATCAAGAGACAAAAGCATCAACTCTCTCAGATTCCCTCTCGCTTTCAGTCCACCACAACCCTATAAAGGTGTCACAGTGAGACATCTAGATTACCAAATCCCTTTGGCAGGCGCTGTGCTCTGTAACATTCTTTTTTTTCTCTCTTTTTTGTGAAATATATATTTTTTATTAATGCGAAGATCACTTTAAATATTTTAGCATCTTAAATGTTTTAAATGGTAAACTAAAAATTAAAACTGTAAAAAAAAAAAAAAAATTCTCAAAACAAACGCATATTTGAAATGGTCTCTCTTAAGAGGATTGCAGTGATACTATAAATAGACATAGTGGTGCTCCACTAGTTTCTACAATAGACCAAACTGGCTGATGATTCATTCACCCAATACTCTGAGAGTCACAGCGGCTCAGAGGTTTCTGGCATGTCATATATTGTTAAGAAAGCTACTTGTAAGAAGACTAAGTTTGGATGGTTGACAGGATTAGGTTTAGGTGGCTGACAGCGCTAAATTTGGTTGGCTGCCAGAGCCAAGTTCTGATGTCTGATTAGGGTCATCCTACAGGGGCGAAACCCAATTTTGCTGAAATGTTTTAATGCTGAAATATGGGAGATGGTGGATGATTGAAACACTTTTTGCTTTAATGTCTGTAACTCAGTAGGTTATTGTTTGTTTTTTCTCTCTATTTATTGCAGACGCTGACATGGATTTCCGACATTTCCCTGCTACAAATTAAAGCTAAATTAAATGTTTGGAGTTTGGTCATGTTTTGGAGTTCTCCTCAACAAGGCTGCATTTACTTTAAAAAAAAAAGTAACTTTATTTTACGGTGTCCGTAATACAGAGTAATTACTTACAGTTTTTCTCAATTGTTTACACACAAATTCTGGTACTTGAGACACAATGACCACAACATGTAACTTATTCACCAACCCCCTGAACCAATTCTGCTAAACTACAAGCACAATTCCCGCTTTACACTCAAATTGCAGTTCTAAAACACACGTTTTTCAAAACACTGCACACAATTCTCTGCATTTGGCACAATTTTCATGCACAAAATCTCATGTTTTCACAAGGAACACACTGCCATTCAGATCTGCACACTGACTCATCACATGGGCAAACACACGTCACACAGTTTTACAATTAGCAATCAGAGCTTTAGCATAAAAGACCGAAGCAGAAGAGAAGATGCAGCATAGTTATTTTTTTTATTTATTTTTTTACTGTAACTGCATACAGTACATTTTTCTGTTGTTTTGTATGAGACCACTGTATGTGCAACTTTGTGTTGGTAACTTGGGATGTACGAAATGTGCGATCTATCTCCCATTGTTTTTGTGGGAAAAATAAAATATATTTGTTGCCGTGTATTTGTGTGTTCTGGGTAGAAAAACAATATTCTCAAATATTTTACACCACACTTATGTATTTACTGTCTGTAGTAAGTGTAACACTGAACAAAAAAGGCCTGAGTCGTTATGATGAATGGAGAAGAAGTGTTTTCCATTCATCACAGTGTTTTACATTGAGCACATCAGTGTTCAACTGGTTCTTATAAATGTCTATTCATATGATGGTTTGTGTGTGTCATTTGAAAACAAAATACCATTTTGAGAAGAAATGACATTGTTTTGAATGTAAAGTTTCATTTTGCAGGAGAAGTGAGGGGTTTTGCCCATTGTGTGTGTGTTTTTTTGATTTGTGTGTAGAGTTCTGAGAATATGAGGCATTCTTTCAGAAAATGTGTGTAAACAATCGAGAAAAACTGTAATTAATTACTTAGTAGTTGACATTGCAATAACATGTAACATAATGTTATTAACATGTAGATTATAATTACACTCATGTATTAGGCAGCTACTGTTACACATAGTAACAGGCCGAGTCGGTTACATACGTGTTACCGCCTTGGTACAATGTAAAAAGTACTTAAATATGTTACTATGGTAAAAAGCCTGCAGTTACACATGGTCATTTTGTACCTTATAAAATAAAGTGTATCAAGGTTGTACTTAAGTATACTTCATGTGTATCTACATACTGTATCCATCTGAATTAACCCTCTAGTTTACAGCCTAAATACATGCAGTAGCTTCTTAATTACATTCAATTTACAGAATATTACACAGGTATAAGCTACGTAAAATAAAGTGTATCAAGATTGTACTTAAGTGTACTTCATGTGTATCTACAAACCTTATCCATATGTACTTTAGTTTGAATTAGGCCTAACTCCCTCGTTCACAGCATAAATACATGTGGTAGCTTCCTAATTACATTGCAATTACATAATATTACTCAAGGATAAGCTACGTAAAATAAAGTGTATCAAGATTGTACTTAAGTGCAGTGGTTCTCAACTCCAGTCCTCGGGACCCGCTGCTCTGCACATTTTGTATGTCTCCTTATTTAACACACCTGATTCAGATCATAAGCTCATTAGGAGAGACTCCATGAACTGAACTGAGTGTGTCAGATAAGAGAGACATAAAAAAATGTACAGAGCAGCGGGTCCTGAGGACTGGAGTTGAGAACCACTGCTTAAGTGTACTTCATGTGTATCTACAAACCTTATACACATTAAGTACACTTAAAGTGTAAATTGCAGGTAAAAATTTTCACGAAGATAATGCAATGTGCTTACTAAATATAAAGAAAAGAACCGCCCACCATTGTTTTTTTGTATATTTTTTATACCAAATGCTGAATATAATGAAAAGTTGGTTCGTTTTACAGTGCTTATCCTGTTAGCATTCCTGCAAAATTTGCCTAAAACGCCTAAAAAAGGCCTACCCAATTTAAATTGCATGCTGTTCTTGAACCATTTGGAGTATATGCATGCTTTTGGGTTCTTTTGAAAGGTGACACTCAGAGGTTTGTTCCTACATAGTCAGAATCACTGTAAGTCTTACTGGTATTGTGTAATAGAACTTTGAACACACTGTAAAAGGACCAAAAAAAATCCGCCTACATTTTTTTTTAAACAGATGCCTGAAGATAACTACAGCTGGGAGCTATTAGCTGGAAAACATAATGAGATCACAGCATGAAACCTTACCAAACCCAGTTTAAAATTTTATAACAATAGCTTAGAAAATGAGTGTTTTACACATGTTTATCTAAGTATATGTCTAGGCGCTTCCCAAAAAAGGCCACTTGGAGACTCCAAAGGACCCTTTGTGACCATAGACACATAAAATGCTGCTATTCTTGAATGCTTTACTCTACAGTCATAATTTTGGGCTCTAATGAAAGGTTACACTTAGGGCTATTATATTCCTTATCACTGGCAATAATTGCTGACACATAGTAACTGAAGCATAAACACATTATAGTTTTTTTTTTTTCAATTCTTGAAACCAAACTTTCTACAAAAAAAGAGACAAAACAAGTGCTATGGTACTAAAACACTTTAATATTTGAACTCACACTATATATATATATATATATATATATATATATATATATATATATATATATATATATATATATAATAAAATCAATAATAAAATAAAAAAATAATATAAATATATATATACATTTTGACGAGGTGCTGTCATTCTGTCCCTCAGTATGCAGTTTTTTCCTGACAGGCTCCCAGTCTTCATCTGATTCATTATCAGATGATGGTCTGTGATATAAAAAAAAAAAACAACAACAAAGAAATAAGTAATTTACAAAACATTTACATTGTTTCTGTATTTACAAGCATATAAACAGAACAGCATGCACACAAACAATCAGGTTATACAGTTCATGAGCACACACACACACACACACACACACACACACACACACGCTATCTTTATGAGGACTTTCCATAGACATAATGATTTTTATACTATACAGACTGTATATTCTGTCCCCTTACACTAACCCTACCCATCACATAAACCTTTCTGCATTTTTACATTAAAAAAAAACTCATTCTGTATGATTTATAAGCTTTTGTGCCCATGGGGACCTCTATTTAGGTCCCCACAGTGACTCGAGTCCCCATGAGTCTGTGTGCATTCGGGTTTATGTCCCCACCAGGAGAGAAACACACACACACACACACACACACACACACACACACACACACACACACACACACACACACACACACACACACACACACACACACACACACACACACACACACACACACACACACACCTGTGCTTGAGCCCACATAAACAAATAATCCTGCACAAGCACACACGACAGAAGTTAGCAGGTAGCTTACACGTAAAACACACACACACATACACTCGACAAAAAAACCCAAACACACGACATAAGCTGACAAATACACCTCAAAACAAACACATACCTCAGTATACACAGTCAAATATGTTGTATAATATAATAAAACTTACTTGTCGAGACGAGAGTGACGTCGCCACCATCCAAAAACAAATCCTCTGCTACCGATCAATGGATGACACATTGCTCTCTTCGTCAGAAATGTCATCCTCCGACTCATTACTATCACGGCGAGTACACTGTTCAATCATTTCTTCGAGTAAGAAGTGGGTTTTCATAGTTTTCTTTGCCATATTGCACCTGTTTGCTACTTTAAATCGTCAACTCGTCCAATGGTCTGTTTACGCACGGACGCATGAATCAATACGGTGCTTTGCGCACGAACTTCGCGCATGACCTGAGGGATCGGCCCACTAAAGCTGCATATCAATCATTACAGACATTCATTGGCTGTCAAAAAAGACAGTCATTTCCATTCTCTATTGCAATTGGGTCGATTTACTGTCACTCAAAGAGAGGGCGGTACCATTCTTCATCATTGCGCTATTTGGCTATTGACAACAGGTGACACCTCAATCATGGACCGATTGGCTCAAATGACCTGTCTATCAAAAGTTCAGGGGTCAGCGGCCATTTTGATATCATATTTCCTTCAATGTTTACTTTTCAAATGAAACTAGATCATAGAATGCGTCGAAGTTGTGATCGTGCTGGCGGCTAACGCGAAATGCTAGTACTATATTCCGTGGATGTTTATTGATAAATAAATGTGTTATGGACTAAATCCTTCATTGAATTGGATTGTATGGACCCTTTACAGTGTAACCAAACCATTTTTGTTGGAATGTAATGGATCATGGACTAACAAGAGTCTTCCTTGGTGAGTTTCTTCCAGTTTGTTTTTTTTTTTTGGCTGTTGGTGGTCTGACAAACTGACAGATTGTACCCGCTGTGTTGATTGTATCTTAAAATGGATTACATCGCTCGAATCACAAGAATCTCAGCTTTCCAAAGATGTATAACATGTTTACATATTTTAGTAAAAAAAAAATTCTTGCAAGAATTAAACCTCTGAAACAGCCCAACGGCCCGCGGACGGTACGTCGGACTCCTATCTGGTTATACAGTTTTTCTCAATCGATTTGGTACATTTCTCCAAACTCAGGTAACTGCTCTCAAAACATTTAACACAGTGATCTGTACACTTCGTAATTGTCCTAAACAGATAGTAAATTCTCCTTCATTTCATACAAATTACAAATCAAAAGCATCATTTTATCAAAACACTGTGCACAAAATTCCCTAACGTTATCACAACAGTTCATACAGCCAACCAAATCTTTAATATATCAGGAAAAAACATTTGCAGCTTTTTTATTGGTCTTCACACAGATCACAAACATTTTTGTACCATTTTCAAAACATAACAAACAAAACTCTGTGAATTGTAAAATAGTCAGTTGCACACCTTATGTCCTTAATTAACCCCAAATTGATATCTGATTAGTTAGTAATCCACTCAACACAGAAAATGCAAATCTCCTAATTGTTCACACATCTGTCTTTATTACAACAACTACAAAACAGGAAGAGAAAAACAACAAAGAAGACAAATGAGGAGAAAAGACAATAAAAAGAAGAAGAATGAGCGGTGGAAAAGGAGGTGTAAGAGAGAGGTGGTGGACAGGGTAGAGGGAAAAGTAGAGGAAGAGGAGATGGAGAAGGAGCAAGAAGAGCTGAGGATGTAGGAGAAAGAAGAGCTGAAGATGTAGGAGAAAGAAGAGCTGAAGATGTAGGAGAAAGAAGAGCTGAAGATGTAGGAGAAAGAAGAGCTGAGGATGTAGGAGTAGGAGCAAGAAGAGCTGAGGATGTAGGAGAAAGAGCTGAAGATGTAGGAGAAAGAGCTGAAGATGTAGGAGAAAGAAGAGCTGAAGATGTAGGAGAAAGAAGAGCTGAAGATGTAGGAGAAAGAGCTGAAGATGTAGGAGAAAGAGCTGAAGATGTAGGAGAAAGAAGAGCTGAAGATGTAGGAGAAAGAGCTGAAGATGTAGGAGAAAGAGCTGAAGATGTAGGAGAAAGAAGAGCTGAAGATGTAGGAGCAAGAAGAGCTGAGGATGTAGGAGAAAGAGCTGAAGATGTAGGAGAAAGAGCTGAAGATGTAGGAGAAAGAAGAGCTGAAGATGTAGGAGAAAGAAGAGCTGAAGATATAGGAGAAAGAGCTGAAGATGTAGGAGAAAGAGCTGAAGATGTAGGAGAAAGAAGAGCTGAAGATGTAGGAGAAAGAGCTGAAGATGTAGGAGAAAGAGCTGAAGATGTAGGAGAAAGAAAAGCTGAAGATGTAGGAGTAGGAGCAAGAAGAGCTGAGGATGTAGGAGAAAGAGCTGAAGATGTAGGAGAAAGAGCTGAAGATGTAGGAGAAAGAAGAGCTGAAGATGTAGGAGAAAGAAGAGCTGAAGATGTAGGAGAAAGAGCTGAAGATGTAGGAGAAAGAGCTGAAGATGTAGGAGAAAGAAGAGCTGAAGATGTAGGAGAAAGAGCTGAAGATGTAGGAGAAAGAGCTGAAGATGTAGGAGAAAGAAAAGCTGAAGATGTAGGAGTAGGAGCAAGAAGAGCTGAGGATGTAGGAGAAAGAGCTGAAGATGTAGGAGAAAGAGCTGAAGATGTAGGAGAAAGAAGAGCTGAGGATATAGGAGAAAGAGCTGAAGATGTAGGAGAAAGAAGAGCTGAGGATGTAGGAGAAAGTATTATGTCTAGGGCGCGTTCCCAAAAAAGGCCTCTTGGAGACTCCAAAAGGACCCTTTGGTGACCATAGACACATTAAATGCTGCTATTCTTTGAAATGCTTAACTCTAACAGTCCATAATTTTGCTCTAATGAAAGTTACACTTAGGGCTATTATATTTCCTCATCACAGTGGCAATAATTGCTGACACATAGTAACTGAAGCAAATAAAAACATTTATAGTTTTTTTTCAATTCGGAAAACGCACAACTTTCCTTCTTACAAAAAAAAGAGGACAAACAAGTGCTATGGGACTAAAACACTTTAATATTGAACTCACACTATATATATATATATATTATATATATAGAATATAATATTATATATATATATATACATACATACATTAAAAAAATTTCAAAATAAAAATAAAAAAATAATATAAAAATATATTCTTTTTGACGAGGTGCTGTCTTCTGCCCCTCGTATGCGTTTTTTTTTGACAGGCTCCCGTTTATTGTTCTTATCGATGTTGGTCTGTGATATAAAAAAAAAAAAAACAACAAAGAAATAAGAAAATTTAAAAAAAACTTTCATTGTTTTGTTTTTAAAAAGATAAAACAGAACGCATGCCAAAAACAATCAGGTTTAAGTTATGAGCAAACACACACACACACCACAACCCACACACACACACAGTATCTTTTGAGGACTTTCCATAGACATAATGATTTTTTTTATATACAGACTGTATATTCTGTCCCCTTACACTAACCCTACCCATCACATAAACCTTTCTGCATTTTACTTTAAAAAAAAAAAAACTCATTCTGTATGATTTATAAGCTTTTGTGCCCATGGGGACCTCTATTTAGGTCCCCACAGTGACTCGAGTCCCCATGAGTCTGTGTGCATTCGGGTTTATGTCCCCACCAGGAGAGAAAACACACACACACACACACACAAAACACACACACACACACCACACACTAACACACACACACACACACACAACACACACACACACACACACACACACACACACACACACACACCTGTGCTTGAGCCCACATAAAACAAATAATCCTGCACAAGCCCACGACAGAAGTTAGCAGGTAGCTTACACGTAAAACACACACACACATACACTCGACAAAAAAACCCAAACACACGACATAAGCTGACAAATTTTACACCTCAAAACAAAACATACCTCAGTTTTACACAGTCAAATATGTTGTAAAAATATAATAAAACTTACTTGTCGAGACGAGAGTGACGTCGCCACCATCCAAAAACAAATCCTTTGCTACCGATCAATGGATGACACATTGCTCTCTTCGTCAGAAATGTCATCCTCCGACTCATTACTATCACGGCGAGTACACTGTTCAATCATTTCTTCGAGTAAGAAGTGGGTTTTCATAGTTTTCTTTGCCATATTGCACCTGTTTGCTACTTTAAATCGTCAACTCGTCCAATGGTCTGTTTACGCACGGACGCTATGAATCAATACGGTGCTTTGCGCACGAACTTCGCGCATGACCTGAGGGATCGGCCCACTAAAGCTGCATATCAATCATTACAGACATTCATTGGCTGTCAAAAAAGACAGTCATTTCCATTCTCTATTGCAATTGGGTCGATTTACTGTCACTCAAAGAGAGGGCGGTACCATTCTTCATCATTGCGCTATTTGGCTATTGACAACAGGTGACACCTCAATCATGGACCGATTGGCTCAAATGACCTGTCTATCAAAAGTTCAGGGGTCAGCGGCCATTTTGATATCATATTTCCTTCAATGTTTACTTTTCAAATGAAACTAGATCATAGAATGCGTCGAAGTTGTGATCGTGCTGGCGGCTAACGCGAAATGCTAGTACTATATTCCGTGGATGTTTATTGATAAATAAATGTGTTATGGACTAAATCCTTCATTGAATTGGATTGTATGGACCCTTTTACAGTGTAACCAAACCATTTTTGTTGGAATGTAATGGATCATGGACTAACAAAGGTCTTCCTTGGTGAGTTTCTTCCAGTTTGTTTTTGTTTTTTTGGCTGTTGGTGGTCTGACAAACTGACAGATTGTACCCGCTGTGTTGATTGTATCTTAAAATGGATTACATCGCTCGAATCACAAGAATCTCAGCTTTCCAAAGATGTATAACATGTTTACATATTTTAGTAAAAAAAAATTCTTGCAAGAATTAAACCTCTGAAAACAGCCCAACGGCCCGCGGACGGTACGTCGGACTCCTATCTGGTTATACAGTTTTTCTCAATCGATTTTGGGACATTTCTCCAAACTCAGGTAACTGCTCTCAAAACATTTAACACAGTGATCTGTACACTTCGTAATTGTCCTAAACAGATAGTAAATTCTCCTTCATTTCATACAAATTACAAATCAAAAGCATCATTTTATCAAAAAAACTGTGCACAAAATTCCCTAACGTTATCACAACAGTTCATACAGCCAACCAAATCTTTAATATATCAGGAAAAAACATTTGCAGCTTTTTTTATTGGTCTTCACACAGATCACAAACATTTTTGTACCATTTTCAAAACATAACAAACAAAACTCTGTGAATTGTAAAATAGTCAGTTGCACACCTTATGTCCTTAATTAACCCCAAATTGATATCTGATTAGTTAGTAATCCACTCAACACAGAAAATGCAAATCTCCTAATTGTTCACACACATCTGTCTTTATTACAACAACTACAAAAACAGGAAGAGAAAAACAACAAAGAAGACAAATGAGGAGAAAAGACAATAAAAAGAAGAAGAATGAGCGGTGGAAAAGGAGGTGTAAGAGAGAGGTGGTGGACAGGTAGAGGGAAAAGTAGAGGAAGAGGAGATGGAGAAGGAGCAAGAAGAGCTGAGGATGTAGGAGAAAGAAGAGCTGAAGATGTAGGAGAAAGAAGAGCTGAAGATGTAGGAGAAAGAAGAGCTGAAGATGTAGGAAAAGAAGAGCTGAGGATGTAGGAGTAGGAGCAAGAAGAGCTGAGGATGTAGGAGAAAGAGCTGAAGATGTAGGAGAAAGAGCTGAAGATGTAGGAGAAAGAAGAGCTGAAGATGTAGGAGAAAGAAGAGCTGAAGATGTAGGAGAAAGAGCTGAAGATGTAGGAGAAAGAGCTGAAGATGTAGGAGAAAGAAGAGCTGAAGATGTAGGAGAAAGAGCTGAAGATGTAGGAGAAAGAGCTGAAGATGTAGGAGAAAGAAGAGCTGAAGATGTAGGAGCAAGAAGAGCTGAGGATGTAGGAGAAAGAGCTGAAGATGTAGGAGAAAGAGCTGAAGATGTAGGAGAAAGAAGAGCTGAAGATGTAGGAGAAAGAAGAGCTGAAGATATAGGAGAAAGAGCTGAAGATGTAGGAGAAAGAGCTGAAGATGTAGGAGAAAGAAGAGCTGAAGATGTAGGAGAAAGAGCTGAAGATGTAGGAGAAAGAGCTGAAGATGTAGGAGAAAGAAAAGCTGAAGATGTAGGAGTAGGAGCAAGAAGAGCTGAGGATGTAGGAGAAAGAGCTGAAGATGTAGGAGAAAGAGCTGAAGATGTAGGAGAAAGAAGAGCTGAAGATGTAGGAGAAAGAAGAGCTGAAGATGTAGGAGAAAGAGCTGAAGATGTAGGAGAAAGAGCTGAAGATGTAGGAGAAAGAAGAGCTGAAGATGTAGGAGAAAGAGCTGAAGATGTAGGAGAAAGAGCTGAAGATGTAGGAGAAAGAAAAGCTGAAGATGTAGGAGTAGGAGCAAGAAGAGCTGAGGATGTAGGAGAAAGAGCTGAAGATGTAGGAGAAAGAGCTGAAGATGTAGGAGAAAGAAGAGCTGAGGATATAGGAGAAAGAGCTGAAGATGTAGGAGAAAGAAGAGCTGAGGATGTAGGAGAAAGAGCTGAAGATGTAGGAGAAAGAAGAGCTGAGGTTGTAGGAGAAAGAGCTGAAGATGTAGGAGAAAGAAGAGCTGAGGATGTAGGAGAAAGAAGAGCTGAGGATGTAGGAGAAAGAGCTGAAGATGTAGGAGAAAGAAGAGCTGAGGTTGTAGGAGAAAGAGCTGAAGATGTAGGAGAAAGAGCTGAAGATGTAGGAGAAAGAAGAGCTGAAGATGTAGGAGAAAGAAGAGCTGAGGATATAGGAGAAAGAGCTGAAGATGTAGGAGAAAGAGCTGAGGATGTAGGAGAAAGAGCTGAAGATGTAGGAGAAAGAAGAGCTGAGGATGTAGGAGAAAGAGCTGAAGATGTAGGAGAAAGAAGAGCTGAGGATGTAGGAGAAAGAAGAGCTGAGGATGTAGGAGAAAGAGCTGAAGATGTAGGAGAAAAGAAGAGCTGAGGTTGTAGGAGAAAGAGCTGAAGATGTAGGAGAAAGAAGAGCTGAGGATGTAGGAGAAAGAAGAGCTGAGGATGTAGGAGAAAGAAAGAAAGAAAGAAAGAAAGAAAGAAAGAAAGAAAGAAAGAAAGAAAGAAAGAAAGAAAGAAAGAAGAAGAAAGAAGAAGAAAGAAAGAGCTGAGGATGTATGAGGTCCAATTCCTCCATTCAGCACTAGTGTGAGAGTGGTTTGAGAATCACCCACATTTCAGGATGGTGTTCCTTCCACCATATTCTCTTTTCCTGAATCCAGTTGAGGAATTCTTCTCCTCTTGGAGATGGAAAGTGCATAATCACAACCCTTACAACCAAGTAAGTCTTCAAGCGATGGAAGAGGCCTGTGATATTGGGGCAAAAGCATGTCAAGGATGAATACAGCATTCAAGGTGTTTTTTTCCCACGATGCATGACTCGTCAAAATATTTGCTGTTGATAATTCTCTGGCCAGATGTAATTGAGAGGCATGATCAATAAATTAATTGATTCAATGAATGCAGTACTTTTTTATTTTATTTTATTTATTTGCATAGTAATATACAATTTTTTGTGGAGTGACAACTCATTGTTACAGTATACACTTTATACACCTTAACTCATCATTAAAGAACTTAATGAAAAACATGTATTTTCATTTATTTATTTGTGTATCTTCAGCTGAATTTTTTATAAAATCAACAGAGAACACACTTTTAGTTTTGATGTTAATATTGAATTTTAATAAATGCATTACTAGAATAAAATGCTGTGTTTCATTGTGCAGTGAATACTTATCTGTTTCGCCAACTTAAGAGTGCGTTTAGTTTGCTGTGTTAACTGTTTTGAGAGCAGTTACATGAGTTTGGAGAAATGTACCAAATCGATTGAGAAAAACTGTAACCACGCCCCTCCTTCCACTAGGCTGGGCGTGATGTCATAACAGGGACTCCAAGCTTTTACGGTCTATGCTACAAGCCTAGAGTTACGTTATATTGGAGACCTAGCTAGCGAAAATGGTTAACTATTGTGCTTGTGCGGGATGTACGAATACATCAAAAACGGGGGAGAGGCTCCACAAGTTCCCCAAGGACAAACGGCTGATTCGTGCCTGTAACTGTTCGCATAACTTACCCGAGGTAGAGCTTAGATCGGCCCAAAACATCAAGCAAGACCCTAACGTTACCCGAGCCCGCTGTGTCCGAGTCCGGCCCGACACATAAACTGTAATTATGAGCCCAAGCCCGGTTTAAACCCGGCTATTTTTGAATACGTGGGTCGTTATAACTGACGTGCTCAACTAAGTTACTTTCTTATATTACTTTCTCCCGACCGCAACATTCATGTTTTGTCCCGCTCCCGCCGCAAAAATACTTTTTTTCAAATACTTTCAAGTTAGCCTACGTGTTAGCCCACCATACACATCAGCATACGTGCTCCTGATCAATTGTTTGTTATTAAAGCATTAACACACAAACCACTGTTATAACATAAAAGCAAGCGGGCTACTGCGTGCATGGTTTGGCATGACTGCGAGCAAAGTGCGATCCCATAATAATTCCTAAAGCTGACATCAGTTCATCGCGATCTCACACATCTCTGTTATTATCAATGAAGCTTCCATAATATATAACGTTACACTATGTTTGTTATAATTAGAGGATTTGCCAGCATACAGAATTCAGCACTGAACAAAAAGTCTGTTTTGAGCGGTGAGGGGAATCTTTCGTAAATGCTTCTGATTGGCCATTATTGCGTTTAAAGAAATCAACACATATGTCTGTGATTGGCTACATCGCTCCTCGCTGCTGACATGTTAGAAATAGAAACACTGCCTGTAAACCGTTTCTATTTTGTTTTAGATGTTCTTATTGATTTTCTGCAACAGATGAATAAAAATGTATTAGTTTTTACGTTTTATTCAGATATTTCTAGTTTGCGGGAGTCCCGCAAATCGTTTTATTCTCCCTCAAACAGCACACACAGAGTGAGTGCATTACTGCCCGCAGCTCCCTGTTATGACATCATCACCCAGTTACGGTAAAAAACACGCCACCTTTGAAGAAACCCCAATAAATGCTATTTTAACGCATTTTAAGACAGAAATTTTTAAATATATCCATATTGTGCACTTTAATGTACACATTAATCAGTTGTGGTGGTTAACCTGCAATTTACACTTTAAGTACAATCTTGATACACTATTTTAGAAGGTACAAAATGACCATGTGGAACTGCAGGCTTTTTTCACACCTTAGTAACATATTTAAATACTTGTTGTTACATTGTGTAGTACAAAGTACTTTCTTATACAATTACATTGTACCAAGTCGGTAACACGTATGTAACCGACTCGACCTGTTACACATGTGTAACAGTAGCTGCCTAATACATGAGTGTAATTACAATCTGTAAGTACAGAATGTTCCATAACTTAGTTACATGTTAATTACATTTAGTTACATGTTATTACAATGTCAACTACTAAGTAATTAATTAAGTAATTACTCTGTATCACGGACACCGTAAAATAAAGTGTTACCAAAAAGGAGAACATTACAAAAATAAAAATAGTAGTGCTGTCAAATCGATTAATCGTGATTAATCGCATCTAACATAAAAGGTTGTGTTTACATAATATATGTGTATATATTATTATTAAATGTATAAATATATACATGTCTGTGTGTGTGCATGTCTGTGTACACACACACACACACACACACACACACACACACATAAACACACACAATATATATATATATATATATATATATATATATATATATATATATACACACACACACAGTAAGTATATACATATATGTGTATCAATATATACACACAGACATATATGATATATACATTTAATAATATATATACACACATATTGTGTGTAAACAAAATATTATGTTAGATGTGCAAATATTCTATTTGACACTGACAGCACTAATTCTAATGCAATAGCCAAGTATTTTGGGCCCACAGTTAGGAATGGCAAATGTCATCACACATACATTGATGAGGCATAGAGAAAATAGAGAAGAGAAAATGTTTCTACTCCATTTCTCAGGCTCAGCCAACATATCTCTTTGAAGCCATATTGTGTTTGGTTAGATTTTGTTCTTGTCTATTTGTTTGTTTCTGACATGTAAACAGGACAGCTGATGGACTTGTTTTCTAACATAATGTGGCTGTTTGAAGTTTCAGCTGACAGTGCTTGAGAAGGTCAGCAGTCAGTCAGAATACCTTCTCTCTGCTGTCCTCAGTCACTGAGCCAAAGCTAAAGGCCGCCTAAGGCTGGACAGACGTCAAGGCAACCTCTGGAACATGCCACCTGTCAACAGCACATCAAGACAGAAGGTTTCCTGAAGTGAATTGCAGAAGAGGGCCAGGATATGAGGGCATGAACTAGCGGCACATCCAAAGGAAAAAAGAAAACAATCTGCTTAAAGTGTCTTCTTTATTGCCAGTTGGTTTTAATGGGACACAATACGACAGGTCATATTGAGTCTCCCATATAATTACGTGCAAAAACAAATGGTTCTTACGCCAAATTTCTGCTGGGACAGGTGCACATGCACATACAATTGCAATAATATCAAGTTTTAGTAATAGGCTTCAAAAATCACTCTTACAATGTTCAGAAATAAATGAAAAAATGTATTATTTACTCACCATCACCTTATTCGAAATCTGTATGATGTCTTTTTGAAAAAACAAGATGAGAGGATGGTAATTGTCACTGTCAAGGTCCAACACATAAAACTACCATAAACGTAGTCCATGCTGATATGTGTATCTAAAATCTTCACTCTTTTGTTTAAGTTGTATGTGCAAACTCCTTTTCACCAACTGGATCATCATGACGGTTTGATTCAATCAACTGGTTTATGTGTTTGACACATGACATAACTTTAATATGCAGTGTTTCTTAAGAGCCATATAATAAGTTGTTTTTTAAAATCATTCAGAGGAGTTTTACCAGTAATATCTGAGCAATCATCATCAATCGCCCCATTCGGAGCCATTTCTAAGATACATTTGATTATTATTGTTAAAGGCAGGGTAGTCGATTTGTTCCAGAAACATTTTTTGATATGCTAGTTGAAAGTCACTGCACATCCTGATAGAAATCACTAAGTTAAGTGGTCTAAATGTATTTATACATATAATCTGTAGAAGGCATATGACCATAGAATGTCTGTCCAATCATTGCATTCGGCTGCTTTCAAAGCTAACTTAATGCTAGCCACATCCGAAAATTGCTTACACTACCGTTAAATATTAAATTGTAAAGAAATTAAAGATCCATCTTTGACTATAGAATTATTCCTGGTGCAGTTCAGCTTCCAGCCAATACGATTTCATGTAGCATTTTCATCGGTCAGTCGAAGAAGTATTCTGATTGGTTGATCACTTTTGACAACGTTTAATCTGGGAGCTTTCAAGAGAGATTTGCGTGTGCACAGGACACAGTTTGAACGTGCACACGCCAAATATCTGAGCGAGATGAGAGAGAGAGCGAAGCGAATTTGCGGTCGTGCATTACATGGATGTGCTCTTGAGTTACAATAATGTGCTTCTGACTTTTTTCATGACTGTAAATTGTTACATTATTAATAAGAACCCTGCACTTTTCGGCATTGGTTTTCCTGTTTACTGCACACACAAGAGGGAAACTAATCCTAAAACTCCTCTTGTCTGTTGTTCTCTTGCCTGAAGAACAGCCAAGTGTATCAGCAATTCCTTGCACAGCATGTGCTCACTATTGCAGACTATCACTTTCCAATTCTTGGTGAAATTTCTTACAGCAGACGGAAAACAAAAGGTGGCTTCTCCTGTTTAACCAGAAGATTGCGTCTCAAGCACATGAGCTGCTCTTTCTGACCACCTTTCCCCTTTCTCCACTGCTAAACACCTGAAAGATACACTTGGCCGACCAGCCACAAATAAAATTTAGATTGTTTATTTGTGTGGAGTTTTAATCTTGTCAAGAAGGTTATATTGAACATCTGCTGGGTTTACAGCAGTATTCGTAATGTATGTTGAACAATAGTGTGTATTGCTCCTGCACGTCTATGGATCTACAGTGACCCCTGATGGTTGGGTGAAGCAGTCTTGAGTCTTGAAACAGGAAGTACAGTGAATGCAATCCATGACCTACTTAGTTCCTCTCTGAGTTTCTGACTAATCTCAGAGAACTGTGTGCAGAACTAATGCAAATAAATCTAACCAGAGTATAGCAAAATTTCACAATGGACGATTACAATTAAACAAACATTCAAGAAGAATCACACGTACCATATATATTATAAATAACTTAACTAATAAATAAATGACACAGAGACATATGTGTGATGTAAATCTTAAGATTGAAAGTAATTAAGGTTTAACTTAATCTCAGTGTAAAATTCACATTTTGATCTAATATTAAAGCATACAGCGTTTCCTTTCCATTACGATTTTACCCCACAGATGTGTGCTCTCCCGTGTAGTACAAAATTCAGATGTCTGTGCATCTCTGATTCTGCACCCACTAGATCATGAAGAGAATGACTTCATCCCTTGTAAAGGACTCTGATCTTTGCAAGAGTCAGTAATAATGAAAGTCAGCGCTTGTTTACAGAGGCCATTTACTCAGACCTACTAAATGTATGCAAAGTGCTTTGAGTGTCACTCTGACAATTAAATGAGGTTGAATTGCTATTTTAGGTCACGGGCAACAAAACCAGCAACTGACAGTGAAATGCAGGTCAAAGCTTGTGGATTTGTTATAAAGAAGATTTTAAAAGAGTGAGGGAGTTCAGACAAATTCTAAACCCACAGATCAAGAGAAAACAACGAGTGGGATACCACCATGAGTGGGATACCAGCAACAAGGGATCATTAAATTTAACAATGTGCTACTTAACTAGTTAACTTTTTTCTCCGTCAAAGCAAGTTAAAGTGCCCCTATCTTTTCAGATATTCCCTTTCATGCAATGTGTAATATAGCTGTTTGTGAAAGTAAACATTCTGCAAAGTTGTAAAGTCGAAAGTGCACAATAAATAAAGTTATTATTTCCCAAAAGAAAGAATTGACTCTGAACAACCTTTACGATTCGTTTTTGTTACGAATCCTACTGCTTTACGGTTCTACGTCACTAAAAGACATTTGCAAAATCCCCGCCTATGTTGTACGTTGTCCGCCCACGAACAACTTGACACGGCCACAACGAAGGATTTGCAAAATGCTTTTTTTCGTGAAAGATGGGTCAGTACTCAGTTTTGGACCAGCTTGCTCCTCAGAATCACAACTTGTAAATATGATTAATTATTGATGTGTATATTTTCTACCGGGAGTTCAAAATATGTCGTTTTGTGTAGGTCTCCAGCTAACCGGTTAACTCATTACTGTCTTACTGAAATACTTCTGCTGATCAGCTGTGGGCCACTATTACCTAAAACTGTGTCTATAAATGCAGATTGTCTGTCGTCCTTACCACTTTGAGTAATTATAAAGGATGAAACTAGATTTGTTTTGCAAACTTTAATGTTACATCAGTCATTCACGTTAGTGCTCGGCTGACATATGCACCGTTATTGATAGTTAATAGTACCACATGTGCACCCCAATAAATTAGAACGTTGGTTTTATGATGACTTGTTAATGCTGCTAGAGAGGAATTAACATCTGTACCTTAAACTGAGTAATGTTTCACTTGGAAACATCCTGCTTAAGTCGTCCTTGCGATGGAGGTTCGGGTTGAATAAGTTCTTCAAATGTTCTTCAGACTCGTGCTCGGATTGATTATCGTAATATCGACATCATCGTAACTCTCTTTACAGTGTACAATTGCTGAGGACTGAGGAAGCCTTGTGAGCTGAAGTATAATTATGATAATGGACATTATCTTCTGACACGCGCTGTATGTGGTAGACCACTCACAACAGACTCGGCCGTCTGGCCAATCAGAGTGGAGTAGCTCACGGAAAGGAGGAATTTTTTGAGATTGATTATCCATCCAGTCGTTTGAGAATCACTGAACAATATGGTGATGTGCAATGTATATTATGAGAAAATTAAAGTGGCTTTTGATGCATGTAAACCTCTCGTAGGAGACCTAAAAAACTAAATGAGTAAACTTTAAAATAGCATATATAAGGGCACTTTAAACAAACAAAGAGGTCTTTTTAAGAATCTGCTAATCTCACTATAGTATTGAGGATCCGTAATCTGCAAGTGAATCATAATTTCAGGTAACAAAACTACAGTAGCTACACAGCAGGCTACATTAGAGTTACTTAAGGCGACAATATGTTTTTACAATTAAACTGTAGGCTATAATAATTTAGAATTATATAATATTTTTGACCATAAAAATTTGGGTTTTAAGTGAACAACTGACCAGAGTTAGAGTATCATTCTTGAACAGATAAATTTGTACTACATGTAAATAGGTCTACAACAAAAACAACCTAATTTGCATAACCAAGTCATAACGGAAACAAACCACTATACTCGAATTGATCAATAATTGTCGTGTCTTTTTTTTCTTCAAATGAACAAATGCATAGACTTTAACATGCTATGTATAATAGAGTGTATTATCTGGTTTGTGAGAAAAATAACTTTCCTACTGAGTATGAGAGAGGGGACTTTAGGATGAACCAATTCACTTGAATAGCTGATACATCACAGTAGCAATGACATCTGGCCCAGTTGTGGCCCACATCTCCCACATTCTTCTGGCCCACATACCACATGGAATGACAGTGATAACTCAACCTGAGTGCTGGCAATAGCATACATATCCGGGCCTCATCTGGCCAACTATGGCACATTTGGCAAAGTTCACATTGATTGGCCATATTTACTTTAGGATGAACCAATTCACTTGAATAGCTGATACATCACAGGTAGCAAATGACATCTGGCCCAGTTGTGGCCCACATCTCCCACATTCTTCTGGCCCACATACCACATGGAATGACAGTGATAACTCAACCTGAGTGGCTGGCAATAGCATACATATCCGGGCCTCATCTGGGCCAACTATGGCACATTTGGCAAAGTTCACATTGATTGGCCATATCTGGGCAACACACAACAAGCCACAACTCACACTAAAACCAGCAGATATGGCACATATGACCTTTGCAGTTGCCAAAACTGTGCCATATGTGCCATAGATGGCCCAGATATGTATAAGGAACGGGTTTTGAGCCGGTTTGCTAGAATGATTCTGACTTTCTAACAGTGAGCCTAAATATGAGAGGACTGTTAAGGAGAGAGCATTTGATTATTCCTTCAGCTTAGACATTTTAAAAAAACAGCATTGTAGCGTTTTCTCGTGCTACACCACTACTTGAATAAAGTAGCTTGTTACTGAAAAAAACTACACACTTATGAAAACAGCTACAACTGGCAAGTGGCAATGAATGTGTAGTTTATCACAGTAGATAAAGCCTCTGCTTTCTCAACCACATCAGACTGCAACTGGGATTTTCCAGACTAGTCTACCTAAGGGCACTGCGTGTAGCTCTGGTTCATTTTCTACATTCATATAATGTTAGGTTTTGTGGGGATGAATTTTTATCCACAAAGCAAGTCTACCATATCTTCCACCAAAGCTCCGTGGCTCCAACCAATCAAACACTTCCCTCTAGCCGCTATAAAGTCTCAGTCTGCTAATTTCCTCAAGGACCCAGTACCTCAGTCCAGGGTTTAACCTTTCTGAGCGTACCCTTGCCCTTCTTTTGGCAACAGCACTCTTTTGACTTTAAACTCTGTTGACCTTGCTCTCCTCTAAGAGGATGTGTTACCCAGACTGCACGTCAACTTCAGTAACCTCTCAGAGAGTCCAGTCTGCAATTTTCTTTCCTGACATACTCAATACACACCATATGATTACTGAATTCATTATGAGATGAGAAAGTATTTTTTTGAACCTTTAAATTTCAGTAATAATATATTTACCATTTTAATGTATTCATTTGGGTTACACTTTTTCTTTGATGGTCCCTTTAACACATTCTGTTAACTATAAGTAATGTTGCACCTACATCTCTACTAACTCCCATTAGAGTGTTAGTAGAGTATTATTAGACTTGTAAGGATATGGTTAGAATAAGTTGACATAGTTGCAAGTTACTTATGGTCAGTAATGACTATACTGATAGTATAATGTCTGTTGAGAGACCATCACAATAAAGAGATAGCAGATATTAAGCAGACAGACTACTAATAGTCTAATGAGAGTTCGTTGACATGTAGTTGCAAAGTTACTTATACTCAACAGAATGTTCAGAATAAAGTGTTACCATTAATTCTTTAAAAAAATGGTAATGGTAATGTAGAGTAAAGTGTTCCATCTCTGGTATCAGTACTCCGTTTTAATTTCTCGAAGGTAAAGAGACATTAATATTTTAAGGCATTTAAGGCACCTCAACCATTAAAGGGATAGTTCTCCCAAAAATTTAAATTCAGTCACTGATTACTCACCCTCATGTCGTTACAAACCTGTAAGACTTGCTTTCATCTTTGTAACACAAATGAAGATATTTTTGATGAAATCTGAGAGCTTTCTGTACTCTCCATAGACAGCTACGCAACTACCACTTTGACGCTTCAAAAAGTTCATAAAGAGATATTAAAACTAATCTATATGAATTGAGTGGTTTAGTCCAAATTTTATGAAGAGACTTTTAAAAGAGATGCTTTATATGATGAAAAGATTTAATTTAGGCCTTTATTCACATATGAACTTTGATCAGCGAACCTAAACAAAAGCTCAACCGAACCTGCTTGAGACGCGAGAACAAACCTCATTGTTTCTTGCGGAAGCTCAAAAGGGCCAAAAGAATGAACCTCTTTGAAAAAAAAAACTTTTGTTGTGTGTGCTGCATACACTATATGTCTTATAATTCCTTTCCTCCCCCATTATAAGTTATAGCGGGTATGCTGACCGGGGGTTGGGTGGGTGTGGGCTTTTGGACGGGACTGCCCCTGTGAGGCCCACCGTCCTTCACCCGGGGTCGGGGATGCACAGATAGACATATTAATCATAAAGTCGTATTACTTGATTATTATTGTTATTGTTTGGAGGATTGGGAGGAGAGGAGAGTGGGGGAACAAGAGAAAGGGTAAAAGATGTTAAATTACTGAATACCTTAAAACACTCAACACCACCAAAGGATATATATTTTAAATGATAAGGTCTTTCTTTTCTTTTCTTTTCTTTCTTTATCCTTTTTCCCTCTCTCTCCTCATCTGTTCTTATATTGTTGTTTATCTGTGTTTTATTTTTGTATGTTTTTTTGGTCGTGTGTATTTGTGTATTTATTTCTGTAATGATAATAAAAACAAAAGAGAGGGGGAAAAAAGAATGAACCTCATTGGTTCTCGCATGTCAAACAAACATGCTTGAGCTTCTGTTTACCACAACTGATGTGTGAGTTGATGAATGTTTCTATGTGAATAAAAGCCGAAATTCAGTCATATAAAGCGACGAGTCTCTTGAGAAAATCTGGACTAAACCGCTCACTTCATATGGATTAGTTTTACAATCTCTTTATGAACTTTTTGAAGCGTCAATGTGGTAGTTGCATTGCTGTCATCGGAGGGACAGAAAGCTCTCAGATTTCATCAAAAATATCCACAGTTGTGTTCTGAAGATGAACGAAAGTCTTACAGGTTTGGAATGACAAAAGGGTGAGTAAATGATGACAGAATTTTTGTTTTTGGGTGAACTATCGCTTTAATATCCAGTGACCATGTCATGGTCTGAGAACATGGGAGGGATTCTCTTGCATTCATCTCGTTGACCTTCACAAACAGCTCTGCCCTATTCCTTACGTCAAACTGCAATTTCAGTCTACAGATGATAAACCTTCTGTGAAACTTCAGGAGGGTCATGGCAGCATCAAACATAGCCGAATCATTGATGGAAGGCCCAGGTCTCTTTGACAACTTATTTTCCTTGGTATATCCGTCACCCATGTTGATTCCATTAGCTGTTGCTGACGGAGAGCCTAAGCGGCTGGGAATATATCAGTCTGGTGTCAGGCAATGCAGAGTGACTGAACCCTTAAAGCATCGCGTTCTTCTTTAAGAGCCCCTGGAGGTCTGCTCCACTCAGAGAAATATACAAGTGAGTGATGATAGTTTCAGTGCCAATGTGAAAGAGAGGATTACACACTGCCCCTTATCTACTCTTGAAAAGGGGCGTCAAGGTAACAGCAATTATCAAATGGTTATGTTGTGATAGAACCGTGAACTTCGGCCTCTGATTATAATGTTAAAATATTCTGCTGTGACTTTTATGTCACTTTTACTCTGTGGTCTCCTTTACACTACCGTTAACAAAATTGAGGTCAGTGAGATTTTTGTAAACTAAATTAATACTTTTATTCAGCTAAGTCAATTTAAACTTTAAAATAAAGACTGTTCTTTTGAACTTTCTATTCATCAAAAAATATTCTAGTTTCCACAAAAATATTAAGTATGACTGTTTTAAGCATTGATAATAATCAGAAATGTTTCTTGAGCAGCAAATCAGCATATTAAAAGATTTCAGAAGGTAATGTGACCCTGAAAACAGAGTAATGGCTTCTTTGCCATCAAATTAATATAGTTTTGATCAAATAAATGCAGCCTTGGTGTGCATAAGATGATTCTTTCAACAACATTACAGTAAAAAATTGTACCAACCCCAAACTTCTGAGGAGGCGTTAACGTGCGTTTTCTGTAATGGCTCACAATAGTATTGCTTTTCTTTTTATTCTGCTGTCATGTGAATAAGATAACAGACACTCGATTTGCTCACCCGATTTAATCAACACTATCTAATTATTTATTGAAATTATTTATTGATTGATTATTTATTGAAAACAAATGCTTAAAAGAATTCTGTAATACGTCGTTTAGAGAGGTGTTTCTGTAAATGAAGTAAATGCAGTAAATGGAAGAGGGCATTTTGAATTATCCATCAATTAGGTAAATTATCAAAATGCATAATGCAACCTCTCAAGCAATACGTAGGGTGATTTGCATTTTGTGCGGGAAGAGACGAGTGGGATTCAACATACGTAAATGCGATCCGGGCAATAAATTGCATGTTAATGCAGGGTGTAAAGAGGACCTGTGTGAAGTATATTTTTGGGAATACACTGCATAACATTGTCATTGACTGACTTAAGCATCCATTGGATTTTCTGTTTCTGCCTTGTCAAAATTGGTCTTTGTGGAAGTGACATTATTTAACATGGCTGATTCTGCCATTCTCAAGACATCTTTGCTGATGCATATTGATATTAATTCCCATAAATCATGTTTTCAGAAGAGTCTTCTCAAGCTGCATCTCAATCAAACCTCCCTCTTTATACAGTTTGGGGTAAAAAAAAAAAAGAAATATGCAGATCAGAGACCAATATTTAATCTTTAATAGACACTTTCGAATTTTTCAGTCTGTTTGTACTCTCTTCGTTTCAGAGACAGTGCAAGCAATCACATTACAACAGCCAATAATCAGCTTCAGTCTGTTCGATGGGAATGGAATCTGTCCCCTTTTTTGGAGTGCAGATTAGGAAATCAATATTCTTATCCCTCTTGACATTTTTATTAACTTCATATCCTGCAAATTCTCAGATCCTGAGATTGCCATGCACAGCAGTCACAAGCTGCAAATGTAATAGGAAAATAAAATCTCGAGATCTCGAAATTTCAGTCAAGAAAACAGCTAAATGACCTTCCGTTTCAAATACATCATATGCAGCTTGTTTTATTTTAATCTGTCTGGGAAGAGAGTCATAGAGTAATTATGTTAAGGACTGTAATGCATTAGCCTACATTTTAATGAAAAACACAATTATTCCTTTTTTTGTTAATTATTTATTTTATTATGTGTTTTATATAGTGAGAAGGTATACTTAATTACCTCTGTGCGTGGTAGGACATAATTAATAAAAGTGTGGTGAGGTCTCTAAATACAAAGGTTTTAATTGGACAAAGATAGACAGAAAAACATAAGCATTAGATATTTTTAGGTTTAGAAAACTATACAGTGATTAACACAATTTGAATTGGTCTCTGTTAAGGTAGTCGTTTACATTGATATTTAGTCATTTCTATTAAATGGCTCCACATGTTATTTGATTAATTACAGTAACTGTTAAATTCACATGCAGTTGAGATGGAGAGAAACCATGAACATGTACATAAATACATGTCTCTGATAACTTAAAACTCTTGATAAGAAAGAAATCTGTGAAAATTGAGCCTTCTAATATGGTGTAACCAGGTTTTTCTCTCTTCGTGCCATGTTTTTGCAGGCAACAAGCAATTACTCTGTGGGTTTGGCAGAACGCGATGCGCGTCTATGTGAAAAGAAAATGAAATTTTCATCCAACAGGAGTTCCCTAAGGCCTCACTGTCTGCTGAAGGAATCATCTGCATCTGTGCTGGTTGAATCTCAGTTCAAAAGCTAAACATCACAAAGTGCTGTGAAAATTGTAAGTTTATAATCAGCGTCATCGGGAATTCATATATACTGTATGTACACCTGCTCGTCCCTTTCCATTTCAGAAATGATGTGATCGTCTCTTGAGATAAACTCAGTAGAAGTGCAAATGCTTAAGGGGTCTATCCTGCTGTTTAGAAGAGCGCAATGCATTTTAGGGGCATAACTAATGTCCTTGAACATATTGCTGCTATGGCTGGTTATTCTCATCTCCAGCTAATGAGCTCTGCTGAAATCACAATTACCGTCACAGTGAATGAATTAATAAATGAACGGGTTGCACCCTGCTGGTGAACTCTTATGTCTGTCATTATATAATAATCATCAGTTCTCTCTATGTCTTCCTTCTTGAATGAATCTGGCTTTGTTCAGAAGGGGTTAACCCACATTGTCCCCAACATGCAAATTGTTGTTGTTTTATTATCATTATTTATTTTTCTTGTATTGTACAAAATAATTGGAATGTCTTTAAGAGCAGTAAATGGAACCTTGAGCGATACAGAGTTTTTGAAAACTTGTGCGTCATGATGATGCTGAACTATTTAATAACTGATCAAAAAAGCATTAATATAGGAGACAAAAGCTGAATATACATGACTCAATGAGTCACTTAAATATCTGCATATGAAAATATATGCATATTTTTATGTTAACAAATACTTAGAATATGCATGTTGAAATCAAACAGAAATAAAATAAATGAAACTTTATTTTACAGTATATAGTGTATTACACAAGAAAGTACTGGTAATATAATGTAACATGGGTTAAAGTAACACTAAGTAAATTTTCCTCTTCGGTCGCCCTACTGGTTGGAAACAAAATTCTCCATTGCCGCTGTCGTAAATAATCTAGCCTACCATCGCACGCGCGCTCACTGTTTACCCAGCACCGGCTTCAGAATGAACGATGTCCACAGACAAGGTAGAGTATGTTACATGATTTCATGAAAGGATGATGTATTGCGACTAGGGCTGTGAATCTTTGGGTAGACAGCGAATCGATTCGATTCACGATTCAGAGGTTTTCGATTCGATTCAAGAACGATTTTTGGAAATCAGAACGATTCAATTCGATTCGATTAACAATGAAATTTGATCCGATTCGATTATTGATGATTCGATTCTGAAAATTTTAGTATACATCTGCATCTGACACAAAAAAAATACATTAAGGCAAGTAAACCAAGAAAAATAATATTACTTCTAAGCACCATGAGTGCTTTTATTGTAAACATTGCATACATTTCCAGAACATTTAGGAAATACAGCAAAGTGTGTACATACAGCAAAGTGTATACATACAGCAAAGTGTGTACATACAGCAAAGTGTGTACATACAGCAAAGTGTGTACATACAGTAAAGTGTGTAAATACAGTAAAGTGTGTAAATACAGCAAAGTGTGTAATACAGCAAAGTGTGTAATACAGCAAAGTGTGTAAATACAGCAAAGTGTGTAAATACAGTAAAGTGTGTAAATACAGCAAAGTGTGTAAAACAGCAAAGTGTGTAATACAGCAAAGTGTGTAAATACAGCAAAGTGTGTAAATACAGCAAAGTGTGTAAATACAGCAAAGTGTGTAAATACAGTAAAGTGTGTAAATACAGCAAAGTGTGTAATACAGCAAAGTGTGTAATACAGCAAAGTGTGTAAATACAGCAAAGTGTGTAAATACAGCAAAGTTTGTAAATACAGTAAAGTGCAACTGGCAGTAATACCACACAGAGTGCAATTAAAACTTAGTGGTGAGTGTAGTAAGACAGATTTGAAAAAACAAGTGTTGATGATATGACTTGTTTTTTTCTAACCCCATCTACTTGAGATTTTTTTTCAAAAATATTAACTGATCAACACATTGTGGCCGTAAACTGCTTCTCTGAGAAGACACTATGTCTCCTGCAGTGCTGAAAACTCTTTCTGAGGCCACACTGGTAGCAGGAATGCAAAGATAACTTCTTGCCAGATTTGCAAGGATTGGTAGTTCTGTCTCATGGGACTTCCACCAGTCCAGTGCATTTTCAGTCAGTGGCAGAGGAACCATGGATCTGTATTTGAGTACCTCGTCCCTGCTGACCACACTAGCGGACCTTGATAGTGGACAGGTCTCTGGCACCTGCTGAAAGATGTTGCCGAAGAGCAAATCCATAGCTTTCAGTTTTTTTGCTGGACGCATCTCATCTGAAAAAGAAAATTAATTAGATAGATGGAAATACATGATGAAAAAGTTTGTTTGCATTTCATTTATTGTTCTTAAATACATTTTAATTACAAATGCATCCCAAACTTTTATGCTACAGTATGCCTACCCTTTAAATTTAAACAGAATACTTATTAACAATTTAAAATACCTTCTTCAGCGGTGTCTGGCGGTTTCTCTTCAACTGCCTCCACCTGCTGTTCCACTTGAATCTGTAACAAGATGAAACATAAATACTAACACCAGTAAAGTCAATAATTTTAATCCTTAATACAGTCTAGTTAATTAGCCAGCATTTGGTTCATGAAAATAAGAGAAGTTGCAAACATACACTGTTTGTGGCATCAACAGTAAGTTTAGTGAAGACACATTCTCTTTCTTCGTTTTCTAGAAAGGGTAGCCCTTTGAAGCGGGGGTCCAATGCAGATGCTAGCAACAACAACAACAACAACAACAACAACAACAACAAAAAAATACTATTAGTTGTTACCAAGTCAAAATGAAAACGATGAACAATGTTGTGCTATTAAAAGTTTTAATATAAGCAACAATTTGGTGTTAATAAAAAATAATTCAAAGATTGTAGTGCATTTGCAATACTTTTGCTTATGACAATTAGAGAGACATCTTACCTTTAAGCAGAATGTCGCGGGAGTTCGGATGAAAAGTCCGTTGTCATTGCCGATTTCATTTCTCGAGTCATGTTTGTATCTTCTTCGCAGATCTCGAGATGTTTCAGTAGTTTAGCCTGAAGAGGCGCAATCACAGACACGGTTGGTTGTTCTTCTTCACACATCATTGTAGTAGCGATCTTAATGGGTACCATCACTTTAACAATATCCTCAGCATTACTGATGTCCGTTTCTGTGAGAGTGTGTACTTCTGTTCCCCTCCGCAAATCCTTTGACATAAGCGTTGCCATGATTGCAGTTTGTTGTTCTAAGAAACGCTCAAGCATTTCCACTGAACTGTTCCACCTAGTGCAAACGTCCTGTTTAAGTTTGTGTACCGGCAAGCCGAGAATTTGCTGTTTCTCTTTTAACGTGCATGTAGCAGTTGAACTTCGGTGGAAAAAGGAGACAATACGTCTTACTTTGCACAACAATCGCTCTGCACTGCTAACTTTCATGGCCTTTTGAGACATCAGGTTGAGAGTGTGTGCAAAGCAAGTGATGTGGGGGGTAAATCCAGCAACTTTACCTGCAACAATCATATTGCGGGCGTTATCAGTAACAAGAGCAGGACTCGTGTCTGCAATTGTCCACTCGGAGCAGGCATCACGCAGCAATTCTCCAATGTTTTTGCCTGTGTGGGCTTCGTTTAGAGTCCTTGTTTGAAGAACGAAGCTCTGCATTTGTCAGTTCATGGAAATCAGATGAGCTGTAATTGTCACATAAGACTCTGTTGAACACGACGTCCAAGAGTCAGTCGTGAGGGCAACACGGGCAGATTGAGAAAGCTTGAGCTGTAGCTCCTCTTTCGTGGACCGATACAATTCCGGGATGCATTTTTCACTGAAAAACTGACGGCTAGGTATCTTGTACCTTGGTTCTAAAGTGTTTATCATTTCTCGGAAACCAGTGTTTTCCACCTCGCTATATGGGCGCATATCCTTGCAAATAAATCTCGCAATAGATGCAGTTATTGCTTTAGCACGATGGGTGTTTTCGTGAAGACTCTGAAGTTGACCAAATAGGTTAGGAGTAGGACTTTTCACGTCTGACCCTGAACTACTAGCTGCTTTAGGTGCAGGTATTTCTATTTTAATGGCATGGCGTCTGCGGAGATGGTTGCCAAGGTTCGTTGTATTTCCAAAGTATTTTAACTCCGATTTACAATGTCTGCACACTACAACGGACTTGTCAATCTTTCCATTTACCTTGTGAAAACCGAAGTAATCCCAAACCTTTGATTTCATGTTGGCTGGTGCCTTGAAAATTTCTCTTTCGTTGCCCTCCATAGTGCACTGCTGCGTTTGTTTATTCAAATGACAGCAAACAGGCGTGAATTGACGATTAGTGACGCAATCAACTGCGCCACTGCAGTGAGAACGCATTTTACTTCGCAGACGCAACTAATTTAAGATTTATTATTTTTTAACATTATCAATATTATCCATGTTATATAATCGCGATTCATTCGATTTTTTTATTGAAAAACGATTATTGACCGAAACAAACGATTCACGATTCAAAAATCCATGTTTCAAGATCGATGCATATGCATCGTCAGGATTTTTAATCGATGCATCGAGAATATGAATGAATCGTTACACCCCTAATTGCGACATCAGAAACGAAGAAAAACGAAATAATGACTATTGTAGCGCTTGACGTAAAGCAGTCGAGTTTGTAGTTCTTTTTTGTGCACGGGTTCCTACCCGAACCCCGAAGTTACATAGTGCCAGTAAAAGCGATACAGACCCCGTCAGGCTATGTTTGACGAGTCATTTAACTTATTTTAAGTCGATGTACCATCACAAGAATCTTGGAAATATATTATGAAGGTTGAAAAACTACTTAGTGTTACTTTAAGGTTAGGTGTAGGTTCAGGGTTACTACCTAGTTATTACCCAGTTAGTGTATTTATCGTATATACGATAAATACATAGTATATTCATGTGAAACAGTACTGTAAAATAAAGTGCTATCAAAATAATAACATGCTTATTTATTTGTTTTGCACAAAATCGCAAATAGGGGGAGAATTACCTTTGACCCTTACCGATTTGTTTGCCAATATGTTTTTGACACTCTATTTTCCATGGTACATGTTTTGTTATCTTTCCACAAAAAAAAGAGAAAATGATTATAGTACTGGCTTTTTTCCCCTGACATCAAGAACAGACTCATCAAGCCTCTAATTACTATGAAAAAAATAGGGCTCAGTTGGCAGAAAAGTACTGATTCTTGTTGGCTTGAAGTGATGTACATTTAGCTGTAATTTAAAGGTCAGCTCCCAGCAGGCATTTCACTACTACACATACCTAACTGAGTGTCCTAACCAGACCCGTGCTTCTCAAACAGAATGCTGCTGTCCTTCCTAGTGCAGTCCTTCAGAGGCGTAGGCTACAGTCCTCCTCAGCATTAAACGCTATGGGACGGTCTATTAAGTGTGCATGGCTACATCACACATGTTCCTGCCCCTGCAATCATGGCATTAAAAAAACTATTGAAACTTAATTGTGGGGGGGAAGAAACTATGTATTAACTCTTTCCTTGTAAGTGTTTTTGTTGTTGTTGTTGTTGTTGTTGTTGTTGTTGTTGTTGTTGTTGTTGTTGTTGTTGTTGTTTGTTGTTGTTGTTTTAAGTTGCCAGCCAGCACCAGCATTTTTGATCATTTTCACAAAACTTTCATGGCCCCCAGAATATTTTGTTTAATAAATATCTAATCTGAACATAAAAACCCTATTCTTCATGCATTTTTTATGAACACTTGATTGTGGGTAAAGTTTCATTAAAAAATCAACATTTTAAACAAAAAAAGAGATTCAGAGTCCATCAACATCCTTAAAAGCTTGCACATTTAATTTAGCAGTTTTGATTTATATTTTGTGTAATGTTGACGAATGCGTTATATATATATATATATATATATATATATATATATATATATATATATATATATATATATATATATATATATGTGTGTGTTTTTGTTGTTGCATATATATATATATATATATATATATATATGCATCTGCTTACTGTAGCCTACATCGCTTGTTTCTGCTTCTTTTTCTGCTGTTTTAATCAGCGCAGTCTCATCCCAATAAGTCATATACTGACGTCTTGGGACGTCTTTTGACCATACGTCAATATCCGCCTTTTTAGGGTACCCTTAAACGTCGGTTAGATGACGTTATCGGATCCTAACTCTACCCCAGACCTAAACCTACCCCTAAACCTACCCCGTCACCTAACTGACGTTAAAGGTAAAGCGTCAGTTGTTTGACGTCCCAGGATCATCATATAACCGACGTTTAAGGGTACCCTAAAAAGGCGGATATTGACGTATGGTCAAAAGACGTCCACAGACGTCAATATATGACTTCTTGGGATGAGACTGTGTTATTTTAATCCATTGATTCTGTTTTCTTTAAGAAGATTTGTCATAGCGCCCCCTACCGTGTAACAGTGAAAACACGGAAACCATGGATAACAAGGAGCCAATGCCAGGGAAGCGTTGTCTCATTAATGACAGAAAAATTCGTCAATGGTGGAGAAAGAGTTAAAAATCTTTATATGCATTGAATGACAACCGTTTGTGGTCTCCTAGTGAATTACATTATTGCCAGTTTAGTGTTAAGTGATTAATATACACCAAAACAAAAGATAATGTATGCCTTCATCTCTGAAAACATTTTTTGTAATGTTTTGTGGATTTCATTAAAAAGATTTTCATTTGTGTTCTAAAGATGAACGAAAGTCTTACGGGTTTGGAACGACATGAGGGTGAGTAATTAATGACAGAATTTAAATTTTTGGATGGACAAGTCACATTTTATTAAATTTAGAATTCTTTTTGAAATACGTTAACATACTGGTAAAGTGGCTATGAATTAGTATTTCCTTTGGCTGCATCCATCAAGAAACAATGATTCAAATGACCTTTTTTTCAGTTAAACACACTTTCATGAGTGTTTGAGTCGAAAAACAAGCACTCACACCTCTCAATCACTTAATCTGACTTTCATGGACTTGAAGAGAGACATAGAAAATGGCTTGATGAGAACCAGGCCCAGAGGTGTCTAGCTGTGGCGTATCTAAACACCCTGAAGTCCAAACATATTTAAGTTGCAGTTTTCTTTCTCACAACATAAATCTTGAGAGTCTTAGCTATTTTTTAAGTCCTTAGGGCTCAGTCTGGCAGACCTTATATTGGAACTTTAATAAAAACAACTCTCTTTTTCAACACATATACATGCAGACAGTGTAGCTACAACATTTATGTTTTACTTATGTGATCAAAAACGTTCTTATCGGCCATTAAAATGTATTTTAACATTTTTTTTATTTAAAATATCGCCATAAAAGAAATAAATTAGTTAGCTATTTTTCTCTGCAAACAGCACATCTCTTGCTGAAACGGAATCCATCCGTTTCTGAGAAAAGTAAGCATTTTCAGGGCTTCCTAGAAAAATATATGAGGATAAATTTCAACATTTTCTCTTTCCTTTTTGATGGTTTTGGAGTTTGATTTGAATTGCACATATAATTTATACCAGTTTACCATTTGTTAGTAAAAACCAAACCATTTTGATTACCAATGACTTCTATATTATGTAGACAAAAAACACTGAGACGTTTCATGAACATGGGAATGACATGAGAGAAAATGACAGAATTAAAATCATTTTAAACTAAATGAAGATTATGTTCAAGTTGAAGCACTAAAATTATAAATATATAAAAATAAAAGTTAATTATAAACATGAATATAAACTATAATAGAATATAGACACTATTGCACAGCAATAAAAAGTGTAACTTGGCTGCAAACTAATGAACTTTGAATATCATGGAGGAACACACTCATAAGGTTCATTTATACAGCGACTCTTGAATGAGAAGTTTTTCAAATTTGAAATGGCTCAGTGGATTCTAGAAGAGTGTCATTTACTCCCTCTCTCTGCACAGCTGCTGTATGCTAGAGCAAATTAAAAATGCTCATAGGCATATTTTATCATGCTACTCCTCACCTAAACTTAGCTGGGGTCAAATACAGTTCCTCTCATTTGCCTCTTCAGAGTCGAGTACTGGAGTTAAGACTCGTCTGAACGTGGCGAAGTTTTTCTTCTTCATTCATCCTGATGTCCTTTAAGCCCACGAAAGACCTTAAGCGTTGCTAAAGGACCCTGCAGAGCAGATGTGCTGCCCACCTGCTATTTAAACACTAATTCTGTTTCATTTGCTTCTCCCGTTCTTCATCATCTTCCTCCTGTTTCTCCGTCTCTCTTGGAAGCTTTGGGCTCTCAGAGCAGGTGATGCATGCCAGAGGCCTTTAAACACACACTTTTGCCCTTCTGACACGTAGCGAGAGGCAGTCATGTGGAGAACATCATGGCATCTGGCCCTTGAGTTCAGCAAAGTCTTAGCAAGATGACAGCTGAAGGGGCGGTCATACACTTTTCATTTTATTGACTTCTATTCATACGCATGCGAATGCGTCAGACCACAAACGCAAGCTCAATGTGAAAAGTTCTTGCATTTCGCTGCGTTCCAAATTTCAAGTTTGGTGAACTCTGACCTCTTGGCTGAATTATTAGAACGATATTTTTGCAGTAAAGTCGAGTAGATTGTATATTTTTTAGTGTATTACTATTTGTTAATGTTGAATTCATCTTTATAAAAAAAAAACACTGCAACAATTCCGGAGAAATTTAACATAGTGTGAAATACTTAAAGAATTTCCATTATGAAATTTAGTAAATCAGCTTGTACCTTTCTATTTGACTCAGATTACTGAACATATTCATATATACTGTACATGTTTTATCCATGGTTATATCTCAATATAACACACTCTCCTGTACAAACTTTCACAGGATATTGTAAATATTGCTGAAATATTGTTACCCCAAACTTTTGAATAGTAGCGTAAATAGCAGTTTATGTATTCATACTCTAACAAGATAATAGTTTTGATTAAGACATCCATTAAAAAAGGAATAATATTAATTATGAATTATTATTAATATTAATAAAATATTAAAATAAATTATATACAATATAAAACATTGTATCAAATAAAAATATATAAAAAGATAAAATGTAAAAATGACAATTTTAAGTCTTATTCGATCAATACATAGTAAAAAGGGGGGGGGAGATGGCTACACACAGTTGAATATACTGACATCTGAATTACTTTATTTTATTTTTGAAAGCATAACAATAGTTATGCAAGTTTTAATAATATTGAAATGCTCACTTTATCATAATTGTCTGCTTCGGCTTTTTACTCAATGATTTATCGTACTTATTATAAACACACTCTATTATGTTGGGTCATCAATTACAACCTGATTGGCCAAGTGGAATGTTTCTGGCTTCCTTTTACAAAACTAAGTTGTTCATAATGTATCATATCACCTGCCAAAATTGACTTTTCCCGACCATCTGCTCAGGCATTCTGGAGTTTCACATGACAGAAAAGAAGCACTTTTTTTCAAGCCCTCGTGAAAAATGTCCCATTTATAGCTGTTGTAACACAAACACATTCTTCATCATGTTCCGCAATCTTTAAATAAAACATTTTTATGAAGAAGAATTGGTCCTTGTGTTAGTTGCTGGACTACAAACAATATATGTTAACCCTCTATGGCATGGTGTTGCCCTCAGGCAACAAACTACCTTTTTGGACCTCACACCGCCCCTTTAATTTTTTTATATATTTTTTCAAAATATATAATATCACCTGACATGTCTGTTCAATGAAATGAGGGGCTGAAGTGGTTGTGACCTTTTGTCTGGGGGTGAAGCAGTCCTTTAATGAAGCAAAGCCACATGGTACACGGTGCCACCAATTAGTAAGATAAAAATAATATTTTAACATGTTTAAGTTAAAATAACTTTATATTAAAAAATATATGCATGTGCATCAGTATGTAAAGAAGTATGTTTGATTGTTTAAATATTTATTTAATTTTTATTCATATACTAAAACTGTGTTTTTTTGTTCGTTGCCTCAGGGCAACACTGTGCAGTTAGACCACTTTTGTTCAGGCAATATCATAGGGTTAGGACCATATGGTGGTGCATTCAAGTTCTCTTGGGAAGTTTGTTTTTACAAATTCGGATAACTCTAAGAATATGCATTATATGTGTCATTTATGTTGTGTTGTTGTTATTATACATGTTGTGCATGTGCATGAGTATGTGTAGTGCACGCTCATGAGTATGATGAGCATGTGTAGTGCACGCGCATAAGTGTGTGTAGTGCACGTGTTTGTGTCGTGCACGCGCATGAGTATGTGTAGTGCACGCACATGAGTATGTGTCGTGCACGCGCATAAGTGTGTGTAGTGCACGCGCATGAGTATGTGTAGTGCACGCGCATGAGTATGTGTAGTGCACGCGCATGAGTATGTGTAGTGCATGCGCATGAGTATGTGTAGTGCACGCGTATGTGTAGTGCGTGAGCATGAGTATGTGTAGTGCACGCGCATGAGTATGTGTAGTGCACGCGCATGAGTATGTGTAGTGCACGCGCATGAGTATGTGTAGTGCACGCGCCGTGCATGAGTATGTGTAGTGCGTGCATGAGTATGTGTAGTGCGTGCATGAGTATGTGTAGTGCGCGCATGAGTATGTGTAGTGCGCGCATGAGTATGTGTAGTGCGTGCATGAGTATGTGTAGTGCACGCGTATGAGTATGTGTAGTGCACGAGTATGTGTAGTGCACGTGCATGAGTATGTGTAGTGCGTGCTTGAGTATGTGTAGTGCGCGCATGAGTATGTGTAGTGCGTGCATGAGTAGTGCACGCATTAGTATGTGTAGTGCGCGCATGAGTATGTGTAGTGCGCGCATGAGTATGTGTAGTGCTTGTTGTGTGTTAGTTGTAATTATTAGTAGTAGTTTTTTATTTATTGGTTGATTTTGGTGATTGGTTGAAACCATTTGTGATTGATGTTTGTCAAAATAAAACTTTTTCTAATGCACATACTGCTTATTTTCCCTATTCCACCTATGTATAAAACCTTTGAGTTTTTGTACCCTCGTAGCACATTGTTGCCCTGAGGCAACAAACCAATATCTGGTTATGGGGTGGGGGGGGGCTCACATTTTATGATGGATATATTATCAGGGACCCCCAAGCTCCCAAAAAATTGGGTGAAAGATTTTTTTCCCCAAAAAATAAAAAGTCATGCCATAGAGGGTTAAACAGACTCTGAACTAGTACCATTTATCTAAAACCAGCAGAGTTAGGAAATCATTCTTATGGACTGTTGATTTGAAAAAGCCATATAAAGCTTGAAATAACAGATAATATAACGCATTGGGATTTGCTGCTTATGAGAAGACCAGTGATTTAGAGAAGAATACCAAAATGAGCTAAGACACATCTGTGGGAAATGGAGAATTCTGCAAAGGAAGTAACTATAAAAGAGGTTTAAAATAAAATAAAATTTCTATGGTTCTTGACAAAGTATCCATTGAGAGGGCACATTTAATGGGCTATGAGGTTTTAATTCAGGCATTCAAAATCAAAAGGATTGCAACAGCACACAAAGCTAAAAGCATCAGTGTTCTTTCACCAGTGAAGTAAATGGACCCTTTGAACCTCACATTTCCAGGTCTCTCTAGGAAGCTGACTCAGAGAGGTAATGGTGTTTTTACCAGGTTTATCAGCACCTTCTCCTCTTACCATGCTTGTTTCACTTGAAGGATTGGGATGAATTGAGAAAGGATATATTGGAGGGTCGAGTGCAGTGGAGGAGCACAAAGTGGCTGAGGAACAGTGGCGGCAATGAGCTGCAGTGTGTAGCGAGGGAGCAGAAAATGTCATCAGAAGGGGAAAAAAATCAATTGGCCTGAATTAATTTCTTCCAGCCATCAAATATGCCATGAGAATTTGTGCATGAGTCTCATTTCTGCAGTTTCAGATGCACTTGCAGGCATTCAATAGAGATTGAGATGGAAAGGATGGATTTTTCCAGAATTCTACTCAAGGATGTTACCGAATAGCCAAGATTTGGGGGAAACACATGTAAAAGTTTAAGAATGTTATTGAAAACTGAGTGATAGGAGAAGGGTGGCTTTTCAAAACTTCAAATCAATTGAACCAATTACTTCACAAAATGATCCACTGTTTTATAGCACTGAAAACCCCCAACACAGAAAGTAACTTTTAATTTGTCTCCTAAAATTAATGTTTGAGCTGTTTTAACTCAAATCCACTTGCACTGGCATATCTTAAAATAAAAAAACAGTCTGTGAAACCAGGCTTTTGTAGTTAGTTGTGCTGCGTTCCAGGCAGGTTTTTAAGCACGTAAATCACGACTTCAAACCATGACTCACTACTTTGTAGCGTTCCAGGCCAGTCACGCCAAACTACCTGAGCGCAATATACATACTTATTGTTTCAGACACATAACATTGTAATACATAATCGTGTGTGTATTATTATCATTATTATTTTATTATTATTAATTTGACTGCAACATTATATTGTCCTAAAGTGTATTCTCACACCGTGTCGCGCATGCAGAAACACTGCATCCGTAGGGGCTGCCATTGTTTTGTATGGTTTTGCGGGCTATGTGATGTCAGAACTCGTAACTGGGAGTACATCGATCTAGTACGAGTTCACGGGTGGGAAGTCATGGGTTTGACTGCCGTTCCAGTGCACTTTCACAGGTATAAGGTTGGAAAAACATGGGTTACAGGTTGCCTGGAACGCGGCATTAGTATTAGTAGACTGCTTTATATCTGCTAGGGCAGCGCGATTAGTCGTTAAAAGATCGCAATCTCTTAGCCCTAAATGACAACGATTCAACTGTCTATTAAACCTTTGACAAGTACGTTCACAGGGGAACATCTACAGTATGTTGGTGCTGCTGCTGACCCAGAGAGAGCAGTTGTCGTGCTAAGTATGAAACAGCTTCACAAACAGTCTTTTCAACCACACAGCATCATTATTTCTTAGTTACATCATTATTAGTTACATTAATTCAAATCACAGAAGTACTGAAATAAAAGTTTGTGCGGATATAAACACTGATGTCTATATGGTATAGCAATCAAAATAGACTTAATCACCTTTTTAAAGTAACTTCAAATAAAGATTGTATCAATTACATTGTCACACCTTTAGGTGGCGACAAGTGACTATTGTGATATTTATCTTTAAATCGATTCAAATGATTCGTTCAAATGCATCCAGTAATGAAACAAGTAAAAGTCTTTATGTGGGAGTTATTGAATCATTCATCCAAACCGATTAAAAGATATATATATTTGATTAATTATTTTTTAACAGACTGCAACAGTAAAAAAAATAGGTTTAGTTTAGTAGTCTGTTCAAAATAATGTAATCATGATCTAAAATAAAATGAAGATTCTCAATTTATCCAGAATTGTGCAGCTACTAACACTTTATTTTGATGCTCCCCCAACAGATATTCTTCAGTTTAAGTACCTTTGCAAGTACATGAAACTTATTCTATTCATTCTACTAGTAGAATGTCTAAAGTGAACTATTTAAATAAAGTGTAACCTACAAAATTATTGCAAATGTTTGGCAGGCAAACGCAACCAACATTCTGTTCATTCTGTAGTAAATCCAAAGCAACAAAACATGAATAAAACAGCAAAGCTGGCATGTTCTTGTCCTGAATCATCTGGTAAACCTGTGAAACGAGCCTGAGACTCACAAGCTTGAGGCAAAGCGGTGTCAGGAGAAGGGCATTTGATGGGAATGGGTCCTGATGGAGCTGATATAAAATTTATTTGGGGAGCGTATGGGACATTGCCTGGATAAGCAAATCTACACATGTAATGTTCGTATATCACTTGACCTGTATTTGTCTCTGCAATTTTTGGACCTTATATAGAGACAATAACTGCACTAAAAATGTTGTGCAGGTTATGGTAATAAAAGGCAGATGTGGTTGCCAGAACTTTACAGCAAAAAATATTTATTAAAATATTTTACTCTACAATTACATGCAATGTCCCTTTAGATCTACTACAATTACAATCTACTTTTTATACAATGTGCAAGCACAAGTGATGTTATAAGAAAGTCAATAGAGCAGAACAGCACGTGACACTGAGGACAATGTGCTTTTTTTGCATTTGAGTACATTTGTTTCAGTCCATTAAAGAGCATTTTAAAAGGCCACCGCAAAATTTTTTGAGCGGAGGCCTGAAATAGAATGATATCCCTCCCTCCATTTCTCCTCATTAAACACCCAAGGTCATTGAAAAATCACCGCTTGAGCCCGGAAGGGTTCATAAGTCAGGAAACACATACAGCAGGCGAGAGAACCACAAGGGGGGCAAAGGAGAGGCAACGGTGTCTACTAGACGTATCATAGTCTTTCACTGCATTGATGCGTCTGCACGTCTGATATCTGCCCAGCTTTTTAAATGTCAGGCCTGAAGGTGTTTGAATAAAACATCAACCTGCTTGCTCGAGTTCATCTTCGCCTCAGCTTTCACAGCCGTGGGCCGTCTCCTAGCAGTGACCTCCATTCACATTAAGAGTCAGAGAGGTGTCGCTTAAAACTCACCTTCTCTTCCTCTTACCCTTCAACAGCCCTCCCAAAGAGCCACTTTATCTCCGAACAAACAAGGAGACCTTGAACAAACCTTGACAGTGGTAATAGTACAGTTCATAAATGCATAAATAAATGTGTTTATTCATTATACACAAACAAGTTCATCTTTACATGCCTCTGGTTAATGACAGTCCTTGCGTCTCTAAATATAGAATGTTTTCTGTAATGATGGACAACATGGCCAGTGTAGACAAACCTCATTACCTCTCTCCAGTCAAAGGTAATGTGCATGTTAGCACAGCGGGAGCTCTCTGCTGATCACTGGCCATGTGGCCCAGCCCCTCTGTACCGTTGCGACAGTAAGGGCATTCGTGCAGAGGTGAAGTAAGTGAAATGTGGTATGTTTCCTAATGCTAAACAACAATGACTAAAAGCCCGCTGAAGTTCCTGAAAGGTGCTCTAAGTGATGTCAGTTGACGATCACATCTTGTTGACGTTTAAAGTATTGTCAAACAAAACGAGGCTAGCTAGACCCTCCCTCCTCTTCATCCGCGCACTAACCCCCCAAACCCCACCCACAAATCTTTCTTGTCGGTTATTGGCTGGAACAGTTTGTTATGTTTCGTGATGCGAGTTCGCCCAGTTTGTTTTTGTTGCCGTTTGTGGAGCCCGGGGTGTCTACAGAAACCACGTTTTTTTACAGTGTGTTCAGGGGACAGGCAGCTAGTGGATAGTGAGGAGATATTTGCTGTATGTGACAAAGATTAGCCTAGAATTCTAGACGCACCCTAGCGGCAGCAAAAATTATTTTGCAGCCAGTGTAGTTTAGCAACTCTCCATTGACTTTCCAGCTGGAAAAACCAAACTCTAGTCAGGCCAATCACATCGTGTATAGAGTTGGTGGGCGGGCTTCACAATGACGGCAGAGTTGTGACGGTTCTGCGTGATTATTTCCATAGGTGATTTCCCTGCTACTTGAAAACAAAGAAGATGCTGCTGGCGAACAGCGGTTTTTCGAATCGGCTTTGACCGCTACTCTGGACGACTTGGAGTTAAGAGAACGCCACTTAAGTCATTCTTAAAAAAGGAAGATGTGTTCGGAGTTTTGACGACCGGTTACGGCAAAAGTTTAATATATCAACTAGCTCCACTGGTGGGGAAACGCAGCCTGGTCCCATCAGACTCTCGTACATTTCATTTGTACAGAGAGTCTGGCACCTCTCCATTGACAAGCATTAACTTCCTTGTAGGCGGGAACTCTATTGAAGTCTAAAACTATTGGATCTGCCCAGAGTCACTCTATCTGCCATAACCAATCGCTAACGTTTGGTCGTGACATATGTATTTTCCCGCACCCCGTGGGGAGGATGGCCACCAACAAAAGAAAGCAAAGATTGTTCTTGCTCTGGCTTTAACTTGCGAGCATATTCGGCAGCGTTCCCACAACGGACCGAATGGCTTCGCTCGCATCTTTCTTATTTTGAACTACAACTCAAAATAACGCACGAGTCGACATCAACGTCATCGTTCTCAGCCACTCCCTCTGTTCGCTGATTGGCCCGGTAAAAAATTGATCGGAGAAAACCAAAGTCTACAGCACAATCCCAGACGCAGTACTGAAGGAAAATGAAAAGTGAGCGGAAGTACGAAGGAGGGCGGAGCCAGGCTAGGGAAACGCCATAGACAGTAAATGGGACTCACTCATCCACAACTGTTCGTTGCTCTGGTTGGTTGTAGCGCTATCCTATTGCGTGCAGAGGGATTTTGAAAGACAACCGTTTATCCCGCCCCTCAGATTCAGGCATGCCAATTGTGAGTCCCCAGACCTAACATCTTAATGAAGGTCTGGCTTGCCAGGCTAACAAAAAAATGTTTGGCCTAAAAAACGCGTGACATCGCTTAGAGCACCTTTAAAATGCACAGCATTATTCAATGTGTTGACGGGATTTCCACTGAAAGAGGGCGGGACATTTCGAACAGCTCCTCCCATTTTTGAAATAGCCAATAGCGTTTTGTTTATATCACAGCTCGGTCAGAGCCGTTGAGCTCAGTAAAGCTAACCGTTTATCCTCATATTCTCCTCCATATCGCTTTAAAATATAGTATTCTGTGCAGAATTCAAATAGGTCCGATACGTTTTGTGTTCTGCACTAACACGCGCATGAAATCCTCTTTGTGCTATCGTGTCTCTGGACCGGAACAGACTTTGTGCGCAGTGCAGCAGTTCGTGTGACACTAATGTGAAACCAAACTTCATTCGCCCCAACGGACAATATGTTTATTTACACTGTCTGAATTTGTTCCTTATCCCCTAAATTTTAATATAACTCTGATTGTATTCGTCTGAAAGAAGAATGTCATATACACCTGGGATGACTTCAGGCTGAGTAAATCATGGGCTAATTTTCATTTTTGGGTGAACTATCTCTTTAAGGCCATGTGTCCTCCAAAGCGTTATTTAGCCAGCTGAAAACGCTAGGTGCTCTGTTGAAAACACCTAGGTGTGGGTGCTTGAGAGCGCAGCGTTTTTGATCATTTGAGACAGTTTGCTTGCTATGATCAGGAATATCCACATAAGTGTTACTAGAATCTCATTTCACAGATACTTTGTTTCTATATTGTTTCTATATAAAAATGTTGATACAATGTAAAGTTTTTAAGCATGTATGTAAAGTGTAAAGCAAAATTTTGCTCTTGTTTTATATACTTTTGTTCCGTTATTATGCTTCTTGTTGTCATCTGTTGATGTAGTACAAGCAGAATGTGACAGTTGGTCGGTGTGGTATTTGCCCGGCCCCTCCTCCACTCTGATTGGATGGCTGGATAAAAAGTGACAGTGATGAGCACTGCGTTTTACCCAAAGTTGAACATTCTTCAACTCTCTGCGAACAGTAAAAAACGCTCAGATGCTAGCGCTTTATTAAGCTACTGGCGTTTTAAAAACGGCGTTCCCTTTGAATACAATTGGACAATTTCACTAGCCGAGGATAGTGGAAATAAAAACGCTTTGGTGGACACGCCACCTAGTACCAGTATTCAATGTAATGCAGTATTCGGTAACACTTTATTTTACGGTGTCCGTGATACAGAGTAATTACTTCATTAATTACTTAGTAGTAGACATAGTAATAACATGTAACACAATGTAATTAACATGTAACTAAGTTATGGAACAGCCTGTACTTACAGATTGTAATTACACTCATGTAATAGGCAGCTACTGTTACACATGTGTAACAGGTCGAGTCGGTTACATATGTGTTACCACCTTGGTACAATGTAACAAGTACTTAAATATGTTACTAAGGTAAAAAGCCTGCAGTTACACATGGTCATTTTGTACCTTCTAAAATAAAGTGTATCAAGATTGTACTTAAGTGCACTTCATGTGTATCTACATACCGTATCCATCTGAATTAACCTTCTAGTTTACAGCTTAAATACATGCAGTAGCTTCTTAATTACATTCAATTTACAGAATATTACACAGGCATAAGCTACGTAAAATAAAGTGTATCAAGATTGTACTTAAGTGTACTTCATGTGTATCTACAAACCTTATCCATATGTACTTTAGTTTGAATTAGGCCTAACTCCCTTGTTCACAGCATAAATGCATGCGGTAGCTTCCTAATTACATTGCAATTACATAATATGTACACAGGGATAGGCTACGTAAAATAAAGTGTATCAAGATTGTACTTAAGTGTACTTTATGTGTATCTATACCTTATACACATGAAGTACACTTAAGTACAATCTTGATACATTATTTTAGAAGGTACAAAATGACCATGTGTAACTGCAGGCTTTTTCATAGTAACATATTTAAGTACTTGTTACATTGTGTAGTACAAAGTACTTTCTTATATAATTACATTGTACCATGTATTGTAACACGTATGTAACCGACTCGGCCTGTTACACATATGTAACAGTAGCTGCCTAATACATGAGTGTAATTACAATAATGAATGCAGTAAGTAAGTACAGGCTGTTCCATAACTTAGTTACATGTTAATTACATTTTGTTACATGTTATTGCAATGTCTACTACTAAGTAATTAATTAAGTAATTACTCTGTATCATGGACACCGTAAAATAAAGTGTTACCACCCTGGAGTAAGTACATGTAGTTGCTTACTCAGTACTTAAATATATAATTACACTGTAAACATGACACCTTAAAATAAAATGTAACCGAATTATTTCTGAAGAATTGTATGACAATGAAGACCGGAGTAATGGCTGCTAAAAAAAAATTATCGGCTTGCCATCACAGATTTTTAGAATTTTAAAAATATTCAAATGTGAAGGGCTGTATTCTTCTTGGCCAACTCCTCATGTGCTCTTCTCTTAAAGTTGTGACTAATGTTTTCTCTGCTTTAAATAAAGTATTCTCATTAATGGGAATAATGGCACAGTGAAACATAACAAAAAAGTATGTGGTGCAGAAAGATGTGTCAAATGAGAATGTTCAAATTCGTGAGCTTGTTTCCCGCCGTCACTTCTATTTCTAGCAACAAGCTGGAGTGGGTCGGCTGAGGAATAGACTTCTGAATCAGAGCAGTTTTCTGAAGTTTTCAACATCGTAGGCTATGCATCCAACTTTTATGAACTTTTAGGTTTATATAATTCCATTGTGTGCATTTGTTTAAGCAGCGTGAGTTTAAGTGTGTGGTTGATGCTTTAACTGGGAGCAACATCTCATCATCATCATCATCATCATCATCTTTAGAAATTAGAAATTCACTTATTTTGTAGATGTCCAACTTTGTCCCTCCTGGAATGCATTGGGAAATTAAAACTTATAAATGTCAAAGTAGCAATTAGCTCTAATTGCGCCTTCTGGATGAATTCATGATGTGAGTCACGGGGAGAGCCGATACAAACGGGGCTATTCGCAGTGCTTAAGGAAATAAAGGTTATTAAAATGCATTTCTAAATGAATTGTGATCATTGCTTTTCTGCACTGAAATTATAAATGGCAGCTCTGATGAGACGCATTGTGAGCACAACATCTGCTGTGGGACTTACTGTACTGTGCATTTCAATTAGTGTGGTCTACACAAGCCCCTTATATTCCCATCGCTCGACTACGCTACTTGCAAAGTGTCTTGTTTTTCAACTAAAACTTGTATCTAAATGCAATGTTCCCCTTTTCCTGGCAATTTGATTGACGGTTGGTGGTGTATAGTGAATTTGAAGTTGACAAGCCCAAGGCTCTATGTACCCATTCAGTCGACAGAGCTACTTCCATTCCTTTTTTCGTGTCTCAGCACACTGCAATGGAGACAACCAAGCACGACAGAAGAAAAATAACTTTTTTCCATAACACAGTTTCCCCTGCGTCTCTCCTCTCTCCTCTCTCTCTCTCCTCTCTCTCTCTCTCTCTCTCTCTCTCTCTCTCTCCTCTCTCTCTCTCTCTCTCTCTCTCTCTCTCTCTCTCTCTCTCTCCTTCTCTCTCTCTCTCTCTCTCTCTCTCTCTCTCTCTCTCTCTCTCTCTCTCTCTCTCTCTCTCTCTCTCTCTCTCTCTCTCTCTCTCTCTCACAGGAGGGAGCCAGTCAACAAGTAGCCAGGGGTAATACCAACAATTTTATTTGCTCTTCTTGTTCACTCGTAATACATATGCAATTGGAAGAGGGAAGTTTTAAAAAGGAACTTAATAAATAAAGCTATTAACTCATTGCCTGCATTTTCCACCTAAATCAAATATTTATTTTGTGCCCTTGGTCAAGAACGTGCGTTGCTTTAACAGATTCTGTCATGATTTCTTATGCTTTTCCTTAAGTTCTCTTTGAGGTTGGAGGAGGAGACAGCTCGGGTGTCAGGGTTGAGCTGGAGATGCATAGTTCTAATTATACTAAAGCTTAAAGAAAGTGGATTATTAAAAGTAATGAAAGTTATCTTTTTTACAGTGACATCATATTTACTTTATCATAGTTGCAATGCAGTTGTAGTGAATTTAGGCATCACAACATAATAATGTAAATGATCTGGATATTTATTCTGATTTTTGCCAAAAAATTGTAGTAAGTTTAGTGTTTAGATTAACTTTAAGTGAGCATTTGATGAAGACAAAGGTAATCTAAATGTAAAAACAAGAGAAATGACATGCATGTTATTTGGCTAATAATGGTTCTTATAAATTAAAAAAATCAGCTAATAACCAATATTATGCATCCCTGAAATTCCAAACATTTCAAGGTTTGCCAGGTGTCATATATTGTCCTTAAGTGTTTTATGAGCAACTGTTCAAATTCTAGTAAGTATTTAATTTTTTTTTAAATTGATTCTTTTATTCAGGAAGGACACATTCAATTGACCAAAAGTGACATTAAAGACATTTAAAATGTTATAAAAGCTTTCTTTTTCAAATAAATGCTGTTCTTTTGAACCTTCTATTTATCAAATAATCCTGAACAAATGTATCACAGTTTACACAAAATATATTAAGCAGCACTACTGTTTTCAACATTGATAATAATAAGAAGAAATGTTTATAATATTATGATTTCTGAAGGATCATGTGACGCTGAAGACTAAAGGGTGCTAAAAATTCAGCTTTGCCATCACAGGAATAAATGATATTTTAAAACATATTCAGTTAGACAGCAGGTATTTTAACAATATTTCACAATATTACTGTTTTCCTGAATTTTTTGATCAAATAAATGCTATGATACTGTTATCATAAATCTCATCAACTCCAAGCACTTGAACAGAACTGTAATTCTGTATTTAAATGATGACTAAAATGTTTAGATTGTGATTTTGCATTCATCGCTAAATAATTTTGTATATACGGCAGAATGCACTGTGAACATGTATGGTAGAATGCATTGTGGACATTGTGAATTATATACTTTGTTTCCTTTCCAAAATGACACTTCAAACAAGTCCAAATAGAGCTGATCTCAGCCCCCTTCAGCCCTCCTTGTAATTCGAAAACTAGGTGAAGGCATTATTGCTCTGCTTGCATCCACTTGAGAAATACCCCTCCTTTTGGAATGACAACAGCAGCATGCAAATGCCTGAGTCGATACTCTTTTATATGTAAATATACTGTTTGAAATAATAAGCTCAAGTAAAATGAAATGAAATCAAGGTTGAACAAATGGAGTGGAAGATTTACCACAATACAACATTCAGTTCATTATGTGTTTATCTGAATAGTTCAACAAATTATAATCTTAGAGTCAGGATGAAAAACTATAAAACAAATACAATATATTTTTATTTTTGCATATGCAGCATAAGACACCCCCGACACAGAGAAGGAAAGACCCAAGACTTTGAAGTGCTAATAGGTTAGATCATTACCCAGCCGATGCTGACAGATGACTGGATTTGCGGATGCATTTGCAACAACATGTTCTCTGTGTTTCAGAGACATTAACAAGCCCATTCTGACGGTCTTCCAGCCTTTTTTACTTGTTAGTGCACATGTTATTATCACACATATAACAGATTTGAGATGCCTTATTAGCTAGTATCATACGGTTTCCCCCATCAATCGCCCTTTTTCCCAGTCCTTCATTCAGCCATCTGTTTGAGACAACGGCATAAAAGAGTCGCCTTGCAATAGTTATGACTAACGTACATAAGAAGTTGCAACAAAAACAGTATGATAAGGGGGAGCTGAGTGAAGACAAGCTCACAATCAGTTCTGTAATCCAAATACACAGCTTCTATTTGGTTCGAGAAACATGGTGTGCTGTCGCTGTGTCTCAAGTGCCCCCTGCTGGCAACAAAGAACATTTGGTCTGCAACATGATTAGTGACACAACAAACATGCTAAACAAATAAAATGAGAGAGAACGTGGAAAATGGTCTCATCCGAGGTCAGTAGTCTCCGCTCTGCTGAGCCATCAGGATCACACCGTCCCCTGGATTCATTATGGGACATCCCTTAGTTCACCTGTCTTCACATCCAGTCCTCCATGTGGAACTGAGGCCGGACAAAGATTTATGTGTGGAAACTATGCACACCCTCCCTACTGAGCTTTCTTTCTTCTGCATTCTCTTGCTCAAAGAGATGATTAATTCTTGGAGGTGCTCAAAGGCTCTACTGGTGCAGAACCCCCCGTCAGTGTAGGGCATCTCATTTGCTCACTGAACTAAGTTGGTGTTATGATGGCGTCAAAAAATAATATACTCTCCAAGCCGAGGTTCATAAAACGGGAGGAGCCAGCTGTCTAGATCTCTCCTTAAACCCAAATATGATGGAACCCCCCTCCAAGCTTAACCCTCATCTCACCAGCAGCAATCTATCACATATTCTGCTGGACCCATAATAAAGTAGTGCTAGATGACGTTATGGCGCATGGGGAATGTCTTCATCTATACATGCCTTGCAGTATATTTCTGGCAAATGGCGAGCAAATCAATGCGGAATCTCATATGGAAGAGTACGGCAGGTAAGTCTCCTCACTCACTGGCCACGGATGAATGGGGTTGTAGACCAGAGCATTAAATCATGACAGTAGTAGCATGGCTAAGTGCTGAGTGTGAACACAGGTCAGCAGGCCAAGAGAGAAGTGTTTTTATACAGCAGGAAAGGCCTTTATTGAATGATTCATCAAGTGATTGGCATAGAAGCAGGGCTAATATAGACTCTTAACACGCTGCATGGATGGTCAGCCTTCCACAGCAGCTTTAAACCAAACCTGCTGCTTTTGCAATTATGAAAATGGCAGAGTGCAAGCATAAACAACACGTTATTTACCTCATAGTGGATTTGATGCAGTGTTTTCTGCACCGCTTTCCAGCAGAGCCGCTCCCCCAGCTGCTGAATATTCAGCGCCATAGCAAAAATAAACCATATTTTACCTGAGCTGTGAATGTGAGTTACCAAGCAGTCTGTTTCGAATGCAATAAAAAGGACGTGCCCTGTAAAATAATAACAAGAAACAGCTTTCTATTAACTTTCTATTAATGAGTTGTTGTAAAAGGCTGCATGTGACAACAACCATGAAGCGCATCCTCACGAACATATGAATCGTCTAGGCCAGTTCTTTTAAGTGAATCGAGAACATTCAGTGCGACCCATAGACATATACACATTTTCCATGGGCCGTTATATGCAAGCCATCAGCCATATTGGAACGGTCAAAACACCGGCCTTTGAATACTCGAGAGCAAGATGACTGTGCATCTTCAGCAGATGATTTTGCTTCACTAACACAATACAACAAGACTGAGACATCAGCGAATACGACATTAAAAAGTATAAAACCTGTAAAATTTAAATAATACATATAAAAACACAAACCGACACATTCTCACATGTAAAAAAGGTTATCCCAATTCTTCGGGAATGTACACCTCAGAGGTATCACAACCAGAAACTATGCAATGTTGTGGCATCAATGATTCTTACTGCGAATGATGACACGCTGACCATTCCAAGATGGCGGGCACACAGACGTGTCTGGAGTGGTCGAATGTATATCTACGTATACATATCTATGGTGCGACCAGTGTTGTGAGATTCCCGAACAAATCTGCTTTCATGATCCAGTTCTTTTTAGTGAACCAAAAACACACAGCCTGACCATTCTGATATCCGAACTAATGAATCATATGAATTGGTTCTTGTTAGTGAATTAAAAACATAAAACGGGACCAGTGTAATGACTAATACGACCCTGTTCCCTTTCAGACGCTCACGTTTGACGCAGTCGACATGTCGACTGATTGGGATCACGCCTGTGGGAGCCTGTCATCATCGAGTACTGCCAAAACGAGCCAATGCACATTGGCGTGTGTGAAACGCATCACACACTCCACCCCCGCGGCGCGGGTTAAATACGGAAGTGGATCCACGCAATAGTTGTCTTTCGCTTCGGAGCCGATCGGTCTTCATGTCGATGTCTCTGAAGAGTGTTGTTATATTTCAACGAGCGAGTGTGTTGGTGTTCTAATGGAAGACTCTCCCAGTGCTGGTGGTTCTACAGCGCGAGTGTAGCGGTGATCACAAGCTTCTGAGCTCTCAACACAGCGAACTGAAAGCGAAAAACAACTAGTGTGTGCATCCACTTCCATATTTATACCTGTGCCGCGGGGGCGGAGTGTGTGATACTTTTCACACACGCCAATGTGCATTGGCTCGTTTTAACAGTACTCGAAGATGACAGGCTCCCTTAGCGTGATCCCAATCAGTCGACAAGTCGACTACATCTCCGTTCACTCCTTCAGGGAACAAGGGTTACATACGTAACCGAGACTTTCTTTTAGAATCAAAAAATGTGTAATTCCGATGACTTATGAACTAGCTCCTATTAGTGAATCAAAAACCTACAACTGAAACAGTGCAATCTGATTCCCGAGAAAATTACTTTTCTGAGCGGTTTCTTTTAACGAATCAAACATGCGCCGCAACCATTGCAGTGATTCACAAACAAATAACTCTTATGAGTAGGTTTCCTTTTTGTTAAATCAAAAGCTGTATGATCCCCAAATTAATGAGACGGTTCTTTTAATTTTGAGTTCGAAAAGATACATTTCCGGTTTGAATCAGTCGACGAATCCTTTACTAAATATAAATCGATCAGGGATACATTTCTCAAAAGCATCATAATCTTAAGTAGATCATAGAATCATTGGCACCAATGGTCTCTACGATCAACTTAGCTCACGATGGTTTTGAGTAACTGAATCAACATCTGTCTCACATAATGAACTTATGTTATTCAAAAGTTATTATTTGTCAGAAAATTAAGCAATTTTTTTCTTTTTGTAAAACATACCGTACATTCTACATTTAAACATATTTTTAAACATACATTTGCAACAGAGTTGTAATAAATGAAGGAATATGCTTGCGTGTCTGTATAGCCCAGTATATAGCTATACAACAGAATTCTATAGGAAAGTAGGATTCTGTAGGATTTGCTGTCAGTTGTTTTATTACAAATATATATTTTATAATGAAAGCTATGCTTATAAAACACACACCTGTTTCAGTGTCTTGAACACTTTTATAGACGTATGCTCTCTTAAACCTTTACTAGGACTAGAAAGGGAGAAGAAATCTCAGGAGATCCAAGGTTGCACTGAAGGGAGGAGGAGGATAGGTTAGTGTTTTACCACACAGGCCCAAATATCAAGTACAAATGTACAAATGAACACTGATCAGCCATTCCAGTTCATTGCATTTTACATTGGAAGAGCTTTGCTATACAGATAAAACATTTATGGTGCAATTTGTGTCTGTTTCGACAGACTAAACAAACAAAATAGAGACAGATTGAATGGCTACAATGACATGCTGTCCAAGTCTCAAGTTGTCCATTATTTTCAATGATGTCACCAGCTTGTTTGGATTATTTGTCTGTCAGTAAAGTCAAATGACCCATTTGCGACAGTTCCTTCCTGCTTTTAGAAGTCCACAGGCCGTATCATCATAGTGGTCATGGTCGCCATCCAGCTCGGCCCTTTCCAGTAGTACCACTTTATACTGTTATAGCGTATCACATTGGAGTTTCCAGAATAGTATATCCCATTGAGATTGGAAGGCCCGCAAGCTTCAAACCACCACCCTGCAGTGACAGAGAGCAAACGATTTCAGCTATTTCTTTATTGGGTCAGTTTTCCTTAATTAATATTAAAGAGGCCATATCAATCGGATTTTACTTGAGAGAAAAAAGCAGTGCCATGTTTTGAAGTGGGGATTGCTGTCAAAGCGTTGTGACATCACAACGTAGTTTAGGTAATGTTAGTGGAATGTTACCTTTACCTGTTGGAGGTAAGGAGGGATCTTAGATCCAGCACATCTGATCAGTGGCTCTGTTTAACTTTAGTAAAGAGCATCTAAAGTTTGTTTTAACAAGGTCCCTGATTAAATCAGCCCAGCCTTCAGAGTTTGCATGGCACATTTCAGTCCAGATTGTTTTGTGGTTCTGTCACAGTTTAATGCAGGCTTTGGAAAAAGTTTGCTGTCAAAAGATGTCACAGCCAACTGTATTGAACCTGACAGACTAACACTATTGGACCTTTAGGGGAAAAAAAAAAGGTAAAAAAAAAAATATATGATTTAAATTCCTTTGAAATGTTGACAGAAAAACTCTGAAAACAGATTTTGGCCATATTTTGTTTGGATCAATGCCATTATTTAATCCAAGTGAACTTGAACTGCTGTTTTTTTTTTTTTAACAGGCTACAATACCTCTACTTTCTCAGTTGCCAAGAAAATACTTGATACGGTAAAATTATTGTAGTTCTTGTCTTGGGTGTTGCTGGAAAATTGATTTCCGTTACATGCATACGCAATGCATATGCATATGTTTTCCATCAAATTACACAAAGTTAGAAATAATATATAAATGGCAGACAAGCTGCAGTACCTCCAGTGGCCATCTGAGCGCATTTGCAGCTGCACTGGTCATTGTCGTGATCCTTAGTGCTGAACTGGGTTCCTGAGTGGGTAAGACTACTGGTGCGTCCAGCTGTACCACTGAAACCCCTTGCATGAAGACTGGTGAGAAACAGACAAATAATACATATGGATGAGCTACAGAATATGCATTTTTCAAACGTATATAAATTAATAAATTCATTCAACAAGGATGCATTAAATTGACCAAAAAGTAAAGACAAATATAATGGTACAAAAGATTTATATTTCAAATAAATGTTGCTCTTTAGAGTTGTGAAAAATATGTTTCATGGTTTCCACAAACTTAAACAGTACAATAAGTATGATAATAATAAGAAATGTTTCTTTAAGCACCAAATCAGCACTTTAGAATTTTTTCAAGTTGGCTCAAGTTGCCTTGACAAGATTTTTTTCAACAATTTCAGACACAAAGTTCAACCTGTTACTAATTAGATGAAAAAAAGTTAAGTTGACTAACTGGAGCGAATTAGTTGAGTTAACTTGAGTGTGATATGTTGCCTTATATTTTTGCCCTATTTTTAAGTTAGCTCAACTTTTTTTTACAGTATGAAGGATCATGTGACGCTGACTAAGCTGCTTTACCATCACAGGAATACATTACATTTTTAAATATATTTGAATAGAAAACAGTTATTTTAAATTGTAATAATTTTTTCACAATATTACTGTTTTACTGCATTTTTGATCAAATAAAAGGAGCCTTGTTGAGCAGAAAACAAAATGAATTCAATAAAAAAAGAAATCTTACCGACCCTAAACTTTGGAACGGTGGTTTATTTTCATGCAAATGTATATTATATATTTACATGTAGATATATATTTATACTGTGGAAAATCATTGTTTGACAAGTGTTCAAATTAAACTGTAATAGTTTCAAATTCACATTTTACAGACCTATTATTTCACAAAACTTTATGGAATCCCTAGCGCACCTCATGGTCACATAAATTTGAACCCCCCATGCAGTATATATGCTGAATAATAATATATAAACATCAATACTTACAGAATATAAACATTTCTATCAACCAGAGCAGTCTATGGTGGTCTACAGCTAAAGGTATGCCTGGAAAGTGTGTTGCTACAACTTTCTTTTTTTGCCACTTCTTGTATGTCGAGCTCCAGCATTAGCCTTCTTAATCAGCTCAGACACATATCCTGTTCTAGATAAATTAACTTAAATACTATCCACAAAGTAATACTTTAAGGTACATTGTTTTTTTATTTTATTTTTACATAATCAGATGAAAGTGTCAACATCTATTACGTCCACTGTTAACCCAGTAATTGGACCAGCTGCGAGCCTGTATAACATATTTCTAAGTGATTTATCTTTTTCTCTTTCTCATTTCAGAAGGCTCTAAGACTCATTAATGTGCACTCCAAAGATATTCAGCCTCCATTATCCACAATCCATTGTTGATGCTGTCTCACCAGGAAGGATTGCGAGCACACACGATGCCAGAGAGAGGACCACACAGCTAGGTACTGCAGGAGATTGTTTTGGCAGGAAAACATCCTTACACCATAGGTTGCTTGGCTGGTAAATCCCAAATGGGCTCAACACCCTCGAGACAATGCCAGCATTCTCAGCATGCTAATAAAACGCACACTTACCATATGAGGTAAACTAGATAAACATGGTGGGATTTGGCAAATGTTTTTTAAGTATTTTCCCTACCTGTTTACACACTCACAAACACACATTGGAGTTTCTATCTGATATCAATGCTGCAACACACCCATTCTAGAGTAGTATTTCCAAATCATTTATTTTGAGTTAAATGTAATATTTCTGGTTCTGGTTCATTCACTGTATAAGTATGCCCACAAGCAATACTGCATGTTTAATTGCATCCTTTAAGAGAGGTGTGAGATTTGTTTAACTCGGCAGTTTTCTGGAAAAGCCTTGCTTGAAATTGTTTGCCTGGGATCAGACCAGATGCAATAGGGATGCTGTGAGAAATGGTAGTTTACCCTTAATGTAGCTCATCATTTTCACTTAAGGACATACTGTAATCACACAAGTGTTTCTTATATCAGAAAATTACAAAGACAAGCCAAAAAAAAAAAAGAAATTAAACATGTCAATAAGGGTTTTAAATGCGATAAATATGTAACTCACAATGTAAATCTAAATGCAAATCCAAGTCTTAAACTAATTTTAAACACCACAACATGACAGTGTTTATAAACACTGTGTTTAAATAACTCTGGACAATTAGATATTGAACAGATTCTAATTAAATGACACACAATATCTAAGGAATAATTCACAATGGGCCATTTAATTATTGTGTCTGTACTGTATGTGTGTGCACGTTTTTATGGGTGAGAGAGCAGGGAGGAAATAACACAGTCTCATCCCAAGAAGTCATATATTGACGTCTTGGGACGTCTTTTGACCATACGTCAATATCCGCCTTTTTAGGGTACCCTTAAACGTCGGTAAATGACGATCCTGGGACGTCATACAACTGACGCTTTACCTTTAACGTCAGTAGGTGACGGGGTAGGTTTAGGGGTAGGTTTAGGTCTGGGGTAGAGTTAGGATCCGATAACGTCATCTAACCGACGTTTAAGGGTACCCTAAAAAGGCGGATATTGACGTATGGTCAAAAGACGTCCCAAGACGTCAGTATATGACTTCTTGGGATGAGACTGCGCTGGAGGAAAAGCATGCTTCCACAGATAATAAAATGTCATTTAGTGATGAAAACATGGAAATAAACTGGAGATTTTATCTTGTTTTTTTCCAAATTCAGTTGAAATCATTTACAGTAAAGACACAATATGTTTGGCCATGGCTCTCTCTGCTCATGTCTACAATGTTAATACGTAGGAACCGTCTTCAAATGTTAAACAGGAGTTTTCATTTTGTTAGTGGGTATTATAATGAGACTGGTGCTGGAATTCATCATTTTTAATGTTTTGTTGAGTGATTGTTGCAGTTGAGGAAAGAGATGGCAGGATTTCTCTTTACCACACACAGCTCTTGCACTTTTCTACAGCTTGTTATCTGTTCCAGTTAAATCACAAAACAAACTGCAACCAAATGTGTTCCTGCTGCTGATAAATGTCTACTGATGTACAGCTGCAATTGTGGTTTATTAAATTATATATTAGGGAACCCCTCGTGCTTAAAGCAAAAACATTGCCACTAGACCAAACATATCTTACCACATCTGACCCCAAGTTTATCTGAATTAGGCCCTGTCCACACTAATACGTTTTCATTTGAAAACGTATATTTTTTTTCTCCGTTTTGGCCTTCCGTCCACACTGAAATGGCGTTTTAAGTCAACAAAAACGTAGCTTTTGGAAAACGCTCTCCAAAGTGGATAAATTTGAAAACGCCGTTTTCGCGTTGTAGTGTGGACTATGAAGCCGGAGGTTTTTGAAAACGATGACGCAAGTTTAGTCATGTGATCCATGTTGTACCAATAGATATTCATATTTACCGGTATTGTGCCTGTTAATTATGTGCGATTCACTTTTACAATGTTGCTAAAATATGTTACTTTCCACACTCTTCATATCACAGTAGCCTACTGCAAAGATGACAGAAAATGTACTCACATTTGCTGTCCTGCGTCCATACAGGAGAGCAGTCGCGTTTTAGACCAAACATATGGTGACTGAGTGCGACCTGGACGCATCAGTGAATGGTGAGATATTTTGCTAAATAAAATTATCATGTTAGAAAGAATTGCGCGATACCTTTATTGTTTATTTTTCCATCTGTATCATCTCAGTGAGCTTTTGTGAGGTTTCACGCATGCGCAGTAAGGTGAATGTATAAGTTTCTCATCCACACTGAAACGTCTGAAAACGCCTGAAAACGCTAGTGTGGACGGAGAGTGTTTTTAAACGAAAACTCCGTTTTCAAATTTATCCGGATTAATGTAGACGTTACATTAGCCTTAAACAGAAATTATCAGAAAAAAAATTATTGGCCCATCAAATCATTTTGTAATGAGAAGTCAAAACAGCAACTCAATATGTTATTAAAACTAGATTTTTGTATACCTTTCCAATCGTAATGCTATTGTTGACACTGCAGTATTGACTTGGAAATGGGAAAATCCTCTACTACAGATCTGTAGTAATTCATAACTGAAAGTATTTATCAAACAAAGTAAAATAAAACACGTTTAATTATTATATGTACATAACCTCATAAACATTCATAAGCTAAACATTATCTAGTCTCAACCTCAGAGATCATCATCTGATTGGTTGAATTCTCCAGTATTTCAGGGAGACGCATGTGCTGCATTCTTTAAAGGGTACCTATTATGGCATTTAAAATGTTCCTAATGTTGTTCTGGGAGTCCCCAACAACAGTTTTACATGCATGAAATGACAAAAAACACTTTTGTTGTCTTATAATATGCATTTATTTTTACTTGATTTGCTCAGCGATTCCCAAATGATTCGTTTAACGACTCATTTTTCAAACCCCGCCTTTGCGTGACGCTAATCTGTGGTGATTGGTCAGACGACCCAGTCAGTTATTTTTCGCGTTAACCCAAAGCTTAAACATATTAATAAAGCACTGCAGTACTACAATACGCTCTATTCTTTATGACAACTCCAATAACAACGACAAACATTTTACATATTTCAAAAAACACACACACACAGCTTGGAGACCTAAGCGCTGAGCGTAACTGACACACACACACACACACACACACACACACACACACACACACACACACACACACACAGCTTGGAGACCTAAGCTGCGTTGAGCGTAACTGACACACACACACACACTTATTGAGCATGCTACAAAACCCATAAAAGCAACAATTATTAACAGTACTTACAGGTTGTGATTCGGAGGAGGAAGCTGATCCAAATAAACTTGGTACTGAACGTTCCTTCAGTATCAACCGACTCGCGAATCCACACTTGAAAGCATTTATGTTTGTAAAGGAATCCTCATTAAAATAACGCGAACACAGCTCAAGGTGGCTATACTTGTGTGGTAGAGTTGTAAATATAAACTCTAGCCAGATTCTTCACATGCTCCTCCCTGGGCAGTGAAAAAAAAGTTCGCTTTTGATTCGCACTTCAGAACAGCTCATCGGCATGTTGTTTTCACTGTTTTCTGGCGCGCGCAATGAGTGGGCGTGTCGAATTCAAATAACTTGGACAATTGACGTACGAAAGTTAGAGAAAATGCATCGTTCGTCTATCGATTCATATCAGCGACTCAGAGTCGACTCTTACTTTTGAGAGACAATAACTTTGTATACGGTGAACTTTCATATTTAAAACTTTGCAGGATGTTTTTGTTCACTTAGATCTATGTTACACACTACATGAAAGGTAATTTTCAAAATTCCATCATAGGTACCCTTTAATGCGTGGAAACAAAGCTGTCATGATGCCAAACCACCTTATGGAAGAAGAAAGCCATTATGTTTAAAACTGTGACAAACAGCACTTATCAGGATCAACTAAATGCTGGATTTTCAAGTATGTGTAGTTCACAGGGCCATCGTTGCGCCATTGTTGCAGTAAACGTGCACGCCGCTCTGTTATTGTGGGGACAACGACTGTACATTTTCACACCCCTAAACATGACGCTGAACAACACAATGTCCTGTTTAACGTCAGAGATTCATCCTTGGCCAATGAAAGCTCCTGTTGAGTCCAGACCTTCTGCCATCAGTCTGAAGGACTGGCTACGCTAGACTAAGCATTTTCCATTGGAAACCTGCACTGTGCCCCCAGCTCACCCCACCCAACTTTCACCAACACTTTTGAAAATTAAGTGACACCCAATTGCATGCATCACAACAGTTCATTAACATCTAGAGTCAAGAGAACATGAAACATTTTGGTACCTGTACTTCTTATCCTCTCCGTCAGTGTAGAAATGGTCATATTGAGAATAAGCCTGGTGTCCCTCTGCGTCTTTGAGGTGGACCTGGAGAATGTTGTCTTTTGATGTGGTAAGCAGGTGGATGGCATCATTTCCTAACCAGTGTTCTCCTGACGGATCTCCAAATCCCTTTCGCATAAGAAGAAAAGAAAAAAAGATTCATTTTGTTGACATACACTCTTCTTTTCACAATCTCTGACAAACTAATGTAAGTACTCAAGTACAACGGAGAACTCCCAATTATTTACGTATGCTAAATTTTCAAAAAGTATTTTACAATAATTACATATAATTATTTACATTGATTTTCAAAGGTATCGACAATCATTTTATTTGTGTGGATATATTCAAACATTGATTATGAATTCATTTTACCATAGTGAACAAGCAGAAGATGACTGCGAAAAGTTCAGTGCGACATAACAGGTAAAATGTAACAATATGCAAATGTCGGAGATAGAGGAAAGTCTGCTTCATAAGAACAATCCTTGAGTTCCAAATCACATACTAGTACAGTAAACATTTCAAAAGAGCTCCTGTAACCATAGGAAAATGTTGCATTTCCATTTGCTTGGACCAGCAAATGAGACGGCACTTTTGATCACTGTGAGATGTGGTAGTGCAGTTGGGCATTCAAATGCTTCAATGCACACGTTATCAACAATCTACAGGGGCTCCCGACTCCCACGCTCCATCTGGGGCCAAATGTTTATCATTCACTTTTAAAAACATTTTTCTTAGAAAACAAGGAAAAGAGAAAACAAAACATGCGCTGTTCTAAAGCACTCCCAGAGCAGCCATAGCAATTTATCTGTTGAAGTAGCCCAGGTGAGATGAATTACCACTGTTTTCGCATTTAAAACTCAATAACAGTAGTTTCCAAACGACTCAGCTCTTCGGGGAGATATTAAGTAGACCCTGATTTTAAAGCAAGCATTACTGACAATGTCCAAGCGAAAAGGACTCTCTTTACATTCTTGTTTTAAATGATGGACGCAAAGTGTGAATGATGATGCCCTATTTAAATTCAAAATGTCTCTTCTTATCTTTTTTTTTCATCTCAAGGCTTCAAATGACCCTGTGACCGAATTAATATATACTCAATTCTCCCACATAGGGAGGGAATGCAGGTGTAACAACAGAAGGAGACATGGGAATGCAGAGACGGCCAATCAGAATTCTCTTCCTCAAGGAAAGGTCAACAGGGTCACCAATGCATCAGTATTCTATGGCTATAAGCATCTGATGCCACATATGAGTTAGACTTTCCCCTTCAGTGCAGGTTAAATATGTGTTTTAAATGTAAAGTGTCTCGGATTAATGGTAGCAGAAGCTTGCATTCATCAAGAAATCTTAATAAGTGATAGACAGGCTCACATTTAAATTATACTGTATGTCTTCATTAAAGGAGTGATCATGCTTCATTGTCTTAAACAAAATTAAGAACAATTAGTTTTAAGCAATCTTTAATGACGGCACAAAATAAAATTCCTACAACTAGGTACTTTACAAAGTTCACCTTGTCAGATATGAATAAAAGCATGACAACAAGTGTTTTTTTATTATTATTATTTGAATATGTTTTTAGATATTAGATGCATGAAGACATGCTTCCTTCATTGCCTGTGCTGAAATAAATTATCTGAGACAGAGAATTGTGCTTTAAAGTGAATTTGAAACCAAACTGTGAAAGATAACCACACTATGTATACAATTAAATGGATCAAATGTGGAAAGGCCCTAATCGATATTGGATCCTACCAGTTTGTAGTCATTCCAGCCACGGTTGAAATCTACTGATCCATCATAACGGTGCTGAAAGACAGTCCAGCCTCCCCCTCTAGTTTTCATGTCACAGAATACCTGGTCAGAAACAAACATACAGAAATACATACATGCCATAAATATACAAATATACTTTTTGATCATTTCAAATTTTAAATTCTAACAAGAGAGAAAGAGAGAGAGAGAACACTTGTATTAGTTACTTAAAGAACTAAAAGAAAAGTTATAGTAACACTTTATTGTCTTATTTGGACATTCTAAGTATCTTTGCAACTACATGTAAACTGCCAGTCATTAAAGTATTAGCAGACTGGCTTAATTAGTTTAATATCTTTATTTTTATGGTCCCCCAACAGATATTCTACTGATTATAAGTGGAAAAAATTGTGCATTCACAGCTTAATGACTTTTTAATGAGGAATAAAATCGCAGATAGATTCCAGTCAGGTTTTAGAGCTGGTCATAGTACAGAGTCTGCTCTTTTGAGGGTTTCTAATGATATCCTACGAGGTGTTGATTCTGGAAACCGTGTTGTTTTGCTTTTGTTAGATCTTACAGCGGCATTTGATACAGTTGATCATAACATTCTCATTGATCGTCTTAGGAATCAGGTTGGTATTCAGGGCTTAGCCCTGAAATGGTTCTCTTCCTATTTGAAGGATAGGACCTTTTCAGTCAGTTTAGGGGATTATTTTTCTTCTGTTGCCCCTCTTGTGTGTGGGGTTCCACAGGGCTCTATACTGGGACCAATTTTATTTTCCCTTTATATGCTCCCTCTAGGCTCGATTTTTGAGAAATTTGGGATTCAGTATCATCTGTATGCGGATGATTCTCAAATTTACTTACCACTGAAACATGGGCATAAATGTGCCATTCAGTCTCTCCATGCATGTTTGGCCGAAGTTAAGTGTTGGCTTGCGAACAACTTTCTCCAATTAAATGAGGATAAGACCGAGATGATTTTATTTGGAAATAAGGGCTGTGTGGATGATGACTGCCTGGGGTTGCTTCCTGGGAAAAAATTGTCTAGCGTGAGGAACCTTGGTGTAATTTTTGACTCTGAGCTTAAATTTGACCGGCAAATCAATGCTGTCGTTAAGAATAGTTTTTTCCATCTTAGATCAATTTCTAAATTGAAATCTATCCTTTCTTTTGAGGATATGGAGAAAGTTGTTCATGCCTTTGTGTCATCACGTTTGGATTATTGTAATGTATTGTATCTGGGTGTGAGTCAGGCTTCTCTCTCCCGTTTACAGCTCGTTCAGAACTCAGCTGCCAGACTTTTAACGGGCACTAAGAAGAGAGAGCACATTACTCCGGTTTTAATTAAATTACATTGGTTACCCATACGATACAGAATTCGATACAAAACTTTGTTGTATGTTTTCAAGTCTCTGCATGGCCTAGCACCTGATTATGTTACTGATTTAATCAGTCGCTGTCAATCCAGTAGATCTCTGCGCTCTAATGATCAATTGCTTCTCATGGTTCCGCGATCCCGTTTAAAATGCAAAGGTGATCGGGCATTCTCTGTTGCAGCTCCCAGGCTCTGGAATGACCTTCCTCTGTCTGTAAAAACTTGTCCTTCATTGGGTGCTTTTCAGAGTGCGCTTAAGACTTACTTGTTCTCGTTAGCATTTGACAATGCCTTGTAAGTTTTTGTCATATGTTTGCATTGTTTTTATGTCTTTGTTTTTACTTTTTTCTTTTATACCTTCTGTACAGCACTTTGGTTCCACTTGTGGTTTTGAAAGTGCTCTATAAATAAAGTTGAGTTGAGTTGAGTTGAGTATAAGTAACTTTGAGTACATTGTGTCAACTTATTCTATTAACCCTTCCCATAACCCTAAACCTAGCAGTCTACTAATACTCTAATGAGAGCTAGTTGACAAGTATAGTTGCAAATTAATGAGAGTTGACAAGTAGTTGCATGTAGTTACTTATAGTTAGTAGAATGTCTAAAGTGGACCATCGAAATAAAGTGTAACCACAGTTCCTTTTCTTTTGAGCTAATATTTTTGACAAAGCTATGTTTTTTAATGGGTTATTTAATAAATAAATAAAAGCAGAGAGGCCCTTTGCAGGTGCTGTTTTATTAAACAACAACAAAAAAAGCTATGGTAATTTTCCATTATTTCATTATTACAGTAATATTTTAGTCAGAATTTGCTGAATTCTTAATACAAAATCACACAAGATGCAGTTTAGAGATTTGACTGGTCAAACTACTGTAATTTCCCAGGATATGCCACAAAGCACATATGAACTCATGACGTTTTGAATAGGGATGTTTCAGAGTCCATTATGAGGCCTTTCTTACGGTTAAAAAAAAACTGTGACCCACAATACTTTTTAAATATGCATGCTGGAGCACATTTGGACTTCTGCTGTAGGACATTATGTTCCTGTCCAGCGAGATGGCGGGTCCTCAGGCTCTAGACCTTAGTCATAGCAGCACCATGACAGGTATGAAAGAGAGGCTGTGAGGGATAGACTTGCCGTGTTTCCAATGGCATCCGCTGTAAAAAGCGGAATAAAGCTCTAACAACTTATATTGTCTGGAGTTTTTTGTCAACTGAAATTTCTTGGAAAGATATTTTTCCAGTGAGTAGAACATTCCAAGAACACAATAAATAACAGTACAGCGCATTGAAGAGATGCATGTCTATCCCTCACAGCCTCGCTTTCATTCCCATTAAAAATCAAAGATGGCACTGCTGTGAATAAGGTCTATGAGTACTGTTACGTTTGTTTTTATCTTTTGGTAATTTGGTTAACCACTGTGCAATAAACTTGTTATACTAATGATGAATTGTCCCAATTTGAGTCATACATGTAAACTAAGTCTAAAGTGCAGTTTAAACACTAAACTGTTTAGTGCTCTTCCACTAAAACTTTTACTATCTATTGATTTAGTATTGAACTAAATACACTTAACAATTTACTGTTTTGTGAAGAAAATAGCAATTTAGTTTGAGCTATGAGCAGCAAAAATAAAATAATAAAAGGGCAGCTCGTTGCATTCCATCATCCGAATCTATAAAAACTAATTAAAGTCTATCCCATAAAGGATTTTCTTCACAAATATTAAATATTTCTAGCCTGTGGGTGTCAAGTGAAAATATTCCAAGTAAATATCCTCAATATGATTTTTCTCCAATTTTCCCAGCTGTTTCTGGGAAGAAATAGGCTTAAGGAGAAGGCGAAAAGCAATAAGTTCTTCTTGGCAAAAACAAAAAGTGGGATAACAACGTACATTTCCATCCCTTGGCGGGACCAACTCATTTAGCAATACATGATGCTGGTCTTAAGACCTTCCATTATGAAACTTTGAACTGCTAATCAAGGTTTAAAGACAAATCACTTGCATTAATGACATCTGTAGAGAGGGTGCTTTGGGGGAGTAGGAATTGATTTCATTCTTATTCAGCACAACATATATTTCTATTTGCATAACAGATGTGAGATGTTCTTTGTTTTCTGCTTCTGAGCTAACCACATCAAGATGACAGTCAAATTTTCCAGTGATATTTTATCTCTTGAGACTGCGTATTTATAAATCACAGACTTATACAATTGTAATTTATATCAAAATACTTTCAAATTGAAAATATATTTTAAGTTTCTGATGCCAAAAAATATATATATTATACATTTATACAATGTATATAACATGTATATCAAGGGGCAAGATTTCTATTCTTAAAATATATTAAAATATATTATATATTATATATATATATTTATTAAAAAGCATTAACCTTTTTGGCTAATTTTGGCAAGAAAAAAGAGTATTTTGTATAAACTGTAAATAAAAGCTTGGCTCTGGCAGCAAAACCCTATTTAAAACTTTCTTGGTAACAAAGGAACCATTTGTTATCAATAAACTTGTATTAGTACTGATCAATATCCTGTATAAATATATTAATTTATTTCATTAAGGAAACAAAGTGAAGTAGAAAAAACGAGCAATTTAAAAGTCTCCAAATGAAAGGAGCCACCCAGTGTGCTGCTCTGAGTGGTGGCACAGTATGAAAGAGTGGTGGTACTACATATACCAGCCCGCTCTCGCTCACTGCATTAAACCCTGTGTTGGCAGGAAGCTCCCGAATCTTTGCCAAACACCTGGCGCCTATGCCCACAGGAAATGGAGGGGAAGACGAATGAGCGCACAGGAAAATAATGAATAACAAAAACAATTTTAGCCACATTTTTAAAATGTTCATCACCCCAAGAGCCTGCCAGAAATTTGATTTGACTCAAGGCAAAGCTCAATCCTTGTGTGGTTTGCTTGTGGTTCAGTAGGGCAAGATTTTGAAATAGATATGGGTTAGATGCACCGAGAAATGGCCTGAAGAAAATGTTTTACTCTGCCTTCTTGATTTGGTTTTTTGATCAACATGACATTTTCATCTTAGCTTTTTTCAAAGACGTGCTGAAATTGCGTTATACTAAAACATGTTGTCCTTCCAGATTATAATGTAGTCCTCAAAAACAACACAAAGAACAAAATGTCAGGAGAGCTCAGTTTCTTCAGCAATCAAGATACATGCCAAGATTCATGTTTTACAAAATGATTTTGTATTGCATGCAATATATAATCCTTTTTCTTTTTCTTTTCTTTTTTTGTATTTAAATTTCATCATAGTGATTCGAAAACTGGTTATTGTCCACGTGAAATTAGTTTAAATCTACTAACCTTAATTTTCTGGGTGGAGTTGGGAAGATGAATGCTGTATATCCCACTTTCTGTAACTCCCGATTTGAATATCTCAGCGCAGTCTCTGAACTTTAACATCTCCTTTTCAATTGGAGTTGAAATATCTGAAAATAAATGGGACATTTAAACGTTTGTGAAAAAGAAATAGAATAGGTTGATTGGTTTGAGCAATACTGATTTAGATCTCAATCTTCCTGGAAAAATGCCTGATGGACCACCATTGGGAATTTAAAGCTGCAGTCCGCAGTTTTTCCTCTTTATCGCCATCTCTGTTCGAAATCTGCAATTGCAGTTGTTCGCGGAATTATCAACTTTGCGTGGGTTGTGCCTCGACACGGCACAGTGCGGATGAATCCAATGTTTGAGGAGAGTGTGTGGCTGTCAGTCACCGCGCAGTTGTGGATACTGTCATTCAGAATCACAGATTATTCTTTTTGGAAGTGTGACCAACATAATAATTTTCACCGGAAAATGAAAGAGTAAGTAACATCCAGTTTTGTTCTGACCAACTAATGGGAAAAAATCATTGCAGTAAATCACGCTGATTAAATCTAACAATCGCTTGGTTAATGTTCAACATCAGCATTGCGTGATTACATTTAATGCCCTTCTGATATTCGCATGGGCCCGGTTGCAGTCTCTTTTTTTTTTCTGTAGCCACTCTGAAGTCTTTTGCATTTTACAACGGGTGACTCTCCAGTTGTCACTGGTGATTGTCGTTCGAATCTTTCTGGACCCGCCATCAAATTGATAAGTTTAATTATATCAAGTGCTGTGAGAAAAGGCTATAAATCTCCACCTCCAGCATCCTCACGCAATATAGCCACTAGCCGTCCACGTACAGATGTGACGTAATGACAGAAAGACATGCTTGAATTGTCCGTGGAAATCCACCAGCACCACTGGAATTAAAAACATTATAACAAGCTTACCGCTTTGAATCGAGCTAAGGCAAGCAGATAGTTTTGAAAACTGGCTGGGTATTTGCTCAAACATTTATTTTGGATAATTATTGCTGCAGCTTTAAGCAATTGCCCTGTTCAGAGAGACCCTTTTGTTCCCATTGAGCAGGTCATATGCAGCTTAGCCTGATAATGTGAAGCTGGCACTAACCGTTACAGTGAGAGACCATAGCCAGTAGCTGCTGCACTGTATCAGTGAGTGTGGCCTGCTGGCGTTGGAGCAGTGTGCTGTTACGAGTGGAGCTGGCCAGTTCTCCCTCCAGCAGGCTGACCAGGTGATTCTGTCTGTCCAGAAGCTCCAGCAGCTGCTGCTTTTCCTGCTGGATGACCTGAAGCTCTCTGCTGTGCTTGGCCTCCATAGCACCAAAGCGCTCTTCCAGGTAGCTGAGAAGAAACACATTGGCTGGTTCATATACAGTCTTGCATATTATGAGCTTTTTAGAAAACTATTTTTACACTGTTGCTGATAAAACACTGGGATTTTTTTACTGTTTGTATAACTCCACTTTGTGCGTTCCAGAGTGTCAACTGTGCATTAGTTGTGGGAATTGTGTCTGAAGGTTACAGCGATACAATTTTAGTCTTAAAGGTGCAGTAAGTGATTTCTGAGAATCATTGTTGAACACTGTTGACATTTGAAAACAACCCAAACAATTAAAACCCTCTCTTCATTGCTCCGCCCCCAATATATATATATATATATATATATATATATATATATATATATATATATATATATATATATATATATATATATATATATATAATATTATAATTATATATAATATTATAATTATATATAATAATAAATATATAAGTATATACAAGTGAGGGTCCGTTGTTAGTCGCCAGCAGCACACACTAAAAACCAACAGTCTTTATAAGTGAATCGCTGAGTCATTCACTCAATTGATTCATTCAACAATGATTCATTCAGGAAGAAAACGTTGAGTTATGCATATAACTACTGTTCCCAGAAGGAGGGAAACGAGGTACAACACATTACTATGGGATATCGCGCTCTAGCGCCATCTGCTGAAGACACCTTTATTCACGCCTGAAAAGCCAATGACGCATGACGACGTGGGCGGGGCTACCTGCCCACAGCATTTAAATGCAGTCGTATGCGTCATTCCCTTTGTTCAGTCCAGCTCTTCACCGGGATCCCGAGATCTGCGCGGGGCCCAGAGGTGTTGTACCTCGTTTCCCTCCTTCTGGGAACAGTAGTTATATGCATAACTCAACGTTCCCATTCAGTCGGTCAACTCGGTACAACACATTACTATGGGACCTATATTCACGCCCCGCCAAGTCGCTGAACTAAACGTAAGGGACCAGCACCTCCACATTACCCTTTTTCAAAAGAGCGACGGCCCCTGGTTAAAGAATCCCTGCGGTGAGCATGGCATGAGTTACCATCGTCGCAGTGAGATCTTGCCGGTACACCGGACAAAACGTGCGCAGTGATGCCTATAACTGGCATCCGCACAAAATCTTAACCCAAACCCATGACATTTCCATGCCCTAGAGTGCTCACACACCCCTCCAGGCAGAACCAACTCTTTATTTGCTATAGACAGCTTTCTACAATTCCATGTGAAAGACATCGCTTAGATAGCGGCTTCTTACTAGCCGAGTTGGAAAACATGACAAAAGGCTGGTCAGACAAGCATTTAGCCTGTATCTGCTCAATGTACATGCGTATAACTCGCACAGGGCACAAAGCAAGTCTCCTGTCTTCCTCTGAGTCAGAGATTTTACAGGACAGGCAGCTCGAACGAGAGCGCACTCCCGACATGACTTTAGGCATACACGCCGCGAAACACATCACCAAACGCAAATCGGGTGCAAAAGGAATGCACCAATAGCGCATGAAGATTACCAATGACAGGGCAGCATCCTTATATTCAAGGATTCTAAAGGCTCAAATCGAGGTTAACATATAGCCTCCAGATCTACCATTAGGTCATGATGATACTATTAAATTTTGTAACAAGCCTAAAACGCAGACCTTAAAGCCCAAAGTATACTTCGGCTATCCGCGTTACGCACACCGTCTGCATGACATAATTTACGTCCGGAGGGTCTACTGTGTGCATACAACACTGCGCAAGTGACTTGCTCGCTTGGGAACAAAGTTCACTAGCAAGTGTGCACGCCGGATTTGTCTTATGTACTGTCGTACAACCAAAGCGCTTCACAATCATGTCAGGGGTCCCTCTTCAACCAACGCCAGTATACAGCATCCACTTAGATGATGCGGCGGGAGCCCCAGTAACACAGCGCCAGTGTGCTTACCACACACCAGCTATAGGTAGGAGAGAGAGTACTTGAAAACCAAAGTACTTGAAAACCAAATACACTAGATAGTGCACATGCGCAGAAAATGTTCTCCTACCCACATGGCCAAATGAATATACTTTGAAAATCTCATGCTCTCAAAATGTAGTATACCCAGGTCCTTTAAAGAACCAAAGATGCGTGCTTTGGCGTGGAACCATTAATGTGCTTATGACATTAATGTGCTCATGACAAGCCGCAATGGCTGTCCAATAAAGTTCCAGCATGGAATGGTAGTGTTTCTCCTTCAGAGAAGAAATCAGTATCCCCTCAATGGGGCACTGATATGGCGATACAGGTCTTCGCCTGCACTAAGCTTCAAATACGCGCTACTTCAACACAATGCACTTAGCTTCAATCAGATTCTCCCTCTCTCAACTGGTTGACCCCTAGAGACCACAGTGCTGGCCTGCTGGCCGAGGGTGCAGAATCTGCCTCCTGCCTGGAACGGCAGGTCCCTGCATAGGGAAAGACACCACAGTGTCCTTAACAGCCGCATCATTGATGCTTGTGTGCCATGTCTTTGCTGGCCAGCAAGAAGTCACCAAAATCAGTGACAGACCCTTCTGCGTACACCAGAGTCCTGGGGTATGTATGTGACAGGGCATTCACCCCCAGCGGGGCACTTCTGTCCATAATCAAGAAAACAGCGGATGGCCCGTGTTTTCTGCAAATGTTAAAAGATCCACATCGGCCTTGCCAAAACCGATCCCAGATCTGCGCCACAATTCAAGTGTGCATACGCCAGGGGAGACTCAGGTCTGCCCCGTATCCAAAGCATCCGTGCCACTTGCAACAGGGACAGTGAGGGAGTACCCCCTTGCCTGCTTATATACAACCACTGTCGTATTTTTTTTATTCTGAATAACATGTTTGCCCTGTTGGGCCAAGTGTTTCCTTATCAGGAGAACTACTCCAGAATGTTTATGTGGCGCTCTTACAGTACTGGTCTCACCACTTACTTACAGAGTTTCTTGTTTGTGTCGTGACGCATTTGTCATTACTACTACACATGACGTAATTCTGCCCAGAGAAAATTCCTTCTGTCAACAGATTCAGATTACCCAGGGTGGTAGGTATCGGAGCCTGAATGCACAACGGCACTACCGACATATGCTTAAATGTCGCATGGCCTACAGCAAACTACCGAGCGGTCAGCGCGGGCACTGCACATACAGAAAGGAGAATGCAGTTGTACTACTGCTATCGAAGCCATGAGCCCCAGCAGTCTTAATACTGTAAGAAGAATAAAACGTGCTTGCCTCCCCAGCCAAAACTGAGCCAGACAGCGAAAATCATCTGCCCTCTGTTTGGTTCTGCGTCTATCTCTAGACCGAGATTTAACAGACCGAGATATAATAGCCCCTTTTGAGATTATCTGGAATCCCAGAGCTGTTAAATGTAAAACAAGCGTAAGTGTTTGTAACATTGCTTGTTCCATGCTGTCTTAAGCCAGGAGCAGTTCATCCAAATAGGTGAACGATATTATGCTCTGATTGCACAGCAAGACAACCACCGCTTCTGCACATCGGTGCTATAGGGGCCTAACTTGTAGGCAATCCCCTCAGAGGAGACCTCAGAAAATGTTCTGTGCTCTGGGTGGATTGTGGCACTATGCATCAGCAAATACACCAATGTATGCCATACCTGAGGATGCAGAGGGCATAACAGGTGACATGCTGCAAGCATTTCTGAACTTGTAACACATTAAAGTGTGTTCATCTGCTGTGTGTAAATCTAAGATAGGGTGCAAAACCCGTTTTTTTTTTTTTTTTTTTTTTGAGGAGAGAACACTGATTTCCCCTCTTAGTAATGGGGAAGCCCTCTCGAACACCGAAGTTGCAGTTACTCGACCGAAACAGAGGGGGGCGCAAGAGAGACCGCAGCCGACAGCCCTACTGGAATCGTGCGAAGAAGCCAAGGTGTTCGTGCGCGCGCGCCACCGCGGCTCGAGGCAAACAGCTAGGATTCCCAGGCACCACCAATCCTAGGGAACCCCACGTCCAATTGCAAACATGCTGTAACGCTATGTTGCATATCACGACATTTTCCTTCTCTGTCGGCACACGGCCAGACTACGAGGTTAGCGATTCGAATGCATTATTATTGTTTTGACAAGCACATGAGGCTTTGTATGCTGAACACACATTTTTTTTATTGACAACATAAAAATAAATGAACCCGCTATCTTGCAGGCTTATTTGTACCCAATCTGTATAGATCTACAGGCGAGTTACTCAGTTTCTCTGTATCAGGCCAGGTCACTCGAGCGACAGTTGCCGCTCTCGAATACAGATCGATGCAAGGGCCATCACTTCACTTCCACCACCCTCCTCGGGGGAGCCGTGATCTGCCCTGCTTAAAATATAACTTATACAGTATATATCGTCAGAGCTTTCCTCGCCCGCATCCAGTGAGACAGAATTCAGACTTAAGGCAGCCAGAGGAACCTAGTCGTGAACACTACACCGACACTCCTCGGCCAACTTTCCGTGGCCTCTAAAAACGGCAATCGCCGCATCTGGATTCGTATCCGAAGACAGGCAGACCGTGTTTGGCCACTGTCCCGCCAAGCACGCGCTACACGCCGCTCGAGTGTGCAACGATAGAGCTGCCGGTAGTGCACAGCACACATGCATTGGGGTTGGACTTGGAGAGATTCCAAACACACCGGTGTGAGGTACATTATATCCTAATTACTACCCACATGACTTGTGTTTAGATATGTCTCATGAAAAAGTGTATTAGCCATTTGTTAGTTGTGCTAAACTTGAGCTAAAGACTTCTCTTTTATGCCTTTTCCTTCAACAATAGTAACCATTGTGGGTTTTCTATAGAATGTCTAAAGTGGACTATATAAATACATTTGTGGTAACAACACTTTATTTCAAAAGGAAGACCATATGGGATTACTGTTTGTGTTACTGCAACAGACTATGGCATTTGAATGGGGAGCAGTGTGATTTTGTCATGCACAGAGCAGATTTTTGTGCATAATAAATTGTGCCTATAGAAAAACAGTTTGTCTTGTTATATTAATTGTCATATCAAATCCTAATTTTGAATACTTCACTCTGTAGGTAAATAGCTGTTTGTTCACTCCCGCTGCTCTCAGCACAGATGACACCCTTGAACAAGCCTCTCAGATTCCACATGTGAGCCTGAGAGGCTGGTAGACCTGTAAACACCTGGATACCGCTGCCATTCACAGATGGTGTTGTTGCCTGGGCTTCTCTATCAAAATCAAAATCAACAACTCTCTGACAGGCTGTGTGAGCTGGCACCGTACCAAGCTCCAAATAAAGACAATAAATCCCACAGGCCTGATCTTTATGAGTCCGACTAATGACTTTGCAGCAGTTTTTTATTGAAACAATCCACCCACACAGATTGAACAAGCTACTTTCAGCTAGTCGAAAGAAACATTCCGTAAATCTATCTTCGCTTGTGGTTTCTGTTCTTCCAGCATGCATCCTTTCAAGGGGATCTGCACTTGAGCATACCTTGTGAAATTGTTTTTAAGATGATTTGTTTTTTAATCATCTTAATTTGTGGAGATGAAACATTGTTGTTGTTTAAGCTGCAGCTTTATTGTAAAAGTACATTGTAAAGTACCAATATTTTATTCCTGAATAGATTATCTTACTGTCCCATTTTTGAACGAAGAGTTTAAGTTTCCACAAAATGCTTGCATATTTTAATTTGAGTTAGCAGAAAGATGCATAATCGCTGAGTCAAATTTCCCGAAAGACCAACAAAGAAAGATGAAAACGCATTCCCTTTATTACTGGAGCTCAACAGACAATTTACTGTAACAGAGTGCTGTCTTTTGTGTGAAAGGTGCATGCTTCTATGCAGCATCATTGTTTATTTTTTTAACACAATTATAAAGCCATAAAAGAGCTGTGAAACAGGTGATCCTTGTTTTATAACTTATTTTCAGTATATGAGATGGTAAACAATAAACAGGGAACATGAGAAATGTCTCTCTCGTTAATGAGATGTCTTTGGGCACGTTTATACGCGTTAGTTCACCCAAAAATTAACTTTTTCATAATTTACTCACCCTCTTCACCCTCTTGTCATTCCAAACCTGTATGTTTTTCTTTGAACATAAAATCAGATATTTTGAAGAATTTTGGTAACCAAACAGTTTCAGTTTCCATAGACTTCCATATGGACAAGAAAATAATTGAAGTCAATGGGAACCGAAACTGTTTGGTTACCAACATGCTTCTCATTCTGTTCTGCAGAAAATTAGAAATGCATACAGCTTTGGAATAAAATAGGGGTGAGTAGTGTTAGTTCAACAAAAAATATATATATATTTTATTATTTACTCAACCTCGTTCAACTTGAATGAAAAATGAAACCTGAGAGTTTTCTCTCACTCCATTGACATTCCATTCCACCAAGTTATCATAAAAGTAGTTTAATCCAAGTGTTCCAAAGAGACACTTTTTATGTTAAACACATTTAATTTAGAATTTTATTCACATATAAACATTAATTGATAAAGCATATCCATTGAGCAGATAAAATATGGTATACAGAAGGAAAACCGCACTTGCTTGACTCATGATAACAAACCTCATTGGTTCTTGCGCATCAAACATGCACATTTTAGCTTCAGTTTACCATTTTTGATGTGCTCAATGTAGGTACGTAGATCAGTGTTTAATACCAGAGTTAAAGGGACAATATGTAGGATTTTTGCAGTAAAATATCCAAAAACCACTAGTCCAATGTTATATATTTTGTTTAGTTGATTACTTACAATATCTCAAATGTTTCCAACTATTTGTAAATCGTGAGAAAATTTACATTTTAACCAAGGAAACGTGTGAGCAGGTGTACTGCCATAGTAACTATGTCGACAGATGTGGACAACTGGGTTATGCCCGTTATGCCTAGCAGGACGCTCACGCTGTTGTTGTTTTGTTTAAACATTATGGACCATGGCAAGCAGACTTTGAGACAAAAAGAGAACACAGTATACGCGCCACTGATCGCAGCCAGCAGCAACGAGCACTTTGATCAATTGATTAAAAAAAAAATTAAATTAAAAATTTTATTTGTATTGGTACATTCGTGCCGTGAGATGTTTCAAAAGTGGTGGTGGTATTTAATTTTTTGGATCTGATGTAGTTGGTTCGTCAACTACATCAGACGTTCATAATAATAACAGAAAAAAACTTGCCATCGTTTTGTCCTTTGTGGCAGAAGCCAGTTTTGGTGTAACAAGTTTTACATTTTGCTGCCAATTATTAAATGTAGTCAGTGGATTAAGAGGCTACAATTTTCAAGTATGCCTAAGTGTAACTTGATCCCATCCCATTAAGCTGATCTGGTGTGTGTTGGTCTGCCTGATCCCTTTTTGTTTGGAATAATTGTATGTTACTCTGCCTTATTTAGGAAAGATGGCCTACAGTAGCCTGAAGTTATCTCGTTTTCATACAAAATACAATTACTGGTAAATAAACACTTTGTGGTTCTTCAAGATTTTGACTGTAGCCTATTTCTGCTGTTTTTTCCCCAATACAGTTAATTCATAGTTAGTTTCATTTCTATAAATGGTGCAAACTCTGATAGATTATAGATAAAAAAAAAATTCCCATTCCCCTGCCATTCTGTGATCGGCATTGATCAGCAATCTGCAGATCATGATTTTGGTGATCGGTGATCGGCCCCAAAAATGCTGATCGGAGCATCTCTACATAAAACTAATCAATATTATTTAGTTCAACATGATGAAATGTTAGAATATGATCTGTATGTTATTCTAATGATGATCTAGCTTACTTAGTCTCATCAAGCCAACAAACAACCTAACGAACATTTCAACACACTCAAATGCCATTTAATGTGATAGTGTAACTTAGAGCAAGTGAAACAGCGCTGCGTTACCTCAAGTTGAATTAGTCTAATAAACTGACCTGTGTAAGTAGTAATTCAGCACTTGCGTGTAGTTCGGTAGAATGAAATGTCCTTATTCCTTTATATATGCGGCTCGCGTTGCGTGTGCCGCTGGTATACGTCTAGCAATTGCGCCCTGCTTCATACCACAGTCATGTTAAAAACATCAATGTATTCACTCATCCATAAAAGATCCATCAGCTTGACGACAAGATCCATAATTCAGCTTAATGAGGAATATATACGTCATCAATATACGCCTTTGTTATTCTAAGAGGTTAGCGACCCCAGGTGGTGAAAAATCCTGCATAATGTACCTTTAAATTGTAAATACATGTGGAAATGGGGTCCAAAGCTCTTTTTTGAAAAAGAAAAAAAAATAGGCAAAACAACAGGCAACGTGAAATGAGCTGTTATTATATAAAGTTTGTATGAGCAATTGTAATATCAAAGGTCATTACCATCTTGCAAGCCGTTTTCCTTTGTATCCTGTTTAAAAAATATGCATGAATGCGCTTTTGCATTTGTAATAACTTTAGAGACAGAGCTCACATGCACAAGGGTGTGACGCATTTGCAGACGACTCACCTGTTTTTGTCATTGAGGCGGGAGACTTCCTGGGTCTGCTCTAAGAGCTGCTTCTCCAGCCGGTTGGTGCTCAGAGAGTACTCCAGCAGCTGGATCTCCAGACGACTGGTTTGGTTCAGCACCTGCAAACAGGCCCACATGACAGACAAGCGGAAAGAGAGATTACCTTTAAAATATTTAAAGACATGAGAAAGTGATGGCGCTTTTCTTGTCCAAGTACTATGGTTTTCATCTTTGCTTGAATGCAAATGTACAGGATTAATTTTTTTCCCAAGAAAACCTTGTAGTTTAACTTTGAAGGTTGTACCAGATGTTTCCCTGCAACATTAAGGCGGCCAACTTTATTCCAGAGCAATGTTTAAAATAGCATTGTTGGAAACAAAAACAGTTTTAATCAGGGGTAAAGGAATAGTTTACCCAAAAATTTAAATTCTGTCATTACCTTTATGTCGTTCCAAATCTGAAATACTTTCATTCTACCACAGAACACAAAAAGGAATAATCCAAAGACTGTGCTGGTCGCATCTTTCCATTCAATTACAATATGGGGGACTGAAGCTTTCAAGCTTCAAAAAGGATGCAAAACCATCTTAAAATGTCATAAAAGACTTGTGCACTAAATTTAAAGTCATATGATAGTTTCTTGTGAGGAACATCTAAATATTTATGTACTGATAATCTTCCCTCCAATAAGCTGTAATCAAATCATTTGATTAATTTTGGTAAGATCGTTCACAGATCTGACAGTTCTCATTCATTCAGCTTTGGTCCCCACTGTCGCTTTTGGTTTTGTCTTGCTTAGTTGGGGACACTTAACATTCAACAATATTATTGATCTGCCTGCATTGACACCATTATGAGAACTGAACAGAGCTGGACGATGGCACTACTGTTTTCTCCAGAGTGGCTGTGTAGATACATTTGTTTCAACAAAAATGAACCATCACTGAACTTACTTAAGCTGGACTATGATGCTATTTTCTTCTAGATGTGCTGTACAGCCGAAACAAACTTTGTTGCATTATTTTCCTGTTCCCACTGTAAAGCTGCTTTAAAACAATTTGTATTTTAAAAAGCGCTATAAATAAAGGTAACTTGACTTGATTGTAGGTGCATGAAAAGTCTTTAAAATCTCTTCTTTTGTGCTCCAAGGAAAAAGGAGAGGAATTAATTTGGAACAACATGAGGTTAGATTAAAATTGATTAAAATGTTTCCTTGAGTTTTTAAAGCCATAATCAAGTGATCCAAAATAGTCACACATAGGCCTAGTTCCCCGTACGAAAAAGAAGTATTCTTCAAGTTAATTTGATGAAGTATACTTAAGTAATGTTCAAGTATATTTTAAGTATACTTTATGTAATAAGTATACTAATATCGCTGTGTACTTGTAAACTTGTAAGTGTACTATTTCAATACTGCTTGGGACTAAATTGGCCCACTTCATGTATATAAGTGTAACAGTAGTAAAATTAAGTACACTGCATGTTTCTCATTTGTAATGCATCTGTACTACAAGTGAACTTATAAGTATACTAATAGTTTACTTATGTTTTAGTTTATGAAAATGCACACTGTGTAGCCTACTCTCTGTAAACTATTAGTTTAGTAGTTTATACTGCAAGTATACTTGTACGTTTTCTTTAAGTGAACATAACATTATACTTATAGTTTACTATTTATATATTATTTTTGCACTTGCAATATACTACTATATTTTACATGTACTACTATGGTTTAAATGTAGATATTTTTTATACTTGAGAAATACCTTTAACTGTGCTTTAATTTTAAAAACATTTTATTAGTTTCATGCATTATTTTTTATCAAAACTAGAATGTCGGTAAGTTTCATAAAGAAAGGCAACATTTTAAACAAAAAAGTTGAGAAAATCACATTTTTGTCAAAGACAGAACGATGATCAAAACACAGATGGAGTAGATCGAGTCCAACACCTCCAAAGCTTTACAGTCGTTTTCTCTTCATGGGTTCGACATTTCATTTGGTAACGTTTTGGTTTACATTCTGTTTAATATTTGATGATCATTTGCGTGAGCAATCTTCTATCACTTGTTTCATCTTCTTCTTCTCCTGTGTTTTGATCCGGAGATTCTGTACTAGACGATAGCGAAATTTTCCAGCTATCCATGTTTTCACTGTTATACGGTAGGGGGTACCGTATAACAGTGAAAACATGGATAGCTGGAAAATTCAGTCAATGGTGAGGAAAGGGGAAAGTAGAATTAAAGTAAATTCCTATGTACATTAACAGTGGACTAGCCTACACAAAAATTCAGATACGCATAATTAGAAACATCTGTTTTATATCAATATTCTAATCAATATTTTCAAATAATGTAAGTTTCTTGAGACTGTACACGAATACTATGTTAAAAAAAGTATATTTAATAGGCTACTCGATCAAAAGAGTTAACACAACTACAAGCCAAGTATACTTTGAATACTTAATCTTTTGATTGAGATATATTTAAAGTATAATTGTACAGGCCAAATATACTCATATAGTAGGCTATATTTCTGAGAAGTACATAAAGTATAATTCTGAACATGTAGAATGAAAGTATACTTTCTTACTTTTAGTTTAAAATAAGAATACTAATAGAACACTTGAATAAACTTCTTTTTCGTTTGGGTCAGGAGTGATTATCCCATTATGCCTATTCATTCAAACAGCTACATGTTTTTCCAAGCAGCTCTAACACAGCAAACACACTGTAAGCCCCGACAAGCACAGCCCAATATTTTTTCAGGCTGTACTATGATGTTCAATGAACTGCTGACAGCAACTAAATGAAAGCAAAAACATAGCAGTGTGAAACAATTACTCTCTAAGAGTATAAACACTATGGCTGTTTTAGTTGGGCTATTTTCACTGTTTCTCTGATTCTTTTCCAACACTTCTCTACATGGCCACTTAACCCTGCTTCTGTTGGCCATGAATTCAGATGAGTAAAAAACCATGCACACATTATCCAAAGGCAGCAGTGCTTTGAGTGCCAAATGTGGTGCACTAAGCCCTAATTTTGTGAACTCACTTAACTGCACAAGGGTAGATATTATCAGCCACTGAAAAATGTAATTTGATTGTGAGTCACCAATGCAAATTATTGAGCAGTTTGCTTACTATAATAGAGAATGTTGAACACATTAAGGCATGAGAGGTCCTCACGTGGCTGCTTGTCTTCAAAATGTGGTTTAAGCCATTAGAGAAAAAGCATTTCACTGCAAAGACAGACAGAAGCTTGCTGCAGTGCCATTTATTTTTCTGGATGCTGTCAGTGTCATCAGATCAGCCTCACCTGTGTCTCCACATCTGTCAGTTTGCGTGTGTTCTCTGCTGATTGGCTTAGAAGATTGGTTCCGATCTCCAGCATGGTGGCTGTCTGGGAGTGAATGACATTCCGTTCCATCTCTGATCTCACATTCTCCTGAATATAGTTCTCCAGCTGTAAACATGACATAAGACACATCAACAAACATACACCAGCATCTCCATCTAATATTATCTTACATAACCCAAAGAACTTTCAGCATGGAGAGGCATAAAAACAGGCTTTCAAAAACATTAAAAACATTTTAATTATTACAGACTTTTGACTGGTAATGTGTGTGTGTACTAGTCAGTTTGGAATAATTCAGATGTTTTTTTTTTGTTTGTTTTTTTTAAGAAGTCTCTTATGCTCACCAAGTTTGCATTCATTTGAGCAAAAATATAGTAACATATTATTACAGTTTAAAATTACTGTTCCCCTTCAGTCGCTCACGTTCGACGTGACGTCGACGTGACGACGCTAGGGGATCACTTCAGGGAGCCCTATCAACTTCGAGTATCTAAAGAACAAGCCAATGAACGTTGGCGTGCGTGAAACGCGTCATGCGCCCCGCCCCGCAGCGCGGGTATAAACAGGAAGCGGACGCCGCACTCATTGTCTTTCGCTTCGGAGCCGAGCTTTGTTTGACTCTGAGACTCTACAGACTGCTGAACGTTGTTTCTGTCAACAACTAGAGGGAGAAGAAGAACTCTGCTGCAGTGCTGGTGTGACGGCGCGATCAGTGGTGGCCGCGAGCATCTTATCACAACTGCCGTTTTCACGGCACTGTTTATGTGTGTGTGTGTGTCGGTCTCGTGGGCGTTCCTCATCTGAGAGTGTACCCGATTACACCGCGGCTACCCCTGGGTGCTTCAGCACTAAAGAGTCTATTTTCTTTCCTCTGTTTGTTATTTTTACTAAAAGAGCAACACAAGCGTGACCCTGCGTCCTTTTCAGGATGTCATTCCGCTTGTGCGTTTCTGGATGCGGTCGTTCCCTGGCGCCAGCAGATGGCCACAAGAGTTGCCTCTCGTGTTTGGGCATTCAACACGCTGAGGCAGCTTTTGTGAATAGTTCATGTTCCCATTGCGGGAATATGACTATGGCAGCGCTTAGATCGAGACTTGCTTACCTCACGGGAGGTGCAGTCCCCTCGCCTATGCCCCGATCTAGCGCTTATTCTGCCCTGCAGAATAAGCCTACTTCGGCGCATGACCAGGGTGATCTGAGGATTACCGTGAGGGCTTCCCCGTCGAGGCAATCTCCGCGGGCCCCTCACGCCTCTCATGCGCTGTTGCCATCCGCGCCCCTTTGCGATCGACTCGGTCCTTCTCCTGAACGGCCGGTCGTTTCCTTTGGGGCGCCAGCTGACGATCAGATGTCGATCGCAGCATCGGAGGGGGAGCTTCACTCCTCTGGAGATGACGACTCGGCTGCGTTGCCCCCGTCTGGGTGTGTAGCGTTGTCCGAGCCGGATCCAGAGTGGGCGGCTATGCTTTCCCGGGCCGCCGAGAAGGTCGGGCTTGTGTGGAATCCTCCGCCACGTCCCGAACCTTCTCGGTTGGACGATTGGTTTCTCGGGGCGGGCCGTGCTGGTTCTCAGTGCGCCGCCCCGGTACCTTTCTTTCCGGAGGTGCATGAGGAGCTCTCTAGGACGTGGAAGGCACCGTATAGTGCCCGAATCCGTTCTAGTAGCTCCTCCCCCCTCGCCACCCTCGACGGCGGGGCAGCTAAGGGGTATGTGGATATCCCCCCGGTGGAGCGGGCTGTCGCGATGCAACTGTGTCCGGCGTCCGCCTCCTCCTGGCGGGGTAATCCGCGCCTCCCGTCCAAGGCCTGTAAGTTTTCGTCCGGTCTCACGGCGAAGGCTTATAAGGCCTGTGGACAGGCTGCTTCCGCCCTCCATGCCATGGCGCTCTTGCAGGTCCACCAGGCCCAGGCGCTCATGGACATGAACGAGGGTGGTTCTGACCCAGAGCTCCTCCGGGAGCTCCGCGTGGCTACTGACCTCGCCCTCCGAGCGACGAAGGAAACCGCGCGTTCCGTTGGTCAGGCGATGTCCACCTTGGTGGTCCAGGAGCGCCACCTTTGGCTCAACCTGGCGGACATGAGGGACACCGATAAATATCGGTTCCTGGATGCCCCTCTCTCCCAGGTTGGGTTATTCGGCGATGCGGTCGAGAGCTTCGCCCAACAGTTCTCGGCCGCCCAGAAGCAGACGGAGGCTATCCGACACATCCTGCCCCGGCGGACCCCCGCTGCTTCCTCCCGTCCGCCGGCCGCAGACCCTCCGTCTGCTCGTCGCCGAGGCCGTCCTCCTGCGGCGTCCTCCGCTCCCGCTAAGCCTCAGCAGCAGCAGCCACCATCCAGGCCTCGGCGTGGAGCAAGCCGCAGGAAGTCGGCCACGCCCGTCCAGGCCGCTACCAAACCAGGTGGTAAGCGCAGGTGCAAACGACCCTGAGACGGGCGACCCAGAGGTGGATCGAGTTGCTCTCCAGGAGACGGTGAAGGCACCGCTCCTTCCCCCGGTGGAGGGCCGGGTGGAGAATCCTTTGTTTCTTTTTGTTCCTTTTCCGCCACTGCCTTCAGTGGTACCCACTTATTCAATAAAAGAGCAATTTCTGAAACCTCTGGGTCCCAAGAGAGCGCGCTTGACGGTCGACGACGCTATGCCTTGTCACCCTCGAGCCCCTCTCTCATCGCCAGCGAGCAGCAGTGGCTGTGTTCCGGACGCTCCGCCGCCTCCACACACTCACTCTGCCCTTCGACGGAAGCAGGTACGTGTTGCACCACACATTCAGGCCCCACTCCGGGCCGCTGTGCCGCCCGAGTCGGGTCCCTGCATTCCGCCGCGCTGCCCCACCCCGGGTACGTCTGTGGTGCCGTTGATTCCGCTTACGCGGTGTCTGGGAGCCTGGCTAGCGCTTCCCAGCCCGTCTCGCTGGCTCATCCGTACTGTCAGACTCGGCTATGCGATTCAGTTCGCCCGGCGCCCCCCTGCATTCAGGGGCATTCTGTTTACCCGCGTTCCGCCGGACAGTGCCCCTGTGCTCAGGGCAGAGATCGCAGTCCTACTGGCGAAGGACGCGATCGAGCCGGTCCCCTCAGCCGATATGAAGACCGGCTTCTACAGCCCGTACTTCATTGTACCCAAGAAAGGCGGTGGGTTACGGCCAATCTTGGATCTGCGTGTCTTGAACCGGTCCCTTCACAAGCTGCCGTTCAAGATGCTTACGCAGAAACGCATTTTCAAGTGCATCCGTCCCCAAGATTGGTTTGCAGCGATCGACCTGAAGGACGCGTACTTTCATGTCTCGATTCTCCCTCGACACAGACCGTTTCTTCGCTTTGCGTTCGAGGGTCAGGCATATCAGTACAAGGTCTTACCCTTCGGGCTGGCCCTGTCGCCCCGTGTCTTCACGAAAGTCGCGGAGGCGGCCATTGCTCCCATGTGCGAGCGTGGTGTTCGCATTCTCAACTACATCGACGACTGGCTTATTCTCGCCCAGTCGAGAGAGCAGTTGTGCGAACACAGGGACATGGTGCTCAGTCACCTCAGCCACCTAGGGCTTCGGGTCAACTGGGAAAAGAGCAAACTCACCCCCGGGCAGAGGATCTCTTTTCTCGGTATGGAGTTGGACTCGATCAACATGACAGCGCGCCTCACCGAGGCCCGCGTCCAGTCAGTGTTGAACTGCGTGAGCACGCTCAAGCGCAGAACAGCGGCTCCCCTGAAACTGTTTCAGAGGCTCCTGGGGCATATGGCATCTGCAGCCGCGGTAACGCCGCTCGGATTGCTTCATATGAGACCGCTCCAACACTGGCTCCACGATCGAGTCCCGAGATGGGCGTGGCAGAGCGGCTCGTGCCGGGTCCAAGTGACTCCGCACTGTCGCCAAACTCTCAGCTTGTGGTCAGACCCTTCGTTCCTGCGGGCAGGTGTTCCCCTAGAACAAGTGTCCAGGCACTCTGTGGTCACCACGGATGCCTCTGCCACCGGCTGGGGGGCCACGTACAACGGGCATGCAGCTTCAGGTCTGTGGACGGGGCCCCAACTGCATTGGCACATCAATTGCCTCGAGTTGTTAGCAGTACATCTTGCATTGGGCCGCTTCAAAACGCCGCTTCGTGGCAAGCACGTACTGGTCCGTACGGACAGCACTGCGACCGTTGCGTACATCAACCGTCAGGGTGGTCTACGCTCCCGCCGCATGTCACAACTCGCCCGCCATCTCCTCCTTTGGAGTCAGAAGCATCTGAGGTCGCTTCGTGCCATTTATATTCCCGGCCTGCTCAACTGTGCAGCCGACGAGCTCTCACGGCAGCAGGTGCTACCGGGAGAATGGCGACTCCATCCCCAGGTGGTCCAGCTGATTTTCAGGCGCTTCGGGACCGCACAGGTAGATCTGTTTGCCGCCCCGGACACGTCTCACTGCCAGTTGTTCTACTCCCTGACCGAGGGGACCCTCGGCACGGATGCCCTGGCACACAGCTGGCCCCCGGGCCTACGCAAGTATGCGTTTCCCCCAGTGAGCCTTCTTGCACAGACTTTGTGCAAAGTCAGGGAGGACGAGGAGCAGGTCGTGTTAGTTGCCCCGTATTGGCCCAACCGGACCTGGTTCCCCGAACTTGTGCTCCTCGCGACAGCCCCTCCCTGGCCCATTCCTCTGAGAGAGGACCTGCTCTCTCAGAGACGGGGCACCCTGTGGCACCCGCGTCCAGACCTCTGGAAACTCCATGTCTGGTCCCTGGACGGGACGCGGAGGTTCTAGGTGACCTACCCCCAGCGGTAGTTGACACCATCACTTCCGCTAGAGCCCCCTCTACGAGGCGCCTCTATGCTCTGAAGTGGAACCTATTCGTTGACTGGTGTTCTTCTCACGAGGAGAACCCCCGAACTTGCTCGATCAGAGCCGTGCTTTCTTTCCTGCAGGATGGGTTGGAGCGAAGGCTGTCTCCCTCCACCCTTAAAGTGTATGTTGCTGCCATTGCCGCACATCACGATGCAGTTGATGGTAAGTCGTTGGGGAAGCATGACCTGATCGTCAGGTTCCTGAGGGGAGCAAGGAGACTTAATCCTCCTCGCCCACTCTCTATACCCTCTTGGGACTTGTCTCTGGTCCTTTCGGCTCTTCAGAGACCACCCTTTGAGCCTTTGCAGTCAGCTGAGTTAAAAGTTCTGTCTTGTAAAACAGTACTCCTGGTTGCATTGGCCTCCATCAAGAGGGTAGGGGACCTGCATGCATTTTCGGTCGACGAATCGTGCCTAGAATTCGGCCCGGATAACTCTCACGTGATCCTGAGACCCCGGCCCGGATACGTGCCCAAGGTTCCTACCACTCCCTTCCGGGACCAGGTGGTGAACCTGCAAGCGCTGCCTTCGGAGGAGGCAGACCCAGCCCTGGCTTTTCTCTGTCCCGTCCGCGCTCTGCGTCTGTACGTGGACAGAACGCAAAGCCTCAGGACCTCAGATCAGCTCTTCGTCTGTTACGGAGGCCAGCAGAAGGGAAAGGCTGTCTCCAAGCAGAGGATGGCCCACTGGATAGTGGATGCCATCGCCTTGGCTTACGAAGTCCAAGGCGTGCCTTGCCCGCCCGGGTTGAGAGCCCACTCCACTAGGGGTGTCGCTTCTTCTTGGGCGCTGGCACACGGCGCCTCGCTGACAGATATCTGTAGAGCTGCGGGCTGGGCGACACCTAACACGTTCGCTAGATTTTATAGCCTACGTGTTGAGCCGGTTTCTTCCTGTGTGCTCGCTTCCAGCCGGTAACACCGAAGTTTCCGCTCTTGTGTCGGCTTGCTGCGCCACTCCCCTCCACATGGAGCGGATACGTGCGCTTTTTTGCTCCAGTCAAGTTCCCCACTCTGGCGAACCCTGTGAGTTCCTCCGCACCCCCCCCGGCAGTCGGACGTTGCGGAGCGTCCGACGCCAGGCCTAGTGCTCGTATGCTTGTGTAACTTGTGCTAGGCTGGGTTCCATATGTGGTGATTCCTGCGGCGATCCCATATGAGTATTCTTCCACGACCAGCTCCCTGCGGTGAGCCCGTGTCTTTCCCTTGGCAGAGCCCGCTCTGCCGTCACTGTCTGGTGCTGCCTCCCCCTTCTCAGGCTGGAGCCACCCCAGTGACATTCCATATGTTGCACTGCCCTCCGGCCAGTCCATATGTGTATCCTCCACATGTTACCTCCCTTCGGGCAGGATGTGGTTTCCGCAGCGTCCCTCTCCCCTGGAAAGGCACGCTTTCCCAGTGTTATCCAAGAGTTCCACTGTGTGGGTTAAAGGAACAACAGTGAACTCCCTCTACGCAGGTCTTCCGCCCCAGCCACTTGGGGGTCTGAGAGTCTTCCGTAGGGCGCTGGATGTGGCAGCAACCGATGGCGTCTTCCATGGGATCCCCTAGCGTCGTCACGTCGACGTCACGTCGAACGTGAGCGACTGAAGGGGAACGTCTCGGTTACTAATGTAACCCTCGTTCCCCGAAGGAGGGAACGGGAGACGTGACGTCCCGCTGCCACAGTTGCTGACCATCGCTGTACGGCCGACTCAATCTCGGCTCCTCAGCGAAAAAACAATGAGTGCGGCGTCCGCTTCCTGTTTATACCCGCGCTGCGGGGCGGGGCGCGTGACGCGTTTCACGCACGCCAACGTTCATTGGCTTGTTCTTTAGATACTCGAAGTTGATAGGGCTCCCTGAAGTGATCCCCTAGCGTCGTCACGTCGACGTCACGTCTCCCGTTCCCTCCTTCGGGGAACGAGGGTTACATTAGTAACCGAGACGTTTTCTATTTTAATATATAATTTATTCCAGTGATGGCAAAGCTGAATTAATCCAGATTGGTGCTAATTGTTATAAGTTATTATTAGTGCTAAATTATTAATAATGGTTCTTATTATGAATGTTTGTTGAATAATTTGTGGAAACCATGAAACATTTCTTTTATGATTCTTTTATGAATATTAAAACGCCAACAGATGCCAACAGGGGGTCACACTGATCCGACTAAAATTCGGCAAACCTGAAAAAAAGAACATGTCTGTCTATGTTTGTAGCTGTCGGCTGGTGCAATGAGCCTTTAGTGAAAATGATATTGAAAAGTGCCTGAAACAGGCCAAAACAGCGCAAAAATAATCAATATGAAATGCATGGTCTGAAATCAACGCTAAAACGTGCTGTACAATCAATATTACAGACAGTGCTTGACTCGGACAAATGGACTTGAGTGCACACTGTAGTACAATTCTAATAAGGCAGTACAAATACGTCCTCATCCATCTCCAGTGCCATTGTCTACAACCAAACTTCATACCATAAGCACAATGCAAGGCATCTCTCAGCCATGGCTACTGTACCACCATGCTGAGACACTGGTGTGAACACCCTTGGGTAAACTATATTTTGTTTGCTCAGTTTAATTCATCATTGGCTCTGATAAGGGAGGTAAAAATAAATAAATAAAGATCATGACCATTTATGCAAGCTATAAAATCGAGCCACCAAGCATCTGAGAGTAATAAACCATTCTCAGATTGATGTGGCCTTTTCACAAAAATGACAAAAAGAAAGAGAAATCCTGTCAAATCTTCACTGTACCATGTAATTGTAACGTTTTTTAAAGGATAATTTTTTTGCCGGTCCCTGAGTAGGTGAGCTTTGCAGAAAACTAAAGTGGCATTGATTAAACTACCTTTAATCTTGCTGTTCCACCACTTTCAGTAATGAACATTCAAAGAGTTTTAATTGAGTTAAATAATGAGGCATTAAAAAAAGAAAGTGAATTAAAAACCGGCCAAGTCCATTTGTATTTTCCATTTCATGGAAAATGAGATTTATTATTAAAAGGGGCCAAATATGAACACTCTAGCTTTGAAGCTTTACTGAAAACAATAGATCGGCCAACTCAAGGACAGTTGAGCAAGAATAATTTTATTGAGCAATCTTTCATTTCTTTAGAGGAATCGTTCATCTGAAGAAAAAAAAATCTACTCACCCTCATGACGTTCAAAACCTGTATGATGTTATTTATTTATTTTTTTATCCCTATGGAACAAAAAAAAAGGTTTTGAAGAGAACATTCAACATGCATGTTTTCTGTACAATGACATTTCGTAGTGACCACATGCTGTAAAGATCCAGAAATTGACTATAAAAGCAAAAAAAAAAAATTACATTTGGTTAGGAGACACTTTTGAACCAATGACATTTGATGTTACTGAAATCCAACATGTGCTATATGTGCCATAATAATTAGCATTCAAGTCATATGGACAACTTGTTACTATTTTGTAATCTTTATCATTTTATGGAAAAAAATAACCATTCAGATTTGGGATTACATGAGGGTTAGTAAATAATGACGGATTTTTCATTTTGGTTTGAAGTATTCCTTTAATCCACTTCTCTGTCTGTCTGTCTCTCAGTCTTTTTCTTTTTCCAATACTTTTTTTAGCAGGACGTGTCAGTGCATCTTGGCTACTTTAAACTGAGAGACAGAGGCTGCATACGCAAGCAGAAGATCTGTCATAGAAGATTATTTTGGATTAGAATGCAGTGTTAAGAAAGGATGTTGGGAAGCCAAGAAACTGTTACAGAAACTGCCTGTGTATATTTTACGTAGGAACGTGTTCTTGCCTGAAAGAGAGGTGATTTTTTCACCTCTAAAACAAAAAATACAAAGGTTTTTTGGTTTGTTGTGTCAGTACTATGACACAATAAGCTTGTGATTTTTCATGTTAGCTTTTCTCTCTTTTCTGAAAAGAGCCTCGATAAATGTTTCAGGGCAAGAGGATTTGTGTTAAAGGTAGGGTAAGAAATTTCAGAGTGGCTAGCAATAGCAAGCTAGCTTTGAAATCATTACATAGACCCATTCTCCCTTCAGAGTGCCTCCAAAGCCATGCTTCCGTCAAAACACATGAACACATACTGCAGATTCTGCTAAGTGCCACGAGACGCGAATCTGTGTAAAATAACCTCATGTCTCTAAGCACATAACATTACAATGAACGTAAACAACTTACAGAGCTCTAGTTGTACCACCTGACTGCTGCAGATTCATTTTGGCATTGATCGTGTTGATAAAGAAATGCATGAACAGATCTGGGTAGAAAGTCACAGGTTGCCATCTCATATTTACAGTTACGACATGGCGTGAACGCAGCATAAGCTTGTTGTTTTGGTTGAGGAGGAACTGTAAAAGGCCGCTGCTGTTTGTTTGCAGCACTCTGCGACTGCCTGTACACAACCTAACAGAACGCACCAATGACGTGTGATGTCTGCAGGAGCAGGGTGCACAGAGGTATGGAAATACATATGTTGACAGGCAGGCAGGTATTATATCATTGCATTCAGCCTACCTTACTTAATTGCTATGTTCATATCAAGTTTGTTTAGTTTTACACCCAGGTAGCCTATGTATCACATTCAATACTCATATCACTGAATATAAACATTGAAAAGTGTGAGTGAAAATCAGTGATGTGGAGTTACTAACTAAAAGTAGTGACACTACTACTGTAACTCATTATATATTTCTATTGAAGTTTGTTTCCGCCACGTAATACATTCTTTAGATCATTTCGACTTAATATAAAGTCTAAAATTGCGAGAAATAAAGAAAGTAAATATTGAAAAATTCTCGCAAATGCGAGTTCATATCTTGCAATTCTGACTTTTTTCTTTGCAAATCTGAATTTCTCACAATTACGAGTTAATACCTCGCAATTCTGACTTTTCTCAGAATTACGTGATATAGTCGTAATTGCGTGTTCTAAAGTGAGAATTGTGACTTCTTATCAAGCAATTATGAGTAAAGTAAGAATTGTGAGATGTATACTCGTATTTACGGGAAAAAAAGTCTGAATTGTGAAATAAAATGTCGCAATTACCTTTTCTAATTTTTACTCCATGGAGTAAACAAGCTTCCGTATTTTCCTAGTCCCTTTGTTCCCAAGTTTTTTAATAAATAAATCAATATTAAGCAGCAAAACTTTTTTCATACATTTAGTAATAAAATTTGTCTTGAGCGCCAAATCAGCATATTAGAATGATTTATGAAGGGTCATGTAACACTGAAGACTGGAGTAAAGATATTGAAAATTCCCCTAGTGTCATCACAGGAATAAATAAAATTTATATTAAAAGAAAAAAAATTATTGTAACAATATTTCACAATATTACTGTTTGGCCAAACATAGGCAACCTTGGTGAGCATAAGAAAATTACATAAATCTTAGTAACACTTAACAATAAAGTCTAATGCAGCTAACAAGTGAATATGAAAACTACTAACAATGACCACCCACAGGATTAATGTGATTCAACAGAAGTCATGATGCTGAACAAAAAAAAGCTCTTCACAAAAAAAATATATATATATTTAGCATGCATTTCGGCATGCATGTTCCCTCTTTGGAATTTCATTGAAGAACATACAGGATTAGCTCATGTTTTCTTAAGGGGGGTTCTCGAAGACCCTGGAGGTCAGATAGTCATGTGGGAGTGTGGTGCGTGATACAAATACACCGTCTCATGTGTGGCCTCTGGCCGGAAAGTCTAGTAATGCATATGCAAAGCAGAACGTGGTGTTGAAAACCCAGTACAATCCACTCGGCAGCGGGCCAGAGTTCAACGCTCTCCAATGCTCAGGAAGCTGCAGCTTCTCAATGCACTCAATGACCGGAGAGGGAGTGAAATAATCATTTATACAACATTTGGCCTGCTGGTGAAAGCGTGCATATAGGCATGTCAAGAGGGTCTGTCTGGACCGCTATTTCTGAGATATAGTAGTCGCTTTACCTTTTTTTTATATACCTCCTACTGTCAGACAAATGCATCTTGTGCCAGATGTAAGGCCTGTAAAATATGACAGTGAGCCGACTCATGAGTGATTTGGAGCATTTCTGGGGAGCACGTACGATACTAAGCCCCCTCCGTGTCCATATTTATGGAGCGATTCAATGGGAGGCCTGAATAAGGAGACAGACTTTCTAGTTGGCCCATAGTCTGGGTCACTATAGAGCAGGCCAAAGCCTGGCTGGGACATGTAGCTACAGTATGTGATTTTTTTCTTTTAGCAAAGGACAAGGCATATATTGCTGTTCAGAGGACCTAAATAACAGAATCTGCGGTGATGTGACAAGTAATGACCTTCTGATTGAAACATAGTGCAAATGGCACAGAGATAAACTGTCTCAAAACACACCGTTTATTTTAATTACTGTGGGAAATGACAGTGCCATAATGTTATCAGACTTTAAGTGACCTTCACAAAAACAACATTATCTCAACCATCCACACAATAATCTGCAGGTTTTTAACTGTTTGTATCTGTGAAAAGAGCAATATCCATTTTAAACAGAATGTTTTGGAGATAAGCCTGAATTATGTTGGTCAGAAACACACAGTAATAATGTTTGTCAGAGAACCTAAAAATGACATCTAAGTTAAATGGACAAATTCAGAATATTACCTAATATGGCAAGATTCTTTTCTATCCATGCTTTTTATAAAAGAAACAACTCAGTTGATAAATGTAGTACAGTATCAACCTGTCTACAATCAACAAAAGTTATTTTTAAAGGGGTAAAACAGATACACTTCTACTTTTTACAGTGCAGAATCAATACTGATATTTTATGTTAGAGCTTTTGAAAATAGGACAGAGAGAAGTGGATCTGGCTCTTAATGGAGGAAGAATCATTGTCTTTTTGGTTTCAAAATAGTTTGAGTTACTGACAAACTCCACTAGCCTTAAAGGATCTACACATCCAGGAAATCTTGCTTAAACATGCTGAGGATTTACCTCCCTCTTGGTCTCCTTGCCAAATTCAATAACCTTGTGAGGATAATGTGTAATGCAGATTGTGACACATCTATTGTGCACAAACATAAATACTGTGCATAAACTTGTCCAATGTAAAAACTGGATCTCGAAGCAAAAACACTTGAGAACATCAAGTGGCGACCCAACAAAGTATCAAAATTATTTATTGAACAAAAGCTAACAAAATCCCCATACAATCAAACACTGAAATGACGTAATCTGAAGTAACAGGACAAATATTTACAATTTGGTTGCTAAATGTCTAAATTCCCGATGCTCGGCCACCTATAATTCACCATACAAACACATTGTGGTCAACAGAAACCTTGCTGGTCTGGGTTGTATTTCCTTTCACAGCTCTGTTCATGGTTTTCCAGGAAGTCACACAACCTGTTAGCATCTGACAAATTTGGCTATAGCTTTTACCAAGACTAATTTATTTTGAATTCGTTTTTGTTTTTAACTTGAAACATTTAAAATTCAGCACTTTATTTTCTAGATCCCTTTGCAACAGAAGACTGTACCACATTTTGCAGCACAATACCATAGAGTTTGATTGGATGCACATCCTTTGTCATCAACAATAAAAATAGTGTTTTCTTCTCTCTTTTAAAACATAAGTCTATTTCAATCATGACAACTCTCGGAAAAGATATAAACAGCATTTGTTGATAAGGATCGAATGTACATAGGTTTGAGTTTTGCCGGACTAGATCTGCTACGCTGCTGCTGCATGAGTAAAGTCTGCTGAAAGATGTACATAAATACAGTGAAAAGAATGCTATCTGCTGCAAGGAAAGTAGGGATAACCCCCTTGGAGATCTAGGCAGGTGGTGCTGGGGAAGGTGGGGCAAGGAAAATTCCCATGGAGCGCTGCACTGAGTTGAGCCAGTTCAAGACGGAAATAAATAGGTAGAGCAAACAGATAGAGGTCAAGCAGTTGGCTTTAAGAGAACAAATCAGCCGAGTCATGACTGAGTATATATTATAATGCCAACTGGAACAGCAATTGACTGAGTCATGACCGAGCTATATATTTATTATGCCAACTTGTCTTGTTATTTATGTAACGTTTTAGAATTTAGCACATTTTCCCTACCTTCCCTGATCAGGATGAACCCAATTTGAGAACCACTACTGCTATAAAAGATGAACAAGAAACAGACAGAATGAGGTTTAGGTGGATTAAGCTAATTCACTACCTTCTGCAGCCACTGTGTATTGTTCTCTGTTGCACTCTCTAGGGTCTCCAGCTTCCTTTCCTGCCAGGTTGTTTCAGCATGGGGCGACTCCGGGGCCGAAGGTGAGTCCCGCTGGAGGGAGTTAGTCACCTGGAAGTCCCCCGCAGGCTGGCACTGCTCCACCTCTGGGAGGATAAAAGTGTAGTGGCAGGGGCCATCATGCACCTGGTGCTGCCGTCTTTCCGAGCCAATCGCCACAACCACTGCCGCTGTCAGGTAACACAGACACGGCAGCCAGCCCATCCCAGGAAAATGCTGACGGTAGGAAAGATATAATCCAAGGACTGATGAAATTTGGGCACTCTTCTGGAAGCAGGTCGGATGAGAGAGCTTCGCCGGGATTATCACTTGTCCAAACTTTTCTGAAGTTCTCTGCTTCTTTCTTTTTTCCTTTGTCTTTGCTTGATGGGTCGACGTAGAGATCTCCTTTTACAACAGCACACATGTAAGAATGCAGTAAACTTAAAAGCAACACTATCCAGACGAAAGCCTGGAGAGGAGAGATCGTTTCCTATTCCTCGCTCACTTTACGCTCAGGACGGCTCAGAACCAGAAACATCCTCTCTGTTTATTTACCCTCTGAATAGTTTTTCAGTTTCCTGCTCTCTCTCTCTCTACCATCTCGTTGCGACTGTCCGGGGTCGGAAGCTTTGAGTTTGGGAACTTCTGAACTCAGTGCCAGAGCTTTTTAAGGACTGAGTCTAACATCCCTTTTTTTGACACATAATCACTCACCCCCTCCTTCATTCTCCCTCTCTCGCCGTCTCTTGCATACTCCCCCCTTTCTCTCTCTCAACATTTTGAGATGGAAGCTGCAAAAATGCCCACAAACCACCACAAAAAACCTAAACAGAGAACATTCACTTTTCATTAACCCCCTCCTTCTCTCATGTTCTACCCCCTGCCATCTCTCCCTCATAGCAATGGTTTATGAATCCACACCTGCACTGCTACACAGGAAAAAAGGATGAACATGGTTATGTGAGACATCATCAAGAGTAAAACTGGGATTTTTGGGAGGTTTGGAGGATATAATCCAATGATAATTCTGGAGCTGCTCAAACTGGGTCTGCTTCTAATTGAATGTAATGAAGTAAAGCTTGAAGACTCCTTTAATATGCATGGAACCTTTTTCGTGTACAAAGGGTTCTTTAATCTGGAAAAAGGTTCTTTAGATTATAAATTATTCTTCAAACTAAGAAAATAAAAATTCTTATTTATTAATAATTTACTGAAAGTTTTTTTGGAGAAACAAAAATGGTTCTTCCTCCTTTATTTTTAAGAGTGAATATGCGTAGTGAAACAAACCACATCTCCACTGCATATGAAAAGGAACTGATTGACAAAGAATCTGCAAGTTATTTTTTTTATCAAATCTGGAACTTCCAGACTCAATTTAACCCCCATTCACATAGTGTACAATGTAGACTTTGTATGATCTATTAAAATCATCCAGTTTACATCAATTTCTAGTTCCCACTGACTACAGCTTGGCGTTTTAGACTGCGTACCATCAACTGGTATGAATAGCACTTAAATCTTCCTCTCTCCTTTCATTTGCTTTTGCCAGACACAGGACAAAATCCCAGAGTCAATCCCATTCACTTAAACTGTTTCCTTTTACACTTTTCCATGCCATTATTCATAAATGGTTTACACTAAATGGAAAGTTAGTAGCTATAAAAATCCTGTGGGTATATAATGGGATTAAGTTGCCAACACAAACAGAAATTAATTGTCTATACATGTCTCTTCTTCGACAAGAGCTTGTCTCCCTCCCTCTCCTTATCTTCTTTTACGTCTTTACCAACACAACCAGGTTCATTTGTCTTGCTAAATTCTTTAGCGCAGCAGCTAAATAAGAACAGTCTGGTGGTAATGATGTGATGCCTCATGGATCAGGTGTTCTAAAGAGTGTGTGGGCGATGTTTGCAACTCTCGATGCTGATTGTCGCAGGTCCATCAGAAGTGATCAAGTATGCATAGCGGGGTGAGGGTAGCAAGGTCACAGCAAAAGCTAAAAGCTATGATGAATAGTGCAGATGTGTGCAGAGAAACTTCAGAATATGATATGGTTTGTTTAGGTTCAATAGTTCATCGTAACAGAACATACCACTCATTTTCCAACTCCGACTGGTGAAAATAGTCTTGTTTCATCATTTGCGAACTCACTTTCACACTGCGAACCATGTGCTGATGTTTTGCTTGAGTAAAAATGAAGTGATTATCACAACATGAACACAGTAGTGATAGATATTAAAAAATAAAAGAACAAAGACTACATTTTCACTTGATATTCCAAAAAAAAAAGAATCAAAGTAATCATGAACAGTTTTTAATATAAGAAAAAAAACACTCAACTTAAGGTTAATATTCAAAGATATTACATTATTATGGCAACCAACAACATTGAATTCACATATAAAGTCTAAAAATGACATTATATCAAGCTTGAATGCTTGAATTCCTTATCACACAACTTACAGATCAGAGTGTGATTTTTTTATTATTTAAAATGTTTTTTTTTTACAATGAATCACCCTAAATTAATGTGTTAAATATAAAGGCCTATTAATAATAATAATGTAATATTTAAATAATAATATAATGATAATAATTATTATTATTATTTAAAGCTGCAGTCTTTAACTTTTGGGCTACTCCGCAGCGGTACGATACGTACCAGTCTAAAATAGTCTTATATACTTATTACAGGTGTACCGTGATTCAGAATAAGACAAAAACACGGTTTGGGAAATTGATTCATGATGTACTCACTTATTATATAATTTTTTGTCAATTTTTAACAAAAAAAGTTACGGGCAGCAGCTTAAATATTAAATTATTCTAGTGATTCTACTGTATGGTTTTTATGACCACTGTATAAAGTCTCAAACTGCTCAAAGTGAAAAAATAAATAAATTATTATACAAGAGCATTTGTTAAAATAATAATCAACATATAATAATAATTATTATTATTATTATTAGACCTATAATGATGTTGTCATCGGCTAAATGGGCATTGTTATTTTACATAATGAACAAGTGTGCACCCGAGTCTAAGTTGCTGTTATATTCATGTGAATTGCGTCACAGTTTCAGTGAAACTGAACTCAGACCACCTCATACAGATAGTCTCAATTCAATTAAATTTACATATGTATAGCATTTTTCACAAAACATAAAGCAGCTTTCAAAGCAGCTTTACAGCAAATGCATGTTTCACCATTACAATTTAGAGTAATTTGTTATCAGATGTGACTGTGTCCATGTAATGTCGATATGTAAGAATATAAAAGTTCTGTAATACAATTCATGTAGTTAGCTAGCATCATGTATTCATTTAGGCAAAAACAATAAGGTCATTAAAGCAATTATTACAATGGTCATCATGATTACAAAATGTAGAAATGTTTTTGCTCCCGGGTCCGCATGACAGCTTTCACATCACCATTTTTTTAATACAAACCATGCTCTGTTTCGAACTAATTTGCCAGTATGAAAGGCCCATAACAGTCTTTGCTCATCATAAGTAAAAGGGCAGAATGTCTTGATGAGCAGAGACAGAAGAGAATTGCAAGTACTTAAAGAACCAGCCATGTTAGAACATTGGCGTTGGTCTTCAAAGGGCTGATATTTTAATAACCTCCCCAACCATTCTAAATCAGTCAAACTAGTCCTTTTGCGACGTGACACAAGCCGGCCTCTCTATTAGGCCAGAAAGAGCTTGCCTTCTTTCTTGGGCCTGTCAAAATACATGTGAGTGAGGACAGCTTTGTTATTTCAGCATGGAGAAAAGAAACAAGCCTTCAGGGCAATATCAATCGCCATATAATGTCTCTTTCAGTGGACTTGTCACTCTACGAGCAGCAAACCGAACCAGCTCTCACAACATGGAAAGATGACAGAAAACAGTCCTTTTAACAAGAACAAATCATTATAGGCCACTGTCCCTATTGTTGTATAAAATCTGTTCAGCATTTTAAAACCTACATGACTACTTTCTTCAGTGGAACACAAAAGAATTGTGGGGGAAAAAAAGACAATTGAACAAAAAAATGAAAGTGGATGGTGACCAGGATTCGTCGAGATACAAAAAAAACACAAAAGCATTATGAAGTCATTTTTATAGATTTAAAGGGATACTCCACTTTTTTTGGAAATAGGCTAATTTTACAACTCCCCCAGAGTTAAACAGTTGAGTTTTACCGTTTTTGAATCTATTCAGCCGATTTTCTGATATTTAGAAGAATATCAGTAAGCAGACAGTTTCTGGTCTCATTGACTTCCATTAGTAGGAAAAAAATATACTATGGGAGTCAATGAGACCAGAAAGTGTCTGCTTACTGATATTCTTCTAAATATCAGAAAATCGGCTGAATGGATTCAAAAACGGTAAGCCTATTTCCAAAAAAAGTGGAGTATCCCTTTAAAATACTAAAATGCATGTTGATATTTTCTGATATTGTTGCTTGGCATCATTGCATCATTTTTGTGTACCACATAGGGCTGTAATGGTACACGTATTTGTATATTTACATTTTTGGTTTCGGTTTGGTACATATTTGTACGGAAAGAATAGTGTTGTTTTAATCACTGCACAGACGGAACTTTCTGTGTATGGAACGTAATAGAGTTTTCCTCATAGAATGTGAAAATATTGTTTATATCGATATAGTGTGTGTCTGTTAAGTCCACAAACCATTGGGTGTCTCATTTGTCATTTTAGGTTTTAGGCTGCGGCCGATATGTGCCCTTGATGCACACTTTTGAGTCTGAAAGTTCTGCAGCTGACATCTACCCAACAGTCAAAGCGGCATTATGTCCCGAAAGTGTGGATTTGGAGGAAGACCGCAAGTGTTTAGGAAGCCATTTTGGACAGGGCTAGTACTTTAATGTTGCCAACACATCAAAAAAATAACAAAGGAAGTGTGTGATTCAAGTTGTCCTAAACATGAGACATGCTTTATATGAAGCGGTTCAAACTAAAACATAAACCAGGCTTGCCCTGCTGTCAGTTGCGTGTGTTGTTTAATGCATTTGAGATGTGTTTTCCTTGTAAAACAACATCTTACAGTTGTATACTACTTACATGTAAATGTTACAAATTCACACAAGTAGACTTCAATGAACGAGTGCCAACAAGAGCATGCAAGTCAAATAATGGGAGCAGCAATAATTCTAACCTTTTCTAAAATATTTTGCTAGAATATTTTACATCCAGAAGTGTAAGCACTTCAAATTCTTTAACCAATTACAACAGCACCATAAACGTCAGTGTATGTTGCAGATATAGTGACAGACTTTTTTATATTTAAAGACAGATATAGTTTGTTCAGTTAAAAGAAAACACACTGAACTGTGACTTCAAAACTGAGGTACGTTCCCAACCCCCTTTCTGTAAAATCATATTGTTTTCGAAAAACATAATGGTTTGCAAATGATGACAGAATATACATTTTTTTGGTGAACTCTTCCTATAAAGGCCAGCCGTGTGATTGTGAATGATGGAATTGAATAAGCATTTATTGCACTGCTATCAGTGCTGCTTTATGGAAAATTAACTCAAATGGCTCTGACCTGATGAAACAAACTTTATAATAAATCACAATATCCCATGATGTCATGAGATAAGTGCATGTTCAGCATCAGTTCTAAAATTACAGGAAAAAATTCATGTAAAACAATTAATTCCTAACCTCCTCGACCCACCAATGTTACTAACAAACAGGCCCTTATTTCCATGGGGACAGGACAACACATACATGAAGGCTATGATTTCCAGAGCCAGGGTAATTTCACGTCTGACAGGTCTTAGTGGGAAACACTTCTGTGATCCTTTGTCTTGTCTGATGGAAGTATATTGTATAATTGACAGTTTTATTACAGGATCTAAAAATCTAGCCACACAGAATCCTGTAAAGAACTTTGAGTATTCTCCAAAAAATGCATTTTCTTAAATTATAGCAAGATAATATAACGCCCCCTGAACTTGCATGAACCCCCAGAACGGCATTTAAAAAAGCGATAAATGCACCTTTATCTGGAAGTTTACATCATCTAAGAGCAAAAAGAAAGGTTTAATAGTGTCAATAAAACAGGACATTACTGAAAGGGGATCCAGATTTTCCAGACATTTACAGTGATCACCTCACTCGCCGCTGAATGTTTCTGTTTTTTTTTTTGTTGAAACTATATTTGAAGGGTTTAACTGAGGTCAGTGCCTGATATTAGACATACATCATGCACTCCTTTATTCAATACCCCTGTCAAGATGCTGCAAGCGTATCTGTTTTTCATTTTTTATATTACGACCAACAACTGCTCTGATTGCTGCGTTGTAAAAATATCACTGTTTGCTCCATTTTAAACCCCTAAAATTCCTCATTATTCACAGCAAGCCGCTTGTAAAAAAAAATGCCCCCGCAAACCATTTTAAAATGATTTCTAAGCAATTAAACCAATAAGTGAAATGTAGTCATAATGTTCTAGTGTTTAGATGTTAATCTGTCTGGGATAGATGATCTCTATGCTAACAATTTAGCCTAAATATCTGCTATTCTTAATTCAGGTGGTTAGAGTCAAAAGGAGTCGTAAATGCTAATGTTGCTAATCTCTTTTTAAATAGTTGTTATTGGATTAGATTATGCTGTCGTAACTGGAGGAGGTAGGCAGTTAAACATAATCACACTTCATGTCATGCTAAGCCATGTAGCATGTTAATCTAGCATGGATATTTCTCCTGCTGAGGACTTGCAGTGGCCCTGAACATATGTGTCATGTTTAAAGCATAATGAACTTTAATGTGGTTCACATGTTGTACGAATGGTTGGTTCAGAGGTGGTTAATACGCAGCATTTTATGGATAGAGAGCTTATTAGAACCAGCTGTTTTTTGTCTTTATGCTGTGTGTGAAATCAGGAAGTTGCCCCCCCCCCCCACCTTGGTAGCCTTTACCCTCCCTACACAATGTCCTGGAGTGTGTTCAAAAGATCTATCTCATTTTGATGTGTGTCTGGAGGGGACAGCATACAGTACTTGAAGAGGCTTATATCTCTACATTCACACATTTACTGGTTGTAAAACAGTTAAAACATTTAATTAACAGACTTTTTTACAGGTGTGTGTTTAAGGCTATTAAACAAATTACCAAACATCTTTTATGTTATATTTATGAATTTATATAATCTTCTATACATTTCTATATATGAATGTGTATTAGACTCACCTAAAGGATTATTAGGAACACCTGTTCAATTTCTCATTAATGCAATTATCTAATAAACATGGCAGTTGCTTCAATGAATTTAGGGGTGTGGTCCTCAAGACAATCTCCTGAACTCCAAACTGAATGTCAGAATGGGAAAGAAAGTTGATTTAAGCAATTTTGAGCATAGCATAGGTTGTTGGTGCCAGACGGGCCGGTCTGAGTATTTCACAATCTGCTCAGTTACTGGGATTTTCATGCACAACCATTTCTAGGGTTTACAAAACATCCAGTATGTGCCAGTCCTGTGGGCGAAAATGCCTTGTTGATGCTAGAGGTCAGAGGAGAATGGGCAGACTGATTCAAGCTGATAGAAGAGCAACTTTGACTGAAATAACCGTTACAACCGAGGTATGCAGCAAAGCATTTGTGAAGCCATAACACGCACAACCTTGAGGCGGATGGGCTACAACAGCAGAAGACCCCACCGGGTACCACTCATCTCCACTACAAATAGGAAAAAGAGGCTACAATTTGCAAGAGCTCACCAAAATTGGACAGTTGAAGACTGGAAAAATGTTGCCTGGTCTGATATGTCTCGATTTCTGTTGAGATCAGATGGAGGTCAGAATTTGGCATTAAACAGAATGAGAACATGGATCCATCATGCCTTGTTACCACTGTGCAGGCTGGTGGTGGTGGTGTAATGGTGTGGGGGATGTTTTCTTGGCACACTTTATGGCCACCATGTACTCATCCTCTGATGGCTCATCCAGCAGGATAATGCACCATGTCACAAAGTTCGAATCATTTCAAATTGGTTTCTTGAACATGACAACGAGTTCACTGTACTAAAAGGGCCCCCACAGTCACCAGATCTCAACCCAATAGAGCATCTTTGGGATGTGGTGGAACGGGAGCTTCGTGCCCTGGATGTGCATCCCACAAATCTCCATCAACTGCAAGATGCTATCCTATCAATATGGGCCAACATTTCTAAAGAATGCTTTCAGCACCTTGTTGAATCAATGCCACGTAGAATTAAGGCAGTTCTGAAGGCGAAATGGGGTCAAACACAGTATTAGTATGGTGTTCCTTATAATCCTTTAGGTGAGTGTATATGAATATAATATAATTATATACATGATTGTGAATTGCATTATATATATATATATATATATATATATATATATATATATATATATATATATATATAATATATATGCATACATATACATACATGTATAAATATATACATGCATTTTTGTACTTTTGTCATGTAAAATGTATCAAATATATATATAATGTAATATTATATAAAAAAGGATGATATTGTGTGCGTGCGTGCGTGCGTGCGTGCGTGCGTGCGTGTGTGAGAGTGACATATCAATTGATGTGCATTCTATAGATAGAATTGTATGTACTTTTTATACATGCCTTCAGAATTGTGTCCCTTGTGTTTTTGCACTTTGACCCCTAATCAGTAGTTTTCATCCTGGCTAAGAGCAAAGTGTCTGGTTGTAGTTTGTAACACCTGCCCTAAAGACAGAGCACAAAGAGGGTCCAACTCAGCAGGGGGGTTTTCCTTCAGACCCAAATATCCAGATCAAGAGGTGCTGAAAATATTTGCAGAAGGTCTTATTATGAGACTCCAGTCAGATCTTTTTAGAGACTGCGAGCTGGTTTGGATAGTGAGTCGTTGTCCTCTGTCCTCTCCCATCAATCACAAGAGGACACTGTATACTGTATAGTGGCCTAAAGACATGCATTGTAAACTATGAATAAGAACGAAGGATTATTAATATTGTGTTAATGAATGCCTACCCATTTCTGCAAGCTTTCTCCAAAATGTGCTGATCAAATGTGTTTTTGTGTCAAATGTGTATTTTACTCTCAAAAGACTTAGTCAAATCTTTAAGGATGATATACTTTGCCTCTTATTACCATATCATCTCGCCAACATTGTCTGGAGTACTCTGGGGGAATTGTGGCTTCATATTATATATTCCCATCTTTCACCTTGTGTACTTTGTCCTTTCCCTCCCACTTTAATATAATGTGTTGCGCTAGCTAAGCAATTGTAAGGAAAAAAAACAATACATCAAGTAAAAAGACCTTCAATTGCCCTATGTATAACTGTAGATCTTGTACAAGTAACTCTTCTATAAATTGTAATCATTTGCATCCCCTAGATTTACTTTTTTACAACACTCAATTAGCAGAATAGCTTTTAGGCACTGACGTTTTTTTTTTTTTTTTGTAGGGGTGTTTAGTGACACAATGGAAGTAGTAAACCCACGTTTTTACATTAAACTAAACAAAACATCTTCAAACACAGATTCCAGGAATAGTCCAGTACAAATGTTCACAGTAACAACTAGTGGTATCAAGGTTCTCCAATGACTAAATACACATTAACACCCTTGTGCAATACACATGTGAATTCAACTCAAAAAATAAACATTACACACTCTTTTTCTTTACCATGCATCACGCAACATCAAGCACCATGGAGTTCACAGCCAAGGAACTCTTCAGGTCCGAGGGAAAAGACTGCTAAGCTCCCAGTCAGCTTTTTTACTCTGATGTTAACAAGTGTTTTTACTTTTCTCTAATAGTGTCAACTGTATCTTCCTGAGCAAGTATAGTCTTGCATCCTGCTGGGGTTTGTTTCATGGTGCCTCTGTTCCCACATAGCTGTTTTCACTTTTCCAGCCTGTAGAGGCTGCCGGGTATGTGTTACAGACAACGGCAAAACTGTCTTCACACTGTAAAAACGACACAGAAGCTGCATCTGAAGCAACATACAATATATGCCATAGCAGAGACTTAATGCCACATAGGCAGCAGATACTGAATACAAGAATCTCAAATCACTAAAAATAACTCTGCCGTTTGTTGTTTCCTGTGCACAACTGACGGAAAGCAAGATGCATACTGAATGTGATAAAAACAACAAAGTTTTATGGTTTATGCAACACCTTATTTACATAAAATCCCAAAGTATCCATGTTGTGATCAAAAATAGTGCTCCATCTGCATTATGAATAAAAGTATATTTTTCTTTACTGTAAGGATTCTATATATAGGCTACTGCACAAAGCAGCATCAGGAGATATTTTGAATTTCTTATTTCCTACTTTTACAAGTTATGTGGCTGCCAACCTGAAAATTTACAATGAATCATAGTCGATTCTAGACACTATTTGAAGGCACTTCAGTCTTATTTATTAACACAATGCAAATATTATCTATTGCATTTTAGCAAAATCATATAATAAAATGCAAGCAAATGTGTCATTTTCCTTAAGTATACTGTACATACTTTCACATAACAGTTCAGTCACAAATGGTTTAAAATAGAAACTGTCAATTTGAACTCACACCCCCTTGAAAACAAGACTAAAGCATCTCATACCCTATAATCATACCTGCAATTAGCTTATAATACTGAAACACATTTTTCACTTTAAAGTTCACAGCCATACAACATAAGGCCAGATTTACTAAACAGGTCAAATTAGCGTGAGACCACAATCCCATAAAAGTGCAGATGGGAGTGGAAATTTCTGACAATCCACACATTAAAGAACACAAGCTGTGTCTCATTTTGAAGACTACGTCCTCCGGAGGTTGCATTCATCAGTCACATATGCCATTGAGGCTCTCATTTGAGAAAAGTAACCATTGCATTCCAAGGTAAGAAAGAAATTACATAATTAACACAGCACGAAGAATAACGGTCAATTTGATAATGGTTACTTTTCTGAAATGAGACATTCTTGATGACTAATGCGGCCGACAAATGTGACCTCCGGAGGGCGCAGAACGATATGTTCCAATAACGTGTTCCTCTGGCATTCCAAATAAATGTACACAAGTGGAGAAAATTATCGTCCTTCTATCACTCTCCGTTCTCTGTGGTGCCTCCTCTTAACAGCAACTATTGCAGCATGTCAAGCGGAAAATGGGTTAAGACATGCTTTAAATAATGGCGCAAATACCAGTAAATTGACGACTGCAAACCTTAATGTTGCATTTATATACTCTCCTCCTATACATTTTGCATCTGAAAGTGAAACGCCTACAAATGCACACATAAGGTCAGCCGCAAAAAAAATTCTCTACGCAACTGTGAATTTAAGTGAATATCTGTGATCAAGACCTCCATACATTCTTTCGCACTTTGGTAAAACTTTTCAATGTAAGTCATTGTAATTAATTAGGCAATGAACTAATTGCAAACGACTTAAAATGAACAATTTATCTCAGTTCAGAGTTTCAAGAAAGTTTTGAGGGACCAAAATGTTCCAAGGTGTTGCTTTAAAGGATTAAGATATTAAAAGTATATATTTCTAATAATCACAAAGCTCTGACAGAGAAAAATTTCTGCAAGACTGGTGTGAATTCTGGGGAACATCATGTTCCCAGTGAATTATCGTTTTAATGTTCCATTCGGAGCAAACAGCCCATTCCTCAAATAGGTTGTGGAACCTCACAAGATGATTTCATCAGGCAGAGAGAGAGAGAGGTGGAGAGAAAATGAGCAAGAAATCATTTAGACAGATTCATGATGATGAAAGAGGAGCAGATCTCTCTAATTGTAATACGTGGGTTTATCACTTCCCAAGAAACATGTCCTGCTGTTTAAATGGTTTGGACCAGAGTTCAGGAAACAAAAGAAATCTTTAGGTTAGGCTTCCATACAATGGTTGCCAATACGAAGAAACTCATTCAAGGGCTTTTCATTATCATCAGCTTGTGCAACACCATAAATCATACAACTTAAAGGCAGTTAATTTGGGTATTTCTGCCAGATATGAGGGCATGTTTTATGGTTTGGCATCAGGCTGGTCTGCAGATTTTTGCAGAAGTACACAAAGCTGTGATTTCAATGTGCAGTCTGTTTATTCCAACAGCTGCTTTAATCAATGTGCTGTTGATATCTGTGAAATTATTTGTTGGTTTTCGTCAAGTGAATCATGTAGCCTCCAAAATTGAAAATGTTATTGATTTACTATGGTTTGAAAATGTGTTTGCCCTGCATGGTTTTGAAAGTCTGTTCCAAAGATGCTTGTGATACTTTACAGGATGAGGTTAATGGCCAAGCTCAGAAGTGACTTAACCAATAGTTTCCTTTACCTTCATCTTTCAGACTGGTATTCATTAGTATTTGCGGTTGCATAAACATATTTAGAGGTCAGGGGTCACCACACACTCAACATTTTTCTTCTCAATACATGCTACTCACTCATGAATGTGGCAGAACTTAGGGAACATTTGCCTTACTGCATCAACTGGTTACAAAGGTAAAACTGAGCTTATATATACCCACTTGAATGAATGCAGATGTTGTTTCATGAAAAGCACTGTGGTTCGGAGTGTTTTCCCCCGAAAAACATCCCACTCAGCAGATGTGAAAACACGTGAAAAGCCCCTCATTTACATTCAAGCTGTATGCGAAAGTCAATTTGTGTGCATGAGTGCGTTCACATTCATGTCCGAGCAGTGCATGAAAAGTGAATGTAAATTCTGTGCTTTACAATGATAAACTGTCGGCCAAACTATTCATTTTGAAGCCCAGTTTTCATTACATGGTATAGGCAAAACAAAGTCTTAGATTAATTTAATGTGCACATTCAGCTTCCTCTAAATTCTTGGAAAAACAAAAGGGTATTTACAAGATCGACTTCTATTTGCAAACGTTGTTTAAATCCATCCATTTCCGATGAAAGGGTTTCATCAAACACATGACAAGCACTTGTAGAGAAGTTGTAGGTGTGTGATGAATCTAATAGCTCTATCAAGTCAAAGGGGATAATCATGTTTTGGAGACATGGGCGGTATTGAGGCAGGCTGATAATATATTTAGCGGTGGGGTGCTGTCACAGATAGCGATACACACTGAGCGGTATCATAAAGTGTTCAACAATCTGCAAACATCTCAGCGTCTTGAACAAATTATGCACCCTCATTGTGTCTCAGTTGCTAACTGTGCATAAAGCTGGTTTCATTAATACGTTTGCAAATAAACTAAGGATATCTAAATAAATGCGTTTAGGAATAAAAGTATAAAAATAAACAAATGAAAATGAAATACATGAGAATTAATTTATAAAAGGCCTCACCCTCTGCACAAAAATAGGCAATAGCATTAGTCTATATAAAAGGCAAGAGCATATTATCTTTAGTGGCCAAAAGGATAAATTTGCAGGGAATGATGCATGGCTGAGTGGTTGTGTGGAAAGCCCTTATATGGAGGTTTGGGCAGAACAAATTTATTTATTGTATGTTGTTGTGAATCCAGCAGAAATTTCTTTTCTGTGCATGAGTAAAAACACTATGCAATTATTAGAGAATGAGACTGCAGAAGGCATCTAAAGGCAGTTAGTTAGTTAGCCTATAAAACTTATCAAATGTATATAATAAACTGTTTTTAAGGACATTTGGTTCTGGTACTCCCACGGTTCAGGGACCACGTGGCTGCGGTTACAGCGCTGTATCGCTTATCCAGTTGTCCAAACAAGGCCAAACCCTCTCTTCAAGCATCCCGCTGGAATATATTGTGTTTATTCTGTGATTTCTCACCCTAAATTTTCAGCCGGTCAGCTCTGGGCACTGGTCCGAAACGAACTTTGTTAGAGAGTTAAAGCATAATGCCCTGCCATTTTGCCTACGATTAGTTAGATCATAGCCCTGAAGCAACGGGTTTTAAATCTTGTATATACTTTGATTTACCTCTGTGCAAGTTTCTAATATATATAGCTTAATGTGTCCACTTCACATATGGGATTATTTACATTACAGCAGGCACTGGAGTTTGACGGTTTATAAGTGACCTTGGGATTTTTTGTCTTTATTTTTGTTTTCACATCCCTGAATTAAATATCAAATGGAAAATCATGACTACCTAAATATATTTCTGCATTCATTACCCTTCAAAAGCATTTTATTTTATTCAGCAAGAATGCCTTCACTCAAAAGTGACAGTAAAGACATTTACATTATTACAAAGGTTATATGTTTCATATCAGTGCTGTTCTTTGTAACTTGTAATATATATATATATATATATATATATATATATATATATATATATATATATATATATATATATATATATATATATATATATATATATATATTTCCACATAACATTAGTTAATAAGAAATGTCTCTTGAGCACCAAATCAGCATATCATTTCTGAAGCATGTGACACTAAATACTGGAGCAATAATGCTGAAAATGTAATTGTATTAAAATAACATCTCACAATATTACTATTAATTTGACCATTTTGAATGTTTGCTGTATAGTTTAGCGACCTTCTTTGGGAAAACATCCTCTAATAGATTTTGTAAATAGCTTATAACGTAATAGCCTACTCTTCAAGATTGACTTTAGTAGATAATGAGTAGAATAGTCTAACAGTCATAATTTTAGCATTTCCTTGTTTCTTATATAACTTAATGTGGTCTGTCTTTACTTTCTACTAACTCTGCCCTCTTAACACTACAAAAAATATATCTACAAACTGCCTGTGAGAAAGGTTTACTTTTTTAGGCAGTGCCCGTCAGAGCTTTCCCTGACTCGCGAGCCTGACTAAGGTCTGCATGGTGTTCAGTCCTCCTACTCAAAACACTGGTTGCCATGGAACCTCGGCTGTGGTTTCTACCCCATCCTCTGCTTTCTTTTACTCTCTTTTCCTTTTTTGCTTTCTAATTTCCTCATCACCCTCCCCTGCTGGAGGCTGCAATTTTGTAGTGTGATATTCCCTTTTCAGCACTCTCTCTGTTACTCTAAAATCAGCCAGCTCAATACAGACATCACAGGCCTCTTCCAAACAGATGGTCTCATTTTAGGAAAGTCACTGTTCCTGGACCAAAGATTAAAGATGCTACACTGTGATTAGAGCTGTGCGAGCCCTTTGAAACTAGCATAAGAGCCTTCATATATAAGGGATAGTTGAAAAACTAAAATTGTCATTCCAAATCTGTATAACTTCTGTAGAACACAAACAAATTATATGTTTTGAAAAACATCTTAGTGTGTTTTGTCCAAATATAATGAAAGTCAGTGGGGTTCAATGTTGTTTTAAACCCATGAATTTCACTGTATAGGCAAAAACAGTTGAATTATTGTTCAGAATACCTCATTTTGTGTTTCGCAAAAGAAAGTATAGGTCACACCGAACGACATGAGGGTGAGTAAATTATGTTTTCATATTTTGAGTAAACTATTCCTTTAAAAGTGATGTGTAAGTTTGGTAACACTTTATTTTGATAGTGTACGAACTTTAAAGTTAAAAGTACTTCAAAGTAACTATAAAGTAATGTGCAACTACATGTCAACAGAGTATTAGTAACTGTCTGCTTAATATCTGCTGACACTCTCTAACACCTAGAACAGACATTCTACTGACTATCAGTAACTGTATTTTTGATGTTAAAGGTGGGGTATGTGATTTGGAAAACGAACGGCAGATTTTGAAAATACACAATTCAAATGGTCCTACCTTCTTTCCTCCAACGCTGGCCCTGACTCCACCCATTCGAAGAACATGGACGCGCAATCATGCACGAGTGAAAACTAATCATGGAACCGGCTTTACTGACGAGATGCGCATGTGTCACATGCTTTGAGTATGCGCACGACGGGGGTCACGCACGCTGGGGGAGGGGGGTGTGGTACAACCGTTTGATTGACGAACTGACTGTCCAATGATTCTAGGTGGTCTTGGAAATGATTGGCTGGGGTTTTTCGAGTCCTGCCCGTTCCACAGATGATTAAATTGCTTAATTTTCATTTCAGTGCTTCTAACTCAGTGGCTGTAAGTGGGTTGGGAATAGGATTTCAGGTGATTTTGAAAAAATGGACAAAAAAGAGAATCACATACCCCACCTTTAACATTCTTTCTCCTGCTCAGCTTAATTTGCAGAAACTACAAAAAAAGCCACCCAAAGATCGATTCCCCCTAAAAGTGTAAACACTGCAACATTGTTCAGATTGTTTGAGCATCCCAACCAGTTCGACATGGGAACACTGGCTCAAGCAGTGGCATTGGTTTGGGCAATGACAGCCATTTTTGGGAACACTTATTTAACGTTGTGATGAAACGGAAGCAGCGGCAGATATTTTCATATAATTTGTGAGGTACATCTGAGTGAAAATAAAATAAATGAAGATGGGGACATGGTTCTATCCATCTGTTGTCGATTGGATGGAGGCAGATCTGAATGCAAGCTTGATGTTGATTGTCCGGAAGGGACGGGGTTTGAGCGTACCAAATAAGGGTGAATTTTAATTTCCTGACAGGTGATGCAAGTGACATCAACATTTAAAAAAAAAAAAAAGCTTGAATAAATAAAGTCAATTATAGTGCTCTTTTATATTTTTTTTAATTTAAAAAGTGAAGTTTTGGAAGCATTACAAGATGCATTCACGCCAAAAATCATAAATTCAATCTAAATTTTACACCTTGTACTTTTACATACTAAAGATTCAATCTGACAAGGCAAAAGCCTCCTGCATAGAGTGAGAACCTGTTCGATTTTCTGCTGAGGTTTGGGGTTGCTGGATTTATTACACTTCCAGAAAGATGCCAAATGATAACACATGAGAGAGAGTTTTGATCCTGGCTCACTGAAGCTAATGTAATAGGTGAGGACAGAGCAACTAACATTATTGAATGTCCAATGAGCTAAAATGTACATTAAGGCCTGATTTTGTGTTTTTCCCTTGAGCCCAGTGTAAAAAAATGTACAATGCGGGGTTTATATACTTCAATCTTTGTGAAAAGTGCAAACAGATGTCTCAATGATATTTGGCATTCACAGTACAATGTTCAAGATTAAATGTATGTGGCAAGTGTGATATGAACAATCACAAACCCTTTCCTTACAATGCCTAAAATTTGAATTGATATATTTTTTTCGCTTCTGTAAGCTGTATTAGAGTATAATAATACATTTTAAAAGATAGCATTGGAGCTTGTGGGTGCTTTTCTGCATTTTGCAATTATTATCACGTGTTATAAAACTTCAAACAAACCTGACAGGCACCTCATTGATTTTCAGACTGCCACTGGCTGCCCCCGCAACTATTCCAGATCAAACTTTAGCCTGTAGCAACTGTTTTCCTTCAAAGCTGCAGTTTTAGAGATTGTTGTGAGAATATATCCTGTGAAATAAGGGTACCCTTCCCCACGGCTTTTGTGCAGACTTTTGGGCCAGATTGTACTGTTTCTGTGTTGCTTCTTTGCTAAGCAACATTCCAAAAAGTTCAGCCAGAGATCACTGACATATAGGTGCAAGTGATGGGTGGACCAAACAACATTATGGTAGAATGACTAATCACTACTCTGAGAAAGGATTCCTAAAAGCCTTTAGAAATCACAAAAAAAAGTACACACAGACTAATAACTTGACTTTGTATATCATCAATGTTGTCACCTAAAATAATAAGAAACTCAAACAATGCGTACTAATTGGAAACCATGAAAACCAAACAATGTACCACTTTCAAATTTAAGCCAGCCTATAACCCGCACATAAGTCCCTTAGTATTTTGGTAATGACATGCCAAATAGATCAATAAAATAATCAAAAACATCAGAATATTTATATATTGTGATATGACGTCTGCTACTTATGATCACACGGGTGGGTGCACATGCACACTACTAATATCATTTTGCTGGGTTTGTTGGTATTTACTCTGAGGTTTCGCTGGTATTTGCTCTGAGTACATTAAGTTATTCCGAGTCTGTTCTGAGGAGCTTATCCATCATTTCCAGTCTGAACAGCGTGAGAAAGAAAACATTGGGAGAGAAAATGAGACAGCTGCTATTGAACAGGCAGAAACAGAATTTTTCTCCTCAAGCGAGATCAACTGACTCAGCGCAGCGTGACATTAAGTGTTGTTGTCCAAATCTCAGTTTTTGGAGCTCTGCAAATAATCGTTTTAAGGAAATATAACACATCTCTTCCCGTAGGATATGAATACTGCTATGTGAAATTCTAATGCTTTCCAAGATAATACTAAGATGGTGAAAATATACAATGGCTGCTGTAATACTAATTGCCAATTGTTGCATTTATAAAGTCCAAAAGGGCAAAACAAATATTAGATTATTTTATAGAAAAAAATATCTTTGCACTTCTGAGTATTTCAGTGGTTACAACATGGCCTTCCTTAAAGGAACACTCCACCGTTTTTTCATATTTCAATGGATAACTATAATGTATGGCGCAATTCGGTTGTTAAGTCTGACGTCACGCGTGACGTTTAGCCTCTTCCGGGCCCAGTGCTCCGCTCGTCCACTCCAGATCCTAGACTACATAAACCGTTTTCTTAAAGGGCTTTTTTCGCTTCAGTGCCAGTGGGTGTAAGGGATTAAGGGATAGCACCCACTGGCGCCGAAGTTTCTTCATTCGTTTAAGATTTGTAACTTACCTTATCAACTGCAGCCATTTTCTCGTATCTTTCTCATCACAGGGAAAGCGGTAGAATGACAGTTGAATGTCACTTTTTTTTTTTTAACTGCGATCTATTTAAACAACAAAAACTCGGGCGAAAGCGGTAGGTAGGTAGAGAGGACCCGGCCTTTGGACCCGGAAACAGTATTATCGGAGAGTGGTTACGTCACGACTTAACAACCGGATAGCACTTGGGAGCACTCGGGGGCATAGAAATCCATAATAAAGGCTAGCTGTCTCGTCCACGCTGCTGGCCAATGGTGGTCGATGTCAGCACCTGGCGGCCATCTTGTCACAGGCAGCTCGCTCACTCGTAACATTGTGTTTATGGTGCATGTACTTTTTAAATAACCATAACTTGCTAAATTTTCTACCGATTTTCAAACCGGTTTGGTTCGTTATAAACGTCAGAGATGTAGTTATGACACTGCACACTTATGAATAATTATGTATTAATTATGTAAACATCCAGTATTATAGCCACGTTATTAACGTTAGTAAGAAACCAAACCGTTTGTAAATCCGTCAAGATTTCAGCGAGATATTTGTGTTTGTGCAGATAACTCGCCTTACATTAACCTTGTCTGTGAGAAGATGGCCGCCGGTGATGACGATAGAGACTCCACCGTAAGACATCTAGCCTTTATTATGGATATCTATGCTTGGGAGCACTTCGACGCGCCGCAGTAATATCATCACACCTGAATGATACTGATTATATTACTACGTCGAGTCGAAGTGCTCCCAAGTGCTATTCCGCCATACATTATAGTTATCCATTTTACCTGCTTAGAAAAGCGCCACGTTTTATTTTGTGTCACCATGTAACTACTCGTGTAACTGTATTTCAATAGGGAAAACGTGGAGGTGTTTGGTCGCTTCTAACTTCATCTCTGTTTGGAATCTAATTAATGAACTGGGCTATCAAAATGTCGCCGCGCGCCAGAGCGATTGAGCGCACGCACTGAGACGAGAGAGGTAGGCCTATGTATCAACTGGAATAACATAGTTTAATATGAAAAAACGGTGGAGTGTTCCTTTAAAAATCATCACATATAGACATTACACTGAATTAAAATCTATAGACTTTGGACAAAATTGAACCCTAAAAATCTTTTAAAAGAGAAAGTGGTCATGTAAGGACCATTTAATGGTTTTAGTATAAGGAGGTCTATATGGTCTTTATGGTGACAAATTGTAAACTGGTATGGCGAATGGGTATGAACATATTAATGTCTGCTGCATTTTTATGTGTAAATGTATCCTGAAATTATGATAACACTACTTTCAGGAAATTGAACGTTTTAGGCTCACCTGCATATATTGTAAACGTACATGTCGTTGCACAGCCATCTAGTGGAAGAAGAAAGAAATACTGCAGTTTCGCATCTGTGAGTACAAATACAGCTGTTTAAATAACCAAGAAGAGAATAGTGTCATGTGTTCGCTTTAGAATTTACTGTTTTTTTTTTTTTTTTCAAATTGCTGTAAAGGTATTTGAGTTGTAACTGATATGCGCTTTCACAAGCTGAAGCAATTTAATGGACCATATAATCTCTACATGTAGATTCAATTGTTGATAAGCAAGAAATAGTTGATAAGTATATATCTTACCATTACAATTTAGTAAGTCGGAAATAAAAATAATTCCCTTATCAAACCATTCTTTTTTATAAATACTTTTTCTTTTAGATAATACATGTTGGTTATTCCATATTATACAGTACATGTGTGTGGGGAGAAATTATGTTTAAGGCTATTTTCCATGCATCATTGCTTGTGAAAATTTGCTTTGGTGGGAAGTTTGCTACATTTGAAGTCACATGATAATAAAAAGTTTAACTCGCCACACTTTTCAAAAAACAAATTGGGGATATAAAACCATATAGAATTATTATGGGCCAAGCTATGTTTTATCCAGTTGATTTTAAAATGTATTAAGAATACTGTGATTAGGAACTTTAAGCCCACCCTCTGAAAGAGTTTTAATAATCGTTTTTCGCTTTATATAGGCTATTCAGTCCTGTTTTTCCAAATGAACTTAAAAATGGCCCTGTCAATGTCTGAGCACATTTTAGAATTAACATTCAAGGAGAGAACAGGATACACCAGCCATGCATAGACAGCTTTCTCTGAGACGAGCAATTAAAAAACATTTTTGCTTTAAGTAAACACGTAGACAAATTATTTTCAACTCTTTCATGAGGACATTTATTGATTATAATGCCAAGATACCTAACCTTTTCTTTTACCTTAATCCCCCATATATCTGGGATAGCAGAATGATGAATTGTCATATTCTCTGATTTACTCTGATTAACAGAAAGGCCAGAGGCTTGTGAAAAAAGTTATAATGCCTCTAATAGGTCTTTTATCTTTCAGGAAGATACACGTATCATGTGCCAGTTGACTGGTTAAAATAGTGCGGTCTGCTATTTGGATGTCTTCAATATTCGAACAATTCACTATATAAAGATTAAGAAGCTCTGCAGCCAATAGAAACAAAAAATGAGAAATAGGCCTTGCCTGATGCCTCGCCCAATGACAAAACGTGGTGAAGTCTTACTAAGGACGCATTACTTTACTATTGATGTCTTTATAGGGTCTGTACAGTTTTCATACATTTTGGACCAAAGCCAAATCGTCATAGCATCATAAAGGTATGCCCTACTGTATCAAATGCCTTGTAGAAATCTAAGAACAAGATAAGTGCATCATCAACTCAGAGTAGCCTAGTAGCCAAACAACTTTTCAGATTTCATCAAAAAGATCTTCATTTGGGTTCTGAGGATGAACGACAGTCTTGCGGGTTTGGAACGACATGAAGGTGAGTAATTAATGACAGAATTAATATTTTGGGGGTGAAGTAACACTTTAAATGGTCAGAACTACAGTTTGACTACAATACCCACAATCCACAGCGAAGCAACGCTTCCGGCTTGTCAGCGTCGATTCAGGAAGTAAATTCATCACACTGACAGGAACAACATCACGGGACTGTCTTTGCACTGAGCAGATTAATAAAATATTACCTGTAAGCGATCTGTGTACACACCTGTAATATTAGACATCATGTCTAGGCAGTCGAACAGAGCCACCGACAGCAAGAAAATGGTGAGTGTGTATTGTGTTTCCGTAGATCTCAAGCAAACGCAAGGCAGTCAGCTAACATGCTATTATAATCATCATCGGATAAATAACATGTTTATTGGAGTAGTGCTTGTTTACTTTTATAAACAATAAATATAGTGTAGTGTACTTGTTACTTAGACGTGCGTTCGTGTAAGTTATTCTTCTAGAGATGAGTTTAGTCTTTCCATTAGTCATGGCTGGCTTTTGAATTAAAAATCTTAAGAAGTGCAGATAATTTTTCCAATAACCGTTTGGGGAAATTATTGAATGATAGATTCATTAGAATGATTTACTTTCAATGCATAATGCATTCTGTGCCATTCATTTAGTTTTTGCACAGATGTTATTGCACAAGGGGAATTGGCATTGTAGCCGTAGGCTACTCTTAATACAAACTAAACAATACAGCAGAGAAACGCGCATAGATTTATCCAGCTGTGTCATGCATGGGTTTTTAGATTTGTTATTATGTTTGGGTTAAGTTTTGAAATGTACATGTATTTTTTAAACAACTCCATATTTTGCCGTGAGAGGGCGCTCAAGACCACTGTGTGCTCTCATTCATTCAGTCCCATGATGATGATGATGATGATGATGATGATGATGATGATGATGATGATACACTGGAGGACTGGGTTATTTGTTATACAACCTATATAGTGGGATTCAGTCTAAAACCACATTGAAAGCCTGAGATTTTGAAATAATGGAAAGAAATGTTTTGATGCAATCAATACCAATACTGCATTATTTCTTGGAGACTAAACATAAATAAGCACAATTGTGCCCATGTGAACTCATTTGTACTTCTAATGTAGTGCAAGATGGTCTGTGGATCTTCTCAAATTATGCAGCATAACACAATTATCAGCTTTTACACAAACTTAGAGTTGATTAAGCCTTCTGTCATTAAAGCAAAATGGGGCTATTATAAAAATGATGTTCTGCTTTAACTCATTGTTATGCTCATAATAGAATTGTTAATAAAAATAAAAAAGTTTTTAAAGTCCTAAATAGACACATTTCTCTAATGATCTCAGACTTATGGGCCTCACTAAAAGATGCAGTTTCCCTCTTTTTTTTTAATTCCCATGTTCTTAACTAAGGAAATTGGAATTTAAAAACAACATTGGAGCCATAGACCACAGGCTATGGATACCATTATATTTGTTTATTTATTGTTTATAATTATTTTATTTAAATAATCGTAGTTAGTTAAATTGAAATTTGATTGATTGCAGCTAATGTAAACATTTATTCAGGTGCAAAAGTAATACTCACCAAATATCAAGTAAATTAAGATGGATCGGGTCACTTTGCATGATAAATACAAATTAACGCATGGTTCAAAATAAGACAAATAATGATTTTCTGACCCTGTTTTTATTTCCCTACAATAAATTGAACATTACTTCTTTTTTCAGTCTTTTTTTCAGGTAACACACTAAATTCTGAGTAAATATGGTGGTGGGTAATTTTGTGTTGATCTGTCTCTTGAACAGAATTCAGAATTATTCACTCTCACGTATGGAGCCCTGGTCACTCAGCTGTGTAAAGACTATGAAAACGATGAGGAGGTCAACAAACAACTGGATAAAATGTGAGTCTGCCTTTTCTCTTCCTCAACTATTTATCCAATAGCCTATGCTCACATTATATGCACTGTTTACAAATGACATTAATATTTTCTATTTTCATTTAGACAAGATTTTTTCTTTAAAAAGTGTAAGGAATATGGTTAGATTTTCAGATGCTAGTAACCATTTCATTTACATTTGTCCAGTCAGTTTTCCATTAGTCAACCAGTAGGAGTGGAGCAGAGTTCTGATGGGCTTAGTGTGGATGCTGTATCGTCAGTGTTTGTGCTGGGTGTAGGCTGTTAGTGTATAAGGTGTGGTGATTGCCCTGTCCTACCGTGCCATCCAGTCTACTGAAGCTGGGTTGGGTGGTGTTGAGTATTTAAAATGTGCCACTCCAGGTTTTTAGACAGCGGTCTCTCTCCCCACCCTACTAAATGAATCGTGCAGCTGTAGGTTAAACCCCTGTTTTTTTTTGGTGTGTGTGTGTGTGTGTGTGTGTGTGTGTGTGTGTGTGTGTGTGTCATGTGTCCTGGTAAGCCCTACATTATGGGGACAAAATGTTCCCACAAAGAAGGCAATATCCATAATCCTCGTCCTTGCAGGGACATTTTTGGTCCCCATGAGGAAAACAACTTAAAAATCATACCAAGTGATGTTTTTTTGAAAATTTAAAATGCAGAACGTTTTCTGTGATGGTAGGGGTGCTAATTCTTCTATTAAGCTGAAGCCAACCTAAACCTGTGCCCAGACATGACAGAAAAACATACGGAGAGCCGCAGCTTTTGTTTCTGCTCTGAACCCCTAAGACCCAGCCGAAGACCCCTGCGTGTTAGAAATCAGGAATAGTGAGAGAACATTGTGCTTGGTATGTTTTTCGTCTTCAAACCAAACTTGGGGTCCTCTGCCGACAAAGTTTCAATCCCGTCTGGCTAGCGCCCTTCACATAATGTTTACGCATTAGGTCAGTGGGCGGTCTTTTGTGGCTGTTCAAACAAATTCAACCACATGAGCATTGACGCTAGGAAAGCAATCCAGTCGAATGTGTTTTCGACTACCTCTGGAAGTGTTCGAAAGTGGACAAGCTCAAAACATTTTAGACCCCGTTTACATCTGTCGTCCACTTGTGATCTGATCGGGTGTAAACAGGGCCTTAATCGCACTGAAATATCAAACAGTGCATTTACAACAGTGAATGAACGCAGTGGATAAGACACATGCCTTTGGTGTGAGAGACCCGGGTTCGAATCCACTGTAAGACACCAATGTGATGTGTCCCTGAGCAAGACACTTAACCCCTAATTGCTCCAAATCTCTGAAATATAGCAATTGTAAGTCGCTTTGGATAAAAGCGTCAACTAAATAAATAAATGTAAATATTCAGCAGCCTAGCTCAATTTATGTAAAAAAAAATGTACATCATTTTTCATATTGTTAGGCCTGTGTAGTTACTTGTATTAATCTATTTATGTTTGATGAAGTACATTTTTGTTTCTTTAGTTTGATTAACAATGTTGGTACTATGTTGAGTCCCTACTTGATGTCCAATGTACAATCTGAGCCCTGAATCAAAAGCAGTTGAGAAGCACTTTTTTTAAAGATTGTGGGAAAAGCCATGAGGATGCATGAAGTCCAACCGTTGTGATTTAGAGAATCAGTGGGCAGCGTGTATTCTTTGGCTGAGTGGTCTTTTCATTTAAACCGTGCCTTGAACTAATCCAGTAGTCCCACTGATATTGGGTTTGGCAACCGTCTGTAATACGACCCTTTTCCCTCCTGCTTCTTTAAAGCATCAAATATGAAATAAGCAAGAGCAAAATTTGACTTTCTCTCTGGCCAAACAAGTTTGTATCTTTCTTTTCGAGTCCTTGAAGCTGAAGGGCTTTACTAAAACCTTCAAAGTAAAAAGAGACTATAGCTCCTATGATTGCGTTGATGGGTAAAATGAGGGCGAATGAAAGCAGCTTCTCTGAGAATGACACAGTTTCACAGCTTTCCTTTTCTTCCATCCTTTCAAGGGGATACAATATCGGAGTGCGTCTGATTGAGGACTTCTTGGCTCGGTCCAGCGTGGGGAGGTGTCACGATTTCCGAGAAACGGCCGATGTCATTGCAAAGGTAACGTGAGTACTTTGAACCAATCAGAACGCATGCTGAGCCCTCCTTTAGGCCAGGCGAGAGAGAGAGAGAGAGAGAGAGAGAGAGAGAGAGAATCAAAAAGCAAGCAAGCATGTTAATGCGCAAACAAGTGACTGGAATTTGAACTTCAACCTGCAGTAGCCCACATACTTTCTTAGCTTTCATCACATCTTTCTACCGGTTTTAATTTTTCAGAGTCACACAGCTTGAGAAACATCCGTGCTATGCTACCGCAAAGCCAACTGGCGAGCCGTTTGTGCGGTGTTAGAGTGAACCGAGACACTCATGTTCCTCTCGGCTTGTTTTCTTTGGTCTGTGAGAGCCACAGACTGTGCTTTTTTACGAAACACCGCACCTCACCCTCGGCATATAGGGTTCACACTGACACGATTGACAGAGCGTTCTTCCCACTGTCCGTCACCTGTCCATGCTTGCTTGCTCTATGTCTGTCTGTTCTCCTTCTTTTTTTTTATCTGTCTTTCTCTTCTCACTTTCCTTTGCGTGTGCCACGTTGTCAAATGTTAATCCAGAACCCATCGGTTTGCTGGGACCCTGATCCCTTTAAACACTTTTTAATATAACTTTAATGAGGGTTATAATGTGAAGCGTTTAGTCTAATTGTTTACAGTTGTCAAGCAATGCCGCGACTGGGAGCATTAATATAGAATTCAAATGATGTGCGCTCACAGGTTTGTATTTTTCGGCTATTTTATAGCTTCAAATGGAGCTCATCCAAACAGAATTTCGAATCAGAGCTATTTTTGCTGAAGTGTTGCATAATGTGAAGCTTTTTTGCACTGATGGATGTAATCAAGAGATATTAAAATTCTGTTCAATACAATAAGCCGGTAATTGTTATCATTGTATGGCGTGTCTGTAAAGTTCTATGTATAATATATTACTGCGTGTTAAATAATTCAAAATTTCAATGAAAAGGAATTGTTTTAAATGCTCCAAGTAGTGTTCATTTAGTATTATTTAAGTACGGTTATAGTTATTAATATTTGGCATTAGCTTCTATTTAAATTTCTTTAGTTTAGTTAATTTTAAGCAAGTTTGCTATCTGGATTTGTCAGTTTATTAGCTTTTTGGGTATTATTCATATTTATACATAGCTTTAATTCATTTTTATTTCAGCTTTAGTGATTTTAGTATTTCAAGTTAACCTTTTTTATTTATGTATTTAATATTTCTTCAGCTATATTTCAATTACAGAATATGTTTTTTAATAGTTTACAAAAACAGCTCTGGCTCCAAGTGATTTTAGGCATAACAACATTTTAATGCACAGTATGAAATAAATATTCATTTTGAGATTTGAAGACAAAAGTGTAAATGTAAAAAAAAGGGGAAATGAGCTTGCATTATTAAATGTCCAATATTGAAAGATACCGATAAATAAAATAAAAACCGTAGTATTGGCTGATAACCTAAATGCATCCCTAGTATATCTTGTTCAACCATATTATAATCTTTTTTTGTTTTTTTGTCAAGTTTCCAAATAAAAAGAGAACATTTTGAAATGGTAACATTCATTTGACGTATTGATTATCTAAAATAGGCATTACAGTAGTAAGTTTTTTTTTTTTTTAATATGTAACATGTAAACCATTTTTATTAAATGTCCTGCAACAATTGTGATCTATATACTGTTACTGTGATGAAAAATGATTCTGGTTTTCTGATCATTTATTCCATTTAATTACATTCAAAGGGTTAAAAATGTCTCCTTAAACCCATTCTGTGCAGTCATGCAAAAGCCCCTCAAGTCCTTTCAGAGTGTGAATACAGCACCTAAAAAGAATGTGGCAGCTCTGCAAAATCACTTAAATGTGGCCTTGACATCATAGATGTAGGCAAGCGAGTTAACATGAAGACTGAAGGGCCTTTTTGTCTTCACATTAACAGGTAGCCTTCAAGATGTACTTGGGTATCACTCCCAGCGTGACCAACTGGAGTCCTGCTGGAGATGAGTTCTCTCTTATCCTCGAAAGCAACCCCCTGGTGGACTTTGTAGAGCTTCCTGACAACCACAATAATCTGGTCTACTCCAGCCTGCTGTGTGGAGTGCTGAGAGGAGCTCTTGAAATGGTGAGGAGCATTTTTGCGTGAAATGAATTGATGTATCTTCTGATAACCCTCAATTGCCATTAACGCTGTGGTCGTTTTTCGACTCCTTCAGGTTCAAATGGCGGTGGATGTGCGGTTTGCTCAGGACACACTAAGAGGTGACAATGTGACAGAAATTCGCATGAAATTCATTAAAAGGATCGAGGAGAACATGCCAGCTGGAGACGAATGAGGCTGAGAGACACTAACCTTTGACCCGAGAGACTTTTTTGTGTTGGGTTGAGGACCTAAAACCTCTATTTTGGTCAAGGGAAGACCAAGTAATCCTTCTTATGATACAATAAAACATAGTAAGTATTGCTATGAGAGTCCGCCGTCGAGAAGATGCTCTCGATGTGTCAACAAGAATGGCATGTTCTTTCCACCTTGTCCATGTTGTCTATTTCAGGAAAATACTTTCTCAAGTCTCTTTTTGTATTTGTCTCTAGTGTATTCTTATTGCGTTTATCTCGGACATAAGGCACAGAAGATTTAATTTTTTTTTAGCTGTGTGTCGTGATCAGATTTCATAAATCATTGATATGAACAACCTTCTACTCAATAGGTCTTTGACACAAACTAATATTTACTCGGAGTTGTAATAAAGCGCTCATTTGTGCAAACCATATCACAGTGCTGTGTTCATGTCTTTAATGCTTGTGTCGAAAACAACTTTAGATGGCTAATCTAAAACCAACATTTGAAGAAAGGGCCCCATGTTCGACAAGAACAGAGCCGTAGTCTTGTGAGACGTAAGTTGTGTAGAAAGGTCCAGTGGTGTTAAGGGAAGTCTGGAAGGGGTGTAGGTATGTAGATAATGGAACCTGTGTGTGCTGAGCCTGTAGCAGGTCCCTCCACACGTTTGTAATGAAGTGTCACTCGACTTGTCGTGTACTGGCCCTTGCATTGTGGGACTGTTATTCCTGCAGCGCAGCAGCACGATGTGGTTAGAGTTAAACAACAATAACAAGGGCCTAATTCGTCTCAGATGTTTACTCAAGCAACGTGGAAGCAATCAGGGCCTGGAGGTTCACTGGTGCGTGTGCAGGACAGGGCTGTTTTGGGAGCCAGTGCGTTTTAATGGTGTAGCCGAGGGGTTCACGGTTATGCGGACTGGTGGGAAGGGGAAGGTTGTCCGCTGAAAGGCAATCATTACTCCAGCGCAGCTCAAAGTCCATTCCTGACACCTGTTAATCACCTTGCGTCATGATCCGGGCTTCTTTTTCTAGAATTCCACACCTCGTCGATCACAAATGGAAAGAAGTTTACTACTACTTCTACTACTTCCCATCGGCTAGCGTATGGACTTGGATTTATAAACTCTAGCCCTTTTCAGTTTCCATGTGACTTTATTCACATTGATGTGTCGAATAATGCGTTCATTGTGTAAGTGTATTGTTTTATTACATCAAGCCACTAGAGGTAGCTGTGAGCGTTGTGGTCTGTGACCTTTTTTCTCTTTCCATTCTCATGGATTTTTCAGTATTTCTCCTCAGTTTGGTATTTGATTGCTCACGGGGTCCACCAACTGCTTGTTTTTGAATCTCTGGGGCTGAGAAATTGTTTTTCTTACTTTATCCACCAGCTCTTGATTCAGGGACATTTAGAAGAAAAACAGTGGAAAACTTATGCAGGCTGAATCCCTCATCCCCTCTCGCTAGATTATGCATACAATGTATGTATTTTGTATAGTGTGTATATTGGAAAGCGAGGGAAGAGGAAATGGTTTCGCTCAGACATTCGATTTAAATCATTTGGCAGAATTAGCCCTCTGTATCATGGGGATATACAGCTGGGATTGTGTACTGCGTGTAAACTTGTATCACTCTTCCATATGCTCTCAGGAATTTCTCAAGCCCCTTCTTTCTCCCTTCTTAACAATGCAGGATGTATCCTTGGCCAAGCATCCGAAACAAAGTGATGCGTCAGTATTCATTAACCATCACGGTCATCTTTAACCAATATGAATCTCAGCATGAGGAGAAGGATGGTCTCCAGACAACGAGATGACCTCCTCCTCATCATCTTCTCTGTGTTCATCCTCATCTGTATGAGCCGCTCATGTCGGCATGGCCACCACACCAGCCAGACACTGGAGAAGGCACAAATGAATTCCGAGAAGCTCTTTTCCACCATAAGGGATTGATTTTTTTCAAGCTATTTTTATTTATTCTCTTCCCCCATGTCTAAAGGCAGGTCAAGGCAACAAATGAAAGAAAGGAAGCCTGTTCTTTCATCCATTCGTATGCAATTTGTGTAAGGTCTGCCTCCGGCCCACTTCATTCCTTGCCTATATTTTTAAAGTAGACGATATACGAAACGGAAATAGTGGCAGATCTTTTCTTCCATATTGTGATGTACATCTAAGAGTAACATTTTATCCAAAAAAAAAAAATGTAGAGTGGAAACTAGGTTCTATTTATCGGTTGTTGATTGGGTTTTGAGATGTGGGCGTTGCACTTATAAGTTGAGGCAGATAAATCTGAGCTTGCAGGGGTAAATGATTGGAGAAGTCCTGCATACCACACCAGAGAGAAGTTTGACATGTTGATTAAACATGAGGTCAAAACTGTGTTAATATGCACAGATTGTTCACAATAAGATTTATAACATTTAGAAAGTAGAGGGGGTATTTTCATTTCACGGTGACTTTAAAGCTAGAATAGCTCACTCAAAAATGTCACTTTTTGTATACTTTACTCACTTTCATGCGTTTTAAAACCTGTATGAATTTCTTTTATCCATAGGATAAAAAAAATAGATATCTAGCAGAATGACCAAGCTGCTCTTTTGCATTAAATGAATCCCCACCAGAAAGTTAACCATATTGTGGTAACATGCATTATTTTAAACTACGTTTATGATGCATTTATGCCCATTTTGCTTGACAGTCTTGGTCTGCATCCACTTTTATTGAGCCCAGGCTCATTTGAAAAATGTACCTGCGGTAACACTTTTGCTAAATGATTTTACGGTCACGTTGCATTGTGCACTTTCAAAGTGAAATGTCCAGTGAGTCCAGTGGTGCTAAAAGCGTTGTCCGAAACAGAAGCCTTAAAAGCCCATGGAGTATTATTTTTATCTATCTGGTTTTCTCGTGATCTCGACATAACAAAAGTTGTTCTTTTTACAATGATTGTTTGATTCTGAAACACTGCTATTGAAACGACCGCAACTTTCACACGTATCTGATCGACAGATAAACCGTGCACTCTTATATATTGTGGATATTTTAAACATTTTATATGTATGTGTTGGTACGTGTTTTGCAGAAATGTTAACGCAGATAAATTTTTCCAATGAGGCTTATATTTTGGAACAGCATGAGTGAGCAGTAAATCATGACAGACGTTTTTATTTTGGGGTGAACTGTCGCTTTAAGAATTTTATTAGGACAGTTCTTTCATACAAGTAGCAAAAGTTACGTATGCTGGAAACGAGACGGTACACACCAATCTCATTTAAACCCTCTAAATGCAACCATGTGCCCTATATCAGAAACAAATGCTGAATGGCACGCCGAAACAATAAAATCCTGCGGATGGCCTGCTCCTGGCTCACCATTATTGAATCCCCCTCATCCATTCTTCCGTCTTTTTTCTTCTCACTTTCTTCCACTGTATCCCCCACTTTCAAGCCTTGCCAGGGTGAAAGGATTGGCAGCAAGATGATGAAGGTCAAAGGAGGGAAACGGAGCAGGGCAAGACCGAGTGCGTTTCAAAAACACACCTTGTGGGAATATCAACATGCCCTGGAGCACGGAGAACCGACCCGATGCTGGAGAGCCATCACAGCCCGTCGCATGGTGTCCAAGTCTCCCACAGCTCTTCTGGAGCACAAAGGAGATCATGACACACAATGGATGATCTTCCCTGGCTCGCAGGAACAGCAGCATGCATACGGTTTCCAGTAAAGGTCACAAGACAGTAAATCAAAGGATCCGAGATGGAAATGCAACAAACCCTCTTGTCTGAGGTAATTCCCATGCAGATGTCAAGAAAAGATGTAATTAGATCCTTGAGGAACGCCACATGTCAAAGACTTTTCCTATTAGTTCTCAAACATTTGTTTGTTTCTTTTTAATTTGGCTTTGCTTCTTTTTTTACACATCACTTTTAGAGGATTACCTTGAATAGGTCACCATATTTATAACATGTAAAATGTGCTACTTCCACTTTCCCATGACTGCTACTATGCTGATCTGAATCAAACACATCTGGGACAAATAGAGAGCATAACTCCTCAGTCTCACTCAGCAACCTCGACCTGTTGCCAATGCTTAAATGGTATTGAAAGGTCCTCTTTTTCCATTGTATCCCTATAGATTATATCACATTGATCTCTTCATTTTTGGAGAGGATTGATGGGGATTATTAAAATAATTCATTTAATTGCTTAATTTCAGAAATATGCCATTATTTACTTAAGGTCATGTGAGATTGTGTACTTTTACAGTGGGCCAAAAATGTATTTAGACTTAAAAATGAATGAATGGCATCGCATTGTATTACAAAATATCAAAACAGCATTTATTTTAACACACTTTGCAAGACATTTTAAGGATTAAAATGCTAAAATCAATTGTATAGTGTTCAAAATGAAGACATATTTGGGAACTTTATAGTTGGCAAACATTAGTGGACAATGTTCAATCACTGTAAAAAAATATATATATATTTATATTAAAATTTTAACTGTAAAATGCTGCAGTAAAAACTTGTTAATTTAAGTTCCCTTACTATACGGGGGAAACACTGTAAAAAATCTAACGAGGCATTTTAAAGTGTTTTTAAAAGTAAAAAAGAAAGATCTTATTGTTTACATTGAAAAAAAGCTGTAAACTGACATTCCCAGAATTCCCTGTTATCAGTTATGTACATTAGGATCTTATGTTATTAAAAGTTTGAAACTACAATTGAACATTTTTTTGTAAAGTTATTTACAGTTTTACTATTTTTTCAACCACAGCTGCCAGATTTTACTGTAATGTCATTTTTATTTTAAGTGTAGTTAATGTGCTCCACCTGGGATTACTCTGCTAGGCCATCTGTGTCATTTTTATATGCAACTTAAAGTGTCCAAAAACGTTTGAAGTTGCATATCACAGCTTCATGTTCGATTTGAACTGTTTCTAGCCAATAGATGATGCATGATAATAAAATCCTGAAAAATGTCTTGAGATATAAGTATTTGGTAACCATGATACAATGTGTGTGCTCAGTGTAGTTGTACTTATTTTTGCCGTTAGAGTGACAGGACGCACTTACTTCACTCCGATCCTCACAAAGCTGCATTAATGAATGAAAATGCATGCTGTTCATTTGTATGTTGACATTGCGGACTGGACAGTTCTATAAAATCAACCCGAGCATGTTCCAAACTAATTACTACTTGCTGAGTTTTCCAACGAATGAGATTTCGTGAATACATAATTGTCCTCCTGACATGTTTTTCTCAAAGTCTCTGTTTTAATTAATATGGCTTCTGTTGGAAAACCAAACAAAGCATGACACAGCACTCCATCACCTGAACGTGGCCCACTGGTGATGTCATAACTAGTCTGCTCGACATGAATGCTCCCCCCACGTCAAAGCTAGTTGTTCCAATCGAGCAGTCAAGTATGTTTTGAGTTCTTTATTGTGTAATAAACCAGGTCCATGCAGGACCAGACCCACCCTTTCGACCCATTTTGAAAGCCAGTGAGGTTATATACCTCTTAACAGCCCAGTTGTTCACTCCAATAAATGAACATGCTCTCAGCAGTGGAAGTCTGGGTGGAGGCCTAGTCATATTTCGGTATGCTCACTTGAAGAATCACAATAAAAGCTTTTGCGTTTATTTATTTCTTTTCCAAACAGACGGAGCCTTTTCTGCATTTTACACATTTTTATACACGTAAAAAACAATTACAAACCACCCGACAGAGTCAAATTGCCCAAATCTCGAAATTGCAGGAAGTTCCATTTAGCTGCCTGTTTTCCCTCTCTCGCTCGACTCTAATTTGCTTGTGATTTTGTGTGTCCCGAGTCGATCTGAAAGAGAGAATGTTCTGGAACAGAGGATGGGCTGTGGAGACCAGAGTGGTTTCTGTCATGAGGAGATGGAATGCTCAAGCAGACCCACATGAATGAGTCACTATGGAAACAGTCGAAAAGTTCCAGAGTAACTTGTGTACACATTGCGCCATGTGTGCCCAGCGAACTGAGAAGAGAAGTACAATTCTTACGAGAAGCTGTGTTTAACATGGGCATGCTCTTTACACAAATATAGGCACCCTTTTAATGTTTTACTTGGAAGGGGAAAGTTCTGATGTGTGTATAGAAATTTTGCCATAGAATGAGATGTTTGGATTCATGGTGGTTTGATCTTTGTTCCTTTTTTTTGTGCTAAAAAACACAGCCTATAGATGTGTTTATTGAAATACATTTTTTGCCCCATTAAGTTTAGTGGTTTGTAACACGAGCGGATGAACCCTTTGTGTAAGCGTTGCTAATTCTTTTGGCATGTACGCGATAAACTTCCCCTCTCATAAGGATGTCATGGAGCGATGCATCGTCTGAAAGATCTTTTTTTGGGGGGGGGGGCATACGAAAAGCCCTCCAGGAGCGAATGCTTGGGCCACCAAGAAGCATTGATTAGCGTCTGATTATATAAACCAGCCATGAACAAAGCGATTCCTCAGCTGTGCTTAAAAGCAAGGAGAGTTCTCAAGACTTCAGATCCATCAAGTATTACTGTTGTTTAATAGAACCATATGAGTGTGCTGTTGGTGCATAATTGCAAGGAGACGTATTTGTGTGGGCGATGACAGCTCGAAGAACAGACGCTCTGACCTTTGATATAGAGTGCAGGCGATGCTCCAAGATTACGACAATAGGCACATATTCTGCAGAATCTCTGATGTAAATCTGAAAGCCGGGTGTTATGTCTGGGGCAGATTTTAATCTCATGACTCCTGGGCCAATCTTATTTCTAACTGAAAAAAGGTACCTGTGCTATAAAGTACCACAGGGTTCCTTTCACCACCTTGGTTCAAAACAACCACGTACATGGCTAAGAAATGGTGCTTTCTGCATGTCTCTGTAGAACCAAGCCATTACATTCATAACAACTACACTGCTCATTGTGAGCAGAAACAAAAATATGGAGACTGCAACGCAACTTACAACCAGTAGCGTTACGCAATTATACTAAGTGAAATCTCGAGGCCGACAGAGGTGGAAATGAATACTTGAATAAAGTCGTTATTTTTATTTTTTATTTTTTTTGTGCTCAAAAAGTATTCTCGTCGCTTGATAAACTTAAGGTCTAGCCACTGTAGTCACTTGGACTATGTTAACGATGTCTTTAATGACTTTTCGGGGCTGTCAAGTTTCAATCCCTTAGAAGCCTATGGAGGAGTGATCCAGCTCTCAGATTTAATCAAAAACATCTTAATTTGTGTTCCGAAGATGAACGAAAGTCTTAGTGTGTTGGAACAAAATGAGGGTGAGTAATTACTTACAGAAATTTCATTTTTGAGTGAACTAACCCTTTAAGTAATAAGTGTATATATATATATATATATATATATATATATATATATATATACATAATATATATATATATATTTATATTTATATACCGTATATTTGTGATCTTCTCTTTATCAGTATACCAATCATGTTATTGTTTAATGGTTATCCTCATTAACCTTACAAAACAGAAGTTTATTCAAGTGTTCTATTACTTAGTTTAATAAATTATATAGTTTCAGTCTACTTATGTACTTCTCAGAAAGATACTTAAAATTACACAAGCATAGGCTTCTTGACTTACACTAATAGAAAAGTCAACGTATATTTGGCCTATACTTGTAATATTTAGTTTGAGTTGTTGACTCTTTTTATTAAGTATCTTATTAAATACTTTATTCACATAGCTTTACAGACTCTTATATTGAAGCTTGTTTCTGCCACAGAATAAATAAAAAAAAAAAGTAAATGCAACTTTTTATCACACAATTGGGAGTTTGTCTAACATCCAATTCTGAGAAAAAAAGTTTATACAGTATATGATATTCGGACTTTTTAAGTTATATCTCGCAATTGCGTGTTATAAAGTCAGAATTGCATGATATTAGGTTGCAATTGCATGTTATAAAGTCAGAATTGCAAGATATAAACAATTCTAACGCAATTGTTACGTTTTCATATTTTTTAAACTTTTTTCTCAAAATTGAGAGTTATAAACTCCGAATTGTGAGATATAAACTCACAATTGTGAGACAATTCTGACTTTATTTCTTGCAATTGCGAGTTTATTTCTCACAATTCTGACTTTATGACTGGCTTTTATATCTCGCAATTTTGAGAATTTTTTTTTAATTGCAGATGTAGCCTAAACTCGCAATTTTAAGATTCAAATTCAGAATTTTGAATTAAAAAGTCGCAATTATCTTTTAAAGTCTTTTATTACGTGGCAGAAACAACTTCCATATAGTCCTATGATATCATAGTTTGAAAATATTGATTTATAAAGAAAACATATATGTTCCTAATTCTGAGTGTGTGGATTTTTGTGTAGTTCACTGGTAGTGTACATACGAATTTAACTTGTAAACAAAATTGCTATAATCTGCTTGTGCGAGTAAACAAGATTGCGATAACAGACCAATAGTCATAAAATCACTTGTCTAACATAAATATAGAGTCACCTAGTAAAATACAGCAAATCACACTTATATATTTTCAATGACTCACGAACTACTAAACTAGTAGTTTACTGAGAGTATACTTCAAAATGTTCTTTTCCTAAAAAATGTGCTACAAGTATTTAACTAGTAAGCTATAGTATACCTACAGTATAAGTTCACTTGTAGTAGTTGCTGTACAAACGAAAAAAAAATAGCTGCTAGTTGTGTATTCAAAGTTTACTATTGTTACAACTATACGTTTATAATAAGTGGCAAATTTAGTCACAAGTAGTATTGAAAAAGTACACTTACAAGGATAGTACATTGATATTAGTATACTTACTACATAAAGTATACATAAAAATAAACTTTACTTGTGTATACTTAAAATGAACTTGAAGTATACTTTTTTTTAAAGGGTATAGCTTACAATAAGGGTTGTTTGTTCGGTCAATTGATGCAACCAGTTGAAAGATCCTTCTGCTTGTTTTAAAGCTGTCATGTAAAAAGCCAGCTACAATTTTTATTCCAATGTGGAAAAGCAAAACAAAGAATTATTGGCCAAAAAAGTGCACCTGCATCAAGATCTGGAAACATCTGGACTCATGAGCCTGTCCATTCAAAGATGGAGTGTACAAACAGCCGATGGTGTTACGTGCAAAGAGGGGGAAGCTGGAAAAATGAAAACTTCCATCTTGTGGGTGGACCTCGACACATGTTAGGCCTGGCATGGTGAATACTCCAGGCCCTTTCACATTGGTGGTTGAAACTTCTTATTTTGACCCTGGTGATAATGAAGTGTTGACAGCTTGTATTGTTTTTATAACACTTTATACCTAATACTGTGATTCTGGAAATGTTTTCTCTGGCATTATTAGTCTTCTCACACCTTAGACAGAAACAGCTACACAAACTGCAGTTCAGCAAGGATGTCAACAGCAAAGTGTGCTGGTTCTGTGTTTACGAACACTTGTACAGTATACAAAAAAACATAGATAATATAAATGTAGATTGTATAATAATCTAATAATAATTATAATTTAAAATTCATTAATGACACTTGTACTTGCTCCCACATTAATAGCCAGCTACTTACTGTCTGTGCCTGATAGCTTTCAGACAGAGTGAATGTTCAAATTATGTTTTTTCAGCTGTATTGTAGATATTTAGTTCCAGATCTTTGGCACATTCCTCATTACTCTATGTAATATTTCACATACATATAAACAGCATTTATTTAATGCTGCAGACAAATAAATAAGTAACTCTCCAGACTCCATTCTGTGCTATTGTGGGTCATTAAATCTGTCTGTTTAAGATTTTAACACAGATTTAAAACTTAGAACTTAACTCTTGACTTCTTCAGCTGTGATTTGTAACATATGTTCAATTTAACCCAACAGCAACTCTGGATGAAGTGTTAAGCATTGCTATTTAAAGTCTCCCTGTGGTGAAAAACAAGTTTTTAATGTTGTTTATATGTCTATGTGGTGTTTTAAATGTGATTTAAGACAAACCATGTGCAGATTCACAAGTCAACACCATTGCTGAGTATTTTCTCTTTAAAACTACGGTGAACCAAAGACGGTCTCAAAAACACGGCTTGAAATCGCTAGTGTTTCTGACGTCACAAACGTACTCGGTTACTAACGTAACCTCGGTTCCCTGAGAGTACGGAATGAGTATTGCGTAGCTATACGCAGTGGACAAACTCCTTTTCTCGAGAATATTGAAGCCATTATTTTAAAATGCAGTGCACTGCACAGCGAACACAGACCGTCTAGCTCACTCATTGGCTGTGCTGCAGCAACTGCATGAACATATGGCGAGGCGGCTGAGACGCGCAAACCAATCAGGTCGGTTCAGAATCCGGCAGAATGGGCATGGCTCATGCCTATATAAGCAGACCATATCGCCATAGAATCAGGTTAAATCGACTGAAGCGACAGCACCTGAGCCAAGCATAATTACACGGCAGCTATGCAATACTCGTTCCCTACTCTCAGAAAACCGAAGTTACGTTAGTAACCGTGTACGTTTCTTTTCGAGAATGTTCACTTGGTATGCAGCTATACGCAGTGGGAACCCATTTTAAAACGCTGTGCCATTAGCTGGTGACTTCGCCCTGAACCATTACCTGGGGCTAAGTGACCCGAGGTTAATAGTAGAGTTTGAAAATTACAATTCCCCCAGGGCCGGACAAAGGTACGACCCTTTAGTAAGGTATAATGTTTCAGAGACTCTGGGCCCTCGGGGACGATGCCTTTAGATAGAAAGTACCCGTGCCTGCAAAGCAGGGACCTCTAGGTTGTAGAATCTCACAAATGTGGACAGTGAGGACCAGCCTGCCGCCACACAGATGTCTTCAATTGGTACACCACTAGACCAAGCCCTTGAGGAGGCGTGCCTCTAGTGGAATGAGCTAGCGATAGAAATAGCGTCTACTATCCATCTAGATAGTCTGTTTTGTGACCGGCAGACCTTTAGTATGGCCACCGAAAAACACGAAGAGCCGTTCCGACTGTCTGACTGAATGTGGTGGAGCTCTCCAGATATGGCGCTTTTCCACTGCAGGTACGGCTCGGTACGGTTCGACTCGGCGCGGAACGGTTCGGCTCGCTTCGCTTTTCCACTGCGTGGTACGACTCTGCTCGGTACGGCACGGTTCGGTTCGCTTTAGCGCGGTTGCTTTTCCACTGCAGTTAGTACCCCTTCATAGTGGGTGGGACTGATCGTTACACTGTTTGTAGGTCCGGTGATAGCCGTGTGCGGCTAAGAGCTGAGCTACTTGGAACACCTTTTCATTCCGTTTTGCCCCCGCTCCTCGGCAACCAACGAGAGGAACGTCTGCACCTCGACCACGATTCAGCCATTTATTTTGTAGAGTTTTGATCTCTTTTTTTTCAAGAAAGTAAAACACAGGTGCTACCGCGTTGGCTGTTGTCTACTGGTTATATGACTCTGTATAGCGGGTTTAGTGTCTCGTGTCGCAAATCCAATGACGCTGGTAGTGACGATTCTGTCTGTGACCAATCAGTGATCTGCAGTGTTTCACGTCACATTTTAGTACCGGTAGGGTACTGCTTGGAACCTCAACAGATCAGGTACCATTTAAAGCGCGCCGAAGCGAGCCGTACCGTACCATACCATGCAGTGGAAAAGCACCACAAGTGAGCCGTACCGAACGTGTGAAACGCGTACCGTACCGACCTGCAGTGGAAAAGCGCCAATAGATTCTGAGAGCCCTGACGGGTGCAGACCAGATTCAAGTTATAATTATCCTCCGACGGGGGAAGAGCCGATAGTGATATCACCTGGGCTCTGAATGGGGTTGAGAGCAACTCAGGAACAGCCGTGCCTCGGTCTGAGCACAACTCTGGAGTCGCCAGGCCCAAACTCAAGGCATGCAGCGCTTATGGAAAGCGCTTGCAGGTCGCTTACTCTTTTGACCGACCTCCTGACTAGCAGGAGTGTGGTTTTGAGTGAAAAAGGTTTAAGGTCAGCCGTCTGGAGCGGCCTTGAGGATCGTAGATAGGTCCCAGGCGGGGACATAGGGGGGTCGAGGCGGGTTGAGTCTCCCAGCCCCCTTGAGGAAACGAATGACCAGGTCACTTTTCCCCTGCAAATGGCCGGCCACAGGGGCATGAAAAGCCGCTATGGCCGCCACATATACTATGAGCGTGGAGTGGGTCCTGCCCGCGTCCAGCAGCTCCTGAAGAAAGGAAAGTATTGGAGGTACTTCACATATGTGTGGGTCTACGTTTCATGCTGCACACCAGCTTGCGAACGCTGACCACTTGAGGGCATAGAGGCGTCTGGTAGACGGTGATTTAGGTTCAATCATGGTATTTTGGACTCCTTCTGGGAGGTCCCTGGGTACCCATTGAGGGGCCATTCATGTAGGTCCCACAGATCTGGGTGGGGGTGCCAGATTGACCCATCCGCCTGTGTGAGGAGGTCCTTCCTCAGCGGCATGGGTAAGTAAGCTGCCTTCAGCAACTTCACCAGGTCTGGGAACAAAAGTTTTGGATTTCCAGTGGTGGGCTATGAAGAGGACTGAGCACTTGCTCTCCCTGATCCGCTCGATGACCTGTTGGAGCATCGAGACCAGAGGGAACGCCTAAAGTGGGCGGCTGAGCCAGTTGTGGGCCAGCATGTCCCTTTTATTCTAAAAGAATATTGGGCAGTGAGCATTGTCTTCTGAGGTGACGAGGTCACCTCTGCCTTGCCGAAGGTGCTCCAGATCATGTGAACCGTCTGTGGGTGGAGAGACCATTCCCCTGGGGGGACATTGTCTCTGGATGACGTATTCGTGCCCTGGTTCAGAATGCCCAGTACGTGCACCACCCTTAGAGATCACAGTTGGCATGTGCCCAAAGGATGAGTCTGGCCATAGCATCCAGGCTGGCCGATCTGAGGCCGCCCTGGCGATTTATATAGGACACCACTGACATGTTGTCCGTGCGGACCAGGACTGTGAGAGCCTGCTTTGAACAACGCCACTAGCTGCTGAATAGTGAGGGCACAGTCTGGCAAGAGCCACGCTCTCATCTGTTGAGTCTGTAACTTTCGAGGCTTATGCTGTGGAAACAGCTGTTCACGAATTGATTGACGGGATCTGATGTGAGGAGCCAGATCTGTGGGTTAGTACTCGTTGATGGCTAGGAGAGCAATCGTCGGATCAAGAGCGCTTCCCATTGTCGAAGGAGAATAAGCGCAGCATCCATGCATTTTGTGAATGCACTGGGTGCCAGACACAGACCAAACGGTAGGACCGTATATTGATAAGCCCGTCCCTCGAAGGTGAATCTCAAGAATGGCCTGTGGTGGTGGGCTATTTGGATATGAAAGAAAGCATCTTTCAGATACACCGAGAAGAACCAATACCCTGGGCAAATTTTCGCGAGGATTTGTTCGGTTGTAAACATTCTGAATGGCCGTTTCATAAGGGCCTTGTTCAGGTGTCTGAGATCTAAAATTGGCCTAAGGTTGCCGTCCTTCTTCGGAACGAGGAAGTAGCGACTGTAAAAGCCCGACTCACTTAATGATGGGGGAACTGTCTCAACAGCTTCTTTCATTAGTAGGTTTGACACTTCAGTGCGAAGGACGTGAGCTATGTTGCTTTCCACCGATGTCTCGACTACTGCGCGATAGTGCTGGGGTTTGTGTGCGAATTGGAGCGAGTAGCCTCGCTTTATTGTTTTTATTACCCAGTCTGATACCCCGGGGATGACCTGCCAGGCCTCGGCTCGTGTGGCTAAGGGTTGAATAAAATCTGGGGGCGGGCAGCCGTTTAACGGGGACCGCGTTGAGTATATAGAGAGTGCCAGCCCACTAATGCATATAGGTCGCAATGGTGGGTGTTAACAGGGGCATTGGAGACAAAACGGATGGCACTGTTGTAGACCACATCTAATCTTTTCAGAAGAGAGGTAGAGGCAGATCTATAAATGACATCGCCAAAATCCAATATTGGTAGTACAGTCATTTTTACCAGCGTATGTTTGGCAGCATAAGTGAAGGAGGCTTTGTTTCGGAAATAAAAAGCCAATTCTAGATTTAATTCTGGCTTGAAGAATTAATGTGGAACTGAAAAGAAAAGTGAATTATCCAACCAGATGCCTAGGAATTTATAGTTGTTCACGTAATGTAGTCTAGATCCATCTAGAGTCAAGATACTAGTCAGGGTACAGGCAGTGTGCGATTAAACAGCATGCATTTAGTTTTGCTGGAGTTTAGAAGCTACTTAAGTCCCCAGAATGCATGTTGAATGGCATTGAAGCTCTTTTGGAGATTAGTTAGCACAGTGTCCAATGCAGGACCAGATGTGTATAGAATTAGGGCTGTAGCGATACACTAATCTCACGATACGATACGATACACGATATTCAGCTCACGATACGATATATATCACGATATTCAGCCAACGATACGATTCAATACGATTCGATATTATTCGATACACTTACATCATTTTCTGAAAGATTTAAAGGGGACAGAGTGATTTTGGTGACACCTTGTGAGTGTTCCATTTACTTGGATTGAATTAATTGAACTGAAAACTAAAAACATCAATTACACAATATATGTCTCTGACTGGACAGAGTCTACAGCTTGCATGCTGGACAAAATGAATTAAAGATGTGTTTAGAAAATTAGTTCCATTTATTGAAACAGTGCAAACTGTAGCTTGCAAGCCTTTGAAAAGTAAATAAAGTGCAGTATTGCAATTAACAATGGAGAGTTAAAAAGTGCAAAAGTTTTGAGAAAAAAGGTTTTAAAAAGATAAACCTCACATATTTCAGCCTTTAAATCATTTTTATAAAAAGAATGAGTCAAAAAAGATAAATTACAGACATTTACAATGCACATTAGCTTATCTTTTATTATTAATAGTAAAATTAGGTCCGATTTTCCCGTGTCATCTGTCGTTGCTAAGCAACCATGACCTGCGCTCTCCACAACGACAAAGAAGTTTTAGTAGCTAATGGATTTCCACCACCGAAAAACGCTTGCTATAGCTCTGCTACAAGATTTATCTACGGAGAAAAGAAAAACAACCGTAGTGTTTGGGTGCACCCCCATGCTTCATGTTGACCGAGCTTTTAATGTTGTTATGGAAAGGGTGAAGCTGATTGTTGGTTCTTGTTACATGAACTGTGGTCACGGTGCGCTTGCGCCATTCTGAAAAGTTGAGGTGTTTTCATCTCGCTGCGTCTGGAGAAAATGAGCGCGTTGCTTCAATTATGAGCGCGCTTGCTGCGCGCCTACATTTGAAATAACAAACTTGAGCGCGGAAAAGACACGATATGTGAACGGCCCCTTGACGAGCAAAGTTAAACACGGGGGGGTTGAATGGGACTTATATATCGATACTCGCGGCTTAAAAATCGATATTTTCTTGGGGGAAAAAATATCGATTTATATCGCAGAATCGATAAAATCGCACACCCCTATATAGAATATTGTTTGGCCTATATAGAATAGGCTTGGGGTCAGCTGTCGAGTCCGGCCAGACTTTCTTCCTCTGATGCAGCCAGGGACAGGCTGTCGTTGCCATCTTCCTCAGATGCGCCAAACGAGACGAGTCCTGCCGCTTGAAAGGAGGGGCATAGATCTGTCTGTGAGAAGAGCACCGGTGAGGGGGTCTCGTGAGGAGAGAGCGAGGCACACGGGGACTAGGCCGGAATGGGCTCGGTCGGTTCAGGCATCCTTTGGCCCCGTCGCTTCTTCCGTCGTGGCTCGAGGAGAGCAGGGAGCGCGAGGGGTGGGATCGCCATCCAAATGGCGAGCTAGCCGCCAGCGCAGGATGGAGATGGGCAGGCTCTCGCAGTGCGGGCAGCTGCTATTGTTGAGTGAAGTCTCTGCGTGGGCGAGTCCCAGGCATGGGGTGCACTCGCTGTGTTCGTCAGCTTCTGTCAGAGGAGCTCTGCATGAAGTACATCCAGGAACGTGGCATTTGCAATATTGCTGTAGAAATTTGTTCTTTTCTTTCAACTTCTAGAGTGTTGCGACGGCGAACACACAGAAGTAGCAATAAGGATATGAGGCTTCTCTCGCCGGATAGCCTTAGGTTAACTGCAATTCAGGGGAAGGCGGTGCAGAGTTGAAGGTACCACGTCTGCTGATTAGGTCGCTCTTTCCACTGCAGAGGCTCGTCGATGGCGAAGGCTCGAAAATCAGCAAAGAAGGTGTTCGCTGAAGAAGATTAAATCTGAAAATTAAATCTTGCCAAAAGTTCGTGCAGTTGCTCCAGCTAGATGCTCTGCTCTATGCTCGCTGTGCAGCTGCACTGCATTTTAAAATAATGGCTTCAATATTCTCGAGAAAATGGTAGCTGATTTTCAGGTAAAAAAAGGCAGCTGTCTCTGAGATGGTGAACGGGAACATGGTTTGTGTAAAATTAGCAACACATTATTAGCTGTTAGATAAGGTATAGTCAGACAAAAGGATAATCATATTAATTACCGTTTTGTGTCCGATGTTGTAAAGAGCGATACCATTGTGCAGCGCTTACCTCAGTAAGTTGACCAAGTGAATCTCTGAGCTGGTGTGAGTGGAGGCGGGCTAATTAGCATATTCATGGTTCCGCGTATACTAAATGAAGCAAGGGTGTAGTTACATGCAAGCTATTCTAAAATGTTTAAATTTGTAATTTTGGAGATTAAAGATGAGTTTTAAGAGATAAAATGATTGACTACAGGGGGACTTTAAGAAGTTTTGTTTTATTTTTTGTTTTTTGATTGTTTTTTTGCTTTAATTCGTTTTTTGTTTTGTTTTATTTTGTTCAGGGCACATGCCATAAAGCATTAAAAATACTCATGTTGGAAAATTGAAGACTTAAATATCTGTTAAACAAGGAGCTAGAACAAGCTCAAACTGTAATTAACTGACACTTTTTCTTTACACTTGAGAAAACTATACTTGTCATGTTATATAACATAAATAAACACACTTTTTATCCTTTTTAAAGCTCCCATCATATTCCACATGAATCATATGCTCTTTGTGATTACTCAGCCTAACATTTTAGTTATTAGTCACCTGAGGCTCCATAACTCAAAACAAGAGTGAATTTATATGCTCGTGTTCTCTCAGAATCATTTTCAGGTGATCAACTATTTATCTGGCAAATGTAGGCTACCTTTTGCAGCAATAAACTGAAGTCCTTGTCATGAAGTTCATGTTGTTCTACCCTTGTTCTAACAGAAGCACATTCAAACCTTATCTTGCACATTTTTAACTGTTTTTCAATGTTCAGGACATATCTCACGGATTGACAGCATTTTGTATTTTGACAAAATAAAGCATTTTCTCTACTAGAAATGTGGTAAGCGAAAAGAAGCTGTGAGATGTAAAAGAATTTTTTTATTCCCTCTGGTCATGTTCATCTGTCAACATGCTTAAGTTGCAGTCAGTGTGTGTATGTATTTTTTTCTGCTAAGTTGTTTAGACCTGGAGTTTGACCATGAACAGAACACATGTAGCTTCCTCCTATGGTAATCATTTAGCTGAATAATACAGGTTTAAGATTCACTGTTGATGTATAAATGTTAGTGTTTAGGGTATAGGTGGTGATGTAAGCAGCTGACAAACACTGATTTGACTGTACCACCTAGGAGTTGTTCCTCAAGACAAGCTCCAACCCGGATGATCAAGTTCCCACCATCAATAACAACATAACATTCTCAATAATATCCACAAAACAGATTGCCAACAACTAAACCAAAGCAGCCCAAACCATCTTCAATGAAAGTAAAGAGTGTTTAAACAGGATATGCAGCAGAAACAAAAACTGTTAAACAAAAACGTGAAACAAGCCATCTGACAAGCGAAGGAACAGTACAAAAACAAGGTTGAGCAGAAGGTCATGCAGCATGAGCAAAAACATGAAGTCTGAAAGGAAACGTGAAGGTTGAAGAAATAGGTTCTATACATTTTTTTCAAAAAATCAGCCACTAATGTCAATTGGAATGACAGATGAAGGCGGTAATACTAATGTTGGTATACTCACAAGGCTGTGTCTTGTCCTTCCAATCAGAGCACCAGTCCCATCCACCACATTACATGACACTGTCTTCCTCTCACTTCTAAACATGATCAAGGCCTTGTCCTCTATGAGTTCATCAAGTAGACGACAGTGCTCGTCTGGAGTTGAACATCTTCAATCAAGACTAAGGAAATTATCATAATCAAAAAAGCACATCAGCAATACTTCCTTAGGAAACCAAACTCGTTCAATGTCCAAAAAGCATCCGCCATATTTTCTGTAATTGATTCCATTGTCTGCTGGTTCAAATCAATCACAACCAAGAACAGAAAGAGAAAGAAAAAATCTAAACTATTAAAAACATCTTCTCTAAAATCACTGGAATCTGCCAAGATCTAGTTTCATAGTATGAACAGATAACAGATGTTAGCTGAGCTCAGGTCCATTAATTATTATTAACAGATACAACTTTTGATAATGTATTAGTAAATGTTGCAATTAACTAAGATGAATAAATGCTTTAGAAGTATTCATGTTATTTCATGTTAACTAATGTCGTTAACTAACAAATAGAGCCTTAATGTAAAGTATTAAAAAACATAATGTTTCACAACGGGCTGTGTCGTGTAGATTATTTTTTTCCATCATGGGGGTCTGTTTTACAGTAGCTTCAAATGAGCCTCTTGTAGGCCACATTATGCGAGGAAGAGAATGCAGTTTAGTTGATATGCAACCCTTCCCACAATATAGGAAGATGTCAGTTTATGCCATTCATGGAAGAGTTCATGAGAAAAACCGTTGTAAAGTATTTTGCTGATATTCTATCCGCTCTATCACTGAGACAGGGTGAAGGAAGCTCACTTAATTTTTGAAACAGACCAACCTGCACAGTTTTCCCATTAGAATTACAGTCTGGGATCGGATGCCCATGAGAGCTTATTTTGGCATTATCCCCAGATCACCTTTCATAATTCATTTCCTGAATTGTCTGGAAAGCTTTCATTCACGTATAGGTTATTGCTTGCTTATTTAAGTATAAAACATTAAGAAATCCATTCAATTTACCTGAATCCCACTAGACCACTTTCAGCCAAATTGAACCAGCAATGGGTTAAACAACTTCAAGACCACACCCACCAGCGTCATATTGCATTAACCAAAACTATTTTTTAATTTAGTGAAATAGTGTCCCTTTAAATAAAGACCCTTGTTATGCTCTGAAAATGTAAACCCGGCACAGTAGGCTACAAAACGGCCCATTTTAACTGCATTCACAACTAATTACAATGGGCACAGATTGAACAATAAATTTAGGCCTATTACTGTAAAAAGTATGGGATAATATTACGAAATGAATTCCAGACAGACTAGTGGGGATTTTCAAGTGAGTCAGTGAACTATTAATTTAAAGGATTCGATCAAAAATACTGATTCGTTGAACGAACAAGTGAATACGACCATGACGAGCATGTCAAGTTGCACAATTCGTAAGAGTATACTAGTATACACTACTCTAACTACTTGTACCATATCTTTCTATGGCAGAAATAGTGAGTAGTGTGCTAGTAGTATGCATTTCCTAATTCAGCAACTGAATCATTCACTCAACTGATTCGCTCAAAATCATTATAGGCTGCTCGATCACTCAAAACGGCTTGATTCAGAGTGATCAGTGTGTTTATCTGCGAAAACAGATAAACGTAACTGGCAAAACTGTGTCCGTTTCAAACCAGCTGCTATCTGTTGGTCTTGAACTTGAACATACCGAAATCTGCATGGAATCTTTTAGTCCTCACAGCACGCCACGAAATGACCTATGTCGCCCGCGAAATTTCGCCAAACAACGGTAAGTGTGGACCAAGTGTCATCACTCTAGTTAGCAGCTTCTTTGTGACTGTAGAAATGTGATGGTTTACGTTAGTCAACATCAATATAGTCAATATACTGCAGTCCCGGGGGTTGCTTTTCCCAGAAGTAGGTAAATTGACCGTAATGTATCTAACGTTACCATAATACCATTGCTAATCTATCTATTGCAATCTTTCTGGGAAACAGTCCGAAAAAATATTTGTGTTTTCAGCTGAATTACTTTTATATTTGCCATTTTTATTTTTTATATATTGATACTTCCAGTGCTGTCCAGTGTCCATGATGAGAAATGCCACTGGTATAACCTGTAGGTATTGCTGAAATATGGAAAACCCACCCATTTCCAGGACAGAGGGCTGCATCTTTCCTCTGGGATCTTGACTGTCTGCTACTGGCAGCTGCACTAACAGCCCAGGACACAGGAAAGGATGGGTGGAGTTCACTGAAGTCTTTCCTGAACTTAGGAAGTAAGTTAGCTTCCCTTTCCTGTCATTTCTTTGATGCAAAATTGTCTTTTTTGTGTCTAAATAGACAGCTGTATCTTAAAAACACCAGATAATGTATTATTACAGTGTTTTATAACTGGGCACTGGGCAGTGTTACCTGAAAAGAGCCCGTTTGTGGACAGATAGGGACTCAATTTCACTTGTGACAGACTGTGCCGTGACCTTGTGTACTTAGTAAATATCAGGCTGTGGTAATTTGATGGGTAATTGTTGTTGGACTAAGAGACAGACATTTAACGGTCACTGGTCTGCAATAATTGCCTTCTATTATCCTAGGGCAAACAAAGCTGTCATACATAAGCAGTGAACAATGGTTCTCTTACGAGAGGTTCTCTCGTATTGCGTAAGCTAGCTTACGCTACGGGAAAGATTCCATCTTTCTGAGAAATTGAAGCCAAAAATTATCCTATAATTTTGTATCCATTGTCAACGCAGTTCAGCTGCAGCAGACCATGAGAGGGCTAGCTAGCCGCTCATTGGTTCGCTCACGGAGAACTGCTCAAGCCTATGAGGGAGCGCGGATGAACCCGCGACCAATGAGAGTCTGACTCTCTCTCATTACGTCACCGCCCCGAAGCGGGCGTGGACGAGGCTATAAATACCCGAATAGGCTGAATAAATCTGATTTTTCATCCTTCAGCGACGCACCTGCATCTGCTGATCCTGAGAGAGAAGCCGCCGTCGTCGAAAAGGCACCTTCTAGCGAGCGTTTGGGAGACTGAGGAAGCCGGCCGTCTTCGCCACCTTCAGCCGTCCTGTGAGCTAGCGCCATCCGACGGATTGTATCCTTTTTACAAAAATGCTTCGTATATATTGTTGTATCTAAAAGAGCGAGCGTCTTTTTCAAGATGTCTCGTAAATTTTCTGGCGGCTCTTGCCGCGCTCCCCTCGAGGCTGGGGACCGCCACCTCTTCTGCGCTCTCTGCCTCGGATTGGAGCACGCCGATCTCGCCCCCGCTGTGGCGGCTGCGAGCTCTGCGAAACTATGCCATTGTTGACCCCGCGGGCTCGACTTCGGCCACTAAGATGCTTCCGTGCCGCCTCTGACTTCGCCGCGGAGAAAGAAACGCCGCTCTCAGAGGCCGCCGGACCCCCAGCCGGAAGCGTTCATCCCGCCGGAGCCTCTCGCTCCCGCTCTCCATCTCCGCCGCTTCCGGACATACAGCTGCCGCCGAGTGGCCGCTCTGTTGCCTCCGTTGACGCCGCGGACACCAAGGAGACATGTTCGCTTCTCGCTTCAGACGGTGAGGATTGGTCCGATTCTCAGGCCTCCTCGGCCCGAGAATCACCGGGACCCGCGCAGCTACTTCCACCAGCGTTCGACTCCCGCCGCTAAACGGGCTGCGCCCTTTCTGCCTGATCTGCACGCAGAACTCACGAAGTCCTGGAACGCCCCGCTCTCTGCTAGAACTCGCTCTGACTCTTCCACCCCGCGTCGCGTTGTGGACGGAGCCGCAGAGAAGGGCTTTATCTCCATTTTCCCTGTAGAGGACCTGGTCGCCGCACGTCTATGCCGCCCTCCGCGAGATGGCGCTCATCACCTGTGCTACCCGCTAAAGCCTGCAGTCCGACTTCAAGCTTTCAGCCGCCGGCCAAGCAGCTTATGCACCCCATGTCTACTACAGAGTGAGGTACTTCGTGAATGGGACGAGAGCGGGGGGAAAAAATCCCCCTTCAACCGCGGATTGAGAATCTCCTGCGAATTTTGTTCTGCCTCGTCGCGCTAGCTCCTCTGCAGGCCGCTCACGTGACCAGCCTCCTGCACGAGCCCCACCCTAGCGCCTAGCTAAACACAGTCAGACTTCTCAGCGACACCAGGGCGGCCGCCCTCGCTCGCTCTGACAGCCGCCACAGACCGCCGCCTCCCCGGGGGCCTCGGCAGAGGATCGCGCTGAAAACTGATTACTCGAAGTCTGCCTAGCGTGGTGAAAAGGACGGCGCTCTCCCGCCGCGGCCGGATCGCCGTCAAAGTTTCGCCCTCTGTTAGTCCCCGCTCACGCGGCTACTACAGCAGTGTACCCCGCCATTACCAAGCCGGTATCCCTTCCCGCTTGCATGAGCACAAACGCCGTGTTTACGGCGTCCCAGAGAAATCTCAAAAAGAGCGTAAAAGCCTCTTGTGTAGAAAATGTGCCCACAACACTGTGTTCACTCATACACAAAACGCCGTGTTTACGGCGTCCCAGAGAAATCTCAAAAAGAGCGTAAAAGCCTCTTGTGTAGAAAATGTGCCCACAACACTGTGTTCACTCATACACAAAACGCCGTGTTTACGGCGTCCCAGAGAAATCTCAAAAGAGAGTAAAAGCCTCTTGTGTAGAAAATGTGCCCACAACACTGTGTTCACTCATACACAAAGACACTCCTGTTCCCGTGTCTCACACAGGGTCCACTCTCATAAAGCGGTCCCAACCCGCTCGAGTTTCAGAGTACATAAGCGCGCCCACGAACCCGTGCGCGCGTCCCACCTCTGTTACACGGTCCATAAACTTGTGTAGAGAATGTGCCCACAACACTGTGTTCACTCATACACAAAGACACTCCAGTTCCCCTGTCTCACACAGAGTCCACTCTCATAAAGCGGGCCAAGCCCGCTCGAGTCTCAGAGTGTATAAGCGCGCCCACAAGCCCGTGTGCGCGTCTTACTTCTGTTCACTCTGTTACAGGGCCCATAAACTCCCCTCCGAGTGTACGTCCCGCTGTTGTAAACACTATCAGCGCGCTCACGCAGCCCGCGAAGTGCAGCGACGGGGACCATGTAGCCATTCACCCCCTAGCGTCACGCTTCAAAGCGTGGGAAGCAGTGGGTGTTAAACACAATAAAGCTAGGCTATCGCTTACAGTTTTGCCGCCGCCCTCCTCGCTTCCGAGCGCGGCTAGAAACTACTGTGAACCCAGAAGCAGTGACGCGCTGCTCCGTTCAGAGATAGCAATTCTGTTGTGCAAAAAGGCTATAGAGAGGGTGCCTCTGGCTATGAGCGAGTCGGGGTTTTACGGCCGTTATTTTCATGTCCCCAAGAAAGACGGCGGTCTCAGACCAATATTAGACCTCAGATCGCTGAACAAAGTTCTCATGAAGAGACCGTTCAAAATGCTCACTAGCAGAAAACTCCTCGCGCATGTGCGCCAGGGGGACTGGTTCATATCACTAGATCTGAAAGATGCATACTTTCAGATCCAGATAAATCCCCTTCACAGGCCATTCTTACGTTTCGCCTCGAAGGCCAGGTTTATCAATACACCGCCCTACCGTTCGGCCTATCCCTAGCACCCCGTACGTTCACGAAGTGCATGGATACGGCGCTCGCCCCCCTGCGGAGTCAGGGGCTGCGAATACTGAACTACTTGGACGACTGGCTGATTTTGGCACAATCTCAGAGAGAGTTACTGTCTCATCGTACAGTTCTCCTCGACCATCTGAAAAATTTGGGCCTCTCTGTCAACTGGACAAAGAGCGTACTACAACCCAGTCAGACTATCTCCTTCTTGGGTATAGAGCTGGACTCGGTCACGATGACGGCGCGTCTGTCAACGCAGCGCGCGCACCGTGTGCAGCGTCTCGCCGCATCTTTTCAGATGAACAGACTCACGCCTTTGAAAACATTTCAGAGAGCGTTGGGCTGTATGGCCTCAGCCTCCGCGGTGCTCCAGCTGGGGTTACTGCGCATGCGCCCGCTTCAGCTTTGGTTGAGGAGCCGTGTGTCTCACCGAGCGTGGACAACGGGCCACCAGCTGATAAAAGTAACGCAGACCTGTATCACAGCTCTGCAGCCATGGTCAGTGGTAGAATGGTTTCAGCGGGGCGTTTCCATGGGGACAGTTTCACGCCGAAAAGTCATCTCGACAGACGCCTCCAACACGGGTTGGGGAGCGGTCTGCGAGGGCTCACCGGCCTTCGGCCCCTGGTCAGCTCAAGAGAGCCTCCTACAGATAAACTGTTTGGAGAGGTTGGCGGTCGAGAACGCGCTCATGCGCTTTCTCCCGCGCATTCAGGGCCACCACGTGCTGATCCGTTCGGACAATATAGCCGTGGTCTCGTATATAAACCGTCAGGGCGGAGTCAGATCCAGGAATCTTTTCCAGCTGACAGAACGCATCTTAGTTTGGTCTCAGTGTCACCTGCTCTCGCTCAGGGCGACGCACGTGCCGGGACATCTGAACGACGGTCCAGACAGCCTGTCCAGGAACCCCACTCCCCCGGGGAGTGGTCCCTGCATCCTCTTACAGTTCAGAAACTGTGGCGTTTATTCGGCAGAGCAGAGGTGGACGTCTTCGCCTCGGCGGAGAACACCCACTGCCCAATATTTTTCTCAAGGAGCGAGGACGCGCTAGCCCAAACCCAGCCCAGCCGCCCGCTTTATGCTTTCCCTCCGGTCTCTCTGCTACCACAGGTGCTTCAGAGAATCAGAGAAGCGCAGCACTCGGTGCTCCTCTTAGCCCCGCACTGGGAGGGTCAGACTTGGTTTCCGGAGCTCACGCAGCTGTCACAGACAGCGCCGTGGCCCATTCCAGTCAGAGCAGATCTCCTCTCCCAAGCTCGCGGCACGATCTGGCATCCCCACCCAGAGCGCTGGGCGCTTCACGCGTGGGTGATCAACAACTACCCGTTGCTTTGCCAGAGGGAGTGATTAACACGATCATACAGGCTAGAGCGGCTTCTACCAGAAGGCTCTATGCGTCAAAATGGTCTGTGTTCTCGAAGTGGTGCACAGATAGGGGTCTGGACCCGCGGTTATGCGAGGTTCCCTCCTTACTAAATTTTCTCCAAGAGATGCTGGACAAGGGCAGATCCCCGTCCACTCTTAAGGTATATGTGGCAGCCGTCGCGGCGTTTGCTGAACCCCGACGCGGCCAGTCACTGGGCAAAGACGGGCTGGTATTCCGCTTCCTCAGGGGAGCTAGAAGGATGAATCCCCCGCGCCCCCCTTCGGTGCCGATTTGGGACCTTTCCATAGTTCTTGATGCTATGAAAGCTCCCCCATTCGAACCGCTAAGCACCGTGGACCTAAAGTACCTGTCGCTAAAGACCGTTTTTTACTCGCGCTCGCGTCAGTAAAACGGGTGGGAGACCTGCACGCGCTGTCGACCAGCGCGTCCTGTCTTGAGTTTGGACCTAATGACTCATTAGTCGTTCTCAAACCTAGGCATGGCTATGTTCCCAAGGCGATTGGCACCCCGTTCAGGGCACAAGTCATATCCCTATCGGCGCTGCCTGCTTCCGATAGCGAATCAGATTCTAATCTCCTATGCCCGGTCAGGGCTCTGAGATTATATGTCACTCGCACAGCTCCGATCAGACGATCCGAGCAGCTTTTTGTTTCGTTCGGCGGGCGCACCAGGGGGTTGGCCGCCTCGAAACAGTCCCTATCCAGATGGATTGTTGATGCCATTGCAGCAGCATACGCATCGAAAGACCTGCCATGCCCTTTGGGCATCAGGGCTCATTCCACTAGAGGCATGGCCTCATCGTGGGCATGGTCCAGTGGGATTTCCATTCACGACATTTGCGTGGCAGCGGGATGGGCTTCCCCCTCCACCTTTGTCAGATTTTACAATCTGGAAGTACCCGCTTTGCAGGCTAAACTACTAGCAGTCTAGTATGTTTCAGCTCTTCTGGTTGAGCTGCAATATAGGGGGTTAATTCACACAGACCGAGTTCGCTCTGTCCCTCTCTTTTATGTGCTTATGTACTACACAATCACCGGCCCGCTCCGCTGGCCGTTTGTCACAGATACATATATTCATTCCCACTTTCGGTGTTCCCCGGGTTGCCCCGCGGGACTAATAGTGGATGCTTAGCACGCACGGCGTTGACCATGGGTTCCCGTAGCGTAAGCTAGCTTACGCAATACGAGAGAACCTCTCGTAAGAGAACGAATCGGTTACCTAACGTAACCTCGGTTCTCTCTAGATGAGGGAACGAGTATTGCGTTCCTGGCCGTGCTTGTGCTACTGGCGATGTTCGCTTCAGAATTGTAAAAACCAGATTTATTCAGCCTATTCGGGGTATTTATAGCCTCGTCCACGCCCGCTTCGGGGGCGGTGACGTAATGAGAGCGAGTCAGACTCTCATTGGTCGCGGGTTCATCCGCGCTCCCTCATAGGCTTGAGCAGTTCTCCGTGAGCGAACCAATGAGCGGCTAGCTAGCCCTCTCATGGTCTGCTGCAGCTGAACTGCGTTGACAATGGATACAAAATTATAGGATAATTTTTGGCTTCAATTTCTCAGAAAGATGGAATCTTTCCCGTAGCGTAAGCTAGCTTACGCAATACTCGTTCCCTCATCTAGAGAGAACCGAGGTTACGTTAGGTAACCGATTCGTTATCAATGTCTTTGGTTGAAATTCAGGCGTATGTTACACTTCAGTTGTCCACACGGTCACTGTTAAGATTTTTTTAGAGAAAGACAAAGACTTCCGAACTTGACTTTGTCCTTTTTACAAAAATAAAACATGTTGCTTTGAGTTCATGTGTTCCCAGATGTCTAGCTCTGAAAAATGTTTTTTAAGCAGATTGATGGGTCTCCCTATAATCATGGAAAATATGTTTCTTTTTTTTCTACTTGTTTATTTCCTGCTACGTTGATGATGAAACAGCAAATGCATTTTTTTAAATCTGACCAGACCTATATCTTGATTGCTGAACCACATGGGTTGTATGATTTGTTTTATGTTTTATATTTTTTTGTCAATTTGAATCTGAATGCGAACTTGATCTAGGGCTAGGCTAGAATGACCTCACTGCTCAAAGACAGTATGTCTGTGAAAAGTTACCACACTTGTTGTTTCCATTTGGAAATTTTGAGTGTGACTTCTACAGCTATGCTCAGTAAATATTAACTGCACCGGTAAGAACAAGATGGACATGGCAAAATAAGAGAGGGAATGTTTTGCCTTGCCGTTTGCTTGGCAGTGGAAAGAAAAGGCAAGGAGCCGAGACCCTATCGGGGTCTAATTATGACTTGCAGATGAAGAGAAACCACAGGAAAGCCGTAGATGCATTCTCTCATTCCAGGGGTGCATTTGGCAGATACTCGGCCAATATAGCAGGAGATTCCATCCCTCAAAAAAAAAACTGTAAATTAACCTTTCTGAGGCCATTTTCCTCCATTAAAATCTTTGTTTTCATCTTGTTGACTATTACACTTGCATATTTTGATTTGAATAGGGTGATGGAAAAAGGAAAGAGGAAATATATTGGCAGTGGCGACCATTTTTCTCTACTAAATACGGGGCTGAAACTTAGTATTCGTTTCCTTTTAGTATTTTATGTCTGTGTGTAGTGTAGTTGCACATGTTACGGAGGCCTGAGGGAGCCCTTGTAGCGATGCTGGGCAGAATGTGTGAAGTTACATAAGCATGTTGGAAACAAGGTTTTGATGAATGTACTCCAACTGCTTTTCTCCAGAAAGCCCTACCAGGCACCATATTTCTGCAGTAACAATTGGAATCAAAAATTGTCAGATGTAATCCCAATCAAACGTACAAACAGTTCTTACATTTCTACATCAGATCATTTTAGGAATACAACTGTGTATCCCAAGAAAGATTATATTTTTGATGGTGAATAGGGAAATGATTAACTCATTTCCTGTTTTGAAATATAAGCCAGAGATTCTGTTGATTGATTGATGAAGTGTTTTGGTTAATCTACTAACCAAAATGGGCTTTTTTTATTTTTTAAAAAAGTAGTGAAACAGAGATGTTTCCCTCCTTTTGTTTTAGACATTGCCAGACATTGCCTTTAGTAGTCAGAATTGATTGTTTAACATAATTCACATTTAACTTTATGCATTTAGCAGTCGCTTTCAAACTTTTTTTCCAATTGCAATAGAGACCTAATTGGCCTGGAATCAATTTTGCTTAAAGGGATACTCCACCCAAAAATGAAAATTCTGTCATCATTTACTTACCCTCAAGTTGTTGCAAACCTGTATGAGTTTCTTTCTTCTACTGAACACAAAGGAAGATATTTTGAAGAACGATTGGAACTTTGGCACCATTGACTTCCATAGTATTTTTTTTTTCTACTATGGAAGTCAATGGTGCCAAACAACTGTTTGGTTCCAATCGTTCTTCAAAATATCTTCCTTTGTGTTCAGCAGAAGAAAGAAACTCATGCAGGTTTGCAACAACTTGAGGGTGAGTAAATGATGACAGAATTTTCATTTTTGGGTGGAGTATCCCTTTAAATATTCTCGCTGTATAGCCTATATCAGTGTGCAGTTCTATGTCAAAATGCAAGGTCGTCTGCCATCGTAAAATATAAGTTACTCCATCTGTGAATCTGGTGGTGTTCTTTTTTTCTTTTGATATTGACTTGATCTATGGGTGCAATTGATGTCACATACTCATTCATATCATTTTGTAGACAGAGATGGTTCGATAGAACTCATACATCCTAAGTCCAAAATGAATTGGTCACATGCTTCTAGTTGTGATAAATTGAGAAAATTGACTGGCCCCCTTAGAAATGTTAATTTTTTTTAAATCTCTTTTTTTTTATTCAGTCATGAGTATGCATTATTTCAGATTTACTTGCCAACGTGATTTTTACAACAACAACAAAAAAGTTATTTTTCATGCCTTAGCTTTGCATTTCTTTATGTTGGACAGGACAGGAATCAGGATAACAGACCATCTTTCTAAACTTCTCAGTGTTTTTTTTTTTTTAGAATGCTATTAATTAAAAGATGAGTAAAAACAGATAAAGCAGTAGTCTTATGTGTTCATGTATATTTATGTTTATGTCATGAGAAAGGAAGCGTGCAGGAAAACCCGTTTGTGCTCCCGAGTAAATATTAGCAGCTCATCCTGGGCCAGGAGTGCATTGTCGCCTCTCACTCTGTGACCTCAGTTCAGATAATGATGCCAGTTTGAGGATGCATTTCCTTAACAGGATGCAGTCTACATTCCATTATTTACATGTATTATTTCAACCTAGTTTGTCTTTATGGCCCTTTGTCGCTCTTAACATTTGGCTGACACAGATATGCATTTCCAAAGTAAATTTACAATCTACAGGACAGGTATGTAAACACAGAAGTAGCTAGTCTGTGTGCCACAGATATGCAGTGAATCTGTGAGTTCTATAGACTATCAAAATGCACACATGTGAATATTAGGGGAAAGATTTACTGACTTTTGGTGTGAAAAAAATACTGTCAGCATTTACTAAAGACACGGAGTGAAACATTAGCGCTGGAAAGGTGTGGATACAGTTATTTTTGCGGCTGACCTTATTGCATGTGCATTTGTAGGAGTTTCCCTTTTAGACGCAAAATTTATGGGAGAAGAGTATTTAAATGAATCACACAATTTGCTGGTATTTGCGCCATCATTTAATGCCCAAAAAAAGCATGTCATAAACCAGATGCTGCTCTCGGTAGTAATGTCCAGCTGCGTCAATTTGCACGCCGTCAGTAGATCATGCGCAGAAATTTCCCCTCCCATCAGCATTTTTGGGAATTGCACTTTCACACTAATTTGCCCTGTTTAGTTAAAATCTGGCCCTATATATGAAAGCCACTGAATTTACCTCCAGACTTTGTTTTAATATTTCAGTAATAAATAGTGACAAATCAGAAACAAATCTGTCGCTAAATGCTTTATTTAAATTGTGTGTGTGTGTGTGTGTGTGTGTGTGTGTGTGTGTGTGTGTGTGTGTGTGTGTGTGTGTGTGTGTGTGTGTGTGTGTGTGTGTGTGTGTGTGTGTGTGTGTGTGTGTGTGTGTGTGTGTGTGTGTGTGTGTGTGTGTGTGTAGCATAGTAAGGCCTTGACACTGAATGGTTTCAGGCTCAGCTGCCACTTTCTGGTGCTAGTTCAGCTTGAGAAAGATCTCCTTATCACATGGCTCCCTATTCTTAAATGTCAAGAAAAGGAGGAGCCGATTGGACTACTGATAGAACTAAGACACACTCTCTCTTTCACTTTCTCGCTTACTCCCTTCTCCTTCCTTACAGTAACCTAATGTGTGGCACCATTATATTTGCTTATCTTGGCTCTAAGCAGAGGAGTTTCTTCCTTGCACTCAACACAACACAAAGTGGGTGTGGATGGGGAAAAGGGGGAGCCATACCCTGGCCCCTGACTTCTATCAGGCCACCTCAGCGGCTAGGGTTACCTCTTTTCATTCTGGCCCGGATTTTTTCCCTCCCTTTTTCCACATGGTACCATGGAGACTCCAGCTTCCCTCTGTGAGGTGGCCTGCCCTGTCTAACTTGTCCTTGAGAAAACCACATAGTTTCTGCATGCCTTTCCACCAACAAAAGCCCCTCTAGCCCATCCTACCCTTTTCTACTCACTTTTATTCATTTTAGTCTCATTCTATCTCTTTATTTCCTCTCTCACACACCAATAATGCATTGTGATTTGATTTTTGGCTTCCAAAAGCTCACTTTTGCAAGTGTGCAAACATGTCAGAGATAATTCACATGGATTGTAGCCTTTTATACAAATATTTCTAGCGCAATTTCAACCCGGAATTCAAATTGTGAATTCTTTCATGTTAGGTATTTTGCTGAGAGAGACACAATTTCATCCTGTACTTGATGACCTGGACGCAGTTTCATAAATACACTGTTATTTAGCCTTTAGAGAATGCCTAAAAGCTTAAACTCATGAGTCTCTGACTAACAGTTGATGTATAAAATGTCATATAAAAGCAAATTATTGTGAAAATGAGGGGATAAAGGAATGGATTGCACAAAGCCCCTGTTCGCAGATGTAAACAATTTAGGGGTGAAAAAAACAATGAAAAGGAATTTCTCAGGCATGCCTGTACATTCAAATGTTGAAAGCAGGATCTGTGAAAGGGATCATCCAATTAATTAGCATGCGGTATTAGATGTCAAACATGTGGAAACACACTGTACACGTCTCCCACGAGTCGCATATGAACGCAATTACCGCTGCGTCTGTGTAAACAGTATTGCTCTTATGAATGAAAATGTCTTCAGTGTGACGTGGAAATCAAAAATGGACACACTTGCTGGAACACATACATGGAGACACTCTTCCAGATGTTCACTCCAGAGAGTATGGGCTGATTTTACTGAAACATGAATGCTGCTGCTTGTAAAACAGGCCTCTCCTTTCATTACCTGCAGAATATCTGCACTTTGCTGATTTTTTGATTATAGGCAATGCAGTTTTCATTTGAAGGTTATGTAAAAAAAAAAAAAAAAAAATACATTTTTGATATACTGCAAATACACCCTTCAACAGTTTGGAGCCAGTAAGATTTTTTTCTAAAAAGAAATCAATACTTTACAGCAAGGATGCATTACATCAGGGGTGCTCCAATTGATCAGTCACCGATCTAAATCGGCAGATGTTCGTCTAAATTCGCCTAAATTTCTGGCCGATCATCTTTAAAACACACTCAGAAAGCAGGACATAAAATCCATTAAAGGGTAAATTACTGGCAAGTGTAAGCATTCGTGTCTTCAACGATTCATACAAGGTTGTAATTCAGATAATTATGCTATTTTGTTTTAATAAATATAATTATTACCTCTATATATATATATATATATATATATATATATATATATATATATATATATATATATATATATATATATATATATATATATATATATATATATATATATATATATATATAAACTGCAAGGTGGCAGTTTTCAAAAGTCATTCGGATAATTCTTTTACTGTTCTTCACTGTAGATGGAGAGGACTCCTCTCCATCTACAGTGAAGAACAGTAAGAGGACAGTATGTAAAAATAAATCAAACCACGAATGTGACCCGTGCTGGCAAAATGAGTCAGAATGCTAATTACGAGCATAGGCAAAACAAGTGAAATATGTCAATTTTGGTCGATTTTGAGGTTTTCACAAAAATGTTCATTAAGCCCTCATCTAGCGTTCCCAATGCTCCAAATTGTAATTAACAATATAAAATTATATTTATTTGTATGTTTACCTTCCTAAATCTTTCCTTTGTTTTAATAATCCATGAAATGTTATTTCTCTGCTCGCCTCTCTGTGACTGTGCTTCCCCTCAGCACAAGTTTGGCATCGTTGTCACAGTCATCGAGAAGTGAGCAGAGAAATAACATTTCATGGATTATTAAAACAAAGGAAATAATTATGATCCAATCATTTGGATTATAAAGTATGGTTGCCAGATTATTATTTTTTTAACCTTTAGAAAACCTTAACTAATTTTTCTCAAAACTGACTTTGCTGACACGACTTCAAATAGGTATATAGGCAGCCTGGATTCCATGGACCAGATTTTCGTCTCAGCGAGGGGACCAATCACAGAACGGGGAGGGAGCAGCAAGACGATGACGACGTCTATGCAAAACACCGAAGCAGTTTGTTTATACAACATGGCAGCAGACGCGAAGTTACCTTTCGATGCAGCCTTAGATACACGCCATCGTGTACACATAAATCTCTGCCCCATCGTCTTCTTCCTCCTCAAATTTCTGTCGCTCTACATACGTCATCTGGTATAATTGAAACGATTGGCTATGAGCTACGTACAGGCGCATTTGATAGACATTCATAGCACCCAATAAATAGCTCTGGGCATTCGTGAACCACGCCTCAAAAACGAGAAAATGAACATGTGGTTCCCAGACCCACGTCTCAATGAGACGAGGTCTGACGTTAGCCAGGCTAGTGTATAATAGGTTCCAACAAAACATACATCATTTAAAGGTTTTATAATAACAATAACTTTTTTTTTTTTTTTAAATGCTCATTGTGACTCATTTTGCCACTGCCAGCACGGGTCACAAATAAAGATGTGAATACTTGATGTAACATCATTCACGGCAGTCAGATGGTGTGGAGCGGTAGGAGAAAGTTTAGTCACTATGAAATCAAAATTGACAATTCTTATTTTTTACTGAATATTGCTACACTGTAAAATCTAATTAGTTCAACTTACTTGAAAAAAGCATGCAAACCGATTGCACTTAAAAAACTAAGTACAGTGGAATAGGTATTGCGTGTTGTATTAACAAATCCTTGTTTAGTATAGTAAACTTACTCTTGAGTTTAAGTTACTAAAAAAAATGTGTGCAGTGTACTTGACAATTTACTTTAGATGTACTCCTGACTTAGTATAGACTACTCAGAATTACTATTTCAAACAACTAAGTAATGCCATGTGAACTTTGCTTTGTGTGTACTCTAAACACAATTATTTAAGTTGGGCTAACTAATGTGACAATTCCTGCAACTTAGAATTTCTTGTTTTTAGTTACTTGAAGAGCGATTTTGATTTACTTAAAAGACCAAGTAACTGTTACTTCTGTAAATTAAGTACTTCAAACATTCATTTTACATTTTTCCATTTACAGTAATCAATTGACATTGAGATTGTTATTATTCAGAATAACAATCTCAAACACTAAATGCTCACCTATATGTTAACTCTGTTCTCGAACTCACTATACACTTGTCACATAAATTTACCAGAGATATTACTGAAGTATAAAGTATCATAAAATAGAAATATTTAACACACAACCACATTATAGTTTAAACAGGTTTATTCTTTAAACCTAAACCATTGGTATTAAGTTTCCAATGTTCTGCACATATACATCGGTACCAAAATTGTTCTTCAATAATCTTCCAGTAATATACAGTACATACAATTGTCATTTGTGGAAAAACAATTCCAAGTCTGACCTTTTATTTAACAATCCTGAACAACTGCTTTGCTTTTGTAATAACAATAAAGTTTAAAGACCAAACTTGGTAAAGAATCAACTGCTGACAAGTACAAGTGACATCCAGTTAGTGTACAAAAATGACAGAGTAATAACGATAACAAAAGATCTCACACATACCTGCAGCCTCTAAATGTAACTTGCTGATGAACCCAGTGGCTGATATAAAACAATATGAAAGGAGTGCCTTAATTTAGTTAAAGGAACACGTCGACTTTTGGGACTTTAGCTTATTCACCGTATCTCCCAGAGTTAGATAAGTCCATACATACCCTTTTCATCTCCATGCGTCCCGTAACTCTGTCTGACACACACCCCGCTAGCCTAGCTTAGCACAAAGACTGGAAGTAAATGGCTTCAGCTAGCATACTGCTCCCAATAAGTGACAAAATAACACCAACATTTTCCTATTTATATGTTGTGATTTGTATAGTCACAGTGTGTACACATAACAAGGTCATATGAGACACAGGCATCTTTTAACCATATACATATTGGGAACTATATTCTCAGAAGGCGAAGCACTACTTGGGTGGAGTGATTAGCGCAACACTCCGAGTGAACTCTCTGCTCCTCATCACAGGGCGTCTCAGGCACTGCGAGCAAATCACTCTGCCCCAAGTAGCAGTGCTTCGCCTTCTGAGAATATAGTTCCCAGTATTTTTACGGTTAAAAGATGTCTCATATGACCTTGTTATTTGTACACACTGTGACTATACAAATCACAACATATAAATAGGAAAATGTTGGTGTTATTTTGTCACTTATTGGGAGCAGTATGCTAGCTGAAGCCATTTACTTCCAGTCTTTGTGCTAAGCTAGGCTAGCAGTGTGTGCGTCAGACAGAGTTACGGGACGCACGGAGATGAAAAGGGTATGTGTGGACTTATCTAACTCTGGGGGATACGGCGAATAAGCTAAAGTCCCAAAAAGTCAGCATGTTCCTTTAACAATTAAAAGCAACTGGACCCACTTTCATAAACAAATGAGATTGTATGCCAAATGTCACTCTTGAATTTTACCATTCTAACTCAACAGGAGATTTTTAAGACTTTGAAGTTTGGGGGGGAGTTTGTTCTCTCCCAGGCCAAGCATCACTCGTTGAATAAAACCGAACGTGTTTTTCATTGGTTTTGGGTAGTCCAAGTGTAGGGCATATGATAGCCCAAACAAGAGGCAAAGCGCTTGAGGCAGGTTTTCAAGATTGTCCATTACAATACCTCCTTCCAGTATGATGGCAGTAGACACTGGGTCAATATGGAGATGATGGAGAGGCGCATTTTCTCTGATGACAGTAAGCAACCCAACAGACACCTGAGCCCAGGCCTCATTACTGTCAGAATCCTGTATACAACCAAAGAAAAACAACATTACAACAGGTAAATGTTGATAGGCATTATCAATTGTCACCAAGTAATCTATCCTGCCAACACTTCCCTCCAGCCTATTTTTATTTAAGTCTTTACACCCAGCTTAATAACATGAATAAAATTAAGCTCTGATGTCTGTCCTAATATACAATTTATTCAGATGTTATTGCTTGTTACAGCTAGCGTATGTGAGGGAGAGAAATGTTCTACCTCTTGTGCAAAACCCACAATTGCAGCATGACAAGTGGGGGTGTTGTGTTTTTTTTTTTTATCTCGACTGAATCTTAAATATGCAAAAGCTGTATTTCTATCATTTCACAGGAGCTAGGCTGGTAGCATCACCCTACTGGCATACACTGAACTGTCACAGCATGCAGCCCATCTTTGTTCTGAACTCACAGTGATATACAGTATGTGCTCCTTTAAGATGTGAGAACTTACAAAGGAGGTGTTGTAGAATGTACTGGGGTCATCACCAAGCAGAACAGAGATGCCTTGGAGAACAAGGGTACGCACTGCTGTCACATCTGGTTTCTAGAAGTGGATAGAAAAAATAAAGTTCAAGATTATGCAACATTCAAAAGTTACAATACAAAAACACATTTTTAAAAGTGTATATGAAAAAGGTGTCACCATGTATGCTTAACAGTGCAGAGAACAGTTGCCAATTGGAGTATTTATTTAATCTAATCCACAGCAAAAACTTAATAAGTCTGTAATAGACTGACCCTTGAATCAATTTGTTGCACAATTTCAGCCAGTTTCTCTCCAACACTTCCTTTCTTGGACCTGAAAATTGCGAGAAAGCGTGGTGTGTAGTTGTCAACAGCACCAAAAAAGTCACTGTTCAAGTTAGTCGTAGCTATCCTGTTGAACTCAGCAAACACCTACAAGACACAGAAAAGAAATCTGATTGAGTAGACTGGCTTGAGCCAGTGTGGAAATTTTGAAAAACCTTTGGTTACCAGTCCTAAAACCTAAATACATACTTTGTCATTAAAAAAAAAAAACATATAAATATCAGTACGTACTTGTCTTTCTGTAAAAAGGGCTGGCCAGCGCTCCTTCAGGGTTTTCACTGGAAGTTCAGCCTCCACAATCTCCCGTCTCCGCAGTGGGAAGGTCTGGTCCATCTTAGATGCAATGACAGTTCCACTGGGGTTCCGTTTTTTTCATTTCTTCAACAAGGAGTTTTCTTTCAGCCTCTAGTCTATCTTCATTCTGCCCCTCAGGGAGGTCTGGTAAGTAATTGACCTCAAACCTTTTTGGTCTTTTGAGGCCTTTTGATGCCATTTCCGGGGCGCCTTTTTTCCCCCGATTTATAGCAATCTCTGCACACCCAGCTTTTCTCAGTTTAGTGCGATAGTTCCCCATTTTGTATGTCAAGCTATTCTTCCAGCCAGAACACCCATCTGGCGAGCCTGGTTCCCTCAGGCAGGGATGTTTGCTTATGAGCGCCAATGCTACAGAATGGCATCTTTCTTCATTTGGATAGGCATCAAATTTGTAGATTGCTTCAGCAAGCTTCTCCAAAATACCATGCTTCATGTCTCTTGGTACATTCAGGTAAGTTTGGTCTTGTAAAAACAGAAGATTAGCCTGTCTCAGTCTGAATTCCACATCAACTGAGAAGTTTGGAATGTCGAAAAACTCTGGCCATTGCTCTTGTCTTGTTGATGACGATGAGCTGTATGTTGACAGAATCTCTGTATCATCTGAGACATTTGAGGCATCAGAAATGGTGGTGGTGGTGGAAGCAGGTACCAGTGTCAGTGTCACAAATGGAATGACCTTCACAGTTGCTTTTGTAGCTGGCAAGTCTTCTATGTCATTAAGGTTGCAGAGGGAATAACCAAAGTCAGGGTCTTCATACATAAGATTAAAGTCATCCTGCAGCTTGCATTTATCTTTAATTTTTATCTTCAGCTCTTCAACCGTTTCTGGTTTTCCATCCAGTGACACTTTCCTTATGTCCTCTTCATTTATGATGATTCTTAGTTTATAGCTTTCCATGGTCCTAGACAGAGAGAAGATCACTTTAGTACCCATTCCACTTAATGTCATTCAGCATAATGTAACGCTTTAGTGTCACATACACATTGCCTTTCACCCTATAGGAAGATAAGTGAAAAACATCATTCAGTTCGGAAAGCTGGGTGACTGTGAGAGACCCTCCCCCACTGCAGCACAACTCATAAGCACGTAAATGTTCAACATACCATGAGGTCAAAAGCCTGCAGACTAGCAGGATTTCTGTGTTGATAACAACAATATTTGTTATTTGCTGGAACTCTGGGAGACCCGAGCAACATCCAACTGAAATGATCATATCTGCACTGTACTTTACACCGTCAACACAAGCAGAAGATGCAACCAGCACTGTACTTTGATTGCCGTTTCGCTGATGTAGTGAGCGCTGAACATTTTCAGGGAAAGATGTAATCATAACTGACCTCACTTTATCAATTTCCACAGAAGGCTTAAAGAATGACGCAGAATCCAAATGGAAGGCCATCATCTTCTGGTGTCTTACGGCCAAGGTGTGTGCTACATTCTTGAAATTACGAGTGTCATGCACAACCTGTTTGAAAATTTTGTGCTTCCCTTCAAAACGCATTGTCCACACATCAACTAGTGGGCCAAAGGTTTTTATCATTTGAGGGTAATGTTCAATAAAATGATGTTTTGGACGGAGTTTGTAGGTCGGAAAAGTTTGCTGCAGTAACTCTCTATGTTCTGAGATTTTGCAAACCAGAAAGTGGATTAACTCTTCAGTAAAGTGCGGTGACATTACTATTTCTAGTATATCTTTTAGAAGCATCAGTATCTCCCATGCTGGGTCTCCTTCGGGGATATTATGGCCTATCATCAATGGAAGCAGCCTTAGGAGAGCCCAGTTTTCATGGCCGTTGCCCCCAATGGTTCTCTTAGAGATGAAGGTCTTTGGAATGATCTGTGGTTGGTCAGCTTTATCTGAGAATGTGTAAGGAAACTGTCTAATAGCCTTATTCAATGAGTCCAAAGAAACATACTTCTTGCTCATCAAATCATGAAGACACAGTGACATTTCTGCTGGTACTATACCCTCTAAAAAGTCATGCAGAATGTCAGGTGGAAAACCATCCACCACATGAAAGTGTTTCAAGTTTTCATTCAGTGGACACCCTTTTTTTACGCCATGATGCCTGGCCATAGTTTGGTCATGTATAACCTCTTGCACATGTCGGTCATGGTCCTCTCTTGTCCTTGGCTGGTGTAGACCTGATCTGACCTCCTTATCCTGCATGTCATCTTGTTTACACATACAAAACCGACAAAAGAGATCTGCTGCAAAACTCTCATGGAATCCTGCCAAACTGTGAGCCCCTAAGTTGTCCGCTGCTACATACAATACAGTGCCTTTAACACTTTCTGCTAGCTGTTCAACATACACACCGTGTTCCTCAAGAGTGACAAGATCCTGAATGAGAGGTCGAAGAACATCTGCATAGCCATGTTCTTTCACAGTCTTGACCTTACATAAAAGTGCAAGTTGTATAGAGTGAAGAGCTGACCGATATTTGGAGTCAAGATTAGCAAGTACCCAATATACTGCACATAGTTTGTGTTTTTTCTTGGATGTTCCCAGTGGATTAGCAACCTCAAAATCATCTATATATAGCCCAAGAGCGATCCTAAATTCTTCCACATTCAAAAGAACATTCTCTTTAAAACGAGAGCCATCTCTGAATGAATGGTATCCTTCGGGTGAAGCACCACATTCTACATTCAGCACCTTATCCAAAATATCCTTATTGCTTAACAAAGCCTGCAACATTTTCAGTGTGGGGACATATACAACAGAACTATCTCTGTCAAGACGAAACTCAACTGGCATAACGAGAGGAAATTCTTGCTGTATATATGATGCTCTCCTGCTAGCTGTTGACAAGGATCCTCCTGCAGAAGTGAATTTCAGCAGGACATTCGTTTGTGAAACTGCATTTACAACGTCACTAACTATGGAATTATCCACATCACCACAATGCTTACTGATAATCTCCTGGACTTTACTTTGAAGTAATGGCTGTGAAAGTAAGTGGATCTGATTGATCTGCTGAATAATTTCTTGTGTAGCACTTTCTGATGTATGCAGGATTGTTTGCATTTTCAAAAACAGAGCAGCAAGGTTACGTTCAAGCTGACTTTCCAAGTCCTTTATGTCACATACAGACTCTTCAAACTCACACTCCATGTCATCCTGTGAGGAAACATCTTTCTCCACTTCAGTCAACTGATCTTGATGTTCAATGTTTGATACTATTCCAGTTTTAAAATGTGTTGTAGCACTCCCTCTGTGTACCCTACTTTTGTGTGCATTAAATGTTGAATATACATTGCTGTAAAAATCACAGCCTTCGTATGGACACAGAACTCTCTGCTTAAGTTTCAAATGGCTGCGCAAGTGTGTGAAAAAATCTGCTTCAGTGCAGGGCTCTATATATTCACATAATTGGCAGTGAAATACAGCTGTGGGTTTACTTGCTTGTCCAATGTCTGATTGACAGTGCCAAACAGATAAATGCACTTTGAGTGCATTAAAAGATTTGAAAGTGCATAAGCAATCGTTATGAAGACATGGTATTGGTTGTTGCCGAGTAAAGCCTCCATGTTTTAGGCGATAGTGTTTTAACAACTGTCCTCTTTTGTCTGTAGAAAAAATACACTGCTTACAGGTCCACTGCATCTGCAAGAAATTATTGTAAGTGGAAATTTTAGATGTAAGTTGTAAGTCTTCGGTCGTCTTATGTGCATGTGTTCACTCGCACAGACTTCACTCGGTTAAAAACTTGAGATGATGTTACAATTCGCGGAAGATATTTTACAAGCACAGACCAGGTGACGTTAAAGTAGCATTGAACACACAGGGTGCAGATGTTGGTTTCGGTTGTTTGATATGCTGTGTCATTGACAAGGAAGGAAGATTTGCAGGCTGATCAACATCCCGCCCCTCCTGTGACCCATGGTTTGACTATATTGATGTTTTTCCACTGCATGGTACGGTACGGTACGGCTTCACCTCTGTGGTACCACCTCTGTTGAGGTTCCAAGCATACGGTACCGATACTAAAATGTGAAGTGAAAACACTGCAGATCACTGATTGGTCAGACAGAATCGTCACTATCAGCATCATTGTATTTGTGAGGCATCAAACGCGCTAGATTTAAATAGCTAGTAACAGCACCTGTTTTAAAACTACTTGCTTGACTTGCTTGAAGAAAAAACCTTCCAAAAAAGAAATGGCTGATTCGTGGTCAGTGGACGAAGTGCAGACTTCCCTCACGTTTGGTTGCCGAGGAGCGGATAAACTATAACAATCAGTCTAATCCCACCCACTGTGAAGCGGTACTAACTGCAGTGGAAAAGCAAACCGAGCTAAAGCGAACCGAGCCGTGTCGTGCCGAGCAGAGTCGTACCACACAGTGGAAAAGCGAGGCGTTCAGTACCATGTAGTGGAAAAGCGCCATATGTGTATTCAGAGCCAGTGAGCAACGGAGTTTCAAAATAATAATAATAATAATAATAATAAAACTGCATTAACGTGCAATAAAGTGATTGTCGGCGTTAATTAATGAATGTGTTAAGGTGGCCAGCCCTAATATTATATAATATCCTCCAAAATGTTGTCTACTACTTACCTCCAGTGTACTCCAGCCCGCAATGACAAAGCAGCTATGAAGAGCCCTCAAGGCAGTTGTCACAATCACTTCTGTAAAGGACAAAGAATGTCTTAGTTAAAAGAAAGCTCCACTTACAGAGATGTGATTTGTAGATTAAAGACATACTTGTGCATACTTTACAAGCATTACAGAATAATGCTTGTTTTCCAATATAAATATAAAAAAGGTATATATCCTCTTATATGAATATTTGAAGATTCAGATTGAGTTTGAACAATTCGAAAAATGAATATAAACAATCCTGACTTAAGTATAATTACAGCAAAATTAGCAACCACATTTAAATAAATAATAGTACTTGTTTGAAAGAAAGTGTTTGTTTGTGACTAGCTTTATACTAAAAATGGTTTAAAGTACATTCTGATAAATCAGTGCATTAGCAGCATTTTATTTACATTATTTGATCTTCAAGACTTTTGCAAGAGTCACAAGATAAATCTGAACCTGTGAGATGATAATTTGTAGACCTTTCATACATGCACCAGAACGTTTCTTTCATTTATTTTACACACACGTTTGCAATAGATTAAACAGAAACTAGTAGTAAAGTAACTTATGTTCTCTTAATCGTCCGACCAATGTGGCTGAAAACTGTGTTTAGCCTAGCTTAACTTAGTCCCTCCAGAAAAAACGCGATTATGGGATCGCATGATTCAATGCACAAGCAGCCAATGTCCGCATTTTTTCAAATACGACGCATAAATTGCCGATTTCCGTGCAAAATATGCAGAGCTTGCATGATTTCATAATCCCCGCATTTTCGTTGCAAAAAAGTCACATACATCTTAGCAGAAAGTTGAAAAATGTTGCGTTTGTTTCACACAAGAGCAGCCCTTTCACCTGTTGCCATGGGAACGTTATGAAGTGCGTTATGAAAAACACTTTCTTACCGTCTATGGTAAAACAGGAAGCACACAATTTATTTATTTATTTATTCATTCTTACAGATGGTGTAGCATATATTCCATTTGTAAACTAACGTTACAGAACTTGACTCAATGTTTTGTAAGTTTGTGTTTATTAGGTCTGAAATAAAACAAGACGAGAACTGAAATATTCCAGCACTTTCTGTGATGTAGTGTGCTACTTTAAGGTAGTAGCCTAGTGAGAACAGGGTGTTGGGAATCACTTTTTTTCTCTTTTTCATTAAACCGAAGTTTTTGCAAGTTCCCGCAATTTCATAGCATAAAATTGCGTAAATAGCCCGCATATTTCATTGCATTTTTAAAGAAAACATACCGCATAACGTTAATCAAGGCTTTTTTGCCCGCGACAATCACCAATAATCTCCGCGTTTTTCTGGAAGGACTGAATTAATCGATAGGCCAACATTAATTTGTTACTCTGAAATGTCTGTGTTGTTAATACCCAACATTCGACCAAAATACACTGTGTCAACTCGGGGAAAACTAAAATTAGCTGTAGCTAATGTGAGTATTTCCACTTTCAGTTAAAATAACGTTAGATTTTCAAACGTGGGGAAATCCGCCTAAAACATGCCCGAACAAGTGCTCTGCCTGTTCAAATTCAAATTCAAATTCAAATAAAAAAAAAACTTTTATTATCTATAAACCAGTGATATAAATTTGTCTAAAAAGGCTCACATATACACAATACAATCACACACAAATCACAATTTAAAATTGTTAGCTAACGTTACAAGGAAAAAAGTAGGCCTGCCTTACACTATGTAAAACAATAAAGGTTTAATGTTTAACAAATGTTAGCTAATGTGGAGGCAGCAGACAGAAACACAAATTCACACACAATTTAACCTAACTTGCTTGAAAACGTACCTTATTATTCGACAAGCGATGAAATCGTTAACTTTCCAGCAAATGCGTCAGCACAGTCCGACAGGCACCACTGTGGTCTTGAGCACGAGACTGACCGTTGGTGGCTTCTACTGAGCATGCTCACACCCAGCCCTGCTTGTTCTTAGGTTGAGTTCCAAATAGTCGCTCAAAGCAAGTTAAGATAACTTCAACAAAGTTATATTCACTCAAAACAATAAGTAAATATCTTATTTCGCCATGCAATTAACCGTTACTTTGTAATTATTTATACCCGACTACAGCTAACTCATTTATGCAAGTTATGACAGCTATTGGAATTTACAGTGTAGGTTGAGTTCCAAATAGTCGCTCTAAGCAAGTTAAGATAACTTCAACAAAGTTATATTCACTCAAAACAATAAGTAAATAGTTTTTTCCACCATGCAATTGACTGTAACTCAAAAAAACCTAGTAAGAAGTATGTATTTTATATAACCGAGTAAAGTTAACTAGTATATGTGAGTCAGGAATGCTATTGGATTTTACAGTGTAGCCTGACTTCGTCATACTCATATTCTAGTCAAAATGTGAGTCTGATACTGCTCCATAGGGCTTTGATTATGAGGGCAGTCTTAACCGAACCAGGAAAAACAACAACTCTGCACTCAATTGGATAGACCTACAACCAATCAGAGGAACGCAGTAAGTGACGTATGTTGAGCAATGCATAGTTATCAACAGAACTCAACTGCACGAACTCTGGAAAAAGTATGAAAAAATAATGAGTGTTAACGATCTTTGCGGGTGTTGCAAAAAGAATTTAAGGATTCGCAGAGTAGGCCTACTTGCATGCAAACACGAAAAGCATTTTTGAAAGAAATACGTTTGATGACGTGATGATTACGTTATTGGATGGATTATCTGTCCATCATCGTATAAAGCCCGCCCTGGCAATTTGATTGGCCCGACGATTTCTGAACCGGGCATAATTACTCCTTAATGGATCGAGTCCAGACCGAACTTCCCGACCAAAAAATGTTGTGGGCGGGGTTCGGGCTGGCATCCAGGCTAGAATATTGCAGTATTTATTATAAATGCTTTATTAAAAAAAAGATCCTCCCTCATAATCTTTAATCAAAATAACTTCCCCTCCCTCTTGCAGCGACACCTCTTCTCGTCTCTGATGACATGTTTCCTGGCGGGACAACCTGTCACTCACATAAGATCGACCAATAGCAAACCACAATTATCCAATCAATTCCTGATGAACAAAATCAAGTCCTTTATTTTTAATTATCAGTATTCTCCACAAATGGCTCATTGCGACTTCTGGTAGAGTGTGTCACTTTTGAACAATGTCTGTTACTGTCAAATTTAGATGCGAAATTTAGCCAAGCTGTAACTGAAATTTAAGCTGGGTGGAAATGTCATTAATGTCTTCTCTTTTTATTTAAACCTCATTAGAATATGGGAAGAAAAAATATATTTGACCACAGACCATATAACAAAATATTGGAGTGTTTTCAAAAGCAGTTCCCTGCACTGTAATTAAAATCAAGCCATGCAGTCACCAAGGCACTAGTTGATTTTTTACCATGCTCTGGGGCCAGCTTCATACTTAACATGTCTTAGTTTTATTTCGCAATTCATTCCATGTTGTGTGAGCTGTAAAGCAAGTTAGACAGTGGAAAAGTTACATTCCTTCAGTCTTTGGTAATGCAGGTATTTCATGTAAATCCTAATGTGTACATCTAGATATATATTGAGTATAAGTCTATGAGACCTTACGCCATTAATTTAGATATACCAGTGGTCTCCCCGTCTGAAAATGCACTTAAAGTGTACCATAAAGGCACAATGATTTAAAGCTCAATACATCAAATTGTCAGTGAATGTGTCCACTAGAGAAAGCATATTGTTGATATATCGTCCATTTATTACTTAGTAGCCTGTGAGTATAGTTTGGCTATTGTTGAACATTCATTATAAACATTATTTTGATTTTGCAGAGGACTGTTGCCTCAGGATTAAGCATGTGGATTTAATAAACATTAGATGTAATGAATAACATTACAATGTCTTCTGTGTAAGAAAGAACTTAATGTAATGACATGACGCATTGACTGTGAACTGGCGACGGGCTCGAACAAACTGCAAAAACATATTAAGTGTAGTTTTCTTCTTATCTAATCTTCCTTTATGGTGATATATTACCCTTTCCTAATTACACACTTGGAAAATGAGCCAAATTAATCTGCTGGAAAGTGCTGTCTTTGTTTTCATGTTTTCTTTTTCTCCCCTTTTGAATTGTATTTCTGTATATGGTAAGGAACACAATAATTATAAGCAACAGATATTCATTAATGGATTCAGTAGCTTACTTAGACAGTGTAAGCATGAACCGTAACCGTAGGATGACATCGGGTCACTGCTGTTGGATGGATGACTGTAATTGGTGAACTCCCATTGATGCTTCTATTCACGATAAGACATGTGTCTGGCTGGCTGTGCTAAAATACTATCCCTACCTGAATTCATTCACTCAGCCTATGGTGTGCCTGACTCAGATCAGCCCATGAGAAAACTAGAGCTGTAATTTTCGGAGAGAGTTTAGAGTTATGTGTCTGCTTCCTTCTCAACTGGAAGCTATGAAATTCTGTAAGGTCGGAAATCATAATGCAAAAGAGCTTCCTCTAGTTTTGGGGGGTTTAGGGGTAATCGCATTTGTCTAAAATTATCCACTGGGCAACTGCTGAGGATGGGATTGTAAATATAATTTGCCAAATAATGATTGTGGAGGAACTGCAGCCAGCAAAATCATTTTGTAGACTTAAGCAGGGCTGGGTTTTTGGATAATTAACTATAAGCTCTAGATTATTTGATCAAATTAAGTCTATTTATCATTCTTTAATCAGGGGACTGATTTAAAATAAAATGTATTATTCATGTTAAGCTTCTTTCCTAATATTTAGACATTTTTGAGGGTGCCAAAATATATTTGATTCATGTTAAGCCCCAGACCAATGAGCCATGGACAATTATATTTAATTGATTAACTAATAATGATAATTAATAATAAAATTATTATTATTTTTGATGATGATGATGATGATGAGGATGATTATTATTATGAAAATTCGGTCATCATCTGCTGTAAGGCCCTTTCACACCAAGAATGATAACTATAATATTAACTGTGTTAGCATCCACACCAACGGTCGATGAGGTTCTGTTTATTATAAGCACTGCAGTTATGTGTGTTGCAGTGTCCCTTTAAAAGCTTTTTTAAGTAGTCTGGCTTCTCATTGACTGTCAGTTTTTATTGTTCATCGGCTAGAAATAATAATTCTGAAAGTTATTCCAAATATATCATTCCCCTGTGTCGTTATTAAAGTTGGGTTAAAATTTTAATGGCCCTGCCACAACAAATAAATAAAATAAAATTAACGACTGGCTCTGGTTGGGCTGGTGACAATACTGTAAGCTCTCCAGGCTCTCTTTTTATTGTCAAGCCCTGGAACAATTCTTACAATTTTATAGTTATAATTATCATTATAGTCATTGTACTTGGTGAGAATGGGCTTTTACTCAGAAATAAATTCTTTGGAAGAATGTTTGTAACCAAACAGTTTTGGTGACCATTGACTTCCATTATGGACAAAAAAGGAGACATTTCTCAAAATATCTTCTTTTATGTTCTACAAACGAAAATACAGATTTGGAATGATATGAGGGGTGAGTAAATTATGACTTAATATAAAATTTTAGGTGAAATATCCCTTTAAAATAAAGGACTTTTCAGGGCGTATTGAGTAGTGTCTTGGTTCTTGCTATTGTAATAAATAGTGGCAAGTGCCTTGAATATCTGAGTGTGAAGTATTAATATATAAGGTCTTTTGACACATTGAAATCAAAATGGGTCTGTGAGGACCATTTGTAAATCAAGACTTGTGCTAAAAAATTGTTATAGTGTGATATCAACACCCCAGATGAATTTAGAGCATTTTCTGCAGTATAGATCACATTTAAACATCGAAACTAAATTTATGCCGCTATATTGCTTCACGAGAGGCCCGATAGTTGACAATCTGTTATACACCTCCTGTTCTATCAGTGAGGTACATGTCAGTAAAACCATTTCCCCCTTTTTGTTCATTCTGCACATCTGGACAACAGCTGAACATTGTTCAACGTCTGCTGCAGCAGAACCACTCGAAAGACAGATTAGATGTATGTGTGCATCTCTGTTCCATAAAAAAAGCTGCTAACCCCTCCTTGCATTATAACCCCCACAATTCCTTGAGCTAATATTTTATCAGGTAACCAAACACAACTGAGCCAGCCAGGCCAGACAACTTTGCAGACAGCTCCCTTTTATTTTTAGCAGGGCTGAAAGATGGGCCAGCAGACACAGATGATCATTCAGTGTAATGTAGGACTCCCAGCGCTGCTGTGGAGAGCTCTGTGGACGCCCAGTATGTCATGAAGGGGAACAAGAAGACTGAGATGATGCAATGTGAGATGCTCTTCTTGATGTCCAAAGGTCACGCTGTAAAGAATGAGGTGTTCGCTGAGCTTAAAAAATGAAGGCAACAGTTGGCAAGACTTTGTGGAGTTGAATTCATCTTACTTTAAGTACATTTCTTGATGAAAGTTTGGCTGAATTGAAAGATGTATCAACTTAAGAAGAGTTTTATGCAAATTTCTCTCTTTATAATTGATTTGATAATCAAGATGACCTATTTAAACGATTTTTCCTGTGAAAATAATTTCTTCATGCCTTAAACAAACTTGAATGTAACTCTATACTCTTGCTTTATTTTCTATACGCAGATTTGTGAATATGCAAATTAGTCCCCGGTCCTTCTCAATCACGCCAGCTCGGAAAACCTGATCCACTCGGTCAACTGTAGTAAACGCTACACAATGGCAAGTGGAAATACTGGAATCAGATATTTTTGAACCAGAGCGAATTATACAGGAAGGCCCGGTTCTACGGGGATGCTTGAGGGTTCTAAGCATCCTCAAACGAAAACAAGAGCACCCTCAGTAGATACTGTATAATATCTTATTATAGATGAAACAGATTTGGTAAACACTTAACACTACAGTGCGTATTTGTGTTTGCACACTGGAGAATGTCAAATGCTTCTATTTACTTTGTGTTTTTGCAGCGGTGAGCAATGTAGCCAATGACATGTTTGCTGATCTCTTGAACTCAGTCACCAATCAGGGGTGTTTAACTTTGGCAGAATCTACTTACTGGTCAAAAACGCGTTCTTTTTGTCAGTGCTGTGTTCTGCATTCTCACGAATCTTCTCATAAAGTGTAGACACTACTATGCAGAATAGACAACTTCCTTTATTATAACAGAACTTGAGATGAGTGATGGCTTTTTATTGATAGATATATATAATCCATTCAGAATTTGAATAAAAGTCGACACATAACGGTAATTGATAAAATTAGCCTTTGGCTTGACTACAGCTAATAATGTGTTGCTAATTTGATGTTACGCAAGCCATGTTCCCATTCGCCATCGGAAAATCAGCATCCTTAGAAATAATGATATGAAAAGCCCTACACCCCACATTGGCGGGATATTTGATAAATAGCAGTAACTGCCTTTTAATGTAAATTTCGATCAATTGAATGCGTCCTTGCTGAATAAAAGTATTCATTTCTTTTAAAAAAAAGTCTTAACTTTTCGAACGGTAGTGAATGAGAATGCTACACAGACATTTGTTGTCTTTGTTTGAATTTAGGCTAATTTGAACTAAAACATACATTCATTGAACTCAACTGCAAATTCTGTTGGTTTGATGTAATCAGATTATAATATGATGCATTTCTCGTGTTAAGTATTGGAAGTTATAATAATAATAAACAAGTCTTTGGTTACTTTTTTCAGCATTATTTATTTAATCTAAGAATCATTTCCCCCAGACATTGCTATTCATAAATCTCACGTTTTATTTATACATTCGATTATTTATTTAGTCGTTTTCTGTAGAACATACACATTTTGATTGTGAGCATGTGTTTCCAGATTTATGTGACATCATTATCTCTGATTCTCTAATCTAATTTGCCACAACAACATCGCAGTTAAACAAATTGCAAGTCTGAAAATGTGTGTTGTTTGGTCTGAAATACAAAACAGTCCTTGGAATGGTGCAGATTCCCAGAAATGTTTTCTGAACTTAGTGAAGTCTACATTATTAAATGGTTTTAAATGGTGCATGTTGGAATCATGGTGACTTTTTCCACATTATTAAAATAATACAAATTGCTGACTTTAGAGACCTCACTCAGCCCTTACAATCTATTTATATTCTCTTATAATTTTTCGAGATTGTTGCTTTATGATTTCATTGGCAGTTGTTGTATCATGGATTATTCTAGATTTCACCATCGTTCAGAATCCTGAGATTTTATGTACTTGGATTTACGAGGGAAGTAAATATACATACTGCTGACCATTATAGGTCAATGGCACCAAATTGACCCATGGGAAGGGGGAACATAACTAAAACATGTTTATGCATCTAAGAGAGGGGCCCATTCTAACCAGCCCTGCCAGATATGGGACTTAAAACAAGCCCGCATACCAGTTTAAATACCTCATGTCATGCATGTGCCATGCATGCTATAGACAAGCAGACTTTTCATTTTATTATAAGAAAATAAAACAGAAAGAACCATTAAAATAAAATAAAAAGCCTGTGATATAAATCAAAGGCCACTTTGGATGTTGTGTGTTTTATTCAAAGGGATCATTCTCAGTTTTTATGGCAGCTTATTGAAGGGTAACCATGGGAGCAGACATTAAACATGTTTTAGTCTGAGGCCTCCGAGTCTGTCATCATCAAGTGACGGCCTTTTCTTTGATTTCCTGTGCTTCATGGCGCATGCATGCGCAATGATTTATTTAGAGGTCAGCTGCACCTATAAAAAAAGAGTGACATGTGAGAGTATTGTTAGCTGGGACCACAAGCCTCTGGCTTCAAACTCAGTTGAATGTTTCTAAAAAAAAAATATTTTACAGACTTTAAAGGGTCATGAAACCCCCCTCTTTCAGCTCAAGTCTAGCTCACAATCTTTTTGAAAAATGCAACTTAAATGAGCGTGGATGGCCATCACTGTCATCGCCAGTGTAACAAGTAGCGTAGCGAAATACAGTTTCTGTCATGTTTTATTGCACGAGGTATTGCAATGAGTCCTCCAACAGAAATCATGCGACTTTACAAAATGCCACATAAAACACGACAGAAACTGTATTTCGCTACGCTACTTGTTCTCTTACGAGAGGTTCTCTCGTATTGCGTAAGCTAGCTTAAGCTACGGGAAAGATTCCATCTTTCTGAGAAATTGAAGCCAAAAATTATCCTATAATTTTGTATCCATTGTCAACGCAGTTCAGCTGCAGCAGACCATGAGAGGGCTAGCTAGCCGCTCATTGGTTCGCTCACGGAGAACTGCTTAAGCCTATGAGGGAGCGCGAGTGAACCCGCGACCAATGAGAGTCTGACTCGCTCTCAATACGTCACCGCCCGCCGAAACGGGTGTGGACGAGACTATAAATATCCCGAAATAGGCTGAATAATCTGATTTTTTCATCCTTCAGCGACGCACCTGCATCTGCTGATCCTGAGAGAGAAGCCGCCGTCGTCGAAAAGGCACCTTCTAGCGAGTGTTTGGGAGACTGAGGAAGCCGGCCGTCTTCGCCACCTTCAGCCGTCCTGTGAGCTAGCGCCATCCGATGGATTGTATCCTTTTTACAAAAATGCTTCCTATATATTGTTGTATCTAAAAGAGCGAGCGTCTTTTTCAAGATGTCTCGTAAATTTTCTGGCGGCTCTTGCCGCGCTCCCCTCGAGGCTGGGGACCGCCACCTCTTCTGCGCTCTCTGCCTCTGATTGGAGCACGCCGAGCTCGCCCCCGCTGTGGCGGCTGCGAGCTTTGCGAAACTATGCCATTGTTGACCCCGCGGGCTCGACTTCGGCCACTAAGATGCTTCCGTGCCGCCTCTGACTACGCCGCGGAGAAAGAAACGCCGCTCTCAGAGGCCGCCGGACCCCCAGCCGGAAGCGTTCATCCCGCCGGAGCCTCTCGCCTCCCGCTCTCCATCTCCGCCGCTTCCGGACATACAGCTGCCGCCGAGTGGCCACTCTGTTGCCTCCGTTGACGCCGCGGACACCAAGGAGACATGTTCACTTCTCGCTTCAGACGGTGAGGATTGGTCCGATTCTCACGCCTCCTCGGCCCGAGAATCAACCGGGACCCGCGCTGGAATCGAGGAGGAATTAATGCGCCTCCTCTCACAGGCCGTTAAATGCCTCGGGCTCGATTGGTCTCCTTCCCCCGACAGACCAACCATCACCGCATAGACGGCAGCTACTTCCACCAGCGCTCGACTCCCGCCGCTAAACGGGCTGCGCCCTTTCTGCCTGATCTGCACGCAGAACTCACGAAGTCCTGGAACGCCCCGCTCTCTGCTAGAACTCGCTCTGACTCTTCCACCCCGCGTCGCGTTGTGGATGGAGCCGCAGAGAAGGGCTTTATCTCCATTTCCCCTGTAGAGGACCTGGTCGCCGCACGTCTATGCCGCCCTCCGCGAGATGGCGCTCATCACCTGTGCTACCCGCTAAAGCCTGCAGTGCGACTTCAAGCTTTCAGCCGCCGGCCAAGCAGCTTCTGCACCCCATGTCTACTACAGAGTGAGGTACTTCGTGAATGGGACGAGAGCGGGGGAAAAAATCCCCCTTCAGTCGCGGATTGAGGATTTCCCGCAAATTTTGTTCTGCCTCGTCGCGCTAGCTCCTCTGCAGGCCGCTCACGTGACCAGCCTCCTGCATGAGCCCCACCCTAGCGCCTAGCTAAACAGTCAGACTTCTCAGCGACACCAGGGCGGCCGCCCTCGCTCTCGCTCTGACAGCCGCCACAGACCGCCGCCTCCCCGGGGGCCTCGGCAGAGGATCGCGCTGAAAACTGATTACTCGAAGTCTGCCTAGCGTGGTTGAGAAAAAGACGGCGCTCTCCCGCCGCGGCCGGACCGCCGTCAAAGTTTCGCCCTCTGTTAGTCCCCGCTACTACACGGCTACTACAGCAGTGTACCCCGCCATTACCAAGCCGGTATCCCTTCCCGCTTGCATGAGCACAAACGCCGTGTTTACGGCGTCCCAGAGAAATCTCAAAAAGAGCGTAAAAGCCTCTTGTGTAGAAAATGTGCCCACAACACTGTGTTCACTCATACACAAAACGCCGTGTTTACGGCGTCCCAGAGAAATCTCAAAAAGAGAGTCAAAGCCTCTTGTGTAGAAAATGTGCCCACAACACTGTGTTCACTCATACACAAAGACACTCCTGTTCCCGTGTCTCACACAGGGTCCACTCTCATAAAGCGGTCCCAACCCGCTCGAGTTTCAGAGTACATAAGCGCGCCCACGAGCCCGTGCCCGCGTCCCACCTCTGTTACACGGTCCATAAACTTGTGTAGAGAATGTGCCCACAACACTGTGTTCACTCATACACAAAGACACTCCAGTTCCCCTGTCTCACACAGAGTCCACTCTCATAAAGCGGGCCAAGCCTGCTCGAGTCTCAGAGTGTATAAGCGCGCCCACAAGCCCGTGTGCGCGTCTCACCTCTGTTCACTCTGTTACAGGGCCCATAAACTCCTCTCCGAGTGTATGTCCCGCTGTTGTAAACACTATCAGCGCGCTCACGCAGCCCGCGAAGTGCAGCGACGGGGACCATGTAGCCATTCACCCCCTAGCGTCACGCTTCAAAGCGTGGAAAGCAGTGGGTGTTAAACACAATAAAGCTAGGCTATCGCTTACAGTTTTGCCGGCCCTCCTCGCTTCCGAGCGCGGCTAGAAACTACTGTGAACCCAGAAGCAGTGACGCGCTGCTCCGTTCAGAGATAGCAATTCTGTTGTGCAAAAAGGCTATAGAGAGGGTGCCTCTGGCTATGAGCGAGTCGGGGTTTTACGGCCGTTATTTTCTTGTCCCCAAGAAAGACGGCGGTCTCAGACCAATATTAGACCTCAGATCGCTGAACAAAGTTCTCATGAAGAGACCGTTCAAAATGCTCACTATCAGAAAACTCCTCGCGCATGTGCGCCAGGGGGACTGGTTCATATCACTAGATCTGAAAGATGCATACTTTCAGATCCAGATAAATCCCCTTCACAGGCCATTCTTACGTTTCGCCTTTCGAAGGCCTGGTTTATCAATACACCGTCCTACCGTTCGGCCTATCCCTAGCACCCCTTACGTTCACAAAGTGCATGGATACGTCGCTCGCCCCCCTGCGGAGTTAGGGGCTGCGAATACTGAACTACTTGGACGACTGGCTGATTTTGGCACAATCTCAGAGAGAGTTACTGTCTCATCGTACAGTTCTCCTCGACCATCTGAAAGTTTTGGGCCTCTCTGTCAACTGAACAAAGAGCGTACTACAACCCAGTCAGACTATCTCCTTCTTGGGTATAGAGCTGGACTCGGTCACGATGACGGCACGTCTGTCAACGCAGCGCGCGCACCGTGTGCAGCGTCTCGCCGCATCTTTTCAGATGAACAGACTCACGCCTTTGAAAACATTTCAGAGAGCGTTGGGCTGTATGGCCTCAGCCTCCGCGGTGCTCCAGCTGGGGTTACTGCGCATGCGCCCGCTTCAGCTTTGGTTGAGGAGCCGTGTGTCTCACCGAGCGTGGACCACGGGCCACCAGCTGATAAAAGTAACGCAGACCTTTATCACAGCTCTGCCTCCATGGTCAGTGGCAGAATGGTTTCAGCGGGGCGTTTCCATGGGGACAGTTTCACGCCGAAAAGTCATCTCGACAGACGCCTCGCGGTCTGCGAGGGCTCACCGGCCTTCGGCCCCTGGTCAGCTCAAGAGAGCCTCCTACACATAAACTATTTGGAGATGTTGGCGGTCGAGAACGCGCTCATGCGCTTTCTCCCGCGCATTCAGGGCCACCACGTGCTGATCCGTTCGGACAATATAGCCGTGGTCTCTTATATAAACCGTCAGGGCGGAGTCAGATCCAGGAATCTTTTCCAGCTGACAGAACGCATCTTAGTTTGGTCTCAGTGTCACCTGCTCTCGCTCAGAGCGACGCACGTGCCGGGACATCTGAACGACGGTCCAGACAGCCTGTCCAGGAACCCCACTCCCCCCGGGGAGTGGTCCCTGCATCCTCTTACAGTTCAGAAACTGTGGCGTTTATTCGGCAGAGCAGAGGTGGACCTCTTCGCCTCGGCGGAGAACACCCACTGCCCAATATTTTTCTCAAGGAGCGAGGACGCGCTAGCCCAAACCTGGCCCAGCCGCCCGCTTTATGCTTTCCCTCCGGTCTCTCTGCTACCACCGGTGCTTCAGAGAATCAGAGAAGCGCAGCACTCGGTGCTCCTCATAGCCCCGCGCTGGGAGGGTCAGACTTGGTTTCCGGAGCTCACGCAGCTGTCACAGACAGCGCCGTGGCCCATTCCAGTCAGAGCAGATCTCCTCTCCCAAGCTCGCGGCACGATCTGACATCCCCACCCAGAGCGCTGGGCGCTACATGCGTGGGTGCTCAACAACTACCCGTTGCTTTGCCAGAGGGAGTGTTAAACACGATCATGCAGGCTAGAGCGGCTTCTACCAGAAGGCTCTATGCGTCAAAATGGTCTTTGTTCTCAGAGTGGTGCACCGAAAAGGGTCTGGACCCACGGTTATGCGAGGTTCCCTCCTTGCTAAATTTTCTCCAAGAGATGCTGGACAAGGGCAGATCCCCGTCCACTCTTAAGGTGTATGTGGCAGCCGTCGCGCCGTTTGCTGAACCCCGGCGCGGTCAGTCACTGGGCAAAGATGGGTTGGTAGTCCGCTTCCTCAGGGGAGCTAGAAGGATGAACCCCCCTCGCCCCCCTTCGGTGCCGATTTGGGACCTTTCCATAGTTCTTGATGCTATGAAAGCTCCCCCATTCGAACCGTTAAACACCGTGGACCTAAAGACCGTTTTTCTACTCGCCGCTCGCGTCAGTAAAACGGGTGGGAGACCTACACGCGCTGTCCACCAGCGCGTCCTGTCTTGAGTTTGGACCTAATGACTCCTTAGTCGTTCTCAAACCTAGGCATGGCTATGTCCTAGGGGTGTAACGATTCATTCGTTTTCTCGATGCATCGATTACAAATCCTGACGATGCATATGCATCGATCTTGAAACGTGTATTTTGAATCGTGAATCGTTTATTTCGGTCAAAATTCGATTTAAAGTGCTAAGAATCGAATAATTTGCGATTCTATAGCGATTCAGTGCTTTAAAACATATAAACATTAAATGACTACATGAGCGAATTAATGAGGCGTTGTTGCGCCGTCATTTCGCGTCCTCACAGCTCTCCTTCACATACTCGCTCATACCGTCTTTCACTGGATTTCGCTCGCGCTCGGTCCCATATAGCTCTCATCTACAGATGTTTGAGCAGTTTGAGCTCTCCTCAGGACAGCCACTGATGTTCACATGAGCAGATGACCGCTATGAAACAACGCGTTCGTTGCGTGGAAACGTCGCCGTTATTTTCTTTAAGATAAGATACTGAAGTTTTACGGAAATGGGTCATACCCGTCCTGAGCAGTTAAAGTAAAACCCCACTTATTCAAGGGTGTGCATGTATTACATGGAAAGAGAAAACGTATAGGTGTCTAAAAGGCACAGGCTTCCGATTAATCATGAATGAATGAAATGTATCTTAATGTCGTTAAACTGAATGTACGAAGAAAACTGATGAAATAACTACAACATTAATTACACTGAAATAAGGGCTAGCGCGTGGTTTATCCATCAATCAGATGTGCATTAAAGTTGCATTGGTAATCGTTAATATAGCACAAGTAGACACCTGGCGCGTTTTCTTTCAGAATCACAAGGAAAATGTTCAGTAGGATAATAAAGAGAACAAAGAGTAGCTATTCCATGAGGAAACGTTAGTTAAGGTTTAGTTGGGAAAGTTCATGTTTAGTCTCACAATGCAAGGATGTTTAATGTAGGCCTACCAGGAACACTTTAAGGTTGTGTATCCATTAACACTATCCTACAAAATAGTTAGCATGATGAACTAACAATACTTTTAAAGCCTTTTTAAAATTTTGGTTTACATTTCTACAAATGCTAATTTATAGGCTTTGGAAATATTTTTTATAATAATAGATTAATTAAAAACTAACATGAACTAAGGTGAACAATAGACAAAATGTTGTTTTTTTTTTTTTTGTTTTTTTACTCTCTGACCTCCGAAGGCAGCTGTGTAATTCACACCCTGACTAAGACCCATTGGGGGAAGCATTTAAATAATCCTATGAATGCATATAAAAAAAATTAAAAATCGAATCGAATTAATCGAATCGCATCAAATTTTAATGTGAATCGCATCGAATCGAATCATTCTGAATTTGCAAAAAATCGTTCTTGAATCGAATCGAAAACCTATGAATCGTGAATCGAATCGATTCGCTGCCTACCCAAAGATTCACAGCCCTACTATGTCCCCAAAGCAATCGGCACCCCGTTCAGGGCACAAGTTATATCCCTATCGGCTCTGCCTGCATCCGATAGCGAATCTGATACTAATCTCCTATGTCCGGTCAGGGCCCTGAGATTATACGTTACTCGCACTGCTCCGGTCAGACGATCCGAGCAGCTTTTTGTTTCGTTCGGTGGGCGCACCAAGGGGTTGGCCGCTTCGAAACAGTCCCTATCCAGATGGATTGTTGATGCCATTGCAGCAGCATACGCATCTAAAGACCTGCCATGCCCTCTGGGCATCAGGGCTCATTCCACTAGAGGCATGGCCTCATCGTGGGCATGGTCCAGCGGAATTTCCATTCACAACATTTGCGTGGCAGCGGGATGGGCTTCCCCCTCCACCTTTGTCAGATTTTACAATCTGGAAGTACCCGCCTTGCAGGCTAAACTACTAGCAGTCTAGTATGTTTCAGCTCTTCTGGTTGAGCTGCACTATAGGGGGTTAATTACACAGACCGAGTTCGTTCTGTTCCCTCTCTATAATGTGCTTATGTACTACACAGTCACCGGCCCGCTCCGCTGGCCTTTTATCACATGTACATATATTCATTCCCACTTACAGAGTTCCCCGGGGTCCCCCCTGGGACTAATAGTGGATGCTTAGCACGCACGGCGTTGACCAAGCTAGCTTACGCAATACGAGAGAACCTCTCGTAAGAGAACGAATCGGTTACCTAACGTAACCTCGGTTCTCTCTAGATGAGGGAACGAGTATTGCGTTCCTGGCCGTGCTTGTGCTACTGGCGATTTTCGCTTCAGTATATGAAAAAAACAGATTATTCAGCCTATTTCGGGATATTTATAGTCTCGTCCACACCCGTTTCGGCGGGCGGTGACGTATTGAGAGCGAGTCAGACTCTCATTGGTCGCGGGTTCACTCGCGCTCCCTCATAGGCTTAAGCAGTTCTCCGTGAGCGAACCAATGAGCGGCTAGCTAGCCCTCTCATGGTCTGCTGCAGCTGAACTGCGTTGACAATGGATACAAAATTATAGGATAATTTTTGGCTTCAATTTCTCAGAAAGATGGAATCTTTATCGTAGCGTAAGCTAGCTTACGCAATACTCGTTCCCTCATCTAGAGAGAACCGAGGTTACGTTAGGTAACCGATTCGTTTTGGAACATCAACGAACACCACTAACCACTCGGTGAGTTGGACAGTTTAGAAAACTAACGTTAAGGGTTGTTTTAAGGACATGTTTGTGCATGCTCATAGACAGCCACTCTGAAGCGGTCAGAGGCGATTCTAAAGAGTCAAAAAGTCGAGACAGGACCCATCGTCAAAATTTCTGTGTCCACCACTCTAAAACAAACTAGAAAATAGACTCAAAGTGCTAAATACCGGAATTATCCTTTAATCTAGGCTACATGTATAATTATAATGTCATTATAAAATATATAGTTGTTTATATAGACACTATAAATGCATATATTTTAAAATGTATTAATTTTCCGCTTAAAAAAAACATTCCGTCCCTACATAGCCTAGATCAATGCGGCCCCTGAACCCCCATAATAAAGATGGCTCTGTGGAGGTGGATGACTTCTCATTTTAGACACACACACATACCTCTAAAGGGATAGAAAAGTCCTCGGGACTTGGTACCGCATCACTCGCAAGACGCAACCTGCATTGGTTGTCAACAAGGCGAAGTTCACCATTCTCCAATTCTCGAAGCTGTTTGCGGCACACACTATTGTTTAGATGTTTCCGTGGTTGATGGCAAACCAACTGCCCAGAGCCAGAGTCTAGTCCTGCCCTGGCAGCATCGCGGGGAAACATATTCAACCCACTTGGACTTTTGCACCACGAAAACAAACACTTGCGTCCCATGATTATCTCTCTCATCTACTACGCGATATCACAGTTTGACATGTCTGTCATTGGAAATATCCACGTGGTGTCATGAATAATTAAGAGACAGTGTCTTCTCATAGGATATGAAAACTCAGTGTCATTAATAAATATGAGACACTGATGAGTCATCAACGGACTCACGGTGCTGTGATGTGGACACGATGAAGATTTTAAACCCAAAAGACGAAAAAAGCTAAAAAAAACTCAAATATAACCATTTTAACCCTACTATTAAATCTAACAGATGCTAACATTGTCTTCAATGGTGTTCAACACACATACCTCTGTTAAAATCTCAGAAAATTTGGTTTGGGGTTTCATGACCCTTTAAGAAGAAAAAGAGAACAGGCGATGGTTTTGATGTGTTGATGATTGTCATATAGCCTCGGTATATGGGAGAACATTTTTTAATGTCAGCGGACTCTGTTTCTAGTAGGAAAGTCACGTAAGCCCGTTGAATGGTAATTTATTTTCATCGTGGATTGTTTAGAGTCAGATAGAAATGGGAACATTTCCACTGTTGTATATATGAGTTGCAGATCTTTCCTTTACTTTAAAGTTCTTCAACTTTCTTCTTTTCTTGATAAATGTATGCAAGATTCATGAAATGGGCCGTCATCTCATCACATTAGCTACAAATCTAGATAATCAATCAGAGCTCAGTTATACAACCTCGTGAATGATTCTCTTCTTGTCCTGCTGTCTCCCACATGTGCATTATGTAGGATGCATTATTTGCTTAGTTTTCTAACACTTTGATGAGGGGGGCTTTTTCTCAAACCCCAAAGTATTCACATGTGCCCAGGCCTCTTGCTTAAATGAACACCTTCCGCTGCAGGGCCGATGCAGAATGATTTCCTCAGATTGTGTTTAGGCCCTCTAGGGGCAGGAAACAGGAAATGGAGGTCGGCAGTATGGTGTTAAAGCATGGCTCTGACAATAACGCTTAGTGACACTTGGCAGGACTCTGAGTGCAGCCGTTAATGTGTCTTTTCCGCATGGTATTTGTCTTCTTACAGACTGACGGTTGATTTAGTGCACAGAGATGATGACCTCTGCCCAGCTCTTATCGAGGACTCGTAAAATATTACTCTCATCACACACTGGCTTAGACTTTTGCTTAACCGCTGCACACCCTGAAATGTACACCAGTAAACACATGCACTTGTACTGCTATGAACTAAGTAAAAGAAAGTATCCCAAACTCCCAAATATTTCTCAGCTAAACACCATTAAGCTTATTTACCTGTATTTTCCCTCAAGAACCACTGACTCAATTACTTACTTTTCTCCTAAAATATGATAAAATGTTAATAGTAAACCTGAAACTTCAAAAAGTTGGCTGAGAGTGTCTGTTCTGCTGAACTAATACATTTGTTATACAATTTCAGTCATTTTCCATATAGTTTTCTTCTTTATTTGATATAGGTAGTAGTGCAACACATCACAAAACTCATGGTTTGGAATGATCATATTACAGGTTTTTGATTCACGGATTGGATCATTTTTTGGATCAGCAAAAAGTTTTATTAAAGACAAGTGAACGGTCAGTAAAAAAAAAAAGAACAAATACACTATTTGCAAGCATAGATGAATACAATATAACAAAGTAACAAATAAAGTAAGGTCTTACTGCATATTCAAGTACGGAAATGTACAATTAAATGTAAAATAACAATGCATAGTGTTCACTGTATACATTTAAATACAATTTTAAGACCTAATGCATGGTGATGGATCCAATATACTGTTACAGATGTGAACTCTTTCTTAACCATGTATGTTCACTTAAAGGGATAGTTCATCCAAATTTTTTAACAAAACGTACTCACTACTCTCCCTCAAGCTGTTCCAGACCTGTCAGAGTTTCTTTCTTCTGTTGAACACAAAAGAAGATATTTTAAAGAACGTTAGTAACCAGACAGTTGACGGCACCCATTGACTTCCATAGTAGGAAAAAAAGTACTCAATGGTGCCGTCAACTATCTGGTTACCGTAGGAAACTCAGAAGCAAAGACCAGAAGACTCGGTTGTATATCTTCAGCAGGATTCTTTATTGAGAATGGGCTGATGGCCACTGCAGTCATCAAGCCCAACTAAGGCAGTGATACATTGAAGTTTATATAGATTTTATGGGGCAGTGCTTAGAAATGGAGACAAAGAAAGCACCTAGCTGACGAACTTAAACAAACTTACAATAAATGTTATTTCTGCCACCGTGTTTTTTTAGATCAACACTATTTTACCTACAATAACCAAAAAAGAATGATGCTTATGCCTGCACATATTGTTCACAGAAATAATTAAATCAGTCTTTTTTTAGATGTTGCATTATATTTGGTTAATCGTTTGATAGCTGGAGTCAATCTTCTGTGGACAAGCACAAAGTCATGTACTGAGAAAATAAACCAGCAAACAGTAGTTAGCCAAATAGCTGTGTATAAGAGAGGGATACCAGAGTGTGTCTCGTCCATGTAAAAATTGTAGAAATTCTCTGCCGCAGAGGTCAGTGATTCAGTGTTTGGTCTCTGTGACACTGTGGTAGAACAGTATTTTCACACAGACCCAACAGATGACTTAAATATTCAAAATATGTGTCCAAAATGCATTTGAGTTGAAGAATTATAGTGTCTCCTTTCATCAATAATCATCTGTTTATTATTTCTACATCCGTGGTTATTATCTGGGACATTCCAAGGCATTTCTTCCCCCACACTTTCTAATATTTGTAAATGTTGATAAATTATATGACGATGAGGTGAAGGAAGCACAGCATTCAGTGTAATTCATGAATTTTATCCTGTTCCCCAGGCCTGTTCCCATCATAAAAGAATGGCCGGAAGAGGTGGCTGGATGAGGAACGGCTTTTTGAAGGAGGGGGGAGAAGACCAGCAGCAGTAATGTTGAAACTCTATAATTGATGGTGTTTGATTTCCACTGTAATTAGCATTCCTTTGGATATTTGAATTTCCAACCTGGGCCTATCTTATATCCATGCTGCATTCCAAAAATGGCTGGCTGGCTTACAGGTCCTCTAAACTGCCCATGAATTGAGTTTTGGAGTCTAGTGCATTTAGCGTAACAGGCACATTTCTCTCACACTCAACACCGTATGACTTTCTTTCTACTGTGGAACACTTAAGCGAAATGTCCAAGCTGTTCTCTTCCAATAAAAAGGAATTGGACCAGAATTCATCAAGCTTTAAAGGACAAAAATCACTATAGAAGAATCAAGAAAGTAGTTCAATGCTCTATATCGTCCAAAGCCATACTATAGCTTTATGTGAGGAACAGACTGAAATTCAAGTTGTTGTTCACGATAAATCATGCATTAAATAACTCTACAGCAGTGATCACCATTCACTTTCATTGTATGGAAAAGAGCGCTAACATTCTGCTAAATTTCCCCTTTTTTGTTTCATAGAAGAAAGTAAGTCGCTTCGAAAGAGACTGTGGTGAGTAAATAATGACAGAATTTTTAAGTTTGGGTGTCACTTTGGGGTTTCACAGTGATGCCATTAGGGTGACCACCCGTCCCGCTTTGCGTTTTACCGCACAGCATTTTCACCCCTTGTCCGTCGCATATTGAGAAAATGTCCCGCGTTTTCATCAGTCTTTTGTTTCTTAATTATCATATTTAAAAAACGTGCATGCGTTCTTTTGCCTTTTTAAGAAAGCATTTTATTCTTTTTGCGGTGTAGTTTTTCACCTATATTTAACAGGGCTTCGTCAGAAGTACAAATACAACAGCCGTTTTTAAAATCCTATCCAATGGCTGAAAGCAAAGGAGTAAACGGTCACTAGTAGGTTGTGATGGCTGTCAATCAAAATGGGGAGCGGTGATTCGTTTCATGTGTTTCTTTCAGAAAACAAATGGATAATTCGGTAAATAAAATTTTAGATTTAACAGAATATATCGACTTGTTGCCTGCTGTGGTTGTTTTAATTCACATCCTTTCTAAAAAAAATATGAAAGTTTTTGGTTTAATATATTCTTAATATATAAGACTGTCAATGATCTAAATTCATGTTGGTTTATATTTTATTTGTTCATTATTTATTGTGTTAGATTTTAATTGTTTCAAAAATAGTTATCTGCATGATGCCTGCTGCCTTTGGGCTCAGTCATGTAAAAATAAAGACATTGTGATGTAATGGTGTTTTCTGGAAGGGACTAAAGAACAAAGAATTTTTATAAGCTGAAAGGCAGAATACAAATGTTTTTATTAGGTTAGATAAACATTATATAACCGTTTCAGGTTATGTTTTAGTGTTGGTAAAATGTCCCACATTGTCCCACACAAACTTATAATCGTCCCACATTCTGTTTGTTTGATGGTGGTCACTCTAGATGCCATAAAATAACCATTTTGGTTTCCCCAAAGAAGCTTTCAGTCAAAAGTATTTTAAAGGACCATTTTTTGTTAAAGAACCTTTTTCCATAAAAACAAACCTTTTGCGAAATGGAAAGGCTCCTGGAACTGCCAATAAAAGAACCTTTATTTTTAAGAGTGTATTATATTATATATCACACTTCTCTCCCTCACATGGTATTTTGGCTTATAAACATTCATATTTGGACTAGAGAGAAAAATCCATGTTTTTGTTTCTTGATATTCAATTATATTCTATATGAAACATATTCTCCTTCAGTCGTCCAAGGACAATCTTACATTATTCCCTTTTCCTTCAGTCTTTAAGTTCTCTGAGTATTTAGACGGCGTTCTCTATCCTTTTCCCAGGAGCGGCTATATAAATATTTAGCATGTGCCTAGTCCAAACTTGTGTCCTATCAAATGCTTTTTTTGAGAATGTTCACAGGTGCTTGTCCAAGTTCACAGCTTAGGAAATGTTTTGTTTTGTGAGGTTGATCAATAGGCCAGGAAGCAGAATGGATTGTAGCCATGGGCAGGGAACCATTCTGAATTTGGCCATTAGAAATGGCTGCGTATAGTTCCATGTCAAACTGATTCCTTTTGATCACAGCAATGAGAATAGATTGATCTACATCAGATGGTATTTTTCTGTGAACAAAAAATGAACAAACCAGTATAGCAGAAAACTGAGCTCATTATCCTAGATTTTTTACTCTTACTTGTTTAGTTTGACAACTAACAGCTGTAAATATACATGCATCACAGAAGAATTTTTCAAAGGTCTTGAACATTTCCACTAGTGTCATTTCCACTACATCTCAAATGATGTATTGTGCTTGTTTCATTCTGGCGAAAATTATATTCTGACATTTTGGAATAAATCAGCTCCATTGGTATTTTATGTATACTAAATACACACAACACTTTTTTTGTCATTAAAATTAATCTTGATTAAAAATAACAAAGAATAAAAATGTGAACGTACGCAAAATTTGGGGGAAACAATTACTGTATTAGGGCAAAATTGTTGGAAAAATGCCCATGGAATTACCATAATAAAAAGACCATCATTTTTAGACCAATTTAAACCTTTTAAAATTGGTCTATTTGTTATATATATTTTACTTTAAATATGTTTAAACTGGGTTTGATTTTGTGTAAAAAATTAATATTTATTTATTTATAATTAATTATAATAAAATTAATACTTTCAAGTCAAGTCAAGTATATTTTATATAGCGCTTTTCACAATATAGATTGTATCAAAGCAGCTTTACACTATCGTGAAAGTTAGTTATAAACTAACTTCGCAGTAGTTTCCAAAAATTCTATTTGATATTCAACCCCTGGGGCATAAGTGTTCAAAGTTGAAGAAAAGCCCCTTTTAGAAACACTTTATGTTGCAAGTGCAATGCTGTACCAAGTGAGCCGTCAAGCAAGTTTACTACAGTACATGCATACAAAAACTGGAGCTGGTTATGTATGTGATGCATGCAAACATCAAAATGCACTATGGGAAATGTTATATATATAGTATTGTGCAAAAAAACACGTGCATCTTTGTTAATCGATAATCTGTCCCTGTAATCATAATTTGTGTAAAAAGAAAAAAATTTATGTTTCTTATAATTCTGCAGTGAATTGCACGTAAAGGTTCGTTTTTGTAATTTCGCTCATTTGTAGGTATGGCATTTTTCCAACCAGCCTATTTTAAAAATGAAGGAGGTTGAACCTAAATCTGCATTTTGTGTAGTTGCTCTCAGTTCTCCAGTGCTTTTACACAGCATCCTCATCTATATATGTGTTCCTGTACACGTCTTTGTAAGTCATCCTCGCATCTGGTGTAGAGGAAATCTATCCCCAATATTACAAGTAATGCTGTAAATTTTTCTCAAAAGGGCTTCTCTTGTCTATGCAAGTGATGAGGCTAAACTGAACCTTATGTTTATTCTGGACATACAGGAAAAAAAAAACATATACTACAAAACCAGCTGCCTTTCACTGTTTTTATTTTTTAGCAGGCCTAAACAGTCCCAAAACCATGCTACCTCAACCATGCCATAATACTTTCCCTTTTCCCATTTTCAAAAACATTTATCGCTCTCTCTGGAGTTTATATGACTTGAAACTATTGCAAAAATGTGTCTGTCTGTTTCCTTTTTAGGACTTGTGAGACATAATCCCCTTCTGTCTTTTTCATTCTTCACTAATGCAGTGGGCACTAGGGCACATGTCTGGACGTAAAAGTCAAATAAATCAGGTTGGGATACACTATGCTACACTGACTGTTAAGAGTGCCCATGACATGTTTGTAATAGTTGGCATTGTTGAGAGTGGAGACCCCCAGAGTCTATAAGCACAGTAAAATAAGGTTCCAGATTTCCAGTCTGGCATATTTTCCTTTGCAAACACCTCATGCTCCCCCTCTGCAAACATGATGTATTGACTGCCGTGATGTCGATGCATCTTTCTCTAAACTTAAGGGTGGTAGGTTGAAACACAGGAGAAGACCGTCCTTTTATTTCTATTATTTGACATAGCAAAGATAATTTATTGGAAGTATACTTAACTATATATACTATTTGGAAGCCATGCCAAATTTGTATATAGTGGGAAACCCAATGCCTTTTTTAAGCCTGCCTTTTTTCTTTTGTTTCTGAGAATTATGGTGTAAGAAAATGTAATTCCTGTATAGCTCAAATGGTAGAGAATGGCACTAACAACACCAAGGTCATGAGTTCGATTGGAATGCAGCATTAGACATGCTTGTGATATTAGCAAGAAATGTACACATAAGTGCTTAAAAGTCCTGCATTATATTGCCCAAGTTCACCCTATATCTCCTTACTTTTTCCCATCTTGATTTTTGTGAAATCCAATAAAACCACTTATTTTTTAAATCACCCCATACTGTGGTGCGAGTGACCTTTCTATGAGACATAATGAACTATTTCAAACTGATGGCATGCAAGGTAACACAAACTACAGTCTAAACTTTTTAAAAACAAAAAGTAGCTTTGTGTTTGTGTATTTTAACAGACGATACTGACAGGTATATGTGTTTTATGAGACCCTCATTCCTGCTCATTCTTAGAAAACAAACCAGAGCTCATCCTTGAGGCAAAGGTCATTAAAAGTTCAGATCAACTGAGTGCAAAGAATCAGAACTATTAGGACTATTGTCCTGTCATCACATTCATTTTTAATATTGCTATTCATGATGTTCATGACAACTGGTTTGTTTGTGCATGCAGTAATTGCATGGCTTCCAAAAACCTTTTCTAATGAAATGTCATTCAGTACTTCGGCAGTGTTTTGACACAATAGCAAACAATATTATAAACTATCTGACTCTGCATTTGGCTCTGCATCACACTAACTGCTAGCCTGGCATGCCAGACCTACATCAAGATGTTAGGTCTGGGAACTCTCCATTGACATACCTCAATCCGAGGGGGGATGAACGGCTGTCTTTCAAAATCCCTCGGCACGCAATAGGATAGCGCTAACCAACCAGAGCAACGAACGGCTGTGGCTGATGAGTCCCGTGCGTTTTCTCACTAGCGGAGCTAGTTGATATATTAAACTTTTGCCGTATCCGGTCGTCAAAACTCCGAACACATCTTCCTTTTTTAAGAATGACTTAAAGGAGAACTCCGGCGCAAAATGAAATTTGGTCTAATTACACATTGTTACCTAGTCAAACGTTAGCTGAGATTTGTTTTCATGATTATCGAATGTAAATAGTTTTAACTCTAAAAACAGTTTAGCCTATAACGCTAGTATAACGCAAGTAAATAGGGCATAGAGTAATGACAAATAAAAATCACTAGTTAATACCACTAACAAGGCTCAAAATAGCCCAACACTAACACGGTAGCATAATCAGGGTCCCTACAAACCGAAGCATTGAGAACGTTGTAAGTGTACAGACAGTTTAATAAGACGATAGTTTATAAAGACAGTCGACTTCACGAAAACAGACAGGAGCCATCTTTGGAAAACAGTCTCGAGCAATCGAATCACGAACCCGAGCCACCTTATCACAACTTCTGACTCGTTCACATCTCACCAGCGCACTTGGCTCGGCGTTCGTGATTCGATTATCTCAGATAACGTTTGACTAGGTAACAATGTGTAATTAGACCAAATTTCATTTTGCGCCGGAGTTCTCCTTTAAGTGACGTTCTCTTAACTCCAAATCCTCCAGAGTCGCGGGACTCGTGGCCAAAGCCGATTCGAATCCGCTTCATCTTCATTGTTTTCAAGTAGCAGGGAAATCACCTATGGAAATCACGCGGAACGTCATGAACTGTGCCGTCATTGTGTTAAGCCCGCCCGCCGACTCTATACACGATGTGATTGGCCTGACCAGTTTTTGTTTTTTCCAGCTCAAAAGCCTATTGAGAGTTGCTAGACCACACTGGCAGCGAAATGATTTTCGCTGCCGCTAGAGTGCGTCTAGATTTCTAGGCTAACTAACTGCATGACAATGCTTTATAATTACATGTAATATACTGTTTATTTATCGCCACTTACAGAAAGCTGAAAACATTCTGGAATTTTAACTGTGGTTTTAAAATGCCCCGTTCCCTCTGCTGTGACTAGGCTGAACTTGAAATCATGTGTTTTTTAGAAGTTTTTTATCAAAAAAACTATCGCTGAGCTTGAAAATAAAGCATACAATTAACATCTACTTGTTAAAGCTGACAATGATCAAATTAATTAAACTGATTCAGACATTCTAAGTTTTTATTGTATTTTATTTCATGCACCAACTCTATGGAGCCCGGGGGACATGGTGATGGAAAAAATCGGAAATGCAATGCTTTTGCAAGCGAACACAACTTTTCTTGGGAAACCTGTAGAATAGAGTATAGGGTATGGTATCAAGAACCGGTTTTATTTTAGAACCGGTTCCAAATTTCCAAGAACATTGGATTTGATAAGAGGCATATTTCGATTCCGCTTAGCGATTCCTGTGCACAAATTTTAATGTGATTTTTTTTTTTTAACCATTCCAGCGCAAGAAGACTCAATGCTTTGGTATCACGTGTTGTTTGCTGTGCTGTGCACACATCCAAAGAACATGCACCCACCTCTCATAAAGTCTGCGCATACTGAATTGAGTTCTCTTTTGCATTCTTGCTCTTGAATGGACAAATACACTCAACATTTTGTCAAAATATCCTCGTAAAACACAGTCGGTTTTGTCTTAAAGATACAATATGTAACATTTTTGGCCACAAGAGGGCGCAGTTTCCAACAATAACAAAGGCGTATGTTTATGACGCAGTGACGAGCTGAATGACGGGAGTTGCTGTCAAGCTGATGGATCTAATAATGTTTATGGATGAGTGAAAACACTCATGTTTTTTAACAATACAGTAATGTGAAGCAGGTCGCGATTGCCAAAGAGACAGATATCACACGCGAGTCCCGCGGATATAAAGTATATCACACGCGAGTCCGCGGATATAAAGTATATCACACGTGAGTACCGCAGATATAAAGGAATAAGGACATTTAACTCTACAGAACTACACGCAAGTGCTGGATTACTCACACAGGTCAGTTTAACGCAGCGCTGTTTCACTTGGTCTAACGTTGCACTATCACACTAAACGCATTTAAATGTGTGTTGAAAGTTATAATGTTATTCTACGTGTTAGTTCGTTTTCTATACGAAACATAGCAGCTATATCAAGATTAGAAAAACGTACTGACCATATTCTAACATGTCATCATGTTGAGCTAATGTTAACATTGATTTGTTTTATGTACATTTGCTCACCTGTCTAATAAAGCTGTCAAGTCGTGACTCGTGAAGCTCTGTCGAGTCCAAGTTAGTCACAGACGTGGAGCTCTCGGCATCTCAAAAACGCCACGCTGATATTGATCCTCATTTTAGTTCTCCTCGTTTGTCCCAAAGTCTGCTTGCCATGGTTTATGTTTGAACGAAACAAGAACTTTGTGCCGCTAAACGTCACGCATTACGCAGTTGTCCATGTCTGTCGCCATGGTTACATCATGGCTATGGAAGTTAGAGCGGAAAACCGAGGATAGCGCGGATATTGCGTCATTGACAGGCGACATTTGTTGCCCGGGACCGCCACTTATTTAAAATTGGAATTTCTCTGAAATAAAAAATCTTTGGAGACTTTTGGGATATTGCAAGTACACAACTGCAGGAAATATATCACACTGTGCAAGTGATTTTTGGATATTTTATTACAAAATTCCTACATATTGGACCTTTAAGTAAACAATTATTTGAGAAAGAAAACACGTGTGTAACCATATATTGGATCCTTGCATTTGGTCTTAAAGTGACAGCAGCCTTTGTCCTTAATTTCAAGCCAAGCTCACACTACACAACTTTTGGCTGAATTTTCGCAGACAGATTTCCAAGGTCTGTGACACAGCCCCGAGATTGCGGCCAAAGCGGTGGCCTGTCGCAAGCAGTCACAGACGCAATAATATTTTCAAACCTGTTTGATATCACCACATGATCTTGTAGTGTGTGATTATAAATAAATGGTTGTTGTTGTGTGTTTTTTCCGCTGTTGGTCGGACTAGGGGCTGCCTCTTGACCAAATGTCTTGTAGATTGTAAACCTCGTCAGCATTGTTTTGTGTAGTATACAGTACGTGCTGCTATGGCAAGAAACCTTGTGTAGTGAGCACCACAGCAATTCAGGTAGTCTTACAGTCCTGTAGTGTGAGCTTGCCCTTAATCAAAGAACAAAAGAAAAAGAAAATAATTTACTGATCTTGACTGAATATCGTTGTAACTTAAGGATTCATCTATATTTTATTTATTAAAATAACTTCAGTGTTATTTTACATTTGATTAACTCTGTTCAGTTGTATTTATTTGTGCAATTGCTAATTTCCTTATTTGTCCTTATTTTATTACTGACTGTTTTCTTGTCTTTAATAATGTTTGAAATTTATATTAGTTAGTCTAGTTGTTTTTGCTGTGATGTTTTTGTTAAAGATAAGTGTTCTTTAGGCTGCTGATTTTTTTTCATGGTATTCAGCTGTGTGTTTGATATGTAAATGTTTTACTTTTTTTCCCTTATTGGAATTAAAAGAATCGATAAGAATCATAATCGCTAAGCAGAATCACTCAAATTCAAACGATACCCAACTCTGCATTAGAGCATTGAAATATAGACTTTTTTCTGTTCTGATTTTCTTCATCACCATGTCCCCTTATGGCTTCCGTATTTACACCACTAATACTGTACACTATGTCCAGTAGTACAATAGTACAATATATATCATATAATAAATCCAACTTCATGTTTGACCTTAAAAATGAAACAATGAGATGACCTCAGAGGGTATATGAAAATGTCACAAGCTGAATTCGAACTTGGTTCTCCAATCATAAAACATGTATAGGTTATACATTTTCACGTAATGTGACCTGGTGTTTTCAGCCACAATGCAAGATTCTCTGATACGACTCTCTTCACCATCATAAGCTACATGTGGTTTGTTCTCTGGCTAGTTGGCTATGATTTATTCCATGGTGCGAAAGACTAATACACTGCCATACCACTTTAAAGGTTCGAGTCTGAAACCAAAACCCTTTAGTATAAATTAAGATGCCAAATGTCATTCATTGTGCCTTTGATCAGTCGTTCCGATTGTTTTCCACTCCTTTACCTCACAAATTCCTGTTGTTCGAGTGCCATCAGTGTCTCCTGTAATATTACAGAGAACACAGGCTCTTATCCCAGTAGCACACAGCAGGCACACACATTTGGAATTATTTAGTTCTTCAGTTTTTCTCATGACTAGAAAGATCTCATCTCATCTCCCTCTCCTCCTCCTTTTATGGACATGGAACAAGAATGTGACAGGTTTTGAGAATTACCATTTTCTGTCAATCATTTTCATAATGCATAAAGGAATGGTTAACCAAAAAAAGGAAAATCCCCATCATTTACTCACCCTCATGTCATTCTAAACCTGTGTGAAAAAATATTTCGAAGAATCTTTCAGTATTTTTGTCCAATGAAAGTCAGTAAAGTCCAAAATTAGTCAATGAGAAAAAAAACAAAGAATGAAGAAAGTAATACAGGTTTACTAAACGATAACATTTACATTTTTAGTTAATTATAGCTTTAAAAACATAATTCTTAAAGTTCAATTTTTTTTATTTATTTAAATATTATCCTCATAAGAATTCCCCACTTATACACCAACGTTCCATTTCCATGTATATGTCAACATCTCTGGCAAAGTGTGTGTGTGTGTGTGTGTGTGTGTGTGTGTGTGTGTGTGTGTGTGTGTGTGTGTGTGTGTGTGTGTGGTTACAACTTATGGGTGGTTTATGAGGACGTTTCAAAAGTCCTCATAAATCAAATGGCTTAAAAAACATAAAAAACAATGTTTTATTAAAAAATTAAAAATGCAGCATGTCTCCTGTGATGGGTAGGTTTAGGGATAGGGGCAGTGTAGGGGGATAGAATATATAGTTTGTACAGTATAAAAACCATTACGCCTATGGAGATTCCTCATAATGCTGTTGCACCAACGTGTGTGTGTGTGTGTGTGTTGTGTGTGTGTGTGTGTGTGTGTGTGTGTGTGTGTGTGTGTGTGGTCCGACCAGACCAAAACATGTGGACACAGTTAGAGGTCGATTATTTTCAATTGTTGAACGATCAAAAATATCTCAGAAAGTAGTTCACCGTGCTTTTCAGAAGCGAATGGATTCTGATGGCATTCCCTGGATTTTTGGGAAGCGGGGCCGGTGTTTCCGTATTTCACGGATCTCAATGGTGTGACAAAGGCAATCTTCACTGGAATTCCTGGCAGGGAGATCAGAGAATGTGATTTATTGGGATGTACTTTCTGTATCATCAGGGGGGCGGGAGAAGCAGCAGAGGCATCCCCCTTTGATGGAGCGTGTGGGGAGTGGGGGTCTGGAGCGCTCCTTAGCCTTGATTCAGCAAAGTTGATCCCTCTGGGATTTGGACGGGCTGAAGCACGTGCCCCGTGTCACTGAGGTTAATATATTACCCTTAAGCGTCAAATGCTCTGTTTAACATTAGCATTGTGTTACTGTTAACCTCTCCTGTGTTCTTCTGCGGTACACCAGAGAAAATGGAGTATACATTGTTGCTGGAAGCCTTTTTCATCCCTTCAAAACTACTTGCTGTTGTTTAAAGGCTTTATTTTGTTCTTGATTTAACAATAATTTCTTCATGGCTTTCTCTCCAGGTCAAGCTTCCAATGAATACTTAAAGCCAACTCAATTTCAAATATAAACCTTTGTCCAAGAACACACAGCCAGTTATTCCTTTTTTTTACAGTAATTTTTATTCATCTGATGTATTATGTTATGTGTGGCTTGTCAAAAAACAATTTACAACAGCTACCACAATGACTGAAATGAAGACTCTAAATGTAATGTTTTTAATCGATTTTTTTTCTGTTCTCTATGGACGCCCGTTTTCGTCAGTTTCCATAAAAAATAAAACAAGTATATGTGAAATATAGTATAAAATAAGAAATAAAGTTCGATTCACATTCATTTGTATAGCGCTTTTCACAATACATATTGTTTCAAAGTAGCTTTATAGAAAATGCATGTTTCTTCATTTCAATTTTGAGTAATCTGTTATCAGAAGTGACTGTTCCCATGTAATGTCCATGTCAAAAATGTACAGTTCTAAGATAATTAAAATCGTGTACAGTTACAGTAGTTATCTAACATCATGTATTCATTTAGGCAGACTTGATAAGCTCTTTAAAGTAGAAACATTTTGCAGTTTTGAATGCATTTTGAAGTTTTTTTCAGAGTTGGCGTCATCTGAAGTCCTATCTATTATCTATGTGAACGTTAAAATCTCCAACAATCAGTTCTCCTAACATTGAGAAACAAAGTTGCAATTTTGAGAGTTGTAGCGTTGCATTTACGGGAAATAGATTCACAGTTCTGACATATAAACTCACTATTATTTTGAAAATATACTTCTGTTTTTTATATGCACTAGAAAATTCCATCCTTGTCTAGTGTCTGCGCTAAGTCTCGCCAAAAGTGTGATTAAAACATGTTGTTTGGTTTGGACGTGACCCTTTGGACGAGTAAACAGTGATTTATGCTTTGTTTTTTCCATTTAGGGAATGTTTTTCATGCAAATTTCATTCAAGTTTTGCTAATGTGACCACATGCACTCACTGTAAGAAGTATGTGCAGTTGTTGTTACCCTAAATGCGAAGTGTGTCATTTCTTTTCCATTAGATGCACAAAATAAACTAGCAAAATCTCCCCATCTGCCATTGGTCAGTAAAACAGGTAGCCCCGCCCCAAACTCACATCATTGGTTCAGCTCTGGCCCCTTAAACACACAATCCAATTCTGTTTAGTGCCGCCTGTTGTGCACAACACACTTTACTTTTAAGTTATTTTTACTTGATCCAAACCTTATAATATAATTTTTGTTAGTGAAACATACAATTCCTATAGCTCAGACAGTAGAGCATGGAGCAACAGAAAGCTTAAAGGGCCCAGGGAATGAATATATTGACAAAATGAATATCCTGAATGCAATGTAAGTTGCTTTGGTTAAAAGCATCTGCTGAAAGTAATAATCAGGTTGATTGTCAGATTTTTTTTAAATGGACAAGTTTATATAGATGATACCACATAACCACAGACTCTCCCGGTGGTTGCTATATATGTCCCGCCTCTCCCGCTATTAATTCACTGTACATCATTATGCACTTTCACTTTGAGGAGTGCCGTTCCGGCAGTGCTTCAGATGAGCTTTGCAATTAATCACATAATCACAATAAAGCCTGTCAAAATGACTATTCCCAAAATGTAAATTTAGTTTTTTCACAACAAAAAAAATGTATTCTGCATGTACTGTACTCACACTCATGTTGTTTAAAAGTCTGTTTACTACAGTATGCGCATCTTTGTAAATCTGTTCATCATATAAAGTCATCGTGTTCGATTTGGATTAGACCACTCAATTGATTATTTTTACATTGCATTTATGACATTTTTAGAATCTTTTAAGTTTTAGAGGAATGAACTTTAAACGTGCTATGTGTAACATTTCTTCTAAAACGAATCCTTTTTTTATTGCCTGTGTGTGAAGGGGTTGTAATCACACAGTACAATGATCCACTTATCGGGTTTGGATATTACCTCTGAAGGCCAATGTTCATATTTATATGCGAAGTCTCCGGGTCGGATTTACCGCGAAATTCACTGGAAGTGACGTGCATGCGCGCTCCCGAGCCCCTCTCCTTATATTAGGGTGGCCATTTCCATTACACCAAAAAGGAGGACACATATATTTTGCTGATCGGTGGTTTTGTTGACGAGGGGGGGGGGGGGGGGGGGGGGGGCGTTTGTAGTTGGTGCTGAGGGCACGCAAGGTCTCTCGCTCTCTGCCGCGCGCTGCACGGTTTGGAGCACATACAGTATGTTCTGTCTCGCACGCGCGGCTCTAGAGATTTGAACAGGCCGGTGACACAGTGTCCGTTTTTATTTCGGCTCCCATGTTAACAGGTGAGCTTGCACACTGCCTGCGTGACACGCGCGTCTCATGCTAGAAATAGAACCGACGCCTATTTTTCACGCGACATGCAAGCGTGTGGGAAGCGTTTCCAGGCAAAATACAATAGGAAAATATGTTTCTATGTTATTTTGTACACGAATACATATTAATAAACTACATTTTTGACAAATTCAGATATAAATATAGGCCTCATTTAAAAATAAATAAATAAATAGGCCTAATTATCAATTTTCAAATATTGCACCTGTCAATACAGAACGAAATATTCTGTAGTCTATTTTGCTGTCAATACTGCTGTGCTGAGATTGTCTTTATCAGTAGGCTTTATGCTTAACACGAAGTATAGGGCTTCCACAACTCTCTCCCATATGTTGAACAAGGGTGATGCGTGTCAGCAGCGCCGCGTCAGACACGCTTCTGATGTGCAAAGACACAGAAAACGCGACGCAGCCGCCACGCAGCTGACACGCAACAGAAACGCCACGCTCACGCCACGCAGCCAGTGTGTCACCGGCCTAATTTAGGGGAATCAGAGAGCCGCTATCATTATGCGGGCTTTTTATAGGTTATTTTTTTTCAACAATTCAGCGCAACTCCAAAAAGGAGGACAAATGAGTGTCCGGCTTGAGGCTGCGCCGGACGCCGGACAGGGGGCTTAAAATCCGGACTGTCCGGCCAAAATCCGGACGTATGGCCACCCTACCTTATATACACAAGTTTTTGAGCCGTTTCCGCTCTACATCCTAAACTCCTCCCGTTTATGCAACCCACTTCCGTTCTGGCGGGCTGGTTATGCTACCTAGCTCCGTTGTGCCGACAAAGCACTGATATCGCAGTGACAAAGAGGATAACAATTAACTTACAACATGAATAAAAGTTGTTCGGGAACGACGTGTTCGGTAGTTGGTTGCAAACACTCTAGAAAGCACCTGAACGAGTGGTTAGATAGAGAGTGGTTAGATAGAGAGTGCTACGACCACAATCCAGCTACGAAGAGGTTGAATGTCGATGCGCTCCATTGTTTACATTTTTTCGCAAGCCTGACACCGACTGAACTGGCTGAATCTTTAGAATATTCCCTTGTGTTCCTGTCTACCAACACCCAGACATGATGTTCATTAAATACAGATAAACACAACAAATACTGCATGCATTGTATTTTTATATGATATATGGAAATGTTCACAGTGGTGTAATTGTGTGGGCTGCTTTTGTATTTTAATGTTTAATACCTGTTAGGATTAAATACGCAATCTTTCTTATTGAAGCCATTTGTTTAGTTTCCTCAAAACAATTAATTCATTCAGTGTTATTTATGTACAGTATGAGCTTACTATGAATGATGAACTGTGTTAAAAGACATTGTAGCACTCTAAATAAGTTAAAAAACTTAAACATACGTTTCATATATTTAAATAATATAATGTTTTTTTTATTTATTTCATGTTGATTATATGAGAAGGGAACCGCATCGAAAAACATTTGGAGTGGGTCAGACATAATTTTGACCACTTAAGTTTTGTAGAAAGCCTTTCTTTAAAGTGAATTTCGTTTTGCATAAATTGTATCTTAATTTTAATCAACAAGTTGCCTGGATTAATAGTCCTAAATAAAAGCAAATAAAGGCTAGTAGACAAATTAGGACACGGAGGCGCCGGTTTTGTGACACTTCTCTTCTCTCGAACATAATGCTGCTACGCCAGAGCGTCAACAAGCTTCCCTGTGCTTTAGACAAGCGTCCTCGACAGGGCGGCCAGAGCTTCGGCGGCGGTGTGAACGTACAGTAAGGAACATAAGGCCTATCTTTCATGATCGTAGTTCAGTGCAATAATTAAATGAAATGAAAATACATCAAACTTTATTTTCACTCAAACAGTACAGGCACACTAATAATATATAGCACAGCATAAAGAGATAGCCTAATGTAAATTATGCATTATGTAAACAATGGACATCTGTTGGCATGATCTAAATAAGGCTAGGCTCTACATTTGCTTTCGGATAAACAAAACGATCATGTGTGTATGACATGACACACACAACCGACTTTCCTGTGCAGATATTGATATGCCTCTGACTCGGAGGCTTTCAGATTGGCGTGCGCGCACCCGTCCGGCAAAACGGCCATGGATTGCACGAAGTAGGAGCAAATGTACGTTATGCTGGGCCACGTCGTTATGTTATCCTCCCAGTTCTGCACTGAATTCGGGTGAGGGATAGTAACGCCATCTCCAGTCAAGTAGTAGAACCGTCCGTGTTCCCAAGCTAGCATCTTAATCGCTGTGTTTACACCGGCAGACGATGTGCAAACCACTTCCGGCGGAAATGAATTGCATTTGTGTAGAGTAATGGCGCCGCCCATGATTTGGCGCGTAAACTTGTCTATACAGTCTATGCGACCGACGGAACTTCAGCTAACGACATGGAGTCTGATAACACCGCAAATCGACCTGCCTCCAGCACAACACAGACTCCAACACAAACTCCAAAATAATATAAAAAACAAAAAAAGTTTTATCTGCTGAAGCTCGTCGGGCCAACTTGATTTGGATCGACTCAGGACGAAAACACGGATCAACATCGGCAGAGCTTTTGAATTGTGGAAAGACCTCCGCTTTGTTTTAGGTATAAAAACAGATCCTGAGGTGGCTTTCCTCCTTTTGGACAGGTAAGCTAACATTACTTCAAAGCATGTAAAATATATTTTGATTTTGTGCTTTAGTTGGCTCAAGATAGCATTAGTTCGCCAGCTAACGCCGACCAGTTGCTAACGTTATCTGATGTGAATGTAACGTTATGGCTTTCCACATTACATAACCAGTAATACATGCTTTCAGTTAGTAGAGGTTCATAATTGTCTGAATCGGAATTCTGAAATGAAACCAATGCAATTTCTATTTATATTCTGATAAATTACAAGTTTTCAGATATGATAAAATAAATATTAGTAAACTAATGAAATAGCAAGGTAAACTACATGAGACATGAAATGAATACAAAAGACTGTTCTAGGATAACAAAAAGTAGGTGCTTTAGGATGTAACTTATTTTATGTACTAGATCTACTGTCTAACGTTACTCATCCGACTATAGCATTGTTTATAATAAACATTTCCAGACACGTTCAGTACAGTAATGCTACTTCCTACTGTCTTACTGTTACACTGACATTGTTCAGTCTAGTTCATCGTTTTCGTTATCATATTATACATTCACCTATGTTGACATTGCTGATTGTGAAAAAACATACACGAATAGTTAGTGAAATGCCTTATGCTAGATAACATCATGTCGGCTAAATGCAGTCAATGTAACGTTATCATGGTACGAGCATGGAGCATTAGTTCAACGTCAAGCTGATAAAAGTAGCCTCTTATTGTAATGGTGCAGTGGTAGTTTACATGAGTTTCCAGCATGTTGTGTGATGCTTTCTCCGTTGCGTTGAAAGTCTCCGTGTGGCCGGTAGTGAATGCTCGCTCTTGAGATCAACCACGCACACGAGCACAAGCGCTCTTGTTGCAATCTGAAACATCACCGCTAGTGGCCGATAAAAATTACACAGAGCACCTTTAAATGGTGGGACAGAAATCTCTCAGGTTTGATAAAACAAAGTTTCTTCATTTGTGTTTGGAAGTTAAACGAAAATCTTTTTGAAATGTGAGTACATGACATAATTTACATTTTTGGGTCAATTATACCTTATAATCACAGTAAGCTGAGCCTTGGATAAAACTAACTCTATTTCGTGAATTATATTGTTTCTATCAACAAAACATATCGTCGCATTTTTATATCGCGAGACCTTGACATAAGAACATATCGTTACACCCCTAGAAGGAAAACATATTTTTTAAGGGCCTCTCATGCACACACTTTGGAACATTACTATGACCCTGCTGCTCCCGTTCAGAGAACGCTAATGAGAGAACCTTTAAGGCCAGCCATTGTGGGCTCTGAATTTGAGTTTGAACTCTTGCCATTTTCACCACAAAAGCCTGAGCCAAGTAATTCTGATTCTTTTTTGGCAATCCTCATACTGAAATTTTCTCTTCTTCTCCCATACTCTCTTTCTATTGATTTCAGTGTTCCTCTTTTTGTTTTACTAACGTGACTCCAGAGACCTAACATGTTTGCTATGCTCTGAGACAGTGTAGAATCGAGTTTTCTGGAATGCTGGTTTGTGGAGGTTTTGGGTTAATCCATTAGGTTCTGAAGGATCAGATACTACTTCACTATTTTGCATGTGTTTGATGGTCATAATGTACAGAGCCCTGCATATGACGTGGGTGAAAAAAGATTATGGCCACAACAACAATATTTAATTAATTTCCACAATATCTATGTTTTCTTCCACATCATGTGCGAATGTTATCCGGACCACAATGACATCTAATTAGTCAACGAAAATAACACTTTAGCATGTTGAATAAAACCAAAATTCAATCAAAAATTCTAATATATTAATTTAAAAATGTACCAACGTTACATAAAATACAAGTTAAAACTGTTTAAATGTTTCTGTTGTGAAAATCTGAAATAATGTGTTTTAGTGTGTTGTTATGAAAATGTGACTTATGTATTTGCCTCATTTTGTGCATGTGTAAGCTGTAATATTAAGCTTATATTGTATACTGTATCTAATATAGTATGCGTTTGGTTAAGTTAATTAACAAGCTAGCAAAGTGCATCAGTTTATCAGTGTTAAGTCGCTTGATTTTGATTGGATTATTTGAAAAAATGTAATTCTTTATTGATTTTTCTTATTATAAAACATTATTATTTAGTGTATCGATATTATATTGCACTGTGATTTGTTTCTCGTCAACAATATATTTATTTTATTGTCATTTCTAAAAAGGTCAAAATATTCTTTGCCAAAACTTCCATTATTGATTTCATTGACCAGATAAACACTCAATTTTGCCGGGATGAGATAACCAGTGCTGAGAAGAGGACATCGCAACATAAATGGGTGGCCAGTTCAAAAGAAGGGGATCCATCTGTGTAAACAACACCTCGTTGAGGGGAGTTATTAATTAACCTCAGTCATTTGCCGTGGATTTATCTGATCCCCCTCCCTCCATCTGACTCCCGCTGACTGAAGGCATTCAGTGTGGTATAAACCGCATGGACGGATGCCCTGTCTGCAGAGGGCCCTAGACCAAGTTGACCATAAATCTCTCTGACGCCCACTTACAGCGCAGACTTCTCGCCACAACCACCAGCCGCCCCCGCCCGTGTCTACGAAGAGAAAGAGAGGGCCAATGTGGTTACAATTTATTATTTCATCAACATACTGTCAAGCAAGAACTTGCGCCTTTTTATCCATTCCCTGTAAAGTTTGGGAAAGAGAGGTTCATCTTTTTTTTCTGCCTTTAAGAATGTCAGCAATGCTTCCAAGAATCCCATATTGTTGACTTTGGTGTAGGATGAAAGGTCCAGCTTCTCTGTTCTCTCTGTAGATCTTAAATGCGATTAGATGGCCTCGACATGATCAGATGCACAGAGGCTAGAACAGATTATGTGCTTCTATGCTTCTGTTATTTTGAGGACATGGTTTGCAAATAAGAAAAGAGAGAATGTAGAGAGAGGTATATGCTTTTCCCCCAAGGGTAGCAAAAGTTCACCCTTCAATTTAACTTCGTTGATCAAATCTTCACACACATGAGATCCATACTGTCTCAGACAGGTGTAGTTTCTTCTTTCAAGGTGTAGTTTCTTACTACTTTTGAAAGTCACAAATATCTGTTTTGTTCTGCTATAGATATTTTAAAGGCATGGCTCTCCTGAAAATAAAAATTCTGGCATTGTTTACTCACTGTTGTGTCGTTCCAAACCTGTATGACTTTCTTAATCGTGACCAGAAAACAATGGGTTGAAGTCAGATATCAGTAGCTGTGGTTTTGTGAACCATGAGTAATTACAAAAAACAATTCTTTGATTAACTTTTATGGTGCATTTTTTAGTCAATTTGGAGCATAAAATTCATTCATTCATTCATTTAAAAGTCGGCATAAGACATAAGTTGCGATAGTCTTTTCTTCCCTATTGTCACATATCCAAGTGAAACGGCTTCTTGAGCAAGAGGAAAATGTAGGGCGTGACTGATTTTATCCTTCGGGAATTGATTGGATCGTTGGATCATTGTTTTTCACAGGTTCACAGGTTTTCACAGGTTGACCTGCGCTTGCGCCAGTAAACACATCATCAGAGAAGGGTAGAGATGTCGCTACAAGAGTGGGAGGGGAGTTATTTTGATTAATGCCGGGTTTAGACTGCCCAATTTTTTGTCTGTTATGATAGTCATTGTGTCCGATTAAGTAATTTTGACTCCTAAATTCTTGTCATGTCATGGACAAAAGAAACATGTCAGACTACACGTTGCTTCCCCAATCATCGTTTGCCGTCTTTAACGAAGTGCATGATATCATAGATAAAGTAGAACTAGTTACTGACTTCCTGAAAGAAGAGCGTGAAACAAACAATAGCTACTGAAATGGCGAAGGTGAATGTAATGATTGATTTGCTAGCTTAATGCTAATCCCAATAGTCTCCAGGTTGCTGAAGCGACTCCACTATCGCTTGCCAGCATTTATCTTTTTTCACTCCCTTTAGGAAACATCATAAAGGCAGGAAGATTGTTGCCATCGCTCTACGAACCTTTCCTCCATTTTATAATTCCACCTAGCAGCACCAATATTGTGATGTATTGTGTGCTTGCAAGTTTTGCATTCTTGACACAGTAGAGATACCGTAGTCTGGCGCTGGGGAATGTTGGGTAATGTTCGGGAGGGCGCGTGTTAGGGCTGTGCGATATGGACAAAAAAAATTATCACGATTTCTTGATTTTTTTTTTCGATTTCGATTTTAATCACGATTTTGACACAAACAGACATGCTTTACAGTTTTAATGCATTCTGTGTGAATTTGAAACATATTTTCAAAGGAAACCAATTAGAGCAGCTTCATCGTGTAGCACCAAATCTAGTAAAACATTACATATTGCTCTTTGTATTGTTGTAAAATACATTCAAAATCAAAAAGATCAATTATTTTATAGTCTACTATAAAATTAAGACATATTAAGTATAGCACAGCTGTTTAATGAGGCAACAACATATGATCGATAAAACAGAACAAAAAAGTCTATTAATAATCTTTCATTGAGCAAAAGTATTATGATATGATTATGAAAGACTCCAATACAGTGCTGCACAAAGCGCTTATGCGCATCCCGAGCGCGGAATGATGCGCTTGAAGCAACACTGTCACACAGCGCGCAGCGCGTCGAGTCCGCATTGAAGAGTTCAAAGCACAAAGGAAAGACATATCGATGCATAGTGTATTATACAGTATCTATCTATGCAATAGTTTGAGCCTTTTCTTTTAACAGTTTTAAATTTCAGTTACTGTGCGCGTGATGAACAATTATAGTGCTCTGACTCTACTCTAGACTAGTGTTGTGAATGTGATCTAAGACACACGGTAGAAACGAACAGTCCAGCAAGATAGTCATTTAATGCAAAACCATAGAGCTTTATCTACAGATCAAGTTTAATAATATTAACATTGAATGACCATCTTGACTTAGAGAGAGTTTCATCGTTGACTGTCGTAACCGAACGCGACGCGCTGTTTGATGCTGAATGGAGAATGACTGACAGCCGCAGTGGAGGAAACTACTTGTAAACCAATCAGGTAATGGTATTCCCTTACCTTCCCAGAGAAAAAACTGGTGAGGCAAGCCCCTTTGCGATATTTCCATGCACTCGCGCTCCCTTCTGGCATGCACACCTGTTCGCAGTTCACTGAATCTCTGGTACCCGCCCGGTCTGTTCTGTTCTCGGGCTGAATTTAGGCGCGCTGCATTCTGATTGGTTCAGATAGCATACTGCGAGGTTGGAGCCGGGAGCGCGGAAAAAATCGTGCTATGAAGCGATTTAGAAATCGCGCATGCTCAAATCGCGATTTTATTACGATTTCGATTAATCGCACAGCCCTAGCGCGTGTCCGCGACCTTGGAAAAAACGAGGCTTGTGATTAAAAGAAAAGACAGACATTCCGTCTCGCGTGTATTCTTGAATAGATACATCACAGAAAAATTGGCGACGAGGATAAAGTTTTGATCACATTATGGCGCTTATTGGAAATATAAGCGAGTTTGTTCCGAAAGCAGAGTCTTGGTCGGCTTATATTGAACAGCTTGAGCAGTTCTTCGAGGCGAACGACATACGCCAGGAGAAACAGGTTGCGACCCTGTTGAGTGTGATGGGAGCAACTACATACGGGTTACTAAGGAACTTGGTACAACCAGAGAAGCCAAAGGATAAGTCGTACAAAGACATCGTGGACACTTTGAAGAATCATTTTGAGCCAAAGCCGTTGCTGATAGCGGAAAGATTCCGATTTAATCATTGCAATCAAAGAGCTGATGAGACGGTGACGGAATATGCAGCGGAGCTGAAACAGTGCTCTGTGGGTTGTGAGTTCGGAGCAACGCTGGACGAGGCTTTGCGTGACCGTTTCGTAAGTGGAATCCGCAACGAAGCCTGCCAACGGCGACTGGTGTCAGAATCTAATCTGACGTTTGCACGTGCTTTTGAGATCGCACTGAGTATGGAGACGGCGGAGAAGGACACGCAGCAGCTGAGAGGGCTTGAATCGCGCTCGGTAGTAGTACATGAAGTGTATGCGCGGGCGCGAGCAGCGCAACATTCCGATCAGACAGGGAAAAAGTGCTAGATGTCATGGCAAAGATCACAGCCCTCAGGTATGTTATTTCAAGGATGCAAAATGCCATATTTGCGGGAAAACGGGCCACATCAAACGAGGCTTGTGATTAAAAGAAAAGACAGACATTCCGTCTCGCGTGTATTCTTGAATAGATACATCACAAATACCATCTTCTCGCTTTTGTTTCGCCATGTTTGAAAGCTGTGTACGGAAGAGCTTCTGTGCTCCTATTGGCTCCATGCACAGATCGCGGAACCGTCGCGGAGGACCGGAAAAAATAAAACATGCTAGTCTTTTCATGGTGACTTCAAAGAACAGAATTCTATAAAATTGTTTTTAAAAAATATAAGTTTGAAGCGACGTGAGGGTAAATAAGTAAATAATGGCAGAATTTTAATTCTGGTGGAACTATTCCCTTAATTGATTTTTCTCAATTTTTATGAAAGTTAAATTTTCTTGGGATGTTTCAAACTAATTTTCCATGAGAAGAACACCTCCAATACAAATAGACTGTCTGCCTGCCTTTTGCCAATATTAACATGCAAAATGTGCAGGAGAAATTCAAAGGCACTATTGTTTCATGTTCCATCTTTCTTCTTCTTCTTCTTCTTCTTGCAGTAATGAACTTTTTCTTTTAGAAAAACACAACAGCAGAGTCTGAGGCATGTGGAGATGCTACCTTTTCTCCAAGCAAGCTAGGCCCACCCAGAATGCTTTGACATGGAAGCTTCTGCCACCATTAATGGAGACAGATATGTTACATTCAGAAGTATTTAGCTCAACCCACCTGCTCTCACTAAGAAAATAAAGCTTGGGAGAATTCCCTTCTCTGGATAAATGGGCCATTGAAGACTTGATGTATTATTTGTGTTTAAAAAGAAAGAAAAAGGATACATTTTCACCATTTGATTCTACTGTAAATGAATAGTGGTGGGCTGTTGGAATAGCATCCTCCTTATGTTGCTAAAAGCATTTATATGATCAGAGGTCTGATCGGGTTGGCTTTCAGCTGTTATTTTAACAGTCTATCTCTGCTAGTATCAGCGGTGTTCATCTTTGAATGCGAACCATTAGGATGAGTATCTTGGTAATTTAGTAATACAGTTACATTATAAGTGATTTACTTACTGAGAGAAATGAAAACAGACCTCACAGTGGTTCACAAGTTATGTGAAGATTTTATGATTAAACCATTTTTCTTTTCCGAATGCAGTCTGATATTTGGCTCACATGCAAATCCAGTCTGAGCAAGGCAAACTACAGATTCTCATTACTAACATCATTCTCTCAGATCCGTATCTTGAATGAGGTTAATCAAATTTCTTGCTGTGAATACCAAGCGTCCTTCTACGTTTTAATTGGGGAGTCATTTTTACCAGGTGGGGGTTCGGGTTTAGCTGTTGGAAAACCGGATAAGGGATGTTTCATTAGAGGCCTATAGCAATGGGTCAAACCAAAGTGGGCACAAACTGAGGGGGTGTATCAATATGGCCATTGTTGCAGAGGGCGTAACAGTCTGTGATCCTAAGGCTGGATTTCTCACCCCCTCCAGAGCATTCACACACAGCTTGGTGTCTTAGCCACTGTACCAGGAGATTGAGAGCATGTCAAATGGCTCTTATCAGCTGAGAATCAGAGACAAATAATAAGATCTCGTGCTGCTCCTGCAGTGGTTTCATTAACATTTGTTTGACTTTGCTGGAATCTGCCGCTGCCTCAGATTTTCATTTTTATGCTTGTTGATTTTGAGGTCTACCGTTGGAAGCACATTTAAGTAATCATCATGGGTTTTGCTCGTTTGTTTGGATTTTAAATGTGATCTATTTTCATATTCATAAGATTGATAAAGGATAATCCTAAATGAAATGTCTACTTGCATTGGCTATGTGAGGAAAATTCTGAAATTGTGTATTCTATCAAATGTAAGATGAGTTGTCATGCGAGATAAAGAGGGTCCTGATTTGAGATTTGATGTTCAAGCATTCATGTTGGTTTTTGTTAGAGAATAATTTGTCAGAGAATAACCATGACACATAGTAAAGAATAATGAACAAAAGATATGTACTGTATAACCATACAAGCCACCACAAAGAATAGTATTTACATGGTGAGTGGTAATTGGCTACATCAGTGTTTTAATTCACTTATTGGTTCTCAAAATTGAGAAGTGGTTTTCACATATGAATGAACAAGTGAAGGATGTGTTTCACCCCATATTTGACAATGTTGTACATATTTAGACTGTTTTGAAAGACAGTCAGACAAAGTGAGGCAGCTTTGTCTGCCAAAAAGCCTTGGGTCCACATTTATACTTATTTTCATTTTGCAACAGAAATATACAGCTTGAATGTCTGCTAATGTTTGCAGTCCTTCTGGAAAATCATCCATCCTTATTTTCCGTGTGCTTACATTCCTTAATTTACAGTTTCACAATGAGGATGGAATCACACATCATTACTGTCTCACTCACTTTATGTGTCACTTCATAGGCTACAGAGGTAAAATTAGCTTGCAAAGACAAATAATACAGCATTAAAGGGATTTTTAACCCAATATAAAAAAAATTTGTCATCATTTACTTACCCTTATGTTGTTCCAAAACTGTATGACATTCTTTCTTCAGTGAAAAGTGAGAATTTGAAAAATGTCTCAGGTTTTTGCTGTCGTTGATGTTGTTGGTCAGTGCGATGGAAGTCAATCCATTCTTCATATCTTCTTTTTGTGTTCCACTGAAGAAAGAAAGTCATACAGGTTTGGAACGACATGCGGGTGAGTAAAGGATTACAGCATTTTACATTTTTGAGTGTCAGAACTGTCCATTTAACAGCCGTTTGGTTTTAATTTGTACTTTTGTTAAGAGGTGAATTATGAATTTCGTGACTAGGTCTGTGTTAAGCTGTGTTAGACTCAATTATAATTGGCCAACAAAATTGTATAATCGTTTCGCCATTCAGAATTATTAAGACAGAATACTCATATCGATAATTCATGAGTGGATCATGAATGGAGTGGATTCTGTGAATCATTCAAACGTGTCCAAATAGTTATCCTCATACCGGAGATCTTCACCAAATCGGTTCATGGTGCATTTGAATCATTCACTCATGCACGGGATTGTTTGTATAGCGTCTTTCAGGAAAAACAACAGGATTCTTTATAACTCAGAGAACAAAAAAGCACTGAATGAAGTGTATATTTCAGTCCAATCAAATTAAACTCTACCTTTCAATGCATCCTATAATTTGTCAGCGTTGAAAACGATATTTATGAAGTACAACACCTGCATGTGCATAGTACTGCAAAAAGCATTTTCCAAACAAAAGCATCATATTAGTACACAAACACTTATAGTAGCTTGACAGCTTGATGTAAGCTACTGTACTATGGTATTACAATGGTATTCTTTGATTTAAGTACTAGATAAATATGAAGTATATAGTTAAACATCAAGATATTATGGTATTACCACCATGATATTACCATATGCTACCATTACTGTACCATGATTCTGGCATAGCATACTTTTTGGAGGTTTTTGAATCATCTCATGTTTGCGAAGTCTGTGAAATTCACTTATGATGTTAATGGATAACTAGATTAGTATATTTAGTAAATTCACATAAAAGATGAAATGATGAAAATTAAGATTATTAATGATTCTTTTGAACAAAACATACTGAATAAAGAAGAAGAATTAGTCAGCCCTATGTTAAATAGTTTTGAGGTTTTAACAGAATATATGCTGGAATGGACAGATGCATTCTTTCTGTTCTTTTTTTAGAGGATAACAAATTGCTCTTGAGTAAGATTAGAGTTGGCTTACCTTTTGCTTGCATGCATGCCTACCTCAGTAATTACAGCTAATGGGTCTGTCAATCAAGACAAGGACTGTTAATATAAAAGCTTGGTTTATTGTACAGTTTCTCTATTTATTTAATTTCATTTTTTTTACCAACCAGTTCTTGGCAGCTTGCATACACCCAATTTTGTTCAACTGAGTTTATATAGCACTTTCACAATACATATTGCTCCAAAGCTGCCTTTAAAGTAAGAAAGAAGGAGAATAAAGTCAAGCCAAAGGCAACAGTTGCAACTTGCAAGGGAAAAACCTTTGGTTTAATAGGATCAGGAAGAAACCTTGAGAGGAACCAAATTTCAAATGAGCTTGCACATATTTAACCAGTTGTTTGTACATATTTAACAATCATGTGTTCAAATGATTATTATTAAATACATATAATAATTGGTGGTGTAGAGTCCACCCTGAACAACTGGATGTTTGTCAGATGACTTTATCAGAAGACCTGAGCTTGAAACCATATAGAGTGTAAAAGATACTTGGGTTATAGAAGACAATTTAGAGCTTTATATTTGAGGAATGGTGTTTTATAATAGATTTGAGACCCAACAGGTTACAGGTGATGAAATAGGCTTGACATGCTCAGATTTTCCAAATTTGGTAAGAATGCTGCTTCTGTATTTTAAACCAACTGAAGCTTGTTAATGGAAAGTGTAGGGCATCTAGCAAAGAGCTTATTATAATAATCTAGTCTTTCAATTTCCTGTGTGAAAGTGAAGTGTAGCAACACCAGCAACTTAGTTTTTTACACAAATTATGGTTAAAGGGGCAGATTAGATTAGGAAAGACTTATCATCAATTCACTTACCATATGCATAATTTGTAAACTAATACATAGGAATACATATTTCATTTACATCACATAACCAGCTCCATATGTAGTTTTTTTTTCTAATGTAATAAACTTGCTCGATAGCTAACCTTGTACAGCATTGCACTTTCGATGTGGAACTCTCGGGTATGAGTCTTGTGAAACACAAGTCACCATAAAAGAGCTCAAAGACTAAGCAAGCCTAAAATGGAATGGTTGCTTCAGCAAATGTATTTCAGCTCATGTATGCTTTTGTTAGGATTAGGGTAGGTGGTACATTATTTTCAGATGCTTTCATGATATTTTTTAACTTTTAGCGCCATTCCTCTGACATTTCAATTTCGGACTACCATGATACTGTAATAAATGTTTGCCAGATTCATTTTCATATTTTTCCGATAAATCTGAATGCTTTTTGCATCATTCACAAGACATTTCATTTTAGAAGTGTCATGAAACGTGCAAGAAGCAAGGTAATATAATTTTGCAGAAATGTTGCCAACATATTACAGATGCGTTGCTAAAGTGACATGACTGACGGAGGTGTAAGGTGCATTGTGCACAGTATGTATAATGAAAATTCGTTGTCCATTATTTTCATAGTCAATTAACAATTTTATTGAGTTGTTGCAGGCGTATTAAAACCATAGAACATGGTATAGGCCTATCACAGTCCCTTCATTTCTAGGGAGCTCCTATTGCTGGAAAATATGTAATTGCGGTTGTAGAACAGAACAAGAAAATTTGAACAGAGAAAGAAATTCTCTCTGAATGTGAAGGGTAATTTTTAGCAGCCCTGTATATTTTCCCAAAGCCAACTAACTCATGTAACATATCGCTGTGCTGTGGCTATGAGCGCATGAACATTTTTCATCTGAACATTAGCAGGCCAAAGTACACAAGACAATTACACTGCATTCAGTCTCTTTAGCTGTATACACAGAAAGCAAGAGGTTGAACATTTTCCACCCTTTAGAACACTCCCATCCTCCCGGTGTCAGCTGAAAAGCAAAATCATCTGTCCTTTTTTCCTGTTAAAAAAAGAAGTCTCTTCCTTGTTTTTCTTTCAGAATGTGAAAACTCTAGGAAGAGATTAAGGAGACAGAAAATGACACAGGATGTGATTAGAAAAGATCTCCCGTTTATGATTTTGTATTAAAAGTTTGCCAACTATTTTCTCCATGGAAGGAATGTTGTACTAACCAGTTCCATGTGAATGGTCTGGAGGGGAATGCAGTCCAATGGTTGGGCCATGGATTAGGTTTTAGAATGACTGGGAAAGAAGTATGTAGAATGAGGAGAAACATTATGGCTTTTTGTGTACTTTAGATGTGTTTAAGTATTAAATAATTAAAAATATTTTATAGAAATGTCAGCAGTGAAAGAATACCAAGGTATGCTGTTATGTTGCCATATCTGAGGTCACATGTTATCCATATATTGGTATTTATTAATCAGTGTACTAAAAAATTCTTAGAAGTGGCATTCAAATTCATTCCGATTTAGCCAATGAAATGTCTTTCAAAATGGTTTATGAAAATCATTCTTTCAAGTGAAGGATATTGCTTACTTTACAAGTTATTTACACAAACTCGGCCAGATGAGCAGAGTACAGAAAGATGCAGATGAAAGTGTTTGTTTGTGCTGGCATTTGGCTATGTTAAATCTCTGTTTCTGGTTTTTATGGCTTTTGACATCAAAAAGACAACACAATCACCCATATCTCTACTGCATGCCTTGCACAGGAGGTATGATAATAGCAAAAGTCTGTCAATTGGTTATAGAATTAATGTTGCTTTTACATACGGACAAAGAATTAGGACTGCCAACCCTTTGGACAGGGCAAAACATACATTTTGCCACATAAGAAAGCAGTAATGGTCATAAAGCCTTTAAACAGCTAAATGTGTTTGGCTTTGCTTTGAAGTCAAATGGACAATGGACATTAGCTTACAGGAACTTTTACCTTTTTCACCTGCTTTTTCAGACTGAAGGCAGAAGGCCTGGGCTTTATAGCGTTCATTGGCCAAGGACCAATGAACCAATCACAGTTTTTTTTGTTCCGCGTCATGTTGATGGGTGTGAAAATATAACGCCGATGTCCCTACAATAACAGACCAGTGTGTTAAAACTCTTGGACGTATTTTAAAGAGTCTATGTTACAAACTTTACATACTTTTGAAAATCAAGCATTTAGTTAATTTAGCATTTAGTTGTAAACACAACAGCATTCTTCTTCCATGAGGGGGTTTGGCACCATGGCATCTTTGTTTCCAGGTGGGCTGTTAAAGAATATGACACGCACATCTCCCAGAAATACTGTAGAATTCAATCAATCAGATGATGACTTCGAAAATCCTGAAGTGTTTCCCGTTAAGTGTGCCATATGCATCAGACGTTCAGCAAATTGGGATAGCAAAATGGATGCTATTTGAATTAGAAAAAGAAAAATTTGTTTTTATGTTATAGCTTTCAGTGGGGACTATTGATACCAGCATTTGGTTCAGTAAGTTGGTAGGTGTCAAAGTAGTTTCCAAACTGTGTGCACCAGAGAACCAGCCACTGAATGAGTCCGCAGGAATATAGTTTTTATGTACTTCAGTACGGTTTGTATTCGATATGAAAACAATCCATCCTAATTCACAGAAGTAAACTGCTATTCATAACGTGTCATACTGTATAATCTTTGAATGCTCCCGGTCACACTAATTATTGTATAAAGCGTTTCTCATAGCTGCTTGTCTCTGAATAAACGCCTTTGGAGAGCAGCTCGCCGCCTTTGCATCTCTGGCATTCCTGTCATCAATCAGGCAAAAAAGCTCATGTAAGCTAATGTCCATTGTACTGTTAACACAGTGTTGGAATTCAAATCAAAGCCAAAAACATTGTGCTGTTTAAAGGCTTTTGTCATCTTTCTGATGTGATCAAATTTCCTTTTTGTCCTGTCCAAGGCTTTACTAGAAACTTAGCATAACGGTGGCCATCCAAGTTGGATTGGACACCCCTGCTCTTGACCAACAGGAAAAGAAACCGATGAGAAAATTAAAAGAATAATTCACCCAAAAAGTCTAAAGAAAGATTATGTTTAGAACGACATGCAGGTGAGTAATTAAAAAAAAATAAAAAAAAGATTTGGGCGAACTATCACTTAAAGGTTTTTAAAAGCTAGTTATAACATTAACCATCCATATAGAAAGTCAGTTCTTAGAGGTTTTAATATATACAGTCGCTGGACAGCATTGACAATTGATATAGAAAGATGGTCTGCAGCAAAACACGACATACAAGACGGCCAGTAGAAAAAGACTTATCATTGTGTTGATGTGTTCTCTTAGTACATTCAGCTCATAGGTTTCAAAATGGTAATTTGAAAATCTAATTTAAGCAAAAAGGAATTTTTCACCAATCTAATTTCCTAGCTGAGGTCCTTTCAGGTTTGTCATAACCCATGCAGGTCTGCTCGGTTAACGTTGATGCTCTGTCAACGAACAAAAATAATATTATAAGTGTGCTTATACTGTTGTCGGCTTGGTCATCATTGTGCCACCTATTCAGTTGACCCTAGATCAACTTCAGATCCAGAGTAACATTTGTCTCTTCACTAGGACATCTAAGGAGTATTGAGACACCTCAGTCCTTTTCAATCTTTGACAGGGTTCCCATGCATCCTGGATATTTTGGAAAATGAATGACCAATTTTTCAGCCCTAGAAAACACATGGAAAATTAGAGAAAATGTAAAATGTCCTGAAAAATCTGTCTGTCTTGGAAAATTCTTTGTTTTTTAAAATGTTCTTATTCATTATTTACTAACAGTTTACTAATGGTCTGAAACAATACATTTTAGTTCACCCTAAAATGTAAAATAATTCATCATTTACTTAGTGTCGTTTGCCCTTCTTTCTTTTTCAGACCACAAAAGGAGAATAAAAAGAAATATCCTGGCCATTGGTCTTCTGTACATGGCTACTCGACGTGAGTGTTCGTGAGACTGTATTAGCCCAGAAAAAGCACACAAGTTTTGAGAAATCAAGACAAAGAAAAACGTGGCATGAAATACAATCCTTGTACTTTTTTCTCTGAGGTGTATATATCTGTTGTGTTCGTCGTAACAAGAAGTTATTGCGTTAACATCTGTCAACTGTCATTCTGACTGTCTCTGACAACCGGACCTCAGGTTTGGATATATTCCACTCTGGGAAGAAAGTATACAGATACTTTTTAGGAATTTCTAGGCATTATATTTGATGTCATGTTCTCTTACGAGAGTATCTCTCGTACTGCGTAATATCTTACGCTATGGGGAAACACTCTTTCCTCGAGATATTGAAGCCAAAAATTACCCTTAATTTTTTTAATCATGCAAAACGCTTTTGCAGCAGCAAGCAGACAAGGGCGAAACAGCTCGCGCGCCCATTGGCTGCCTCGCTGGAAAAGCTGCAGCCTATCGAGTGAAGGCACTGCGTGACGTAATGACGAATGAAGACGCTTCGCGCTCATTTCGTCATGTCCCGCCAGTATAGGCGTGGTCTCGCCCTATGAATACCCCTCGATAGCTGTATTTCTCTGATTTTTCATTCTTCACGCGAAGCTCACGCATCGCGGGATCCAGAGTGAGAAGCCGCGCCGTTGACTTGTAGCCTTCTCAGCGGGACGTGCCATCTTCTGAAGTCGCTGGCCCAGCCGCCTTCAACTGCCGTACCTGCTGCGCTTTCCGGCGTACTATATCCTTTTACTCTGCTAAGTGTGTGTGTGTGTGTTTGCTTACGTGACGCAACACCCATTTCTACTGTTCTAAAAGAGCTGCGTCTTTTTAAAGATGCTTTCCTGTGGTTCTTGCCGAGCCCCACTCAGCGACGAGGACCACCACGTCATCTGCGTGTCCTGCCTGGGTGAGGATCACGCGGCCACCGCGCTCGCTGACGGCGGATGCCATCATTGTAAACGCTTGCCTATGGTGACTCTGCGGACTCGCCTGGCGTCGTTCTCCGAGCCCGCATCCCAGCCCGCCGTGATGCCGCGCCGCAAGAAGCGCCGCGCCCTGCGCGCTCCCGAGCTATTTCCAGCCCGCCAAAGCTCGCCGGTTCGCCCGCCAGCTTCGCCGGCTTCGCTCGAGTCGCTCCCAGACGGACAGCGGCCGCCGTCTGCCGCCGCGTCCGCACTTGAGCTCGACAAACTACCGGAGACGGCATTGAAACTGAGCCGATGCGTCCGCTCTCTCAAGCCGTGGATTACATCGGCCTGAATGGTGAGATACATTTGTGGCTAACGCTATCCGAGATGACGGAAGCTGAGCGCTCCGTGTTCCTCGACGTTCTCGCTCTGCTGGACGCCGCCCCCTCAGCGCGGGCCCCGGCCGAGGATTGAGATAAAGCCCGAGGTCTCAAGGCCTTCCTAGTCTCTCTAGGAAAGCGACGGTGTTCAGTTCCCGCTGCGGCCGGATTTTCACCAAAACTTCTCGCTCGTTCAGTTCCAAGCAATGTGACTGTTCCAGTGTATTTCGCAGTGAGCAAGCTGGTTCCACAGCCCGCTTGCCTGCGCACAAAGGCCGCCGTTTCGGCTAACTAGCAGCGCCGCCAGGCCCGAGATCAAACACCGCGCTCTCGCTCTGCTGGACGCCGCCCCCCTCAGCGCGGGCCCCGGCCGAGGATTGAGGTAAAGCCCGAGGTCTCAAGGCCTTCCTAGTCTCTCTAGGAAAGTGACGGTGTTCAGATCCCGCTGCGGCCGGATTTCCACCAAAACTTCTCGCTCGTTCAGTTCCATGCGTTGTGACTGTCCCAGTGTATTTCGCAGTGAAGCAGCCGGTGTCTCAGCCCGCTTGCCTGTGCACAAAAGCCGTTTCTATGGCTACCCAGATAAATCCAATAAAGAGTGCATTTTCTGGTGTTCCGGCCACGGCCGATGGTGTTACGAGTGTTGTAAGAATGCCCACGTCCCAGTGCCCATTCCCACACCCAGACACAGCCCGCCACGGTGCAGGGCTAGCACAAATAAAACCAACTCATGTTGGTTGTGCAGAAAATGTGGTGAACGCGCCCATACAATGCCCGCTTACACTACACGATGCGTGTCCCTTGGTTTCTGTAAAAACGAAACTAACACACATTTAGTCGGCGCGAGCCGACAGTGTTCTCAGTGCAGTAAATGTGCCCGCTGTTCCGCATTTCCTCACTGACACGCCGAATCCCACGGGATTCACCCCCGCTCGCTTTCTATGCACAACCCGTCACAGAGAAGCTGAGCGCGGCCAGGCTGCCCGCTGTGATTAGCGCGCACCTCGCACGCTGTGAACACAGCGTTGATTCAGTCGGCGCGAGCCGAGCATTCTCCGTGCAGAAAATGTGCCCGCTGTCTCGCGCCCGCATTTCTCACAGACACTCCGAATCTCACGGGATTCACCCCCGCTCGTCTTCTCTGCACAACCCGTCACAGAGAAGCTGAGCGCGGCCAGGCTGCCGGCTTTGATCAGCGCGCGCCTCGCACGCTGTATACACAGCAGTGATTTAGTCGCGCGAGCTGACAGTATTCTCAGTGTAGAAAATGTGCCGCATTTAGTAAATGTGCCCACATTCCCTCACACGCGCCGAATCCCACAGGATTCGCCCCGCTCGCTTTCTCTGCGCGTCCCGCCATAGAGAAGCTGAGCGCGGCCAGGCTGCCCGCTGTGATCAGCGCGCCCCCCGCCTCGAACGCTGTAAACACGGTGCTGTGTTCCCAGTACACAGGGGCTCTCGAGCCGCCGTCCTGCCGCGGCCAGAGCCCAGATTTCATTCTACCCCTAGCTATTCACGCAGATGCGTGGTTAAGGCTTCCCGGGGTATCAGAATGGGTGTTGAACACTATAACGAGAGGCTGTTCGCTACAGTTCGCTCGACGCCCCCGCCGTTATACGGCGCGAGTCGAAACTACGGTGTATAGCGAAGTGTTTCATCTACTTCGAGCCGAGATAGCGAAACTACTGAGAAAAAGGGGCTATAGAACCTCTATCTCAGGGCGAAGGGGGCTTATACAGCAGATATTTTCTGGTACCGAAAAAGATGGTGGGCTCAGACCCATTCTAGATCTGCGACTGCTGAACAGAACGCTCGGGAAGCGCCAGTTCAGAATGCTTACGACCAGGAAAATCCTCGCGCAAGTGCGCCAAGGAGACTGGTTCATGTCAATAGATCTGAAAGACGCCTATTTTCAAATACAAATAGCGTCCCATCAAAGGCGATTCTTGAGATTCGCCTTCGAGGGCCAGGCATATCAATACACAGTCCTGCCGTTCGGCCTGTCAGTAGCACCCCGTACGTTCACGTAGTGCATGGACGCGGCCCTCGCCCCCCCTGAGACTTCGGGGCATGCGAGTTTTGAACTACTTGGACGATTGGCTGATTCTAGCTCGTTCACGAACGGAGCTCATAGAACACAGGGCCGCATTACTCGAGCATCTCGAGGAGCTGGGCCTTACAGTCAATTGGGCGAAAAGCTCACTGCTCCCCGGTCGGAGAATTTCCTTCTGGGAACAGTGTTGGACTCGCTATCCATGACAGCACGCCTGTCACCGGAGCGCGGATTAAATATTCAGCACGTCGCGAGATCCTTCCGCCACGGCTCTATAGTCCCGCTCAGAAGGTTTCAGAAAATGCTGGGTCTGATGGCCTCAGCAGCCTCCGTACTCCAGTTGGGCCTGCTCCGCATGCGCCCACTGCAGCTATGGCTAAAAGCACGAGTTCCCCCAGGGCGTGGACCGCGGGTCTATTTCGCCTCAGGGTCGACCTTCAGTGCGTTTCAGCTCTGAAACCGAGGAAAGTGACCGGCTGGTATCAGTCAGGTGTGAGTCTGGGGATCGCCTCGGGTGTGAAGGTGGTGTCTACGGACGCCTCCACATCGGGGCGGGGAGCGCTGCTCGAGGGCAGACCACTAGCTGGCCTATGGTCAGTACGGGAGAAGCTCCTTCACATAAACTGCTTGGAATTAATGGCAGTCGACAAAGCGCTAAGGCGCTTCTGTCCCCAGATAATAGGCCACCACGTATTGGTCCGGTCGGACAACATGTCAGTGGTGGCGTACATAAATCGCCAGGGCGGCATCGGGTCCACACGCCTTTGCAGGCTGGCGGAACCCCTCTTGGTCTGGGCCCAGCGCAACCTCCTTTCTCTGAAAGCGGCGCACGTGCCTGGGCACCTGAATACGGGTCCAGACAAGCTGTCCAGAGACAACGTCCCGACAGGAGAATGGTCGCTGCATCCGCAGACGGTCCAGCTGCTGTGGGAAACGTTTGGCAGAGCGCAGGTGGACCTGTTCGCGTCCCGCGAGAACGCTCACTGCCCAGTATTCTTCTCGAAGGGCAGGGACGCGCTGGCCCATACTTGGCCCAGCGGTCCCCTGTATGCCTTTCCCCCGGTCTCGCTCCTGCCTCAGGTGTTGGAGCGGATCAGGGAAAATGGATGCCCAGTGCTGCTTGTGGCTCCGCTCTGGACGAACCAGGCTTGGTTTCCGGTCCTGATGCGGATGACCAGCACTGCCCCGTGGCCTGTACCGTTGAGGAGAGATCTCCTCTCTCAGGCGGAGGGCTCGACTTGGCATCCTCACCCGGAACTGTGGTCCCTGCACGCATGGGTCATCAACGGGTACCCGCTAGCCTCCCAGAAGGAGTGCTAAACACGATCGCGCAGGCTAGAGCTCCGTCTACCAGACGGCTCTATGCCTCGAAATGGTCGGTGTTCTCTACTTGGTGTCGAGCCCGTGGCTTTTCACCCGTGGACTGCGGGGTTAAGGAAGTGCTTGCCTTCCTTCAGGAGCTGATGGATAAGGGAAGGACCCCATCCACGCTCAAAGTGTACGTGGCGGCCATAGCAACGTTTGCTAAACCGGTGTCTGGCCAGTCACTGGGGAAAAACGACTTAGTCGTGCGTTTCCTACGAGGAGCTCGGAGATTAAACCCTCCCAGGCCCCCTTCAGTCCCGGCTTGGGACCTTTCCACGGTCTTGGAGGCCATGAAAGGCGCCCCGTTTGAGCCGATCCAGCTGTCGGATATGAAGCACCTGTCCCTTAAGACGGTGTTTCTATTGGCTCTCGCTTCAGTGAAGCGTGTAGGGGACTTACAGGCGCTTTCTGTAAGCGCGTGATGTCTGGAGTTTGGGCCTAACGACTCAAAGGTCGTACTCAAACCGAGGCACGGCTACGTGCCGAAATCCCTCAATACACCGTTTAGGGCCCAGGTAATTTCCCTGTCAGCCCTTCCGGTTCTCGATGAGGAGAGGGACGCGAGTCTCCTTTGCCCTGTCAGGGCGTTAAGGGCTTATGTGTCCCGCTCGGCTGGGTTCAGGCAGACCGAGCAGCTTTTCGTTTTGTTTGGCGGCCGTTCTAAGGGACTCGCCGCCTCAAAACAGAGCCTATCCAGATGGATAGTGGATGCCATAGCGCTGGCTTACACTTCCAAGGGCCTGCGGTGCCCATTGGGTGTCAAAGCGCACTCCACAAGAGGCGTGGCCTCGTCGTGGGCATGGTATAGCGGGGTCTCCCTGCAGGATATCTGTACGGCTGCGGGCTGGGCCTCGCCGTCGACATTTATCAAGTACTATAACCTGGAGGTGCCCGCCTTACAAGCTAAGCTTTTGGCGGTCTGAACTTCGGGCTTATCGGCCGCCAATGCGGCTATGTTGCCCTTACGGGTCGGTACCCCTACGGGACTTTTATGAAGGGGTGATGCTTCTAGCCTCTCCTCCTCTACTCTATGTGAGTTATGGTGATTATGCACAAGATGTGCCCCGGGCTTGGCCCCGGGACTCTGGTGTTGGATCCCTGTCCGCACGGCGTTTTGTATGGGGTCCCCATAGCGTAAGATATTACGCAGTACGAGAGATACTCTCGTAAGAGAACGTACTCGGTTACTAACGTAACCTCGGTTCTCTCTAGAGAGGGAACGAGTACTGCGTATCTTGCCGTGCTTGAACTATGCTCTGGTTCGCTTCGGTGTACAAAATCAGAGAAATACAGCTATCGAGGGGTATTCATAGGGCGAGACCACGCCTATACTGGCGGGACATGACGAAATGAGCGCGAAGCGTCTTCATTTCGTCATTACGTCACGCAGTGCCTTCACTCGATAGGCTGCAGCTTTTCCAGCGAGGCAGCCAATGGGCGCGCGAGCTGTTTCGCCCTTGTCTGCTTGCTGCTGCAAAAGCGTTTTGCATGATTAAAAAAATTAAGGGTAATTTTTGGCTTCAATATCTCGAGGAAAGAGTGTTTCCCCATAGCGTAAGATATTACGCAGTACTCGTTCCCTCTCTAGAGAGAACCGAGGTTACGTTAGTAACCGAGTACGTTTTATTTAATCTTGATTTCTCGCAACTTGTGTGCTTTTTCTTGGCGAGTCAGAGTGAACTGCGGCACTAATAGAGTCTCACGAACACGCATGTCGTGCAGGATGTCCACGGTCAGGATTTTCATTAAATAATACATACAACTTCGTTTGTTTGTTTTACCCAACCCTATCGTATACCCGAAGAACATGTAGGATATATGAGACGTGTTGCATGGAATCATTAATTTTTTTAAAAGCTTAATGTTGATTTTTTTTCTTTTTTTTTTCTTTTGTAGACTGAAAAAGAAAGCATACTGCATTAGAACAACACCAGGGTGAGTAAATAATAATCATTTTCATTTTAGGGTGAACTATTTATTTAGCGTTAGTCGCAGAAAGCGCAATGTTCACGGATGCTGAATTTTGACGCGTGAGAGAAGTATTTTGAAATACACTGCATTACAACTGAATACTGTCAATAATATATAGTAAATTAAAACAAAATTAAAAATAAACTATACAGTTTTCTAGAGAGAGGAATATATTACTTTAGGCCTTGAATCTGTGATCCTTGTCTATTATTCTTGTCTTTATGAAATTTAAAATGTCCTGGAAAATGAGCGAAGAGTAGAAATCCTGTTTGAGTCTTGGTAGAGACCTCTGTTCTGTGCATGGATACTTGGTCAGAACACTTCTGGGTTCCTGGCGCCGAGATTGTCAGATGTTCTGCATACTGCCTGTTAATTAGTAGAGGTACAGGCCACAGATAAGATCGGGTTAACAGTCGAGGATATCCTGAAACCATCAATCAGAATCTTAACCATTCTAATCTTCCAGCCCATTGTCAAAATGGTAGACACCAACATCAAAGAAAAGACTGGCCTTTTGGTTTGGACAGCCAATATTAAAACCTTTTTAGGAGCACTGTTTTGACTACTTAATTGTCTTGCTAATTACCCATGGAGAAGGGCGAGGATTAACCAACAGTACTCAGATTAAAAGTTAAAGTTCTTCAAACTACTACTGTATTTAGAGGCTTCAAACCTGAAACCTGTTAAAGGAGTAGTTCACTTTTAAAAAAACTTTTGCTGATAATTTACTCACCCCCATGTCATCCAAGATGTCCACGTCTTTCTTTCTTCAGTCGAAAAGAAATTAAGGTTTTTGATGAAAACATTCCAGGATTTTCTCCATATAATGAACTTCATTGGGAGCCAAACGGTTCAAGGTCCAAAAGACAGTTTCATTGCAGCTTCAAAGGGCTTTAAACGATATCAGACGATGAATAAGGGTCTTATCTAGGACCCTTCGAGTCATGACTCGAAAAAAGATTTGTTAATTTTGATGAACGAGTTCGAACAGGAGAGTCACGAACGCTCATCACAGAACAGAGCAAGGCGAGCATTTGTGCTTAAAAAACTTAAACTTTGTTATTTATTTTTTAAATGAGCGATCGTTTCGCTAGATAAGAGCCTTATTCATCGTCTGATATCGTTTAAAGCCCTTTGAAGCTGCACTGAATCTGTCTTTTGCACCTTGAACCGTTTGGCTCCCAATGAAGTCCATTATATGGAGAAAATCCTGGAATGTTTTCATCAAAAACCTTAATTTCTTTTCGACTTAAGAAAGAAAGACGTGGACATCTTGGATGACATGGGGGTGAGTAAATTATCAGCAAAAGTTTTTTTAAAAGTGAACTACTCCTTTAAGTTTGTGGTGGACGTCCAGTGCTGCACTGCCAAATACTTTTGGAGAGAAAACCACCCTGAAACAAACAAACATGGTTTACAAATGACTGTATTTGTGGCTAGACAAGAATGTAACAAAAATCTGGTGATTTCTGTGTGTCACAGAATATGTAGTGGGGTTGAATTATATGAGTGACTACATTTTAATTTAATTTACAGTCATACAAATATGTAGGCTTTTTTATGGAATTGCTTTACAGTTTTTGGAGATGCTCTCAATCATGCTTACAACTCAAAACTTGGAAACTGTAAATTTGATTTAGGTGCAACATTGGAAGTTTATGGTAACACTGCAAACTGATTTGTTGATACAGAATTCTCCCTTTAAGTGACAAGCTCTTATACCCCTGAAGATAAAAAAAACTAATTCTGACAGTGTAGCTTCAACATAAATTAGTTTTGGTTGACAAAAATGTTGATATTAACAGTAATGGTCTCTGTCTTTCATTGTAGGATACTGATGGGGGCACATCTGATGGACTCATTGCCCCCTAAAATCACATTATGAAGTACCTTTGTTTCTTCTTTGTGTCTTCATTTCTCTACAACGTTCAACAAGAGTTAAAGCTTTTGTTCTGATTCCATTGGGCACTAATTCGCAAAGTACCATGAGTCAGGCACTCCTAATTGAATCATGAACTCAAACCCTCAAATTGAGATGGATAACACTGCTCTACTCTGTAGATGATGTGCTCATTTAGAAAACCACATCAAATTTCCAGATATTTCACCCAGCTTCCCAGCCTTGTACTGGTCACAGAAAGCTTGTTTGGACTCATTTGTAAGTTTGCCACCTCCATGGGTGGTCTAAAGTTCATATTTGTATGTTTGGTGTTTGCGCAGTGTTAAAGCGCTTTGTTTTTCTGGCATGTATTTCGCTGTTCTCAAAAACGAGTAGACTGGTGGTGTTTTCTTTTGCACAGCTTTTTTCTGAGGAACAAATGTCTGTTTTCAAAAATGTTCCTTTATAATGTCAGCCTCATTCTCCCCACATAAAATGCAGTCTGTTGGCATAGCCTTTACACATGTTGACAGCAAAGTATTTATTCAACTTTTTGACAGCCTGTTTCAAGTAGTGCACACATATATTTTTGTCTTAATTTTGCTTCCGCTTTCGTCTGTAATATAAGTTTAGTTAAAGAATGCAAGCTGTTTTTCTGGTGTTTCAAACCAATTCTTTTTGCCTTTCTTGTTATGCTTGGCACATTATATTTTTTATAAACTGAGGTTATATTTCTCATTATGGAACAGCCTATTTAGCATAAATGACAGAGGAATGATTTTAGAGATTCTCCATCCCAGATAATCTGAGAATAAAAAAATATCTCTAATTTTGGTAAAATGACGTTAGTGGAAGCAGCTGTTTAGGGAGGGATTCCTGTTGTCATTGAGGCCAGGCCATGTTGACATGGTTTCTCAGGAAACTAGGTGAGACGGGGCACGTTATGGGATGATACTCTCAACCAGGGTCATGTACGATCCAAACCAGGACATAGAAATTGTCAGAGGTCAGTGTTTTTCCCAGCGAGTCAGTTGGGTGAATTGCATTGAGTGTATGATGAAGATTCATGGCATGTTATTTACTGTCAAACAAAGTCTCAGTGGACACTGATGATGCGAAGAATGGACTGTAAGACTGTAAGGACTGCAGTTTTGTTGCATTGATTTGTTCTGTAGATAATTTTCCATTTTGTTTTTCCATTTTTGGACGGTTTTGTTGTCTAGTCAGGGCGGTTAGTCTGGGCATCACAATGGCTTGCATTATTGTTGACTGTTTTTCAAAAATGTTGCCCCCTTGTGTGCATAGTTCAAACCACAGTGCTGGTGCCTGCAATGTGCTTTTCTTCTGTCTTTTCTACACTTGGAAGTTTGATCGCAAGCAGTAAAATAAAAGCTGTGGCCCTTAAAATCTATCCATGTAAGGAATTTGGAATTATGCCTGGGATTTTTAACTCAGGGAGTTTACGTTATTTATTCTAACATGATTGTTTGGGTTTTGGGATTTTGTTGCCCCTGCTGTGGAGGAAATTGCTCTCCCGCCTGCTGGTTTGAAAATAGAAAATTATTTTTTAAAAGAAAAACAAAGTAAAACTATGATTATTTTTTTTCAGTTGTTGAACCCTTTCAATCCCAATTATCTCTTAAGTCTGCAGTTCTCATCCTGTGTCGCACGTGAATAAACATTTGAGGGGTAAGAGAGGCCGAAACATTCAATGCTCTGAGATAACAATCAGTGAAAGTGGAGCTCTTATCGGCAGCGTCCAGACATTTAAAGTTTGTGAGTCCATGCGTGTCTGACTCTGCCTGTCAATTATTATTACTACTACTATTATTGTTATTTTATTTGTGAGATTATAAAGCCTAGTCATTCTCCACTAATTGAGATTTTACTCTGTTCACTTACCCATAAACCACATCATAATTACTCATAAAAATCCCTTCTGTGGAACATAAAAGAAGATATTTTGAGACTCAGTGTTGTTGTTTTACTCCATACAATGAAAGTCAATGGTAACCAAAACTTTCTGGTTATTAACATTCTTCAAAACACCTTCTTTTGTGTTCCAAGAGAAAAACATTCACACAGGTTTGGAATGACACGAGGGCGAGTAAATGGTCAATGGTAATCAACGGTAAAGTCAATGGTAATCAAAACTATCTGGTTACTAGCATTCTTCAAAATATTTGTCATACAGGTTTGGAATGACATTAGGGTGAGTAAAGTAATGCAAAATTTTCATTTTAGGGCAACTATCCCTTTAAGACTAAAAGTCTAGATCAGGCTTTGCACACTAATATTGTGTGTGGACTTTCATATATACTTATACACTTCATATCGTGTTTTGCCTTGTTAGATGTTTTTTGTTAGATAAAAATAAAAATACACAGTCATGCAGAGTATTTATTAATTAGGAACTTAAATACTGAATTACTTAATCAGTTGTTTAAATTTTAGCAACAGAAAACGCATAGATGTGATACATTTCCAAGATGATACTAAGTGCTAAAAATAGGGATCCACCTATATTAGCATTTTGGCTAATAACGATAATAATTAGAATTGTCTGATAACTGATAAATGCTTAAGATTCAAAATTATTTTATCTAAATTAACTAAAACTAAAAACTTAACAAAAAACGAGTCATTTAAATGCTACAATGTGCATTATGAAAAGTTTATTTTTGTTTTGAGATTTGATAAAGTTTTAAGAATGTTATAAAATTTTTGGTGTTTTTAAAGATTAACTTTAAGGGATGTGGTACACATATTTGTTGCGTCTTGGAGGATGTGAACAGCTATCTAATCAGCAAAAAGTGGAAATAGCAAGTGTTTATAACCCAAAAAATTCAGTTAAACTTATCAGTCCAACTTATAATCAAGTTGAGTGTCCCTTTTGTTGTCTGAATGCTCATTTGGATGTTTTCAGTTTAAGATCAACTACAAAATAGCTGGCCTTAAAAACGGCAACAAAGTACTATTTGTCATTTAAGGATATCAGACTTGCTGAAAGTAGGCTTTTAGTGCAATCGGTAGTGATGTAAACTCCCTCCTTTTTCTCCTCCCTTGTTAGGAATTCCCTAATGGTTCCTGTCATCTAGCCATAGTGCTTGTTTCCTCTTTCTCATCCAGCCAGAAGTAAAGTTTACCTGCCCGCTCTTCTAATCTATATCGTGCACTTCTAACCCAGAGAGAAAGGACAGTGTCCCTTCTGTCCTCCATATCTCTCAACCTCTTTAGTGCTCCTTTTATCAATGTAAAATAATTACCTTGAGGAAACATGACTGAGGTACAAGATGGGTCAGGCAGAGCATCACTCTTCTCTTCTTCTGTGCCAGCCTGAGCCCTGGCAGCCCCACTAACCATATATAAAGGAATTTCTCTGAGAACTTTATATCAGTTTCAGTGTTTATCCCCCCCAGTCCCCCTTCATCCACATCTACCAGCACCACCAGCTACCAGATGCCAGGCATTCCACTTTAAGGTTACAGGAAACAAAGGTTGGGCTCCATCACCCGAATAATATGTCACATTGAAACTAAGCCAGGTGCCAGGGCCTTGTTGTGAAAACAGTAATAGGAGTAAAACAGTAATATTGTGCATTTCACAATTTAAAAGAACTGTTGTCTATTTTAATATATATTACATGTAATTTATTCCTGTGATGGCAAAGCTGAATTTTCAGCAGTCTCTTCAGTGTCACATGATCCATAAGAAATCATTTTCATTTGCCACTCAAGAAACATTTCTTCTCATTATCAATGTTGAAAAGATATTGTGGAAACCGTTACACGTCTTTTAAGGATTTTTTCGTTGAATAGAAAATTCAAAGAGCACCGTTTATTTGAAAAAGAAACCTTTCTTAATATTTAAATGTATTTAGTGTCACTTTTGATCAATTTAATGTGTCCTTTAATGTGGCTCACATTTAGTCTGTCACAAAGTGGCCATCTTGAAATATAGTACCAGCACATTTAATGGTGGTTTTGCATCCTTTTTTATTTTGACAATAAGATGATGAAGATGATATACATTGGGACCAAGCCAAAGATTACTTGTTACATACATAAGCCCTTAAGACAACCTTAATTTGTCAATGTAACTGTTTGGGGTTCAGTGGTTGTCTAGTGCCTCTAGTGGTGTGGTGGTGCATTTTCCTCTGGTTCCTCGTTTCTTATAGCTCTGCTGAGAGGTAATGGGCTGTGAAAGTGCTTAGGTTCCACCCAAAACATATTAACATACAAGGACACAGTGGGCCCTTCAGTAAAACACACACAGGCCCACACATGAGCTCTGACTCAGAAAACTGGAGCCTTGGGTGGGGTGTCAACCGTCGCAGGTGTCACAGCTTACTTTTAGCAGTCGTTCCTGGCAGTCGTATAAAGCTAAACAGCTTTTCTGATGGAATGCCGTGGCATTCAGATTTGTGATGGCTGTTTATTTTTATATACTTCACTCAGGGAACATGACAGGGTGAAAGAGTTGGGAAACTCTTATTACCAGGAGTGTTTCCATGGGTCAATTTCACCTTGTAAAGGCAGGGTGGAGGTGGTGAGGTCAGCTGGTTTGTGAATGAGCTCCAGTGGCAGGCCTTCCCTTCCACTCCCCAAGTCACTTCACTGAGATGTGTAAAAAAAAACACCCTGACACCTGGGTGTGAATGGCAGCCTGCAACTCAAAACCGCACACACAGGATACTATTGATGACATCACAAGAAGACGCACGGAAAACTCATCCGTTCCTCTGTTAAGACTGTAAGGGCCTCTTCAATGCAAGTAAGAATTTCCAATTCCCCATTTGTTGACACTGATGATGTCATATGATTAATGAGCCCATATTTTGACAGTTGTTGATTCAAAAATGCGTTATTCTTTTAAAGCAATGATTCTCCACATTTTTGACTAAATGGCTAAAAAAAAAATTGAGACCCCATGATCTTTTCCATTTGTTTGTGATTTTGTTGTGAAAATATAAACTCAATATAAAAATGCCCATGGAGCTATATGATGCTATTAATTTATATGACTTTTCAAGGTATAGAAATTACAGTTGAAACAATAAAAATATCTTCTTTTTTGGGTTAACTGTTCCTTTAACAGTGACATTGAGTAGTTTCAAAGATCCTCCATCAGCAATAGCAAGAACAGACCATGGTCCAGACATTTCTATGGACATTGAAGTGATGGAAATCAAGACCTGAAGGGGTTCGTTGAAGGATCCTTGACCATTTACATCAGTTAATGGCATGATCAACAGCTAAGATTAGTAAGATTATTACGTTTAGGAGAAAAACCAAGGTCTGTTTTTCCTTTGCAGAGCACTATTCATACTCATTTCAATATCTGATAATCTTTGAGTGACTCTCATTGAGAAAATTGCTTGGATAGATCAAACAAACCGGGAAAGAACACGAAAAGCCTTTGCTATTAAAGTTTGTGGCTAATGATGGTCTTCAAAGTCCCTAACCCACTGAGGAGAGCAGCCATTACACAAATATGCTTATCCTCGTAGGAAACAGTTCACCTGGTCATGAAAACTAAGAGCTTAGTCTTGCCCCACTCCTTTTAATCACGCATATTCAGAGGTAGCCAACAACATGGTTCAAGAACACAATAGGTTATGTTTATCCAGTACTACTAGGTTTGAATTCACACGAAAGCACTAAGTCTACTCCTAATGGAATATTTAGGTTCAATACGAGTTAAGATCATTTGACAGCATTTTTGCCATGTTGATTGCCCAAAAAATTATTTATTAAAAAAGAAAAGTCGATGGGCTTGCAATGGAAGCGAATGGGGCCAATTTAAAATCAGAAATGTGAAGCTTATCTTATTTATATTTTATCAAATGTTATCGATTGAGCCTAACTTGTATTGAACCTGAAATGCTCCTTTAATCAAAAAATAGTGTGTATGTACTTTTCTATATTTTACGTCTAATTCACACTGCACCAACCAACGCAGAGAGACACGTTCTTCAGGTTTTGTCAGAACAGTATGTCACCCCTTTCGATGTCTGTTGCCATTGGTAGACACTTGTTTTCGAGTTGCCAGATTACAGTATGTCACTTCTTAAATGTTCTACGACGCAACAAACGAATATCTGGTGACTCGAAAACAAGTCTCTGCCAATGGCAACAGACATTGAAATACTGATCCAACAAAACCTTAAGAATGTCTGTAATGTTGGTGCGGTGTGAATTAACCCATAATTCGCTTCATCACTATCAAGTTTTTTCATGCTCGTTAAAACCAATGAATTGCTGAACACAAATGTGTTTCTTGACCTCTGCGTCCAACTTTCAAAGCCCACCATGTGAACGTAGTGCATATAAACAGGTCAGTAATTAGCCGCGTGCCTTTTTATTGTCTGTTCCATTACTTACGAGACACACAAACTCAGATTAGCATCTGATAACGCACCTAATATCCAACCATGTCAGGGGCTGCATGGATGGAAGGTATCCAGTGGCTAGTCTTAGCCGTAGCTCCCTCCGAGCACAATGCCCCACTTGTTGCTCCGACTCCTCTGGCATTATCCAAAGCTATATCAGGCCTTACCCGAGGCTTCAAATCCCACATTTTTCAATGTGCGCTCAATCTAATCTTGGGTTTTTTGATTGGATATTATGATAAAGTTGGTGTTGCAAATTATCTACAGTTCGTATATGTTGCACAGTGGCTAATTGGAACTGAATGAGCTCATTGTTATTGGGATCAGATTAGGAGCAGAGCTCTGCGATGATGGTTAATTTAGGTTTAGATAACATATTCTGTAATACTGCTTGTTCTTACACACTCTTCACATAATTATCCCAAATAATTAAGGGATTTTTATTCCAGGAGAATTCAAATCTGGTAATAGGGGCCATTAACTGCGTTAATGTGTATCTCGAATTGTAGCCTCAACACGCTGCTTTACACATTCTGGATTAAGCATTTGTACATATTATCGTAGCAATTCATCCGGGAAAGGTTCCACTTGGGAACTGTTGCTAAGTGGTTCACAGTCTAGATCCGTCAGCCAAGAAATGTAATCTCATCTCATAAAACTGATTGGTTTAATTGGCTGAGAGTCTGGCAAGATTACATAAAATCAGACGTTCACTGTGCTTTTTGCTGCATACATGCTTATAATCTTGTGCCGGAACGTTTAGGACAGCAAATTTGAGGCATTTTGTGAAAGAATGCTTTCGCTGAGGTGAAATCGATGCACTGCGAGCTGCGCCAGCACAGCCTGAATTTTCCAAAAGGTGCTTTCTGGGAAAGAATTGTCTGTTTGTATGAGTGCAAGCTTTTGTTTGCAGATGTTTATGTTGGAGGTGGGAAAACAAGGGCTTAAATGGTTACCAGGAAAAGAGGAGGGGTGCATATCCATCCCTTTACTCCACCTACTCCACCCTATCCTCTATACTGCTTCCTTATTCTACCCGGCCGCAGACACTTGCCTTTTATATGGAGGGTACCAGTGAAACAACCCACTCTCTCTGTTTGGAAAAAACTACTTGCAAGAAAAGAGACTGGGACCTTCCAGATGCTTTGCCCCCAGTTAAAAGCCCGGTAAGGAGGTCCTCTTCTTGCCTGGAGTCAGGAGAGCCACTGCCTAGTGAAGTCGAGCACCCTGCCTCTCACATTCTCCCTCTCCCTCTCTCTCTTTCTTTCTCTCTCTCTCCCTCCTACTTTCCACCCTGTGAGAGTGCACAGAGATTCAGAAGGTGCGTCTGAAATCTACTTGTATCCAGTCTGGAGACAACACCACAAGGACTTTTTTCCCCTTCACTGCGACAAGCACATGGACTTAATTTTCTCCTGAGACCGAAGTAAGAACAAGAACCAGATTGGCACCTGCCATTGAGAACCAGAACTTTCTCTAGAGTTGTATTAGTCCTTTCTACTCGTATGTAAACACTGTTTGACTGCGACCAAGTGCCAAGGCATTCCCGAGACTTCCCTGTCTGCTGGGTTCTCATCACATCTTCTCAAGTTATTTCTCCAGAGATGACTGTCTGAAGAGGGAACACAGAAAAGAAACCACCTGACCTGCAGAAGTTACCTGCCTGAGAAATTGAGGTGAAACAGAAGGGTGAGGTAAGTTCATATCTGAATCTTTCATTTTCCTTCCCTCTGAGTGCAGGCATATGTCATCTTTGAAAATGTTTTTCATATCCCGTTGCTTCACAGCAATTGAATCCAAATGCAAGACGGAGAGAGAGGGAGGGAAAACAGTCGGGTTTACATCTCAATCATGAGACCAACATAATTCTCAGTGCACTGCTACACACAAGGCAGATTAACTGAATGTTTTAGTGCTCTAGCCCCGTTAATCTCTGCAAAATATGTGGCGTATTTTTCTAAACAGAGCCATGTGGCTACCATTGCATTTATGCTGATGCTGGTTGTGTGCGTTTGTGTGTGCTTGTGGCGGTATAGGTTGTGTGGTTCAGGTAGTGTGGTAGGTCACACAGCTGTTTTGAAGTTGGAGAGGGAGAGAGTTATATAACTGCAGCAGCCTCGCTCTAACTGACACCTGGGACTGTTTGGTCTGCACTCTGTTGCGCACCAATGCCACTCACTTGAATTTTAGCTCCACCCTCAAGTCCCTGCCCACTTTTTAGCTTCAGAAATGTATGCTTTTAGACCTTTTAGACAGTCCACTTCAGAGGTTTAAATGTTGAAAGTCAAAATTAAACCAGATTGGAAGTAATTTATTATTATTATTATTATGAATGTGTTGCATGTTTTGAACTGTCAGACATAGTCCAATTCAGAGGTTAAAATCGCACATTAAATAGTTTCTTTTAAAGTCAACATGAAACCAAAATTGACGCTATTTCTTATTAATAAAAATTATTATGATGATGATTATTATTATTTATTGTTGTTTGTTCATAATAATAATTATTATTATTATTACTTAACAAACATTCATTGTCCTATTTTGAATGATTCCTTGGTTGCCATTCTTCTGAATTTTACAAAAAATGTGTAAAATTTTGGCTTGCTCCGTTTACACTGCTGATGTCACAAATACCCTTTTTTTCTCTCCAACCACCTGCCTTTGTTTTCATATAAAACGCCCACTTTTTCAGGATCCAATCAGTTTTTATGGATTAAACTAGTCCCGCCTTACATTGTTTCTCTTTTTAAATAACCTTAACAATATAAAATATGTCAGGTTATGGAAGTAAAATTAGTTGCAAACAGCATTTCTTGTTGACTTGAGTGGAAAAATCTTTGTCTTGTTTTTCCAACTTTAGATGTAGCTTCATCAGGAGTTGTTATGTTCTCACATCAGCAAGTTTTGTACATGATGTTATGTCATAATTGTCAAAAAAGGTCTAAAAGAGCTTCTTTGAAATGGTTAAGCTTTTCTACACATAATCAACTACTGCACATGGCATGAGCTCCATGCTGCAGTCTTAATTTCAGACGGAGAGTGAGAGAGGACTGTGAGAGAGAAGGGAATGTGCTTTCATAATACATTCTTCACCAAGAGCACTGGGGAATAGTATTCAATAATACTTTTTTCTCGTCTGAGTAGCAGGGCCCAGCTTCTACAGAACTGAAACAGACCCAGTCTGGAAAAGACGACATGCTCTCTTCTAAAAACATTTGGCGCCTCGGCGTGATGGCTTTCAGGAGGAGAAGCGGTTTAGGTCTGACTGCAAACCTGTGCATCGGTGCCGTTAGCGCTTCCTCATTACACAAGCCTCCGAGGTGACCTGAACCCCGAGTGGAAAAAAGAGGTCAGAGAAAAAGTGTCTGAGACACTCCACAGAGCGAGCGCCCATCTCCTCCTCACACACATCCGATTCCTGCGGCTGGAGATGCTCCAAAGCTTCTAGATGGGATGCTGTCTGTGTGAAAGTCAGCTGTGAAGTATGATGTGATTTTATGATGGATGAGTCTCATCTGGTCTTGTTATCAGGAGATGCAGCAGACAGCGTCCCACCTTTCTGTGTACAATTACAGCGATAGCTTCAATCTACCAAACACCTCACTCCCTCAAACACACTTTGACCCTTCGCTCCATATGTGCATTTTAGTTAGGTGAAGCCAAGGAGATCTATAATACCATTTTTGCTCATGGGACCACAGAACTTTTCCAGCCAATTACATGAGCAGAAAATGACATCATGAATAGTCCATTTCTTGGTTTTTAAAGGGATAGTTCTTCCAAAAATGAAAATTCTGTCATTTACTCAACCTCATGTCGTTCCAAACCTGTATGATTGACTTTCTTCTGTGGAACACAAAATAATATACTTGTTTTAGCTGTTTTTGTCCATACAATGAAAGTCATGGGGTCCAAAACAACATGGTATCAGTGTTATTTTAGTATTATTTCGACTTTTTCATTTTAAGTTTTAGTTTAAAGGGGGAGTGAAATGCTGTTTCATGCATAGTGAGTTTTTTACACTGTTAAAGAGTTGGATTCCCATGCTAAACATGGACAAAGTTTAAAAATTAAGTTGTAAGTTTGATGGAGTATTTCTGTTCCAAAAATACTCCTTCCGGTTTGTCACAAGTTTCGGAAAGTTTTTTTCGAATACGGCCCATTGTGTCGTCAGAGTGGGCGGAATTTCCTTATACGGGTCTTAAGGGCAATTCTCCCGGAAGGGCGCGCGCAGCTGTAGCCTAGTGCGTGCGAGAGTACGCCTATGCCCGTCAGAGCGCGGCTGGGCTCGGCTGCGCTGCAATCAAAAAAATGGCACCAAAAAAAGTGTGTTTTTGGTTGCCAGGGCAAGACAACACTGCACAAATATCCAAAGAACCCAGCGTTGAGGGACCTGTGGATGGATTTTGTTTTTCCAGAGCAGCAACGGAGTTGTGCAAGTGTGCTTGTTTGTTCCCTTCATTTCGACGGGTATAGTTATAGGCTCAGTTCAAAGCCGGATTTGCAGATCGCCTAATACTTAAAGATGGAGCAGTCCCAACGATAAAGGTTCACGGTCGTGCGTTGGAACCGCATGCGGTGAGTAAAACTGCTTCAAATGTCTGTGTGTTGTTAACTATCGGCGTGTAAGCACAGCAAGTAAACAACATGATGTAACGATGGAGCATGCGATGTATGGTGTGTGTATGTGTGAGTTTGTGTGTTTAAATACATTTGTTTAGCTGGCCACTGTAGGTGTCCGTTTGTTTATTGTAAAAATATATCATGTCCTCATAAACCACGAGTCTGTCTGTTTACAACACACGCAAAAGCTTCGCGCGCTCCCGCCCACACGGCACGCCTCCACCCGCTCGGCTTTTTCCGGAAAGACTCGGTACAGCCTATATTTCTTTTATAAATATAATAAAACTAAAGAATTTTTGGAGATATGAAGGATGCAATACTACTCTATAGGTACTCAAGATTAACATGAGATTGAGTGAAACTGAGTGTTTCACCCCCCCCCTTTAACACTTCTGTTTAAATTTAATAATTTTTTTTATTTCTGTTTTAGTTTTAGTAATTTGAGCACTTTCAGTTAAATATATCATGTGTGTGTGTGCGTGCCTGCGCATGCGTGTGTGTTAATTACTGTATTTTGCTTGTAGAATTTTTTTCTTTTTTTCTTGGTCCAGATAGTGTAGTTATGGTATCTACCAGCTAATGAGGTCATGTTAAGCAGCCAAATTTTGACCGCTTGTGCGTACACAAAGGCAAATAGTTTGGCAGTGTGAAGTCGTAATGGCGAGGCAATGTTGTAACCATGGATGCCCACCTTTGGGATGCCCCAATAACTCTGCTGACTGCGTTTTATGATGTCAGATAGCTCTGCCAGGTTAGGGCTGATAAAATGCATTTTTTTCTTTATTACATTACATGACTCCAACCAACCTGATGGAGGCTTTTATATATGGACCATTCATAATCGGTGCACATTCATTGGTTGTGCTGGTCAGTAAACCTTTGTTCCTGTCCAACCGTCCGCCTTATTAATTCAGGGGCAACTTCACTCACTCAATCGCGTTTATAAGCTATTAAAATCCATCGTGGATGTTGGAGACTATTTTTCGCTGTGCTTTAGATCCCTATAGCTCAAGGTGGATATAAATGTTGGCCCTGGCCATATCTGAGAAATAAAAAGAAGCAAAGCTTGTATCCAAACCATTATGGATGTCTCTTTTCATTCAGCATGTAATGGCTTACTGTAGATTCAATTCCCATTTGAGTTTTTATTTTATTTTACCGTGCAACAGAGGAAAATGATACGAAATCCATTACACATGCTCAATCAGTGGGAGAGACTAGACAGAGGACCTGGCCCAATGCAGACTAAAAAGCATATGGGAAATGTTGGACACACCAATAGATTGAACTTTTACTTTGAGTTTATGAGAGGCGATGTCTTGTATTTGCAGCCAGCGAACTCTTAAGCAAAGGTGAAGGAATAAACTAATCTGTTTATAACATGGACAGGACTGAGTGTCAAACTTATAAAGTATTTGGATTTGTACTGTCTCGTAGAGATTCTTCTTTTTTGTATTATTCATAGTGCTTTAGATTTTTGTTTTCCAAATGCATTCCAGCTCTTTTCATGGACTGGTACGAAGACCAGTGATCCACATGGATTTTGTAATACAGTGAGTCCCACTAGAGGGCAGAGTTGCTGACCTTGACTGAGCAACTAAACCCTGTTACATGGGAATGTGAGCCTGTGCCACTGGTGCTGTGTACATGTGAGCAATTTTAGATGACAAAGGCCTCTTTTCTTTCTATGTATAAAGTGAAGCTTTTAAAATTACGATTATTGGTTATTTTTATTTGTTTATTATTGTACCTTCAAAATTATTTGTTCATTGAGAACACTTTACAATAAGGTTATCTGTGTTAACAGTCATACTAGATCACATGAAACAATTATTAATCTTGGTTAATGTAAATTTGACATACTCTAATACATTTTTAACATTGCAAGTTGTACACTACAAAAACATGACTTCTTGATGAGCTTTATTAGTCAGTTTGTCTTAAGTTAAATTTAATTGACTTAATCTACATAAGATATTAAAGGGATAGTTCAACCAAAATTAAACTGTGTAAGCCACTTTGTATGACTTTATTCTGTTGAACATAAAATAAGATATGCTTTGAATGGTTTTAATGAATGTCCATACACTAAATAATGTAATTTAAAAAACTATTGATTTGAAAAAAAGTTCAGTTGCTGCCTTAAAAGTAAAATAAAGTTAGCTTCACAAATCATTTCAACTTAAATTATATTAAACTGACTTTCAAATCTCATATAACTTATAAAAAAAAGTTTTTTTATAATAACTAAATCATTTAAATTGCTTTAAAATTATGATACTATAAATACGAAAAAAATATGTAAAAGCATATGTTGTCATGACTTATTGATCATATATTTTTTTGAAGTGCACAATGGAAGTCAATATTAACCAAAATGTTTGGTTAACCATCTTTTTTTTTTTGGTGAGGATGAGTTTCCTAAATTATTACAGCATTTTCAATTTTGGGTGAACTATCCCTTTAAGATTTGTTGCCATACATTCCATACAAGTGGAGTAAAACTAAATACACTTAAATTGCAGATACATTTTCTCAAAATAAATCTTAAGTTGATCTTGCTTCAAATATTTGGTATTTTTCCTGGACAATAATACAAAAATACCCATTAAGATTGCTCTCCTAAAATTTGAGTTATTTTTGGATGTTGTGGAAGTTTGTGTTTATATGTACTTTGTGGTTGTGTTATGCCTGTGAAAATTAGTTCATGTAACAATAAACAATAGTATATTTATAATTAACATTAACCAAGATTAATAATGCTGTTGCTCATTGTTAGTTTATGATCTCTAATCATGCATTAACTAATGCTTTAACTATGTTAACCTGCTTTACGACCATACTCTGCTATTTTGAACATCAATGCTGGCAGAAAGGTGCTTCTCATCAGCCGTGTGGTAACCTTCATACCTCTTTTATTTGGTGTTCACTTTAAACAGGAAATGAAGGAGAATACCACTCATGCTCTGGGAAAAGCATATGCCTGACCGTTTTACGTTCCAGGAACTCACGCCCCCATCTCTCACCATAACCATTTGCTTCTAGATGTTTTTCGCTCGCTATAAGAGAGAGCAAAACAGCCCTGTTCAGTGGTGCTACAAGGCAAGCGGTACATTCCTTTGAGGAACTGTGTGCTTCGTTCCTTCCGCCCGTTCTCCACTTATGGTATAACGGACGAAAGAAAAACAGCGAATGAGGAATTACCCTCAAAGCTGTTGGAAACAGAGCTTTGGCATAAGCCTCCTCTGCAATCAGCAATGTGCTTAGCCTGCATCGGCGATTAGATGAGGGTGCGTGCGTTTGTGAGGGAGTGTGTGAACATCTTAGACCTGAGCGAAAAATGCCGCCGGTGGCTCAATCAAACATCCTGTTGCATAAGGCTTCATTCCAGTGGGTTGTGCATGAATTGGTCTGGACAGGAAAAGAGGTGCAAACACATCCTGGAAAGTCGAGGTTATCTGTGTAGGCCAATAGGTTTATTCTATGGGCGCTAGGGTGTAAAGATGTCAACTGTTTGATTGATTGAGGGGAAAGGTGTACTGCCCTGAACAGATGTGTTGGTTTTGTTATTCTCAATAGGACACAAATGAACACATGCTTGCGGAAATGAACAGCTTTACTTTAAGTCTGATGAATGCGGCACAGATCTGGGCTTAGACTCAGGGCTGATTTGTAATATCACAAATCACTTCCAACTATGGGAATGCACTCATTTTCTAGGGCCCTTTTTATTTTTTTCCAAATTCCATTTAGTCCATTAAAATTTTTCTGTATTCCATTTTTTTCCGCTTTAATCTTTTGGGGCTTAATTTAAATGGTTCAATTAAGCTTTAGCAATCAAAAAGTACAGTACATCAATTAATTTAAAATCAGGAAACTAATATAATTTAACAACAATTCATTAAAGTTATACAAAAAATTATTAAACAAACGTTTTTTGTCAAAAAACGTGCTGCACAAAAGACCTTTACTGTTAAAATTAAACCATGAAACAAGAAATATTTTAATTATTCCTTAATAAAAAATAAAGTTCTAGTAATAATTTAATATTATTATTATTAATGTTAGTATTATTGTTACATTGAGGCGTAGCTAAATTATTCTGTACAACAGTAATATATTTCTGTCACAATTTCTTCAAGTTAATCCTAACTTTTATTTTGATGGGTTGCCGCAAAGACCTTTTGAGTTTCGTGTGTGTTTATGCTATGACAATAGTTTTTTCTCAAATGAAACGGTTAAATGCTGATGAAGTGACTCTCAGAGCGGCTCTGGAGATGAAGTTCATGTATTCATGTCCTCATATAGTGAGATGGCAGAGGCTGCATCACGCATTCTTCTATTAAAGGGATAGTGAAAATGAAAATTCTGGCATCATTTATTCACCCTCATGTCGTTCTAAACCCGTAAGACTTTTGTTCATCTTCGGAACACAAATGAATCCCTCCATCGACAGTCTACGCAACTACCACCTTGATGCTTCAAAAAGTTCATAAAGTATCGTAAAACTAATCCATATGAATCGGGCGTCTCTTTAGTCCAAAAAGAGACTTGATCACTTTGAATTTAGTCTTTTATTCACATATAAACATTGATCAGCGAATATAAACAGAAGCTCAACTGAACATGCTTTGACGTGTGAGAACAAACCTCATTGGTTCTTTCTTGTGGAGGCTCAAACTGCTGCGTAACACAAGAGAATGAACCTCATTGGTTCTTGCACATAAAAGATGTTTATATGTGAATAAAAGCTTATATTAAATCTGTTTATCACATAAAGCAATCGTGTCTTTTCAGAAAATTTTGACTAAACCGCTCAATTCGGGTTCGTTTTACAATCGCTTTATGAACTTTTTTTAGTGTTGGACTTTAAATAGAGGGACAGAAATCTCTCAGATTTCATTCAAATATTTGTTTTTCGAAGATGAACGAAGGTCTTACGGGTTTGGAACGGCATGAGGATGAGTAAATGATGACAGAATTAAACATTTTGAGTGAACTAACCCTTAAAGCTGTTTAGTGCTCAAGTAAAAACAACTTGAGGTTCAGGTATTTTATATATTTTACAAGATAAATATACTGATTAAGAAAGTATTTAGCAGTGCATGAGTTATTTGGTCTCACCAGAACCTTATAAAACATCTCTCTCCTCAACCTTTGTTACTTAAGTCATACTTTTGGCTTTCCAGTAATCTCGCTGTTTTACAGAATTTCCCCTCAGGGATCAATACACTTTCTGTCTATCTTTCTATCTATCTATCTTGTCTTCCTAGTTTTTCATTTTCACATTCCCCTCTTCACGGCATTCCCTCATTTGCTCTACCTTGGCTCTTGGAAATGCACTGGATGTGGACGAGTTTTTCCGTTCCGTTGGCAGTAGATGGAAATGTGGAAGCTTGGCAAGTAACTGTTATTATTTTTCCTTTTGCACAGTATCAGCTCTTTCAGCAGCTTCTCTGTCATTCAGACCCAGCAAACATCTCCACGGTCACAATCTCAAGATGCCTTATCAGCACCATTTAAAAGTTTGGGGTCAGCAACATTTTTTTAATTTAATTAAAAATAAATAAAATAATATTTTTATTCTGCAAGGATGTGATAAATTGATCAAAAGTGACAGTGAAGATTTTTTATAATGTTACAAAAAATTACATTTGAAATAAATGCTGCTTTGTTGAACTTTGTTCTTCAAAGAATCCTGAAAAAAAATGTATCACGGTTTCCACAAAAATTTGAAGTAGCACAACTGTTTTCAACATTGATAATGAGAAGAAATGTTTCTTGAGCAGCAAATCTGCATATTAGAATGATTCCTGAAGGATCGTGACAATGAAGACTGGATAGTGGATGTGTTATCTGCTAGTTTTGCCATCACAAGAATAAATTACATGTTAAAATAAATTCAAATAATAGAAAACAGCTATTTTAAATTGTAATGATATTTCCTAATATATTTTTTACTGTATTTTTGATCAAATAAATGCAGCTGTACACATTGAACGGCATTTTACATTTAGATTTTTTGTATTATCATTATTTTATACAAAAACATCTGAATATATAATTTGTAATATATTTCTGTAGTTTTATGTATGATCTTTTTTGTATGAATCGCATTTTGGGATTTCTCATTAAAAACCGCTGAATGGAAATGCAAACATGCACATAAATTATAAAAATGTGCATAAAAAAACGTTGGCGCTCAATTTAGGCAGGTACATGTTTTATCAGATGTGAAGACACATGCACATAAACTACGATGGAAACACATTTACTGAATAAATCCCTCTATGCGCAACAAAAGTTGGGCCAACAGGGGATGTGATTGGATAACTGGACTAACCGTTGGATCAATTGCACAGCATCTCAAATTTTGGTTTGATCATTCAAAAATGCCTGAGCCAAAGTCTGCCATCAGAATAATTTGGTTTAATTCCCTCCCAGAAGCGTCTAACATGATTGCGCTACCAAACACCAGCATCCGAACGCAAGATAACATGCAGCATTTATTGCGTTTCATCTGTGTTCTCTGAGACGATTCCAATTTTGTTCTCTTGAACACGTGGAATGGAAACGCTGCGTATTTCACAAATATATAAGTTAAATTTGCAATTTTGGATGGAAGCATGGTTTGGCACAGTGAGAACAAAAACGTATTTGGTCAAATTCTGCTACTCAAAATATTATTTGTACTCAAAGAAGGAAGAAAGAATGCTTCACAGAAGAGTTTACAAAATACATTTAGTATTTCTTTGGTTTTCTGTGTTAGCCAGAATAGCAAAACTTCGCTTTGCGAAGCAAGATTTTTGCATGCAAGATGTCTTACAGTGCTTTTCCAAGGAAACTGTAGAAAACCCTTGAAGCCACTGACAGAATATCAAAATAAGAGCTGAATCCAGCTGGAGGCAGTTATAGCCTTGTTTAGTTTAGACCTACCTGCAAAACTGAACCCAACTGAATCGTAACGGGACGTCGGATGATGGGCTTTGAGGTTTAGAGGGACTTGGTTTCTTTTAATTGGATGCTGGGTGACTTGACCGGCTTTCTCATTAGTCTCTTGTTCAGCTTCTGGGAGCCAAACTGATGAGGGACTCCAAGACTACAGCAAAGAAGCAGAACAGGGCCGGTTCCTCTCTGGGTCAAATCCTTAAAATAAAACACCAGTTGTAACTTTGTCTTTGTCCTCCCAGGCCAAGATTTTCTACCCTCTTTTCTCACATTATGGGAAGGGTTTGATGAATGGTCTGCAAGAGCAGAGCTGGGAATAGGGGTTTGGAGGTTATTTACTCCAGCTTAAGTCTTGGATAATATTTCTTTACATGTGTTCCCAGTTTTTCCGACGACGGCTTCTTAGGGGAATTGAGAGCACTACCGTCAACAGCTCCAGTTGTTACCCTTGCACTCTTCTGTAAGTTTGTTCCAGAAATACATTAGTAACATTACCCATACTCGTCTCCATCTCGCTTCCATGGGATTATCATAATTCTAGGCATGATTTGTGGTTCTGTCATGGTGATTGTTGAGGTTGTGCCTTCCAATGTAGGTAGTTCAGAGAAGACTGTTGACAAAGCTTATTTTGTTGAAAGAAATTAATACTTTTATTCAGCAGTGATGCATTAAAATGATCAAGAGTGACAGTGAAAAACAGTAATGTTACAAAAGATTTCTATTTCAAATAAATGCTTTTGAACTTTATATTCATCAAAGAATCCTGAAAAAATATTAAGCGACACAACTGTTTTCAACATTGATAATAATAAGAAATGTTTCTGGAGCAGCAAATCACCATGTATTACACTGAAGACTGGACATTTTAAAAGCTATTAAAACAGAAAACCGTTATTTTAAATGGTAATAATATTTCACAATATTATGTATATTTGATCAAGCATATCTTACTGACCCCAAACCTTTACTAATTAAAATTGGACATATTCATTGCGGACTTATTTAGTTTGTGCACACCACTCAGTTGCTGTGAAGTCTCATTTCATGTTATCCTATCACATCCTGTTGTAGATGTCCAACTTTCATATGCATCCAAAACGCTGACAATTTCAAATTCCCCCTTCCCTCCATCTCATGCTTTAAAGTTGCCCAGTAAACCTCTGCATCTCCAGGCGGTTTGATGTGACAGAATGAAGGAGGAGCTTGACAAGCTGGCCATAGATGAGAGCACTCAAATGGGCCGTGCACCATCCAACTCCCAAGCACAACAGAGCGTTTGTGTTCTTCCCTAACCACAGCAAGGAAGAGATTCATGGTAGCATGGAGAACTGGCTCCTGATGCAGCGTGGTTGACCTTTCGCATATGCTAGCACTTGTTGAAGAAGGATAAAAACATGTTGATTATAAATAAGTTGGTCACTATGTTCATCCAATGTTGCATTTTAAATAGTTTCCCAAGACCTAAGGTCATCCAATGTAATTTCGGAGTTGTGTATTTAAAGACTGATATCACTTCAGTCAGTTTGAGAATATTTTCAGGTTCTTAATTTAATGTGATTTACAACTAATTACACACTCTGTCCTTGTTCTCGCTTTTCTTACATTCAATTTTAGTCATCAAACCCTGTTTTTTGCCACTTTGCTGATGCAAACCAGGGCATTTGTGAAATCTGGCGTTCCAATAAGCGACACTGTCGTACCTGATCCAAGTGCAGATCTAAGTGCACTTCCTGCCCCATGATCAGTATTTTTTTATTCTTTACAGAAATATAAGAAAAAAAACGTCCCATGTGTTGAGACTGTGTGAAATTCATCTTCAAGTGGGTTGATGCCTTCTATTTTGCTGGAGTGGCTTTAGTGCTTTGATCAGCGTAAGGTTTATACAGAAACATATAGTGTCACTAGTTTTGCCGCTAACTGTAGATTTTTGCCTAATTAAGAAGACCGTCCCACCTGCAAACTTTGTTTCCTGCAATTTGTTTGTCTCGTCTCAGAATGTCCCGTGCCTTACAGTGGTTGTGCAATCAAGATCGGTGTGCTATTTGTCTAAATCTCAAAGGGCCACTTTCTTTCCTTCGTGTAAAAGGTACACTGTATCTCATATTACCCTGGCTAAAGTTACTGAAAATGTAGAGAGGAAAGGATTTGGGTTTGTCTCTCTCTGAGTCGCCCCATCCTCATTCACATCCTTTTTTACATTCTTTTTGGGAAGCTCTGGTTTGATCATAATTTGACTCGCACTAAAGAGATATTTTGGCTTGATTAAGGAAGGCATACCTATGAAAGCTTGCTTCTGCCTCGGAGTAAAATAAATAAATAAATAAAAACCTACTGTGAGAAAATGTAAAGTGAAGTCAAAGTGTAAGAAACAAAATTGTAATTTAAGTTAAGTTTGGGTCAGATTAACTTTTTTTTAGTTTTTTGTATTTTGAAGAAATTAATACTTTAATCAGCAAGGATGCAATAAGCTGATAAAAGTGTCAATAAAGACAGTTAACATTTTTTATTAAATGTCCATTGTTACAAAAAAATATCTATTTCAAATAAATGCTGTTCTTTTGAACTCCCATGCAATAATATTTTAATAATTTCTACAAAAATTATAAGCTCAACTATTTTTAACATTGATCAGGTGACAACGAAGACTGGAGTAATGACTGGATTTTAAAATTGTGATATTTCATTACAGTAATGTCTTACTGTGTTATTGATCAAGTAAATGCAGCTTTGGCAAGCTTAAAGGTGAACTAAGTAACTTTTTTACCTTAACCGAACAGCTTTGGAGTCATTGTAATGTTTATATTACTGATTTCGTGTTGAATGGTGGTCGTCTCGCCCCCCGCCCTGTTGGCTGTGAGCGGAAAAAACCACACTTGCAACTTTAAGCCGGCGGCCCGCCGGCCGCAGCATCAGGATGTGTCGCGTGATATCAGGTCTCGCGATGTAACGAATTGCTTTACGGCAAGAAAGATCTGCTAAAATGAGCATCAAACAGAAATAACCCGGCGCAGTATACATGTGGTGTTCGAGGCGCACATACAATACAGACTGCCGACAGTTCAACAGGGCGCGCGCACAGCTCTTAAAGGGGCCACACCTTATTTCCACTCGTTACAGCTTTCATCATACTGAACAGGTACCGGTGTACCGTGAGTGCAGAGACATCTCTGCGTGCGTGATATTTACGACAGTACAAGTATCCCACAGCGACTCAGAGGTCACTGTTTGACAAAAATGGAAATCCTGCATAGTGCTGCTTTAAAGGTGCTCTAAGCGATGTCGGGTGATGTCACTTCTTGTTGACGTTTAAACTATTGTCAAACAAAATGGAGGCAAGCTAGACCCTCCCTCCTCCTCATCCGCGCACTAACCCCCCATACCCCACCCCCAAATCCTTCTTGTCAGTTATTGGCTGGAACAGATTGTTATGTTTCGTGGCGCGGGTTGCTACAGTTTGTTTTTGTTGCCGTTTTTGAAGCCGGGGTGTCTGCAGAGGCCGCATCTTTTTACAGTGTGTTCAGGGTACAGGCAGCTAGCGGATAGTGAGGAGATGTTTGCTGTATGTGACAAAAAATGGTTTGGCCTAAAAAAAACACGTGACATCGCTGAGAGCACCTTTAAGAGACTTCTTTCAAAAATGCATAAAAAGCTACAATTAAGAAAAATAAGATCACAACTGTTATTTATTATGTCAAAATTGTGAGCGGTTAAATAACAGTTTATTTTTCATTCTGTTATATTATTCAGGTGGAGACAGGCTTAGATACATTCCTCTTATTTTTCATTTTAAGTGTTTGTGAGACGTGAGAGGCCACCTTTTACAAATAATTATAACATGAGGATTTCTTCAGGACTTCCTGTCTGAGCCACTTGTCTGGGAAATTTGCTAACTCATGCCTGCTAAATCATCCTCAGCTTATCCACTCATGTGAGGCCAAGGGTCTCCACTATTTTTACATGTGCGAATATGTTTGAGTTCGCTTTTCTTCACATAAACCTAAATGATGCCATGAAGTGAGTGTATGTTCATAAAACCCCTTTGGTCATTCCGAGAAAGTCATAGTCAGTTTTAAAAAGTACAAGAAGAAGTCCATTTCATTTTGTACATTGTGTGTCTCTTTACCTGGTAATTAGATTGGATAACTAATCCTGACATGCAGATGTCATCATCATAACCTTATTGAATTCATGAGAAATTAAACCAGGGGAGTCTTGAGTTCAAAGCAGCCTGTAATTCAAACCCATAATGAGACAAAGACCGAGTTGTTCCTGTTATCCTGCACTGAAATGCAGATCTTCTAAACTAGGTGCTTACAGTCCTGTCCTCTCACTTGAATACTGACCTTTTTGAAGAAGACCCAACTCTAAAGACAATGCAAGATTTCCTTTGGTCCAAACATAGTTATCCCTGTCACAGATTTATTTTCCTGGCATAGCTAGAAAGAATCAAGCCATTAACCTTGTTCGGGTGGAACTCAAGTTTCTGTGAACATGATCCTGCCTTCATAGAATCATAACTTTGCAAAGACTCCCTATGGGGGTCTTTACACTGATCGCCCAGTCGAAACAATACAATGCATGACCCCTGCAGGAGTAACACACCTGCTTTTACCAAATGTAGATGAATCCGGACGAATAAAGGCCTGCAGAATTTGAGTTCTCCCAGTGCACTGTAGGTCATGGACACGTGTCTGGGTCCAAGTAACAACTTCTAATCCGTTTACATTCAGCCGAGACTCAGTAAGAACAAGGGTATTGTGTGGCAGTTCTTATGCAACCAAACACAGTTCCTGCATCCCATCATGCTCTGCAGAATGGAGGCTGTGAGTATGAACAGAAGTGCCACCGAATGCTTAGGCAATGCATTTTACAGCTCGTATGAGTGTGTGGGTAACAGTCCCTGAATTAGGAATGTTTCTGTTTGCAATGGTTGCAATTGGTCACACCGGCCCACAGCGTCATAAATCTCTCTATTAGGTATTTATGGAATCCAGATTAGTCTGCAGGGGTATGTTTTCATTTAGCCTCATTATGGTATTGCAGTAATGTTGAATAATATATATTTGTATATCATTTAGCAAAAGCTTTTAACCAACAGTGACTTACAAATAAGGAAAAGCACAAACGAGCATATAGGATGAACAATACTAGCAGTAATACAGTACAAACTTTCATGAGTAAAACAAAAGTTATAGCAGAAGTATAAATGTGGGAAAGTAGAAAAAATAGAGAAACTAAAAGCACTTCAGTTTATTATTGTTGATGTTATTTTTAATATAATTACTGTAATAGGGAGTGCTTTTAGTCACGGATTAGGGAATGGTTTATAACTTTTTTAATGAATTGACTTTAAAATGAATGATGGATGGAACGCACATGGATGACTCCAAATGTCAGGTATATGTACACTCTAAAAAATGCTGGGTTGTTTTAAGCCAATTTTGAGTGAAATATGGACAAACCCAGCGGTTAAATTTTTTGTATTTTTAATCCAATGTTTGTGTTTGTCCATATTTGACCCAAAATTGGGTTAAAACAACCCATCATTTTTTTAGAGTGTACCCTACTTAATATATAATATAATATAATATACAATAGTAAAAAAGTATTGATATTTTCCCCACGTCCACTGTATGTTAATAAAAAATATTTTTGCAGCTTATCATCCATGGGAAAGATGATTGCTAAAGTTTGAAGAGAGCACTATATACAATATATATTTAATTTAATTGAAATCATTTAAATTCAAATGTCAAATGAAAAAAAAGGTCACATTTATATGTAACTGTTAATATGATGAAAGTAAATTTTTTCCCAAGATAGTGTTTTAATGATTAGTTTTGGATTTAGTGACATTTCATTTTGGAAACAACGTCTATATTTCACACAACTTTTCACACAGTATAAACAGGTCTTCAGTACATGAAAATATATAGCTGCCATAATATTTTAGAAAGGGGGTCTCTAACAAGGTGATTATCATATATTGGGGGGGTCCTTGGCATTAACATGTTTGCAAACCCTTGTGCTATTGAACTAAGCCGCTCAATGAGGCATTTAGAGTACGTTTAAAGTGAATTATTCATCTTTGGGGGAGATATTGGGGATGAGAGTGATTTTGGCATTTAGCATGGAAATAGATCTTTAACCGTGGTGCCCACAGACACTAGTACAATCATCTCTCGCCTGCCTCTCTCTCACTTTCCCATCACAGACTCTCACACAAATCATTAAAATCGCATTTTAAGCACTAGTTAAGTCATTCCAGCGCAAACCACAGTCTCCTTATTAGGCAGCCTGCGATTCAGCAAACGGCACCCAGCGAGAGAAAAAGATTTTGAAAAAGCAAAGAAAGAGTTAGACCGTGTTTGTTTTCTTGTCTGTCTATTTCCTGTCGGTTTTGTGAAGGCGTTGGATTGTCATTGTCTAGATTTAGAGATTTAGTCTGCGTAGGAGGGTGTGAAAAGTTCATACTATCCCCATTCTTAAAAGTGCAATCTTTATTGCTTTTTTCCCCTCAGGCGACACTAATATGCTGTATCACCAACATCATTTTTGTCCTCCTTTTTTTCAAGCAGACAATAAAACTGTATGGAGGAGTCTTGTCTAGACCAGGCAAGTTTTTCAAGTGGGGTTCATCTACTTGATTCATAGCCTCAAAGTCTCCTCCAAAACCCAGTAACAACACACACTTGTAGAGCCGAACATTCCAGCACTATTATTTTTGCATTATATTCCTATTGCTTGAAAGACATAAGCAGTTATCTGCTCCATTAGCTCCACACGCCATACAAATCAGCCTACTGTTGTCTTCAGCCTGAGATTATCACATTTTGCAGTATTTATGCATTAGAAGGTAACTAATTCTCTATAGATTACACACTTCATCTGTGCCTATCATATCCTTCAGTATGCTGGTCTAGCAGTGTAACCATTAATCTTCAAAACTTCCACAATATAGTCTTTACACTGTCAGAAAAAAGGTACACATTTGTATTTATTTATCCCTAAAGGGTGCCTATTAGTATCTTAAGGTAAATTAGTCTCTAATGGTTCACATTAGTTACTTTTAAAAGAGTACCGCCCCAGTTGACAGATACCTTTTTTTCTGAGAGTGTTTGATATAGAAGGGATAGCTCACCCTAAAATGAAAATTATGTAATTTACTGTCATATTATTTACTCATGTTATTCTAAACCTGCGTGACTTACTTTCTTCTGATAAAAACTAAAAATACATTTTAAAGAATGTATTCTCTGTACAGTGATGGCCAGTGGCATCTTGTGTTTTGGAGCCCATTGACTTTTATTATAAAGACGAAATTTAGCATTTCGTAGAAGTAAGTCATGCAGGTTTAGAATGTCATGTAAATTATGCTAAACTATCCTTTTAAGATGATAAATCTAGTAGAGACACCACCACACTAGCATCCCATGATGCACACTAGCATTTAAAACACAATATGTGTTGTATCAAACACTTTTCCATGAATTTGCTTTGCTTCAAAATGTTATGTTGCTTGGAACCATTGTCCTTGGTGAGGTGTCACCTTAACATCTGCCCCATAGATTAGTGCACACACGCTGTGGTCCACTTTACTTTGATATATTATGTCTAAGCATGGAGGCTCCTTAGTCTGCGTCTCAATAGTAGGTTTGTTGAGCTCGGGGTGTCTATGGATAAATGCCCAGTCTGAAAAGATCTACAAAGCCAGACCAGAGGACCAAAGAACCCTTGTCTTGTCCAGAAAAGGGGCACGAGTCCAACCAGGATTAATACGGCATTCCTCTGCCACCCCACAGAAGCCACAAAATGGTGGTTGCATGGAGTGAATTGGAATGCCTCGTCCATGACTTGACTATTGGCTTTGCTTGAAAGACCGAAACATGGCAGTAACCAAAAAAATTGCTTATAACCATTAAGCTCTCTGTGATTGGAGCCATTTCAGTTCATATGATCTTTCATGAGTTTTAGAGCAGAAAATGGTGTTATTGAATATGATATTTTTATCTCCAGGCCACAGATTGTTAAAACAGAGAGAGGAATATTAGATGGTTAAGCTTAGATTTATAATTCATTTGCCTACTGACAACCCTTTTGCCATATGAAAGTTGGTCTTTGTGGTGTAAAATTCCATTTTCTGCTATGATGTTCATTTGAAGTAAATGGTTGATTTGCCGTAAAACTGCTAATTTGTCAGATGCAGTTTCATTTCATTAATTCTTCTAACATCTGCATGTAAAAACGGATTGCACCATATTTAGGGGCAAGGAGTGGTTTTCTCAAAAGCTTTTTCCTCTGTGGCCGTGGTCCATTGATTTTAGCTCCCTTTCTCTAAACCTAAGTAAACACAGTCTTTTCCAAACCATACTAAAGAGCAGAGCTCTTGGTCAGCAACTCGTGAATGATTAGAGAAAGGGCTGGTTGGGCAATTTGCATGTACTTTACTTTGTGTCACAAAGAGCTTGTTTATAGGCTGTGGCATTGACTTCAGCCAATTAATTATCCTTGGACTCAATGGAGTGGCACGTTCTCACCTTCTGCTTTGATTCATATATTTGAATCCAGAGCACGTATGTTTCTGGTTACTACCTACATTTATTTTTTTCTAAATATTCTAATGTGCATTCTGTGTCTGTAGTGATCTCAGGTTTTTGACTACCGAATTTTAAAGGAACAGTTCACTTTTTCTTCAGAAATGTTTCTTCTGTGAAATGTAAAATTAGATATTTTGAAGAATCTGTCACAGATCTTTTACATAAAATGACAGTTTATAGTGACCCCAACTTTTAAGAATGGAAGATAATCAACAACAACCATGTGGTTTACCATCACAGGAATAAAGTACATTTTTAAAACATATTAAAGTAACACCAGGTAACTTTTGCTCTCGGGGTCCCCCTACAGTTGGGAAACAGTATTGTCCTCTACTACTGTCGTAAACTCTGTAATCCTACCAGCACGCGCATTTGTTGACAACCATGATAGCCCTGAACACTGTAGGAGGAGGTCACATGCAGGTGTTCTGCTTGCGTCGCGTGTGAAATGTCTTCATCCCAGGTACAGTGGCATATATCACGTTTACAAGCCAGCGTCATTATAGTAGCCTAGTCTGTTGGTTACCGTTTTACTGAATCTATATGATACTTCAATGCAATGTTTGAGTGGTAGATAATAACAATATATCGTCAATATTATAATATCAAGCTACCATAAATGAATCTGCAAATTTTACAAATCCATTTGCATTATAGCTTGAGGCAACCAAATAATCATTACCTGATTCATGAAGATAAACGGAGGATAAGATAGCTTCCGTAACATAGTCAGGAAGACAAAAAACACCCCAGCTGACGGGGTGTCATTAGTTGTTGCGTTAAATGTTACCCAGATTCAATAGTGCTATTTTCTGATTGGCTAACAACACCAGACGAACAACACCAGAGGAGACGCGCTTGATTGAGAGTGAGAGCGACGCGGCCAGAGTTTTGTGCGCTGCGGCATATTAAATATATTACAAATAGTTTTTCAGCGTGAGAAATACAATGTGTGGCGGGAGAGCGTGACAAAAGACCGAAATGAGTGACTGTCACGCTCAATGCGTGACACTTGAGAGCCCTGCGATTTTAAGGAAGTGGGGGTGGTGGTGGAAGTGACGTATATGCCGTAAAGCAGTCAAATTTTCGTTTAAAGTTTAAAAGTACGATTAAAAACGCTACAGACCCCGTCAGGCTATGGCAGACGTGTCATTCAACCTATTGTAAGTCGATGTACCACAAGAGACTTGGAAATATATTATGAAGGTTGAAAAGTTACCCAGTGCTGCTTTAAAGTAGAAAACAGTCATTTTATACTGTAATAATATTTCACAATATTATATTTGATATTTTATGCTTTTGATATTATATAATATTAAAAGCATAAAAAATTAGTAACACTATTTTACAGCATCCTTGTTACATGTTAAATGTACTTACTTTTGTAATAACAGTAAATTATGCATAATTACATGCAGCTGACCCTACATGTTGTTAATTAAAATTACTTAAATGTATAATTACACTGTAACAAGGACACCTTAAAATAATTACCAACCTATTTTGAAAGGTAGTGTATATTATTTTTGAGTTATGACATTTTCCCATTTAACAACATTCGTGAAATAGAATAAAGAATTTAAGAACTCATATATATTGTTATGGTGGGTCCTACATACCCCCTTGCATATAATTATGAGAGCAGACTGAATTCAATCTCAGAGGCTGTTTGGGAAGGTGGTCTTTTTCACCACCATGTTTCAGTCCACATCAAGGGCTTCTCTATTAGCTGTTGGGCTCCATTGGTAAACAATGGGTTGTCTATTTAATGGAGCTCCAGCAGTGCCCACCCAATCTTCTAAAGGAATGTGCCACTGTTCGTAACAGATGCCAGAGACCCCAGCGGCACAGTATTCAATATTACAAAGCCAAAATGCAAGAATCCAAATGAATAGTTGGGAAAATTGATAATCCAGTGATTGTCCAGATATGTAGCCACAATGTATATATGGCTCACTAATCAAAGGCACAAAGTAAAGCCCCTGATATGGTGTCGACAACAGATTTTAGCAGCCGTATTCCCCTCAATAGGCACCTGCTGTTTGGGCGAGCATGAGGGTGACCCCAAAACTGGTCCACAGATAGGGCAAATACACTGAATGAAAAGAGAGAGAAAGAGGGAATGTGTGCAAGGAATTTTAATGGAGTTTCCCCTTTGTTGCATCTCTGAAACTAATGGCCCTCCTTACAAAGCAACCATCTGAGTAAAGTGTCCAATCAAATATGAAAAGCAAGAAAGGGAGTTAGTGAGAGAAGGTCTGCACCATGGCTCATACCAAGATGCAGGCGTGTAGTTTGGCAGGGACCGATGATTTCCATTAAATAGCAGGTTTCAGGAACAAGATAATTGTTCTAGCAGAACTGACCCCCTCTCACCTATTCCTCATCCCCTCTTTCTCCTCAACTCTTTCACTCTACTCTCTTTCTCAGCCCATATGTGGTCTGTCTATCCTCTTCCAAACCAGAAAGCTGCAGGAGAGAGTCCACAGGTCGTTTTCACACCTTAATGAACGAATACAACAGACTTTACAGCATAAAAGCGGCATTCACTGAGTCCTGAAAAACTTATCCTATAATTTATATGTTAAAACACAGGATTTTGTGTTTATTATGAGCATGTGGAAACAAATTTGGGTCAGTTTTTCCAGCATCAACAGGAGTCTGAAACAAAGTGCTGAAATTAATTTTGTGGTGTGCCCTCATCTTGTTAGCTTAACAAGATGTCCTTGCTTCAGCCATTTGTGAACAAATGACTCTTATGAGCCAGTTGTTTTTTAATGAGTCCGTGAAAAAAGATTCATGATACAGCTCCAACCTCATGAGTGGTCATGAGTTAGACGTTTAAATCAGAGCCGTTCACAACAGACTCTTTCACTGAACCGTCATTGGAACTTTTCCGATTTTGATTATGATTTAATGTATCATAAAAAAAAGATATTGTTTTGCATAATGTGGTCTAATTGGTGGGGGAAAAGGTTGAAAATACTGCATGAGAATTTGATTCTTGGTGTAATTTGACAACAGCAAATAGGAGCCCTTTAAACCAGAGCCCTGCTAACCCTTCCTAACAAGCATAAACATTGCATTTTACGTTCATCTAAACTCGTTTAATCAAGATTCAGCCAAATTCTGCTCTCTCTACCTGAACATGCTATTACATGGTTCCAATCGCAGAGGCCTTTCTATGACTTACATTGGAATGGATCTTGTCATCTATGATGAAAACAGGCCATGCCTCGGAAATCATTAAGCCATTGATACACAGTCTTCCCAGGACCTTTTGAAGTCCATAAGGCTGATCATAATCGCATTAATAGTGACTGGCCTGCACATTCTAGGGCAGTCTGCCTCCACCCGAGGTTACACAACAGCCATCATTCATCCCTCCCCTGAGAGGCGCGTTTTGGCTGGAGCTTTTATTTGGGTGGAAACGTGTCTTTGGCATTTTATCTTCTGGCTTATCAATTGTTGCTCTGCAGTGATAGAAGCTCAAATTATTGTTAGACCTGGCTTCTCAGACTGAGTGAAGGGAGGAAGATGTAAGGAAGAGAAAGGAGGCTGTTCAAGGGAATTTAAGAGGAGCCGAGCTGTGTAAGACAGAGTGCTTTTTGACATGAGGAGTCAAGGCTTGATTTGGTTTTAATTGGCTGTGGTGTCGGCATTGAGTAACGGCGGTACGTTTATGGCCTCATTATTTTAAAGCTCCTGTCTAGATGAAGTGAAAACCAAATGGAGCTGTTCTGTGTGAGAGGAGGAATCCAGACCACTTTACCGGGTATAAAACACCACAAGTGCTAAGGAAAGGTGTCATTAAGCCTTTAGTGTCAGAGAACAGCCAAGCGGAATCTAGTAGGCTATTTAGAACAGATTTCTTTATTGCACATTTTGAAACATTGTTGTGTACATGGGTCAGTGACAAAGAAGAATGCACTCGATAAAGTAAAAAGTAAAACAAAATATTTTCCTTACACCTTGAATAGATGTGAGTGTACACATTCATTATTTATTTATGTTTTTTAAGGTTAGTTGTACCAGATGCTTTTTTTAATCTTAGCAAAACTTGTCATAAAGAGGTCAAATTATCTGAAAGTTTAATAGACTTACTGACCTTGACACACATTCATTAGTATTTGATATATAACTTCCTAATTGATTGATTCATTGATTCTTGAACCACATGAATTAGATTTGGTGGAAAATATATATGCTACACACACATACACACACACACACACACACACACACACACACACACACACACACATATATAACACACACACACACACACACACACACACACACACACACACACACACACACACACACACACACACACAACACACACAACACACACACACACACACACACACACACACACACACACACACCACACACACACACACACACACACACACACTGTATTGCCCAGATATAATATGGTATAATTTGCCCCCCAAAAATATCAAAAATTATTTTAAATAAAGGAAAACAAAATTGCTCATCATAGAAGGTGTATTCAAGTCTTTTTTATTTATAAATTACATTCTAAAATATTTTTTTTTATTGTAATCTTTATTTAATTAATCATATACATATACATATACATATACATACATATATATATATATATATATATATATATATATTATATATATATATATATATACCTCCAATTGGCTTCATGGGAGATTTACAAATGATAGTGTTAAAATTGTAAAATTTGTTATTTGATGATAATGATGATTTTATTTGTCCTCGAGAGGAAATTTATTTCCACAATAGAGGCGTACATAATACAAACACACATAACATATTAGGAACATGAACATATAAACATACAAAAAAACAAGAGAGCATACTTGACGTATCAATGGCCGATTTCCTATGTATTTAGAGCTTGTATAGATACAGGAACAAAACTCTTACTAAACTTGGCCTTACATCGGTAACCTATACCTACGACCAGAAAGGTAAAGGTTAATGTGTATGTGTATGTGTTTGTGTGTGCGCCGCATGTGTGTGTGGTCACCCATCATATTTGCTCTCCGCTAACATCTTGATTTTTAACAGTGCTAGCTGACCTGCTGGCCTCTGCAAGTGCTTTGTAATTAGTCCCATTTCCAAGGTCGGCGTATGTCAACAAGTGCGTCCAGTGGGTGGTGTCGTGTCGTGGTGGTCTGATGTTTTATTCACTGAGGGCTGGGAAGTGATGTATATCTACAGTGAAGGCTAGGCCCAATAATGTGCAAAAAATGAGCTCCTCTCCAGCTCTCAAGATGTTATAGGTCACATTCCTCTGACCAACACAGGCTCATAAAACTCACACAGTTCTCAGAAATGTTTCCAGAGAATACAGTATGGGGGGAAAATACACGTGCATAAATAGGCCACATATGTAATGTATTTTGTCTGCCATTATGGAATGTAAAATGTAATTCAGTGATGAAAAACTCTAAAGAATTTGTCATATCTTCATACCTAAGGGAATTTAATTTATTAAAGTGCAATGATGCACCAAATTACCATTACAAACATGCATTAAAAATACAATGACTTGAATAAACCTCTTTTTTAATGAGCAAGTCTTTAATTTATGAATTAAAATAATTTTTTTGAGGCATAAATTTAAAATGTGAGGATGGTAAAAATGTTTAATTAAATAATTTTTCTTACACCACGTGACATTAAATTGAAACTTTTCTTGAGAATAGTTTGAAATTTATTGTTAAATATACAATCATGAATACAAAGAGTATATTACAAAAACTTGGCACATTTACACTACCGTTTAAATGTTTGTTGTCTGTAAGATTTATTGGTTTTGAAAGTCTCTTATGCTCACCATGACTGCATTTATTTGATCAAAAACACAGCAAAAAGTAATATTTTGTAATATTATTACAATTTATAATAACTTTCTATTTTAATAGATTTTACGATGTCACACGTGTCACAGAATCCTGAATGTCACATTACTTTTGATCAGTTTAAAGGGATAGTTCACCCAATAGTTTTGGGTGAACTATCCCTTTAATGCATGCCTGTTGAATAAAAGTATTATTTCCTTTCAAAAAAATAATACATGTTTCAACAGAGTGAGCCAAGATGGTTAGTCACACTGCACATAGTCTACCATCCCACAGAATTATCTTCAGAAGCCAGCAGGAATGTGGGTTTGTATTAAAGTATAAATGCTTTATATCAAATCAAAGGATATGGATTTTGTACATCAAGGGGTGGCAGAAGTTGGGAGAGGTATTCAGCTGTAAGATCAAATAAAAATGGCTTTCATGTTGCTGCCCACAGTCAGAAAAGCAGGCTTGTGTTTTTCACACAGAGTCTGCACACTGTCAGCTATGCACCACAGTTTCTCTTTTTCTTCCTTCTGTTTCTCTTTAAAATACTAAATTGATGGCAAATGAACTACTTCAACAAGCTTTTTGAGTTTTAACAGTACCCACACTGTCCTGTCTAGTTATCTTTAGTCATAACTGGCTACTGCTTCTCTCAAAGGACACATTTAAAAGAGACAACATGTGCCCCTTTTCCAAGGAGCCGGTACCCAATCAGAACCCATTCTGTGCTTTTTTTTTTATTCCCCATTGAAATAATGAATATGTCTAATAATAATAAAAATTTGTTACATTTATATACTTTTCTCCGCACTCATAGCGCTTTACATGGAAGAGGGAATCTCCTCAACCACCACCAATGTGCAGCATCCACCTGGATGATGCGACGGCAGCCATATTGCGCTAGAACGCCCACCACACAAATTTGTCCAGGATGCCGGGGTTAAACCCCTACTCTTTTTCTAAGGACATCCTGGGATTTTTAATGACCACAGAGAGAGTTTAAAGGTGCTGTATGTAAGTTTTTGACTGTACTAAAGCATAAAATACCATAATATGTTTGCAGATAGTTAGGAAACATGGTGAGTTCACATACTCATTTCTCTGAAAAACAATGCTACAGCCAGTTATTTTATTTCGAAATGTGCGTTCCGAGGTGGAATGTCTGTTTTTGTCTTGGTCTGTGCGATACCGCACATTGCCAATTTACCCATTAGTATTTCGCCACCAAAGGTTGCCAGTTGGTGGAAAACACAGCATAATGCTGTCATGGAAGCCAGCGAACAAACTGGGTCAGAGAAAGCCAATTCTACCCTACCTAAAAGGTCTCTGCACCCATCTAAAAAGCTCTATGAATGGGAGCATATTAAAACGCAATATCAACTTATCATAAATCAACTCATCAACTTACAGTGTGTAAGTCTCCTCATATTCCATTGGTCCTGTTACGTGTCCTCAATCTGGCAACCCGCGTGAGCATCGAGTCTGAGCAGGAGGGGGTGAGGGAAACAACTCTCTCCAATATTTTGAATTTGGACTGCAGTACCCATTTCAACCACTAGCTGTCAATCTCAGATACTGCACCTTTAACGTCTTATCCAATGGATAGTCCTTTTTGACAGTATAGTGTCACCGTCACTACACTGGGGCGTTAGGACCCACACAGACCACAGGGTGAGTGAGCAACCCCTGGTGGCATCACTAATACCTCTTCTAGCAGCAACCTAAATTTCCCAGGAGGTCTCCCATCCAGGTACTAACCATGCTCAACCCTGCTTAGCTTCAGTGGGCAACCAGTCTTGGGTTACAGGGTGATATTCTGCTGGCTTGTCTAGAAACACTTGATGTGGTGATGCGATGCACATACATTTTACAGACATTCTGTTCCTATGTACAGCACATCAGCTCCAGACATTTTATTATCTGTCCAAATTGAAATATTGTTAAGAAATATCACACATTTAATTGATTGCTGTCAAAATATGCTCTCCAAACTCAAAATGGAAATCAAACTCATGAAATAATTACCATGGAAAACTGGGAATCTGTCAATTGATGCTTCTTTAGACTGCTCAATCAGTCTTTCAGTACAAAGTACCTTCATTTTTTTAGACACAGGACGTCAGCAGAAGAACACAACACAAAGTGCTATTTAAAGCCATTAAAGATCAGGTTTGCACTGTTCGCTCCAGGTCGCTGACACAGGTGATTCATATTACGGTATGGGTATAAGGGTTTGACCATAAGATTTACTGCACAAGGGTTGCTGATTTGGTCCCTCAGATGAGTCTGTATGTCTTTACATTATTTCTCTCAGCATTATAACTTTTTCACAAACCACATCAAGAAACCTGGTAAATATGACTAGGACACTCCTCACTGTCTCTCCCTTTGTTTTCACTAGTAACAGTCTCAGCAATGTATTCATGATTTAAAAGGCTGTGTTTGACCACATTTTTCTGTCACGTTAAAGTAAGTAATGAGTTCTCGAGAGCCGTCTACACATACCAGGTGCATTGCTAGACTTCCAGACTTCGTTCAAATCAATGTGGATACATTCTTGATTGAGTCAACGGTCAGAGTTTTGCTTCCCGCACTCGTTAGTACGATCCAATCTGATTCATTGGAAGAGCTCTTCTCCAGTCAGCAACTTTTGGATATTTAGTACATGAATAATCAGACAGTCATACGTCTAACCTGGCCACACAAGACACACAAGCCCTTTTATATGGTTTGGCGTGATTGCAGGAACAGGTGGAAATTAGTTCTTGAAGGTGTAATTGTCTAGATTAGACCATCTTTTCATTTTTTTTGTTTTGTTTTTCAGGGATGTTTGGGAGAGCCCCAGATATTTAAACAGCTCATTAGCTCTAAATTTGCTTTAATTCTGGTCTGTTTACGACTGGAAATCATTCCATGTCTGCCTTCCTCGAATTAAATCACATTTATGAGTTTTGTGGCAATTAGAAATGACTGTTTCTCACCTTCTTTGGCAGGCTTCTCCCTCTCTTTTCGCTCTCATAACAATGGTCCCGTATTACATCGTAACTCACTTAAGGAATCAGCGTTCAGGATGTCAAAACTTGTGACTCGAATCATATCATGTCATGACATTCCCGCTTCATATCTCATCCACAAGGAATGACACGAATTCCTTGTTATGAGTTACAACTGAAATGGTCCACTGCCAATTTTAAAGTGTCTCCAGGCTTGTTTCGTCATTCATTTCCTCATTAGGTGGAGGCAGAAGTGGACCTCGCCACAAGAAAGGCACAGGAAACGAAGATATGAAGGTTGTGAGAAAATAGGAGGACAGGATGCAGATGAAAGTATGGGCGGAAGTACTGTCTTAACCCCTCCTGTCTGACTCCAGGCCTGACTTAGATTTATGCTCCTCCTCCTTCACGGTTTTGGCACATCTGGTGCTCTGCACATGATAGTGAAGGGAAAAACCTGCTCCCTCTTTCCTTCCTCCAGCCGTAGAGCAGGAACAAGGTCTTATTTTGCATGTACTTACCAATAGAGATTTTGATTGTCAGTAATGAGGCCTTGATTCGTGGTTCAGTGGAAATGTACAACTTCTTGCCTTGCCATGTTTGTTTTTCCTTCTGAAATCTGTAAGGTCTGATTAATCAAATGGGGGTCTGCTGCCAATAGCCCTGCTGTTATCTGAAGTTTGAGACATTGTCTAAATATTGTGTCTGAAGTTAAATACTTGTTGGTTTGGTCATAGCTTAATTAATATGCAGGCCGTCTATTGCTACATTAAATGTCAGTTATGTCTCTATTATGTCACGGTTATGTCACAACACTAAGGTGTTGTGTGATACTCCACCTGACCGGCAGAGGACAGTATGGAGTTTTGTCTTTCTGCTTTAAACGACAAAGAAGATATCTTTATACTTTTTCAAACTTAACCTGTACAAATGCAAGCATCTTCTGACCTTCTTGTTCAAGCGCTCATCAAAGTACACATCGATTGTTGTTTCTTCTGATGTTTTATGCCGTTTTTCATCTTATTTGCTTATTTTTTGTCTTCTGTGAGCATTGCCACCTAGTAAAACCACCAGTCAGTTCAATCTATTCAAGGCACATGCAAAGATTATGCATTTTTTTACAGCCTATTTGACTTATACAATATTTACAATTAATTTTAGAATGAAATCTATGCTCAGCGCAGCAGCATTTATTTGGTCAAAATACAGGAAATATTTTTCAACAAAGTTGTGAAATAATATTTCAATGAACTCTTTTAATATATTTCAAAATCTAATCCTGTGATGCAAAAATGTGCTATAATTTTGTCCCATAAATTACATTTATTTAATTCAACAGAATTTTTTTTTCCCCGTCTTGTCTTCCTGTTTCAGTGGAAATTACGCAAACACATTAGCCGCGTTTCCACTGCCGGGCCAGGGCTAACAGCGAGCCGAGCCGAGCCAGTGGCCTCGGGCCTCAAGCACCGGGCTTGCATTTCCACTGCCAGGCCAGTAGCCCCGCAGCGCTGCCCTAAACCCCGCCCCTAACACGCCTTTCTGGATCAAACGTCATACAACCCAACCCATTTCAGCGGGTATTATGAATTTATTTATTTATTAAGTTAGGAAGATAGCATGTATATTAACTCACCGGCCGTGGCTGCAATAGTGTCCCGATTGTCTCGCAAGTCGCCACTAACAGAGGGACTATGACCCAGCACAAGTCGAACCATGGAAACCTCCTTCTCTGAGCTCCGCTTTGTCCATTGTGCGTTTGAATCGCCTTGTACGGCATATATAACGTTATAACGTCCTCGTTTCTTCACTTCCTCATTTTGACTTCACGTCAAATTGACGTTGTAACGTTACCCTTTCTTCTGCCCAAATGCTTAGAAGAGCTTTGGTATCTTCGACAGACCAGTAGCCCACAGGCGATTCTGCATTTCGAGCAGCGATTTTTTTGCGCGATATAAAAAAGTGAAATGTGCATCTTGCTTCAGATCATAACGTTCCATAACACGAGCGAGCTGGCCCGCTTTGGCCCAAGGTATTCGACGGGCCAGAAATCCTGGCCGTTGGCCCTGAGTAAGCCCCGATCAAGCCCCGGAAGTGTCCCTGGCACGCACTAGCACGGCTCAGCCCTGGCCCGGCAGTGGAAACGCGGCTATTGAATTACACTGCGCGTTTTGATGCACTTAAGTAGGCCTTTAATTAGGGATGCACCGATATGTCAATTTTGCCCGATGCCGATAACCAATAATTCTTTATATTTGAAAGCCGATAACGATATATTGGCTTCCAAGTTTTTATATAATGTTGAGAGCCTGATTACAAAAACAAAAGTCTCACCCTTAAAATACATGTCCCAAGCACACAATTATAATTATGTTGCAATTAACTAGCCTACATTTTTCTTTTTTGAAGTGATTTCAATCATGTGTCAAGCAATTCAAAACCATCATGAGGAACAGTGCACATCTGAAGTGTCTCAGCTGAAGGAAACAATCCATTATTTATCGGATTTAATATATCGGCCATATCAATACCGATAACATGCATCCCTACCTTTTATTTCATATCAGTACAGACCTCTTTGAATGCAGTGGACCTCTAATACAAGCCATTCTAATCATCAGTACACCTGTAGAGATTCCCTCTGTGAATGCCTAAACAGTGTAAACACTACATTTCTTACCATTTCATGGTTCATTTCCATGCTGCACATGGTTCATTTTCATGCTTCAATACTGGCTGGGCCACCCTGCCATCATTCAAAGTTATTGCCCACAATTGTTTCTTCCTCCCTAGTGGACCATTATAGATTAAGATCCCACCATCTTCCCTTTTCCAGCAAAGATGTTTCCACATTTTACATCCGCCCATTGCATCTGTGTTCCGCCTGTCATCATAACAATATTAAGTAAATAACCAAAATTGCAAAGTGCTTTCTATGATCCCTGAATGTTTCTCATTCCCTGTCCTCCTCTTCATCTCTCATGCACCCCTCTCCCCACACACACACACCATCCTATGTTTTCCCCTCTCTCTTGCTTTAACTCTAGACTGTCTCTGTCCCTCTTTGTGAGAATGAAGGTGGTAATATTTCATTCCTTTAGCTGTTTACACAAAGCTTTTACAGGGCTTTAAGAGTCAGGGTGAGGCCAGGGCTAGGCGTGTTGCTTTACACAACGTGCGCTTCGGACAATATAGAGCTTAATCTTCTGAGGGTGGCTGGACTGAGATTGGGGATCTCAGGACCGTTCAAGGGGTATCCCTAGGATGAACCAAAGTGATGTATTGGTGCCACGATAGGTCAAAATAGGTAAAGCCTTTTGAGGAAATTGCACAATTGTAGTAGTTAGTCCGTGAAGAAGCCTGGCATTGATATGGCAAGTTCTTGTAAGCTAAATGGGAGTCAGAACAACAATTAAAGAGCTGGAACAGTAACGTCTGGTGTGGGATACTGGCCTCTCGGGATCTGTATTTGTTCCACTTTAGAGGTCCAATTGGCTGTTAGACTTTTGTTCCTGTAACAAACCCACTGTTTTTTCAATTGCATCTATTTAATCTCAACTGGAGGTCCTGTGAAAGGGTGAGGTTTAAGAGCAGAGAGGGAATGAAAACCTCACTTCCAGGAAATGGAGTAGAGAGCACATTTTCCAGAAGCTTGGGGAAATGAGATGTTGATCCCACACCGTGGCTCGAAGTTTCCTCTTACACCCGTTCCGGACAAAATTGTCAATGATCAAATTCCCAAAATGGAATCTTGACCATTTACACTCATGTGTGAAAACATGTTTAAATGAAGTTTTGGCACATATGGATGACTAAACCCTTCTGCAGGAAACACTAAAAAGCACGCTTCAAACGAAAGATGTCTGACATGGACGTCCTAAGTTCTTTTGATCACTCTTTTGGTCAAGAGTGTATGTGTGCACGGAGGTGAGAACAAACTATAATTCATACCAAATGCTCATGCACAGAGTCCCACCCCTAAACCACAACACCCCCTCACACACACACACACACACACACACTTTAAGAAATGGAGCTCACAATCTGGTGCAATAATCCTTCATACATTAGTTTCTGTCAGATGGGTGGGGTGGAAGATGTCAGTCAAGTGTGTATGAACCCTTGTGAGCTACTCATTGTTAACTTCTGTAGAGCTCTGCTTCTCTTAAAATACCACGTGCTGGGGTCGGTCAGTCTGTCTGTCTATCTTTAAAAATGATCTTTTTTTGGGGGCGTTTTTGCCTTAATTTGGATAGTATAGCTGGAGAGAGGACAGGAAGTGAAGTGGAAATAAAAGGGGGTGGGGTCTGGAAGGGAAGGGACCACAAGCCAGGACTCGAACTCGGGTCACCAAAGCACAATCGTTCAACATGTCGGAGCACTGGCCATCGGCTCTGACAAATTATTTGAATTCTATTCATTTTAATTCCACTTTCTTTCAAATCCAAACTGCAATTCTATTCCTGTTTACTACTTAATTTGAGCTTGGAGTAAATAAATTCATCCATGAACGTAAATGCATATATTTTTAGTGTTTTTTCTAATACAGGGTAGGGCTGCAACGATTCGTCAACGTTGTCGACAAAAATCGATAATAGAAATAGTCGACAATAAATTTCATTGTCGAATTTGTCGCCAGACATGTTTTTTCCGACCGAGGCATCTCTCTTCCGAGATCTCACATGCGAATTAGCTTCTCTGCTGAGCAATAACATACAGAAATGGCGGCGTCCAACTGCAGCAGCTGCGCGTACCAAAACATCTAAAGTTTGGGTGCATTTTAGCCTGGATACGGCGAATAAAAAGATTACCTGTAGGGCTGCACGGTGTATCATTTTAGCATCGATATCGTGATGTGCGCATCCACGATAGGCAGATATGTGCGATGTCAGTTGATGCGTGATTCATGATCAGTAGGCTACGAGTCAGCAGCTCCCCGGCCAGTAATGCTTGTGAATGATTCGCGGATTTTTATCACTTTGCGAGTCCTGTCAGTTTAAACATCAAGCGCAAGAAGACTGGAACTTGCGCACTGTTTTCTGTCAGTCTTACTAATGCGTTTGTCCCGCAAAAGTTTGACAGGTGAGTGATATAGAATAGATGACTGACAGCTGCGCTTGTTTAACTGAGAGAAACGAGCAGAGAGAGTGAAACCCCCGCGCGCACACTCACCGTCCTCTCTTCTCTCTCTCTCTCTCTCTCCTCTCTCTCATATTAGTGAATTGAGTTGACTGAATATCTTTGAGATTGCATGATGGTAAAAGGTCGGAAGACCGACGTTTTTTTTTTTTTAACTAACTACCACTGGTTGTGAATTGTGCTCAAATAACGTCGGAAAAAAAATCGGAAACACTTTACAATAAGGTTCCATTTATTAAAGTCTAGTTAACTACATTAGTTAACATTTGTTAATATTAGTTTATCCACACTATGTGGATTTACTCCATGACAAATCCACCCCAGTCATTCTAGAATGATGCATTCTTTCCAAATAGAGCTATTTAAGTCATCTGGTGAAATTGTTTTTATATCGCAATATCTATGCAGGAAAATAAAATATCGCAATGTGATTTTTTTTTTTACCAATATCGTACTGCAGCCCTACTGCATGGTTTCCAAAGCAGTCCTTGCGTATCACGGCAGACCTCGGTGATGCACGAACATTTAAAGAGAAAGCACGGACAGTTGAATGAAACAGTTTGACTCGCCTCGGTAAGATTTAAATAATATGGAAGCCGATACGTTTTGTTTTGGATGTACATTTTATAAGCGTATTTTCGGTAAAAAAATATATATATATATATAAAATATGCATTTTTCATTGAAGTACCCCCTTCTTTCTTGTGTTTACTATCATTTTCCACAGAATTAAAGCAATCTCATGCTAAATTTTAGAAAAATTTAATAATTATTCGATTAGTCGACTAATCGTTTCAATAGTCGGTGACTAGTCGACTATTAAAATAGTAGTTAGTTGCAGCCCTAATACAGGGTTGTACGTTGACAAACAGTTGAGTAGATTGAAAAATGTGCTTTTGGACTCCAGAAAGTATTGGTTGAGTAGTAAGATTCATCAACATCCTGCAATGTGCAGTTTCCCATATATTTTTCTCTCTTAGAATGATGGAAGAGGCTATCCCCACCTCAGACAGTGGCTTTGGCTTTGGTTTACGACACTAATATAGCTAGCCTTTCATCCCTGTGTCAGAGCAGCAGACCTGTCTCACTGTGTGAGATCCTGCTGTCTGCCACAGAACACCACAGCTTTTCATCCCCTTGAGGGGGTTTGACAAAGATTTCCTGGCTCTTATTAAATTATAATCCCCAAACTCTCTCACCCTTTACTCTCATCGCAGAGCCTGAATCTTTTTCTCTACCATCCAGACTGTGATAATACAGTGGAGGATTTCCATGTGTCTTGGATACCCATCAGACACAGTGATACAGTGATTTTAAGTAGTCATTTAGCAGACGTTTTTATCCATCCCCCTTGAGCAAATCTGGGATTGAAGGAATAGTTCAATCAAAAATTCATTTTTCATGTTTTTCAGACCCTATATGGCTGTCTTTAGGGCTTTTCACACGTGAAATAGTTAACTCTTGGTCATTCTAAACCCCGGGTAAACGGAATCCTGGATTATCTTTATTGGCATTTCACACTGCTCATACTATACCCGGGGTTAACAGTTAATCCTGGGCATTCATAAACTGCTGTTTCACACTGCACATTCCTAAACCTTGGATTCCTTATTTGCATTTTTTGAGTGTCAGTGTTTCTGAATGGACAAACGCAGCATGTGACCTGTTTACATAAACGCTCAAGCATTGCACCTTATATTACAAGTTGCTGACTGTAATATCAAGTTTTTTTCTGAGTGAACTTTTCGAACTATAAAAATAAGAATCATGGTCTCTTCTTTGCACCAATTGTCACATTTTTCATTGCCGTTTGATATTTTTCCTATCATACGCAGAAACGACTGTATATCGCATGTTTTTTCCGTAACTGCCCAAATCACGTGAATATAAGGTACCCGATTGGTTGTCGGTTGCTACTGTAAGAATCTAGTTGTAACATTCTAACACCGTATCATTTCACACTGAGTTTGGCACCGCAAAAGTGTGCCCGATAACCCGGGGTTAAGTGCAGGGTGAAAAGCCAGTTTGTTCCCCCAAAATACTTTATAGCTTTATAGATATTTATAGCAGATTGTCCAAGCTGCCATTTTTCATATAATGAAAGTAAATGATGAACATAAGTCATCACAAAATGTAAACATCATGCTTTGTAAAGCTGCTTTGAAACCATGTGTATTGTGAAAAAGCGATATATAATTCATTTAATTTAACCTGACCACAGTTTTCAGGCAAAATTTTCATTGAATACTACATCAAATTTAGTCTCTTCCTCACACAAAGCTATTGTATGACTTCAGAAGACTTGATGAGTCCTATTGGACTATTCACTTCATTTTTTTCTGAGCTTGACAGCCCTTGGTCCCCATTCACTTTCATTGTAAGTTATGAGAGTACAGAGTGAACAGCGTATGCTTTTGAAAGTCATATGGTTCTAGAACGACATGAGGGCGAGTAAATGATTACAGAACTTTTATTTTTGGTGGTCTTGCACAATGGCATGGTGATTGATCATCAGTTGCACTTTACAGAAACTTTTTTTGCTAACTGCCACACCATCCCGAATAAGCATGTCAGATATCTGCAGTGGGTGGCGATGGAGGTGCTCAGAACAACAATCACTTTTCTATTATGCCGGGCCCGTGGACAGCAAGACTGCGTCGGCCAGCACCAACACAAGCCATGTTAGTTTAGCAAGAATTTTAATGGTGTGTCAGCAATGGATCAGAATTTCATAATAGAAATGAACCTGCAGGTCACTCGCTTTCCTTCTGGAAACGATTCTCACTTGCGACCAAGTCCGAATTTTTCCAGCTCTAGAGAACAGTGAAACTTTGGATTAAGTGTGATTTCCCTGGTGGATGCCAATTATTTGGTACTCCATAAGTTAACACCCTGTATAGTTAAAACAAGTCTAAATCCATGTAGCCATTGGCCTGGGTTCCAGAAACTTGTAATTGTGCCTATTTGTACAGAGGAAAGCTTATCCTTTGTGACTGGATGAGCTGAATGAAAAATATTTGGATGATCTAAGGGAAGGGCAAGATTTAAGTACAGTACTCATTTATCATTCTCAATGCACACTGGAGCCGGACTGTTCCTCATTCTGTAGAAATCCCAGAGTAATTTTAGCTTGACAGAATCCTGGGGCCCCACATTCACATTAGACATAGGTATGTACATGTTATGCATCCAAGGAGTTCACCTACACATGTAGGTCTTGCTCCACTGACGAGTGCCACCCACATGGAGGAGTAGAGCGGGCCATTCGTCATCCAGGCTGAATATATGGCACAGGCTGCGAAGACAAAACACAGCCAGCTGATGACTGCTCTTTGAACGCTCTGTCCCAGCTGCTACTACACACTTCAGTGTTCTTTGTTGATCCTGGGACAACATTTCGATCAACCAATCAGATTTAGGTGACAAGTTTGCAGTTTATGCCAAGTTTAGGCTTAATCCAAGGGTTGGGTGCTTCTACATCAGTGTTATTCATTTCATTCCCCTCTGATTTTAGGGATAAGTTATGGGTTGGGTTAATTTTGTAATGTTTTTTCCACTTCCAGGATCAACAAAATATGTTGGTTGGCAAAATCACGATGACCTTCAAACTGGTCGACCGATGTTGTTTTTTTTATGGGCGATGCTGATATCTTAGAGAACAGGGATGCCGTGTCTCCACCTCCAACATCCTCAAACGCAATATAGCCTCTAGCCGGGACACCTTTTTATGTGTACAAATGTGACGTTATGACACAAAGACATGCTTGAATTTCCCATTTTGAATCGAGCTAAGGCAAGCAGCGAGTTTTGAACACTGGCCGATTATGTACTTGCTCAAAAATTTATTTTGGATAATTTTTTACCCCAAAAAGTTACGGACTGCAGTTTTAACAAATGAAACCTTATTTTGAAGTGTTAAAACAAAACAATTGAAAATATCTGTTACAAAAGCATTATTTATTCATAAAAAGAACTACTTTTCTCATGAACATGCCTAGAAGAGCAACGATGTCAAGATTTTCAGTGAGATGCGTAAGGGCTGCTTTTATGGTACTTTTACGGTCTTTTTGAGTCTGTATTGAAGCTTAAAAATAATTGATTGAAATTAAGACCTTAATAATTGTAATTGCATATTGCAAACTTACAAGACTTCAGACTTTATAACTTGCAATTGCAAGTTTATATCACAATTCTGATGAAAATAAGTCAGAATTATTAGATGTAAAAATGCAAGTGCGAAAAAAACCTTTTTTTTACCTTTTGTGTTTTTTTTATTCCGTGGCGGAAACAAGCTTCTATTCTCTTGTGTGCACAAATTTCTCTCTCATAGAATTTTATTTTGTTTAAGGGTGTTTAGATATTTCTAACAGATAACAAGAAAAAATGCTAATTAAGAAAATTATTTTGTAGTGAAAAAGAAAGAGATAAGTAGAGAGAAAGAGACTGCCAGCTCAACTTCAAAAATATATATAATGGAAAGAGGAGAGAGATGTTGAGAAAAGGAGAGGGAGAGAGAAAGTGAGAAAGAAAAAGTGGTAAGGGGAAAAACAGAGACGGTGAGGAAGGACGTGGGGATCAGATTGTGTCTGTGTCTGTGGAGAGAGGAGGGCCGTCAGACCCAGACACACTCAACAGGAACACAGCCAGAGCACAGGTCATGCCAGTCAACCAAATGTGCTCCTGCATGGATTATTACTTACAATATATATTTATCGTTGGAGTGACTATCTAATATATATATATATTTATTTTCATTTGTATATTTTTTTGCCTACTCATATTCAAGATATTGTAGAGGAATTGATTTTAATTAAATGACACTTTTTTCTTTACCTCTCTTTCCCCCAAATACTGAATCTTATTCTGTGTTCGAAGTCACTCCCTAGACTCTTATTCACTATTCCCTACATTACTCTGCTTTTGCATTGCTGTTTAATAATCATTTGAAACTTAGCAAACTGGCAGCTCCAGTAGTAATGTAAAGATTTATTTTGAACTCTATCATGGAAACTAGCATTTATAAACCTTAATTAATAATCAATTAAAAATAATTTATACCTGTATGATATTGGATACGTTGTACCCACATTTGCATCAGCGGTTTGGAAAATGGATGATTCAGCGGCGGGTGGCATCTTCTGGCGAGACACGGGAATGCTTTATGTGATTGAATGAATGCACTCTATAACGTCCACAATGGTTTCTGACACTACTACAAATGCCTCCCCCTCAAATAGTGCCCTATTTAAGGGTATATGGGGTGATTTCAGACTCAGCCTTAGTATCCAAGAGTTTCAACCAAATTGTATAATTTTTTTTTTTCAAAGCAGTTAATTCAGAAACATTTTGCTTTCTGTGAGAACAGGCAACATAGGGACAAACAGAACATACTAATCTGATTTTAAATGATCAGCAGTTTCATAGTTATCTGTTTACACATACAGCACCCTCATTCTATTTATCAAGTATTTGTTCAGTTCATACATATTGTCCCTCCAGGCATTAGTCCTGATTACAGCGTCTTTAAATCTCTTTTTCATATTCATGTGGAATAGGAAATAATTTGAGCGTTTTCCTGTAAGCCAAGTGTTTTTTTTAAGCTAACACCTGGATTGTATTTGCAGCTGTCTTAATCAGATATTTCTCCACAATTAACAAAACAAAGTGACTCAGTTGGAGACATTTGACTTTTTCTCTCTCTCTCTACAGCCATTTTTCTGTCTCTTAAAGTGCTCAATATGCTCAACTCAGATGCCCTGCTTTGTGTTCCATTATGAATGACTAAATTACAGAATAGTTTAATTCATGAAGATGAGGTGAAAACATATCAATGCATCTTACTCAACAGGACAATGTGCGGTGGAGAAAAAGTGAGGGGCATTAGATTCTTTACACACCTAAACTCATCGACCCTCACAGGCCCCTGAAGAGATGTGCTCTGCCAGTTAGTCTAAGGGCTTTATTCACAAACCAAAATATATTTGATTGAACCCTGCAAATTGAGTTCTGTTGGACTAAATCAAATTATGAAGACACAAAATGAAAAATACTTGTAAAAAAGTGGCCTGTTCTAACAAAACCCAGTAAAGTGGAGCCTTATCTCCCCATAAGAATAATAGGCAAAATATCTGTCAATGACTAACCAATGACAAAAGGGTCTTTTTGTCCCAGATGGTGTAGCTACGGCATCTAGCAGGGGCTTCTTGGGTCTAACATGGCCAATCTTGGCTTATTGGAGAAACATGCCTCTACTTATATTTTTGCACAACTCGAAAAATGTACCTATACATACAATTTACTAAAGTTTCCAAGTGAAGTGAACACTAGAGGCAGTAAAAATGTAATTACTTTTCATACAAATTGTAATGTGTAATGTGTTTTATCTCACGTTTGCTTTTGCTAACATTATCAGTTCGGTTTAGCATCAGGTTTAGTGTAGGTGGTACACTAACCGGATATTTCATTTCCGAACTAGATACAACAACTAATGAAATAAAAAATGCCACATTCACATTTATTGGTTTTGGATAAAACTGAACACTCTTTTTGTGCCACTTACTGGGCATTGTCAAAAACAGACACCTAGCTAGGTGAGGAAGACAGGCTTGTCACTTTCAAAATAATGCAATTTTCTTGCCATTCCAACGTTATTTTTTAAGTAGCAGAGTAGCAGACATCACTTTTTTGTTATTATTTGCCACAAATTTGGTAGTTGTATTACTTTTTAGAAACTAAGTATTTAGATTGAAGTATCCTATCATAGTATGCTACTATGTTTGTAGCATAGCAAGCTGCTAATGTTTCCCATTAAAATCTAGATATGAAAGTCTTGTATATATGCACTGAATTTACACGACATTCAGAGTAACTACAAGTTTTTTGTTTTTGCGTATATAATGCTTTAGCAATGCACTCCCTTGTTTGTCATGCTAATAAAGCTTTAAATCTGAAAATAATGAGTGACAAATAGTCAAATGAAGAAGGGATAGTATATGTTAATTATGGTCTCAGGTGCGGCACCCCAGTGGCCAATTTCTAATTAAAACCAAACCGAAAGTAATTTCTCCATAATAACCTAGGAGCACATGTGCTAATGGTCCAGCTGGTGTAACCTAAACACTCACTTCTTGTGTAATCTACATGTGTGTGTCTGAGAAGGCATGTGGCAAAAACAAGTTGCTGTACTCCCGAGACTGCGAAAGGTATGTGCATCACTCGCACAGCCAAGAAGTCGAGACAGCTAAGATGAACAGTGTCTGTTATTTAATGTGTCTAAGAGAACATTTCCTCATGGGCACGATAGAGGGCGCTTCATCTGAACTACCTGAGAAAAACACGTTCCCACAGTAAACCCATTTAAAGTGGTCAAACAGTAGAAGTGCGGCACTTGAAATCACTGTTTATCTGTCACATTTAACTTGACAGGAGCGTTGGCTTATGGGCCATTGCATAACATCTATTGGGCCCTAGGGCAGGCTGGAGGCCCCACTGATGGAAAAAAGGAAAGGGGCGAAAAACAAAACGGCAGCTTAAGTCACACCTCAGCAGGACCCTGACAGCATTAAATAGATGATTTATAGACCGATTCTGTTAAATGTTGTCACAGAGGGGGGACGGCTGCATATTACCCGTCTGCTTCTGAGACTTGCTCTGTAGGTCAACGTGTCTGAGAAATGCTCTCTGAGAGCCAATTTAGCCGTTTTAATATCCACACTGGGCTAAGGTCACGGTGGCCGCTAATATGCCATGCAATCGGAGAAAGTAAATGTGCAGGGTGTTGAAAATGAGCACCGCGTTCCTAAATGTTTGTGCAGAGCTGTATAGTTACTAGGGTAGCCGATTACATAGTTTATATAGGGGGGAAAAAGAGCGAGATTGGCAGACGAGGAGGCCGTTACAGGTTAAGCACCGTTCGGCCCCTCCTGAGATTTAACTCATGGTGAAAAGTTGATTTATGGAATAAAACTCTCAGACCCAATTTCCGCCCTTCTCACTGACTCCATAAGCATGGTGCCTTTGAAACAGACATGCGCCTGTACTGTGCAAACACACACGCTCTCTCGCATGCCACACACAGACACACTTTCATTTACGTTCATAAAACACTAAAACACTATGGGCTGGTTTCATAGACAGGGTTTAGATTAAGGATCAGGCATTATTTGACAAAATAATGGCACTGATGTATTTTATAATTGGTGCAAATTGCTGTTAGTTAAAACAGCACAAACCTGCATTTTAATCTGGGATTAGGTTTTAACCTTGTCTGTGAAACTGGGAGTCTGTGTTTTTTGAGACCCAATGTCATGAATGCATAAGAAATGCAATTCATACACTGTAAAAAAACTTAACTCATTATTTTGTGTTATCTTTTTGCGTGGTTTTTTTTTAGTTTAACTAACTTATTTCGATAAGTTGAGGACAAGAAAACTTAAAATTTCTTGTTGTCTGGACAATCTAGTTATCTCTACACAAAAAAATGAGTTGAAATAACTAAATTGCTAAAATATTTTTTACAGTGCATATTCTTGCAATGTCTGCATTATAATGGCACATTGAGTCATTAAGTAAAATTCTTGAAAAGTATGCATTTGTATGTTATTATTATTATTACCATTTGAAAAAATAAAACATCACTGCTTTTTATTAATTGAAAACTTATCAATATTTGAAAACAAATTCATATTAATAGTGGCTCATTTAAGCTATTAGTCGGCTAGTCGCACATGTATGACATTAATTTAATTACTTAACTATTTTCTGATACCAAGCCCAGTATATATTTAAGTTTCAGGGCTGAGAAAGAATATTATATGAAACATTGATGCTAATATTGTGCTACATTACAGAGAAAAGCTAAACATGAGCCTTTAAAATGCAAATTAAGTGCTCAAGTGGACGCATAAAGCTTACCGCAGCAGCAAAAGTAATAATTATGAATGTGGCAGAAAAAAAACAGAAAGGTCTAAACATTTTAATAATTAATTAGTGTAAAAAGTATAACTTTGTCGAATTTCAACGCGCTTTATATTGTTACAATATCGGTAGTATATGTAATGAACCATATTTACGTTTAAAAATTCACGTTTATTTCTCTGCAAAAGTCTTACAGCTCCAGGGTAAACATGGAAAGAGATATCCGTTTAAGCAAGGTGATGAATAGTGGGAAAAGCTTCCTTTCGTGCTGTTTACTTGTGGCTCACTCAGTTTTGGTGTCTTGGTTACCACCTGAGCTGCCATGTTGTTTTTAGAGATGACTGCCAGTAGGTTTTGGCCCCTGCAGTGTTTTGCCTAATTTTCTGCCAGCGTGCAGTAAGCGTAAGTGGTATAGCGAAAAGTAATGCATTGTGTTTTTCTAATTTTTCTTTTTTCGCACAAGGACAGGTCTTTCTGATTGAGTTTCACAGGACTGATTAGAGGTGAATTACATGGATATGCTTTTAAAGCTCATTTTTAGTCTTGGTGAATGATTCTTCTATGTTATTTTCTGATTTGGAGGCCGACTCACCATGGGAAAGCCATAAAATGTGTAATGTCTGGGGCAAATGCTTCCTTTAGTCTCTTTCTGCTCTGAAAACAATTTCTGTTTTAAATTTTGTTAGCTGTTTCCGTAAATTCGAATGTGCAACTGACTTAAGTGTTCTTATTAATCTGTTTTAGATAAACCATCACCACCTTTTGCCAAATTTCTCCTTCTCTTTCGGTTGACTTTACTTTTAATGCTTGTGACTGGCTTTGTTTATTCAGAAGCTCCTTATTTTTTGTGTTATAGACATTTGGCAGTCGCTCATTGTTATGTCCATATCTATGTTCTAGACCTCAGCTGTGCGCTGTAAACACAGAGTGTGCGCATGCATGGCCGAGCTCTTGGCCAGACGGATTGCGTGAGACTTTTTTACTGCGTCTGCAGAGCTTTTCAAGAAAAACATTAGATAAACAGATTGTACCGGCCTGTGGAACAGGGGTAATGTCTGATTCTGATCGTTTTGAGTGTTAAGACGCCTGCTCAGAGCGAGGCACATTGTTAAGAACGTCTAAATTATCCTTCCCACAATACCACAACCCCCAAAAAAGGCTCAGCCATCCGCCCCCCTACCACCACCAACGAAAGCCAACTATTCAACAACTAACCAAGTTGGCTGTATACCACCAATGCTCTCAGTCGCTTTCTGTTTTTGCCCTGTTTGTCTGACTCTCTCTTTCTTACTCTTGGCCTCCCTGCTTATGTGACTTCGACTTGTGATCATGTTTTTCCTGGAGGGGGAAACGGCTACATGTGAGAACTAGGAGGAAGCAAGTTTTTTAGCGAGCAGAAATACAGATGCTCACACAGACGTGACTAATTACCCAGGCTCACTTTTGGGACCGTACATCCTTACGCGGCAGTAAAATAAGATGGCAACCGCAGTGCTGTACGGCTCTCTCGGTGGCAAAAAAGCATAACACTACGCTATACACCATAGGAGGGCTTCAAGGCCGGAGCAAAGCCCCAAATCGTCCTGCCGGAGCCCAGCAGAGTCCTGAACCGAAATTCCAGTAAGAACAACAATAAAAAACGAAAATCGAAAATGATAAAAGAGGGAAACGCCATTGAACCACAGTGAATTAGGCAAAGCAAACAGGCGCAGAGTGCCCTGTTTGGAGTCTTGCTGATTGGGAAAACACAGCGAGTCTGACCATGTCTGGCTTTTTTCTCATCTCTCTGGCCAGCTGTAGTGCAGGAGCTGCAGTTAAACCAGGTTCCCTGCAGATGTGGTTTGACATGGATGGACATGCGCTCTGCCATACCTTTCCGTTTATGATTTCCACGGATGCAACACAGGCACAAACTAAATGTTGTTAACTTTCCACTTGCATTCTGCCTTTGTCGGTCAGCACAGGCATTTCTAGTATCGGTCTTTGACAATTTTCACACTACACAAAGTCTCCCTTTATTGATTGATTTGAGATTGATTGATATTGATTGATTGGTTGATTGGTTGATTGATTGATTGATTGAATAGATGCACATTTTTAGAAAAGTTCGATATGATAGATAGTATTTAACATAAAATTAGCCTAGCATTAAAAGCAGCCCCTATGTAAGGGAGTTTGGCCTGTCTCAGAGGTCCTAACCTTCTTGAGAGTATCAAACGATCAAATAATAATTTTGTTACTGTTCAAATAATAATATTTTCATAATACTTTGACATAATTTGCTGAATTGATGTTTAATTCTTTGTATTTTTTCCTATGAGGAAAAACGCTTATAAATCATACTAAATTATGTATTGTTGAAAATGTGAAAATGCAGCAAGTTTTCTGTAAGGGTTGTGTTTAGGGTTTGGGTTAGGGTTACTGAAACCCTGTGTGCCATACATGCCAACCCTCCCGATTTTTCCGGGAGACTCCCGAATTTCAAAGCCCCTCCCGAAAATCTCCCGGACCGACCTTTCTCCCGAATTTCTCCCGATTTCCAAGTGCTACTGTCAGTGGAAATTGTAATTCGTGGCTGCTGTCAGTGGAAATTGCTCTCTATTATACAATATATATATATATATATATAATATATATATATATATATATATATATATACATACAAAAAATATTGTACAAAAAAAATTTGCGTTTGTGATGTATGATACATCCCCCCCGCCCAAGAATATCTCCCGAATTCTGAGGTCTCAAGGTTGGCAAGTATGCTGTGTTCGCGTGTGTGTGTGTGTGTGTGTGTGCGTGCGTGCGTGCGTGCGTGCACACATTAAGTAGATTCAAATATATTGTTTATTAGAGAATAAATAAATGAAATGTTACACAAATGAATGATTTAAGCTTAAATGTAGTCATTTTTATTTATTTATTTACATATCCAACGCTACTAACCCTTCCAAAAATTGTAAAGCCTATATAAAGTAAATGGTTTATATAGCATTTCCTGAAGCTTAAGCACCTTCTTTCACTGACCGTTTGTTGAAAAGAATACTTTTTAAGGAGTTTTAGACATGGAAAGGGCCTCAAATGTGTACAGCCTTTGATATGATTCTTACAGGAGCTTCGTACTGTTTAAATTGTGGAAATGGTTTATATTTGAGAAAGGGGCACCATTAACCTTTGGTTTGCATTTAAAGAGTCTCTTGCTGAGCTGTGGCACTGTGGAGAAAGTTGAGCTGACCTGTAAGTCTCATGCTTGCAGATGCAGTCGGGCTGACTAGTGAGTTTCTTTGCTCAAACCTGCGGTTACGAGAGGGAGTTCAGCTGTCACAGCACATTGAAATAGGAAGTGAGGTAGGTTATGAATGTGTCTTGGCTTGGCCAGGTCCACTGAGAACGGCAAACCAAAACCTGTGAACTGTGAAGGCCATGGATAGGATGTCGATGTGCTTTTGGACAGAATTTAAGATCGGCAGACTTTAAGCTCTGTCCCGTAAGCTTCACAAGTTAGGCACTCATGGGAGAACACAGGGTACGAAGTGAAAGATTGGTAGATGCCACAACCACATTTAATCTGAGCACAGGACAGTTGGTCATAAATATGTCTGAGGTCAGATTTTTAGATTAATAGTCTAAATAGTAATATGTATTAGTAATAGTATAATGTTAATGGTAAATACTAGTGTTATGTTGTAATGCTTTACATTTGAAACAACCCAATACATCAATTAAACATCTTACCTTTGGAGGTTATCATACCTTTAAAAAGTTAATTATTATGATTTGTTAAGAAAAAATCTTTCAATAATTAGAATTTTTCTAAAGGTTTTGTCTTAAAAAATGAAATCTTAAGAAAAATATTTGTAACTTAAGTTAGATAATATGAAGAAAATATCAGTTAAGAATTGTATGTATTTATTTGATGTATTAAAATATAAAATGTTTGTTTATTTATTTATTATTTTATTCTCCCCCAAATTAAATTCTGTCTTAATTTACTCAATCTCATGTTATTCCAAACCTGTATGATTTCCTTTCTTCTGTGATAATCGGGATATTTCACTTTAAAAAACTGTTTTCCACTGTGGAACACAAAGGAAGATAATTGGAATAATGTTTTTTTTAACAGTTTTTGCCCATGCGATGACAGTCAGGGGGTCCAATACAACACTGGACCCCATTGACTCATTTTACAATGAAAAAAATATGTTCCAGAGAAGAAAGGAAGTCATACATGTTTGGAATGACATTATTTTTTTTGTCAATGATGACAGATTTTCAGTTTTTTGGGGAACTATCCCTTTATCATGAATTACCCCCCTGTTCCAAATCTCAAACTGTGTCAAGCACTCAAGAGAACGCAGTAACAGACAGCAGACAGACCCAAGTAATCTGACATCCTCAATATCCCCACTGTTAAAGCCCGACCTGATGTCATCAGCACCCTCTTCTCCCAGCCAGTCTCTCCCATGCACCTGATCAAACCTGCGTAAATATAAATATTTGGTGCGAGTAACATGAGGATGAAATTATCATTCCTTCCTGCAGTAAATTAAAGCAAACAGCTGCAGCTGTCTTGGGGAATGACTGGTTAAACAAACGCTGAGGCACTGAGCCCTACCTAGGCTTTGGCATCCGTACCTCATCGGTCATCGCCCAGGCGTAACTTGTAAGGGGTCAATAACTCTACCCAGTGACCCGTACGACAGACAGCCATGTATGAAGATCCTCCTGGCTCTTATTGTAAGCATCTCCACAGGCCCTCAAGTGAGACCATGACCAGGCTGCTTGTCTAAACCCAAAAACTGAACCCAAAGATTTTGTGATTATTATTATTTTTTCACAAGGTACAGAAACAAGGCCTAGAATAACATTTCACTTCTAAGGTTTTACATGATGGGCTTTACTTTTGCTTTTTTTTTTTTTTTTTTTTGGACCGGTGTTAGGGGTTATTTTCTATTTAGCCGAGAAGAACTTTCATGTGCTATGTCCCGTGCCAGGCATCACTGATCAGGCTAGCACATTTATGTATGCCACTGTCACTCAGTATTACAACTACTAGCAGTAATGCTGACTGGCGTAGGACTTTGAAATCCAATCGAGCGCATTGGTAAAGCCAACATAAACGGAGCGTGAAGAGAAAATAAATGCTCTATAAGGTATCCAAAAATGAGTAATGGAGTAAAGAACATGGAGTAAAGAACTCTGTCTATAAGAGGGGATGAAAACATGTAATGAATAAGGCCCTGATACTCAGTGTTATTTTCCGTTCTTCGCTTAGGGGTAAAAAAAGTTCGAAATACGTGACCAGATGTTAGTGAATGTGTTCAATTCGAATTTTACTTCAGTTTCTACTATAAAGCAGTTCTTCAGTGTGTTAATGCTTTCACTCACGTCTGACCTCGACGGACTGAACAGATGAAATGAACCGGAGAAGATTTCCACCTCAAAGAAGGCGGAGCCTTAAAGCACACCTACATATTACGTAATCCCATGGGCCAATGGTTGATCGGTTTTTACCAGCCAGAGCGTACTTTTCACAAAAGTTCGCTTCTTCAAGCTGTTTCAAACTCCAGAAACAACTTCATTTTGGCCTTATTTTGTTCGAAATTACGTCACACCAGTTTGTTCTTCGATTTAGCTTGATGTATATCGGGGCCTCAACAAATGTCTAACACCCAGCATAGACCATGCTCAATTAATCAAAATAAAACCGAAATCACATTATGGCTTAGTGAAATCTTAGTAAGAAACCTGTGATTTAATTAAATAAATATATGTGCTGTTTGAAGCGCAGCACTGTTCATTTACATGTGACATATTATTATTATTATTATTATTATTTTGTATCCATATTGATATATGAACACAACATTTGGCCAAACTGTGCAGCCCTACAAACAAGCGCAGCAACCCTAGATTTTTTTAATTGCATTTAAAATGACCAAATCCTGCACCCCCATTTACTGTAGCAAAGAGTACCAAATAACCCCAATGTGTGAAAAATGTCTAATAAATATGTTTAATAATATAATATGTGTTTTTTTTTAAAGGACTGTGGGTGAATGCATTGTTTGATCCGAAATCAGTAAATCAATGATCTTTTTTTCTTTCTTTGCAGTTTGTAAGCTCGTGATCTCAGAGGCCGATGACAATGCTGCCAGTGCTGTGTGTCCTGCTAACGCTGGGGAATCATGTCCTGGGCGGAGGTTACGCCCCCTTGCCTCAGATGAAATACATGCAGCCCATGATGAAGGGGCCTGTTGGGCCACCCTTCAGAGAAGGCAAGGGCCAGTATCTTGGTAAGTGTTGTTAATTAGCAAAATCATCTCTCTATCCATTATTACATATATTCCCCATCCACCCATTTATTCATTTAATGTGTCTGAATAAAAGTATTAATTTCGTTTTTTTTTTTTTTTTTTTATTCTAAAAATATGTGTACACTCAACTGCACCACATATCTTATTTTTTATGTAAGATTAGTTCTGGTCTGACAGCACTGAGACTTTTTACTATTTATATCACTCAGCGTGAACTGTCAGTCTGCATTTGTCCAGTAGCACCTCATTGCAGTACACGAGATCCGGGGGGCGGAGTCGGATCCAGATTAAGGGGTGGGGTTGGGTAGGTTTAGGGGTGGGTTTAGGGATAAGGGGTGGAGCTGGGTAGGTTTAGGTATGTAAGGTGGGAGGAGTCGGATCTAGATCCGACTCCTCCCCGTGGATTTCATGTTCTGCAGTGAGGACCATCTCCATTTGTGGGAATTTTTCAGTGACTTTTTCTGCAGGTTACATCATTACACCAGTAGGTGGCACCAAGTGTCTTTATGAGTGACTTCAATAATTCATTAGACTGATTTGTTAGAAATACTGATTTATTCATGAACAAAACAAGTGACTGTCTTTATGATTAATTTAAAAGCAATGACTCACTCATAAACACTTGTTTCGTTCTTGAATGAATTGGCTGGTTTTCAGGAGGTTAGTGAATAAGACTTTTGCATTGAAATATCATTGAATTATAATTGAATTAGTGTATTCACTTATTATAGTCCTGAAAAACTGAGATTCTTCAAGCAGAATAGAGTCGGGGAGCCAGAAGTTTGTCAGACTGAGAGAATTGGAGATGAACAATGAGAGGGAACAATAGCAGTTTGCCGTTCACTAACTCCTTTCTCCTCTCTGATATACGAGAGGGCATTGTGAGTGTGTCAGAGGAGGAGAACAAGGGACTGAGTGGGGTGAAGTCACCTCTCTTCAGAACAGTATATCACAAAACAGTGTCAGAAACAAGTAAGGTTCAAGAGAGCCTTGGGCTGATGAGAAATCCAGGGGAGGTGTCAGATGGAAAGCTCTTTGTTGTGATGTGCTGAAGATTCACAGGTAAAGGGAGGATAAATACAGCAAAGAAAAGAGTAAAGAGTAAGATAGTTGTGTAGGTTCTGAAGTGTCGAGATGGGGTGTGACTGGTTTACCTGCTTCTGATAGTTACACAAAGAGGAAGATTCCGTCATCGTTTACTCACCGTCATGTTGTTTGGAACACAAAAGAAGATATTTTGAAGAATGTGTTTTTATCCATGCTATATATGGTCATTAAAGTGCAGTGGACAAAAACAGTTGAAAATTCTCCTTTGTGTTGCTCAGAAAAAATAGTTATACATGTTTGGATTTACATGGGGGTGAGTACATTATGACAGGATTTTTAGTTTTGGGTGAACTATCCTTTTGAGGTCAATTGAAAATGTTCTGGACTCATCTGATTTACATGGTCAATTGTCATACTCGTCAAATGACTTGTATCTATCAGACGCACTTAAAAAAAGTGAGTTATACACACTAAAGTGCTAAAATAATAGTGTAACTTGAAAGCTAAATTATCAAAATCAGTGAATTAAATTTGATTATAGATATAGACAGTGTTGTATGTGTACATTTCTTTGCTGATTGTTATTGAGGTCTTGGCATGTATGTGGTATACTGATAAAGATTGTTGGCCTTTTTGGATTGATTGATTTCTCTTAGCATATGGTAACTTTTTTAATTTGTTTAAAAGTCAGTTTTGTGCATCTGTGTATGTGTGATTTACTTATGTAGTGGAAGTTACAGTTTTTTTATATAGTTTTTCTTTAAAAAGTACCAAGATGTAGCGTGGTATTTGGACATGCATCATGTAATACAGTTCTATTCAGTTACTTCAATGCTTTTGCACTGCGTCAAGGAACATGTAATGAAAACTGCCATTAATGTACTTAAAGTTTGGAGAATTTAAACTAACTAAAGTGATGTGTATAGGAGACCAGACCTTCATGATCAAAGGACTCAAGAAACCTTTAAAGAAAAGATGTGCGCTCACTGCTATCTAGTGGACAATGGAAGACATGCACTTATGTGCTGAAAGGTTTTTTGAAAGAACGAGTTTGTTTGAGAAGTGCCTGTCATATTATATAGTGCTTATTCTGTTGAAACCTAATGCAATTTTCCGTAAAAAAAAAATTTTAAATAAAATAATTATTCTAAATAAAACATGCTCTGGGTGTATAAATAACTAATAGGAAATAAAAAGGGAGTAATTGTGGAATCGAGTTAGAGGGGGACCTCTATGAATATGATTTACAGAACAAACAAAATATTGTATATTTATGTAAAATGTAGTGTAAAGATCTAAATCATTCATCCTAACCTAGGCCTATGCTATAAATTATTGTACCACCACTTGAGGGCGCTTCATAATTACAATACACCTTTCGAATGAGGATGTAAAAAATTTATATTTACAGGAAAATGTATCTATCTCTCTCTCTCTCTTTCTGCCAGCAACACCCCCATTTTCGCCCCCCCCCCCCCCCTCCCCCTCTCTCTCTCTCTTTCTCTTTCTCTCTATCTCTCTCAGAATCTTGAGTCACTTTGACCTTTGAATATGTCAGGAGACAGTGAAATAGACAATTTTACAGGCTTAATTGCATGTACTGTTAACAAACATTTTTCAAAACATTTGTTGAGAACTGAGGGAATGTAACTTTACTGTGTTTTCCTGACTTGCATAGTTTGGTGGTGCTTTGTCCAAACATGGCTAGCAAATATCTTCACTGCAGATCCCTTGCTGAAATTCCAGTGAGGTCAAATGCTGTTGAGAAGTTTGTCCTTGTCCTTTGTTTATGTTTTGTCCATCATTGCATACCTTCATTTAGTAGGCCTTCATTGCATACCTGCGTAGCGGCCATTTGGAGGACACTTGAGCGTAATGTGGAGTGTAAAACAATGCATATATTTTTAGTCCTACTAGTGCTTTAGGGTTCCCTCAAAACAATAATTTATGTGATGGTTAAGAGTAATTAACAATAAATTCTCACGTTGACAAACTCTTTTTCTTGGATCGTAGGCATGAAGTTTATTCATGATCCATATTTTTTGTTTTCTTCTTTTTATTGCAGAGTTTCCACCCATGATGGACGTAAAAGGAGAACCAGGTCCTCAAGGGAAACCAGGACCAAGGGGACAACCTGGGCCTCCTGGATTACCAGGCAAACCAGGTTTAGGAAAACCAGGTCTCAATGGTCAGACAGGTCCTCAAGGGCCTCCAGGATTCCCTGGGATTGGAAAACCAGGACTACCAGGTTTACCAGGAAAATTAGGACCTAAAGGAGTTCCAGGATTCAATGGCGAGGTTGGGCCTCGTGGAGAGCCAGGTTCACGGGGACTTCCAGGTCAGCCAGGACCACCTGGGCCAGCAGGTCTGTCGTTGAATGGTAAACCAGGTTTACCTGGGACTAGAGGCATGCCTGGGTCAAGAGGTGAGATGGGGCCTAAAGGTGGACGTGGTATTCCCGGTGAACAAGGACTTAAAGGGGAAAATGGCAATGGAAACCCGGGTCCAATTGGTCCCAGGGGACCCAGTGGCCTTCAAGGACCTCCAGGACCTCCAGGTGTCCCTGGGTTGGGTAAATCAGGGATTGATGGGCTACCTGGGCCTATGGGGCCAAAAGGAGATAAAGGAGCTGCAGGAGATCATGGTGTCCCAGGGGAAGCTGGTCCCTCTGGGTTACAAGGGCAGCCAGGGGCACCTGGTTTGGGAAAACCTGGACTTGATGGTGCTCCAGGTATTCCAGGCCCGATGGGCCTAAAAGGTGATTCTGGCCCTAGAGGAACTCCTGGATTTCCTGGACCCCCTGGCTATGGTAAACCAGGCCTTTTAGGACAAAAAGGAGACAGAGGGCCTGCTGGATTACAAGGAGCCCCTGGTGACAAAGGAGAACCTGGGATGAAGGTCTTCCTGGAGATGTAGGCCAATCTGGACAGCCAGGCCTTCCAGGTCCACAAGGTAATTTGGGTCTTCCAGGGAAGCATGGTATGCCTGGTCTAAAGGGAGATAGTGGCCCACAAGGACCTCCAGGCTTGCCAGGGCTTAGAGGCGATCAGGGTCCCAGTGGGCTCGCAGGAAAGCCTGGCTTCCCAGGGGATAAGGGCCCTCCTGGTCTCAACGGGGCCACAGGCAAACCTGGACCTAAAGGTGAACCGGGTCACATCGGTCTGCCAGGTAATCCTGGTTTGATTGGGGGACCAGGTCCAAAAGGTGAGAATGGGTTTTCAGGCCCCCCTGGGCAACGTGGCAATTCAGGGATTCCTGGTCTCCCAGGCCCCACTGGTCATATGGGACCTCAGGGTGTTCCAGGGTTGAAAGGCGAACAAGGTCCACCAGGGCCCCAAGGAATTGGAAAACCTGGAGACAAGGGGATGTCTGGTCCACAGGGACCTCCAGGAAAACCTGGCTCCCCAGGACTTACCGGTTTGCAGGGCCCTCCGGGTCCACCTGGACCGCCTGGCCCCCCCAGCCCCTCTAACGGTGATTTAAATCAGTTAGCAGTTCAAGGGGGAACTATTTTAGGAGAATCAGTTTCAAAACCAAATGGTGAGAAGCCGCATTATGGTAAGGCCGAGCTCTCTGCCTCCGTGGCTCCTGCTTTTACCGCCATTTTGACGACGCCATTTCCACCATCTGGATTGCCAATCAAATTCGATAGAACTCTGTACAATGGGCAAAATGCTTACAACCCTGCTACAGGCATCTTCACAAGCCCACTGCCTGGAGTCTACTATTTTGCTTACCATGTACATGTAAAGGGAACCAGCCTGTGGGTGGCACTGTATAAAAACAATGTGCCAGCTACATACACCTATGATGAATACAAAAAGGGCTATATGGACCAGGCTTCAGGTAGTGCGGTACTGGAGCTGAAGGAGAATGACCAGGTTTGGGTGCAAATGCCCTCTGACCAAGCAAACGGGCTCTACTCCACTGAGTACATCCATTCATCCTTCTCAGGGTTCCTCCTGTGCCCCACATAACGGTCCGTCTCAGCGGAGAATTGCTTGCTCAAGTGCCCTGCAGCAACATCTGTAATAACAGCAACTAGATGACGAGAAAGACTTACTGAACGACGGAAAGGCTGAGTTTCGAAACAGAGAAAGGAGAATTCATGCTGTCTCTGTTTTAACCCTCTCTTTCAAATGTCTGATTTGATCATTGTTTTACTTTTAAGTGTTGTTATTTCCTGCCTATATGATAATTTTATTATAACTGTTATGCTATTTTTGTTGATGTTGATATAATGGTGTTATTGTATTGATGTTGTTGTAGTTGTTGTGTATCGTAATCAGACTATTAAGTACTTTGCAATGTGTAGGTAACCATTTAAAGACTTACCCGTGTGACTGCACACATTGCCAAACGTTCTTACTCCCATTGATCGCCATCACGTTGACTCTGGGGTTGTATGTTCCCCTGGTTGCAGTCAAATTCACCTATATCTTTTCCTTAATATAACACAGGCTACTTGATTTGTGCCACATTGCAGATTTTAGAATGCAGACATTCTATACAACATTGTTATTGTATTTGTATGTTTAAATACATTCGTAATTTAAAGAATAATCCTCAGTTCCATATTGTTTTTTTTTCTTTTAAATGCCAGACAGGTAATTATCTATCTGCGTTAGTCATATATGTTTTGTTTGATTTACTGTGTTAAATGATGTGCTAATCTGTCTATTTCTGCGACAACTACATTGTGTTTGAGAGTCTTTGAGAAGAAAATTACTTGATTTACTGAGTTAATTGCTCAAAACACGCCACGTTTGAATCAGTAGCGATCATGAAGGCCTCAAGAGGACAGCTGTGTGACAGTGCCTGCGTTACAAGAAAACAAAACAAAAACAAATGGAATTTCTGTGACACTAATTTCATACTTTAAAAATCACAACATGTCAAAGCTAATACATAATGTATAGCTTCTCATCAAAATCTTTGGATAGCCTACATTGGTGAGTAAGGGACTACTAATAGATTGAGAGTATGAATTTTTTGTTGTTGTAATAAATCAATTCTCCATCACAAATCCAAACTACTGCATTGTGTACTCTAAAGATTTTACATTCTATGATTTCTTTCTCATTGCTGCTTTTACAAAGACACATTTGACTGATTGTTTTGTATCACATTCATTTCCCATTGGACTGATTGACTTGTAGTCACAGACATGATTGACTCTAACATGAGTCAATTATGACATGATTTGGATACATCACACTGTGATAGATAGCACTGCTCCTGTGGTGTTTATGAAAGGTTACAAACAAAGAAATAGTTTCTTGCACATTCACTGAAGTGACTGAAAAAGTCCCTCTTGAAAGAAATTCTCTCGCTTCTGTTTGTTTGACCAATTTGTAGGATGATGAAACCTGAAACAGACTAAAGGAGTGTCAGTATAACACACACTCACTGAACTTTCCTTTCCGTACACGGTTACATGACATTTGTTTCTTCAAATGGAAATTATTCACATTTTGGCTCCAGATCTTTCCTACTTCAGCATGTATTTGATGACCTTTTTATTGTACAGTATATTAACACTGTGACCGTTATTTTCTATGATGAGTGTATATTGTTTGTGTGCAATGGATTGAAGATTTAAAACATTTGTTGTGCTGCAATATCTCAAATCTGCTTAGACGATGTGTCTTTCTTTTGTCGTTCAAAGCAAACTAGGAAAAAAGCCTTGATTCTGTTCCACGGGATATTTGTTCATTATCAATCAAATTAAAAGAAACAACCAATCCCATTTGCACATGAACTTAATGAAGGCATATTTATACATTTCTGATAGATGTCCAAGCACCGAAACCGTGAACGTACAAATAACCTTATATTGAACAGCATCGAGGAGTTTGTAATACACACTACCATTGTTTTTCTTTCTTTTATAATGTATCTATCAATCTATAGGATTTTTTGTCTTATTGCATTCACGTTATGCAATCCATTTTGGGTATTAAATGCACTCTTTGATTGAACATATTTTGTCAGCTCGTACAAAATCTTCAAGTACTTGACAGTACAGATGCAACATCAATAAAGACTTTCTTGATCAACGGTGTTTTCTTTTCTTTTTTTTCTCCTGAATAAGACCAAAATAACCTAGTAATCAAAGATGGGATGTTGACAAGTCCAATTCAGATATTTGATCTCATAAATTCAGTTCATATACAATTTAATCAGCACATTTGGTATGTTCAAAAACATCCTTGAAGCTGTTCTGCTTCAGACATCCATCTACCCATCTAAAGAAATGATGTGACTAACACTAGGGGGAGTTTACTTCCATTCCAGTGTGGCTTACAAGGATTACCTGTGATAAAAGGTGGCTCAAAATATCACACCTGTAAGCATCCATCCATCATTGTTTACATTTTTATAATATTCAAATCAGTTCCAAATCTAATATTTTAATAATAATATAAGTCATATTTAATTTTCCACAAAGTATTGGAATAAAGTGTTCTCAAATATATTTTCCTGGATTAATTAAACCATGTTTAATGTTCCACAAAGTATTGGAATAAAGTGTTTGCAAATACATATTCTTGGATTAAATAGACAACATAATTTTCCACAAAGTATTGGACATTGGAATACGGTCCTCAAGCAATTGCACATATTAGAAAAGGCTTAATGCGTTTAAAAATGTTCTTAGTTTGAACTTTTTTTCTTAATAGAAAATCGTCAATACGTCTCCAGTTCTTTCTTGAAAGACAAACCAGTTTTTTGTTGTTGTTGTTGTTTTACAGGAAACTTACATTTTTTTAACATAACATTTTTCCATTCAAAGAATAAAATGTATTAATTTCTATGAAACTGACTGGACTTGGGTTGTCTGTACAGTTCTCCAAGCGTCCAAATAAGGATTATTTCCATAACGACAAATTAACCATCAATATTCTCTGTAATAATCACAAACATTGGCCAAAACGGTTTTACGAATGGGCAGTACCAAAACAAATCAAGGGCAACCATCACAAACAGAGCAATTAAAATCAATATCACCTTTAAAATTTACAAAGCAATATTTCGATGGGTAAATCAAGTCCTCTTAAAACGTCAACAGGCTGGCTCTTGCGCAAAGATGACGCAGTCACTGACTCCTCCCCCTCAGTTCATCTCAATTCAGTTTCACTGAGGACGACAAACACGACTTCACCCTCAAAGCGGTTACGGCTCTACGTGCACTTTCTCCGTGGATTGCCAAGGGATTTCAATGTTTGGCCCGTTCTTTGTAAGTATCCCCTATTGCCACTGGCTTTCTGTCTCCTAATATGGCAGCAAGATGTTAAAAACGACTACCCGAGACGTTTGTTTGCCTGTTTCTAGTGTAACGTTAGCTGTGAAAGCTCGCGTTCAGCCGGTGAAGGAGCTCGCGAGTGTGGCAGCCATTTGCCCGCGTACGTTTGAACGGAAACTCCTTAATCGTCTTTTATTTGTTTTCACGGTTGGACGGTTTTAACCGGGTCAGGTACGGTTTGTCCCTCAGTCGTATATGTGTTGATTTATGAAGGGTCTGGAGTTCTCCTCAATCTGTCTAACTGTCCTGTAACGTACTGCGCTGGCTAGCTGCTTGCTAGCGGTCTCATCATCAGCCAGAGACCGTGTCAAGAAGTTACTCGGACAGTTAATTTGCCGCTACACTTTTAACTCTATGTTTAGATATATTGTTAATTCAGGGTCTGAACATACTATTTAAAGATTACTTGGTCATTTTTCATTAGTTGACCGACTGTGAGGGTCAGAGAGAGTGCGATTGAATTGTTAGCCTGGGAGCTAACGTTAACTTAATGTTATAACTGTCAGTTCAGTCAGATAACCCTTTATCGTCAACCTCCAGAATGTTCCTGATTTCAGTGGCTCAATTGTTATGCAAAGCGTGGAAGATTAGAGTCCTTAATTTTAGATTTATGTACCACAAACCTTGCCAATTCACGCGTGTGTATTGGTTTCTTCATATTCATGTTTGCTTTATTTTAACTGTGTGTCTGACATATGGTAAATCTTTAAAGCCGAGCCGTTTCTTTGATCATTCTTGTATCCAGCACCTGGTTAAACTGTAAGCTGATGATCCAGCATGAGACCTGAACTGCGTAGTAAACTAGATGCTAAGCCGATAGTTTTTAAAGAACAGAATCTGAATTAAACCGGTATGCTTGATATGATCCAAGATTGTTGTATTTAGGTGCCATGTGTAGTATTTGATGAGTCACCTGGCTTCATGCTCCACCTGTTCTCATCGTGCTCCTGTGTAATCAATACAAGGAAACTGAACAGGTCTTGGTAAGTGGCTTATGCATTGTCTTTGAGGTGGGACATTGGAAGTTGTAAAATTGCCTAGTTGGAACAAGTCAGGACATGTTTTAGAGCTTGATGTATCTGCGTAATATAAAGTGAGGAATTTCAATAATATGACAAGGTGTTTTCTTAGTTTTTTTTTTTAAATGCAACAGTTGTTGCTCTCTGTGAAATCAGGACTGTTCAAAGGGACTATATGAAACTTTTTCCCCAAAATAAACGTAACAATAGCCTTTTTATTTTCCCATTTATGACTCAAACATCTCCTGTTGAGCATACTGACACCTTGTCCGCTCACAGTGGGTGCACCTATAAGCCTGTATCCTATTTTTCTTATTTCTGTCGGGTCGGATTTTTCCCGCGCTGTCTGCGGATGTGACGTCAAGCGCGTTCATGTTAAACGTTTCAGATCACTCTGCCACCAAGCAAGTAGCCTACACTTGCAAACTTATCTCAAACAATATATGTTTTTGACTGTTCTTACCTCTGTAAACATAATGTTGACCTCCTTGCAGGCAGCAGATGACTTGTGAAGTGTGCACGCACGTACGAGCGCTGCGAGCAGTGTTGCCAGGTCCGTATGCCTGCACTGTTTCCGCGGGTTGTTTGTGTAGTGCACGGGTTGACGTGATTGTTTTACTCACTGGAACATGATTGTTATCGGGGAAACACCCGGGAACGCTATTTGACTATTTTTGGCCGTGATTGGGTTAGTTTTGATGAGCAATAGGGCTGGTTTTGTTGTGCAGACCTGGCAACCCTGGCTGCGAGAGCGAGCAGAAAGGAAGAGCAGTTCTGTTTTTTTTGCCACAGGTGTCAGTCGCGAGTTTAAATGTCAGAAAAACGCATATAGGCCCTTTCAAGTTGTTGAGCTGTTCACACCACACGACACAACGTGATTGGTCCGCAACAGGAGGTAGCGCACTACACGAGTTGACAACAACTCTGTCACCCAACGATTCTATCTTGTCCACAAACCACGTTTTCTCACGAAAAATCACGTGATAAAATGAACCGAAAAAGACGCGAAACAGCACGCGCACCAATACCCAGGGAAGAAGAACACAACAGGCGAATATGGACGTCAGAGTTGAAAACTGTTTGCGCGATAATTTGCTCTGAGAAAATACACACTCACTCAACAACTGCATTTTAAAAAAGAACACCCAGAATATCAATATTGTGGACATCTGGAATATATACAGTTGACTTTCCTTTTTCCTAAAAGTATTTTAGTGAAACCTATGATTACAAACAGGGATATACTTCCGAAAAGCATCCGTAATTATATTTGTATGTCTACACATACCTGTATGTTTAATCTCTAGTTGCTCTGATTGGCTGTAGCTCATGATATCACGTGAGGTTGAGTCGCGCGACAGCTCTGGATATCTAGCATGCTAGATATTTTTCTGGGCTCGGCGACGCGTCTGCGAGGCGTCTGTGAGCGTCTTTGATGCGTTGTTGGCTCTTTCATACTAACAGATTGTCGAGCGTTCATCGCGCGCTAATCACCCGCGATTTGCACGCGATAACACCCGACCGGTCGGCGAGCTCAACGATTTGCAAATCGGGCTTAAAATCATGTAGTGTGAACTAGGCTTTAGTTGAGACGGACATTAGTTGTTTGAAATCCTGAGACTGTGACAAGGTTGCTTTTTATCGCTTTGACCTTGCCTTATCTACATATTTATTGGACAGGTAACTTATAGGCCTCTGAATATAACACTATGATATTTATTTCACAATTTATTCAACGTTATTATACTTATATGGGCATTTCATTGGTAGTTTGACAGAATTTTTGTGTTTACTACATTGGGACAGTTTTAAATAAATGTGAGCACATTAACATGAGATCTATCTATACTTTAATATTTTTTATTGAAAAATCATTACATAAAAAAAAACTTGTAGCCTAGTTACAGAAATAGATCTGCAAGTTATCATATTAACAGCTAGTCAATGTTTAACTTTACTATGGTTTAAGTTTCATGAACCTGGAGGAAGGACACAACACTTTGAGAAGTAATAAGTTGCTGCTTTGCTATATCATTTGTTACATTTGCAGGTGTTGATTCAGTTTCAGTAATGTTTCATGTCACTTGAGGCCATCTAAAGATTTGCCTTTACTTTTTTTTCTAAAACAATTTGGAAAGTGAGTAAAACATTACATTAATGGAGATGTTTGTTCATTTCTCAGTTAAATGGAACTGTGTGTAAATTTCTTCCTTATTCTATTTTCTTATGAAGTGCTGATCTTTTATGCACTTCAGTCAGGACAGTGGATCCTCTCTGTGATGATTTCTGGGATCAATGTGCTTTGTACGTCCACACATCTCTGTCCCATATTATACATAATTGAATGCATCATCATGTCTTGTTGCAGTACATAAGTACAATTTATGCTGCTAACACAAGATAGACAATCAGCATGGTAGTGCTGCTTTGTGCTAGTTTTGGCAAGTCTGCTGAAACCTTTCTCATTGTTAACTAACATAAAGACTATCATACGAAGGCGAAGGCCTGATACCCTTTCAAAACTCTAAAGTACAAACATGTCTTTTTTGAGGCCTGGTCGGACCATATTTATAGCTTGTTTGGCATTTTGGGGCTGTCGGTAGCCACTCTTACTGGGCAGCATGTTAAATGTCACTGGTAGCAGTAGTTCACAGCTTGTTAACAAACATGGATCGAGTTGTGCCTCACAGCAGGCTTTCTTAAAACATCTACACAACTGGCAACAGCATGACTCTCATTCCTCCCACTGTCTTTTCAGCTTGTCTGCTTAAATATTGAAGGACTGTTGTACCCTTTGAGCCAGCATTGCAAGCCCAGCAGGAGCTAACCCTTGATGAATGAGTGTGGTGCTCACCACAGTCTCATCCTGACCTGCAAGACATCTGCTCCCCCTGCATGGCTTCCACGCAAGCTGCATGATGTGGCCTTTGAAAAGACAGTTAATCCTCAAGATTTCTGTGTTGAATAGCATGAACTGTCTGTCTATTGTTTTGAATCATCTATTAGGTTTACAGTCACAGTGCTGTAAGCTTCAACTTGACAGGAAGTGGGCAGGTTTGTGGCAGCGTTTACAAGAGCCACCCTCTTAGCGGAGTTTCCACTGAACTACTTGTCTTGCCTCAGCGCTTCTTCAACACAATAATGTGGCTGGTGGTGACACTTTTTTTTATCACATCAGGTTCATTAGTCAAATTGCTCAAGCTGATAAAGAGAAGACATTTTTAAATGCATTCTTTATTATTTTTTTGTGCATTGTGGTCCGATTTCTTAATAGTTCCATTCTGTAAAAACAAACTTAAATCTGTTTAAATTTGCACCATATGCAAATTCAAGTTCACGTCAATAAGAACAACAGATATGAGGTTTAATTTATTTATCAGCTAATTTCAAGCTCAAAGACCGCAATAGGAGAGAGAGTGGCTTCAGCACACTGTTAAGATCATTTAAGGTGTTCACACTTGGCAGGTTTGGTTAAATTAGAACAAACCCTGGTGCAATTGCTCTGTTAGTGCGGTTAATTTGAATAAGTGTGAGCACTGCCATCCGAACCCTGGTGCGCACCAAACAAGTCTCATCTTCCAAAAACAGGAAGATGAGACCCTAAAGGACAGAATGCATATCGTTTTTATCTCGTCATTGTGATGTTGCCTATCTCAGTTCGGTACAGGCATCAGAACCTCGCAGCAGATCTTCATTTGTGTGATGGAGGGATTTCTGCCATTGTTTTGACATCTTTAAATATTTTATAAGCTCTTCACGAGTTCTCAGCTGGCCAGAATACCGTCATATGCAGGCTATATGCATATAATGGGCGTGTTTAGCCCATCACACAGATTGTTTTGGATGTTCGGTAAGTTCCATGTCAAAATAGACAATGCGTCATAAAAGCCGACCAATCAGATTTAGAACGCATCCCTGTATCTTTTGGTTCGGTGATGAAAATTCTAATCTAAACGCTAAGTGGCCCAGAACTAAATGGGTTTTTTTTCTTTGGTCAGAGTCGGACCTAATGAACCAAGTTGAGCTTCAAGATGTGACGCCGCACTTTCAGTTTAATTTGCAGCAGATTGCTCGTTGATCTGTTGCGATGTGTTACAGAAGTGCTCGGCACATTTATTTTTTATTTATTTTTTTACCATTTTTGGATGAGTAAAATTTACATATGTGGCTTCAACAGTCTGGTGCATTTACAAGTGTCCAGTTTCATCTAGAATGCGAAAACACCTGGGCCCGTATGTATAAAGCCACTCAGAGTAAAATTTTAGTCTCAAGTCTGTCAAAATTCAAAGAATTACATAATTTTACTCTTATTCCTAAACTTAAGAGTAAGTGTGATTCATAAAGGTTCCTAAGTGTTAAGACTTGGTCTCAGCTCCTAAATTATTTAAGAGAGCTGGAGAGGTCTCCTAACCTAGTTAGGAGTAACAAGATGGCAGCAAAGAGATTAGGTCATGCACTTTTCAATGAAAATATGATGTATTGTAGTAAAATGAGTTGATCAAACGATAAAAAGTTTAATCCTCAAGGTATTCTTTTTGTAACTTACCTTTAAAAAGTTTTATAGCAATGAAATTAAAGTATTATTTATATTTGGCGACTGGAATTCAGCAGTGCACCTGTGATGACTCGGGCCCTTCAGTTCACAGTTAGTAGGCTCTTGAATAGCACTATTGTGACACTGACCACACCAAATATACAGTGGTGGCCAAAAGTGATGTGCAGGGTTGTTTTTTTTTTTAAATGACCCTACAAGTTTGCTTAAACCAAATAATGAGGAAAATATTTTTACATTTATATTTTTAAATATGACGGAAGAACAAAACACTAAACTTAGTGAAAGTATTTATCTGACAAAGTTATTTCAAGTCACCTTTATTTCTACGGTGCTTTTTACAATATAGATTGTTTCAAAGCAGCTTTACAGAGATTACAGGAAAATAATGCAACAAAGTTAGTCTTGGCTGTACAGCAGCTCTAGAAGAAAATAGTGTCATTGTCCTGCTTAAGTAAATTCAGTGTTTATTAATTTCAACCAGAAAGACTCGGGAGGCAAAATGACGTGACAAAGTTTATTAACAGCCCAGCAAGCAAGTATTGTGTTATAAAGTTCTGTTGCGTAGCTCACAATCTGAGGGTAACGGAATCTGTATTTACTGCCTGAAGACGCAGGCGGAGCACAGCCGACCCCAGGAGCCCGATCTCATGAAAGTGCGTATCAATACCACAAATGTTATTTCTCGCGCCATTCATACGCCAAAAACAGTTTTTGCATAGTTTTAGGCTTTCTAGGGTAATTACTTGCATCATGTTGATATTTTACAAAGAAATATAATTAGATGTATATTTGATATCATCATTTATCAGTAAAATTACAAAGAAAGCTGTAAGGAATGTCAGAAATTTGCCCATTTCAAAAAATCATTAGTTATCTATTTAGTTCATGTATCTCTACAGCCATTTTTTTTTTTTTTACATTTTTAGTCATTTAGCTGACGCTTTTATCCAAAGCGACTTACAATTGCTATATTTCAGAGGTCGCACGCCTCTGGAGCAATTAGGGGTTAAGTGTCTTGCTCAGGGACACATTGGTGTCTCACAGTGGATTCGAACCCGGGTCTCTCACACCAAAGGCATGTCTCTTATCCACTGCTCCATCACCACCCCATACAGCCACTCTGGTGAAAACAGTGATGTCATCATCCAGCTCAGTTCAGTTCTCATATAATGGTGTCAATGCAGGCAGATCAATATTCTTTTTAAAAATTAAGTGACAAATAAGGGCAAACTACAGCTACAGGGTTTAGAAAAACTAAAAAGCTCACAGGAGAAAAAAACATACATTGTCTGCAACATAATCATTTCTTAATATTTCATTATCCTCTCTTGTTTTTTCACCTGTTCATAATTTATTTGTATGAAAGCCTGGCTAAAACTTATGTCTGTACAATTTGGAATGTTATATTGTGTTATCACAAATAAACAATTGACTCCAGGCACAACTACGCTTACAAAATATTTAACACATTTTTAATTTGAATAAAGGGTGAATCTGACAATTTTCCTCCAATACTAATTTGTGATAATTTTGCACAATGCAAAGCAATTAAAAAATACATTTAAATATTAAAGTTTCAGTGTCTTAATTAAATTATTTTGTTATAATTACATTAAATTATGGTGTCATGCAGGCTCACTATTGGCTGATTCAGAGGTTCAGGGCGGCCATTTTGGGTTAACATCATTGTAGTCCTTAGTTTGCAGCACTTAAGTGCTACTTCAGTCAGCACTTAAGAATCAGTCTTATACTTTACTGAAAGTTGCTTTTAGCTGCTTTATAAAAGTATCTTACTCTTAGAGAAGTCCTACTTTTTACTAAGTATTTTTTTACACTTAAGTCAAAGCTTAAGACTATTCTTAAGAGCATTTCTTAGAAGTTTTATACATACGGGCCCTGGGCCCGTATTCTTAAAGAATCTTAATGAAAAGAGTAGCTCCTAGTGACAAAATTCTAAGAAAATTCTTAGAAATGTGGGTGTTTACTCTTGAAGTTAAAGAAAAAATCCTAATAAATTATTTCAGAAAGCATCCTAACCCTTAAAAGAGGTCTTAAGGTCAAAATTGTTTGGAGCACGGATGAGGACTTTTAAGAGGCTTAAGAGTTTTTTAGCAGAGGAGAAAATGGCAGAAAGACGAAGAGGGAGAAGACATGTTGCAGACAATTGATGACAATGAGTTAAGACACTATGGATTATATCGTGCAGGGATCATGTTTGTGACTGATCTTATTATTTTATGATCATTCTAAGCCAATCAAATACCTTATAGGAAATTAATAGCATGGTAAATAAAACTAGAATGTACATTTCCAGGAGAAAATGTGAAATGGTGCTTGCAGTGGCAAAACTCGCCGCTCGGTTGCTAGGGTGTGAAAAATTGCGCATGTAATTTCAAAGTGAAGGCTTAGAATAGACTCTATACTTAAAATCACTCTTTTTTTTCCTTATTGGACAACCAACCAATCACAGTCTTCAAAAGATTGTGTGTCATACATGGCGGGGTTAGCCCCGCCTCCTCACTAAGATGAAAGTTTTTGTCTCTTTTCCTCACTCAGAGTTGCTCTCAGATCAGTCCCGAATCGCTCTTAAGCTAAGACTCCTACGTAAAAGATTAAAGTTAAATTAAGAGTTTTCTGAGAGGATTCTTAGAATCTTATGAATACGGGCCCTGGTCTTTTCACAATCTGATAGCTATCCGGTCAGAAAATGCATGAAGTGAGTTTTTAGAGTTTTCAAAACATTGTCATTGTCATGTGTGTGTGGAATGTTTAATATGACTCTATATAGGCTACCTGGTTGAATAATTCTGACATTTATAGCATTAACTTTTTGGTAACACTTTACAATAAGGTTAATTAGTTAACATTAGTCCTAGGTCATAACTTAATAAAACAAGCTGTGCTACTATGAGGAATGATTAGGCCCTAACTTTAAATGTAGATCTGTAGGCAGGTGCGAGATACTAGCATACCTTGGAGGAATATTGTGATAATGGCAAATAGGGCTGGGCGATATGGCCTAAAAATAAAATCTCCGATTTTATTTTTTTTAATTCGATTTACGATTTTTTTACGATTTTCCCCCCTACTTATTGAGGAAAGCAAAAAGTACAAACGGCAGACAACTTAAGCAAATTTTGCTTTTATTTAATCAAAAGCAAGACAAATGTAACCCCCATTTCTGGAATGAATAATAAATAAATGAACACCCTCTTGGAATCAAAGTCCCAGCTGTGTTTGTCTAGACTAAAAAGAGGCAAACATAGCACCATTTTCTAAAGCATTAACAATACATTCAAATCAAATCTGAGGAAAATTGTTATAATTAGAGGATTTGCCAGCATACAGAATTCAGCACTGAACAAAAAGTATGTTTTAAGCGGTGAGGGAGTCTGTCTTAAATGCTTAAATTGGCCATTGCGTTCAAGAAATCAACATATGTCTGAGATTTTTATTATTTTTATGTTTTAATCATAGATATTTCTAGTTTGCGGGAGTCCCGCGAATCGTTTTATTCTCCCGCAAACCGCACACACAGAGTGAGTGCATTACCGCCCGCGCGCGCGCTCTGCCATCAACTCTAGTACCAATCTAGTGCACTCAGTGCACGTCTCTCAAGGGCCCGGCCCGACCCGAGGATTGTGACGGGAAATATCGGCCCGACCCGCTCGGGCATTAAGCTCGAGTTCACTCCTATGCTAAGTAGGGGTGTAAGAAAAAATCGATACACTTGAGTATCGCGATATTTTATTTTGCAATACTGTATCGATTTTCAAAAACGCAATATCGATTTTTTTTTTTTTTTTTTTTTACAAGCAAAAGTTTTCATGGGACCGTGGTTCCCGTTTATGTTGTGTTTAAATCCCTACCACTAGATGGCTATGCTGAGATGCACCACTAGTGTCATGTCATCCTATTTTGATTAATATATGCGCGAGGGAGAGAGAGCAAGACCATAGAAATCATTAGCAAGACAGCGCGCGTGTTGTTTGACGACGTGCGAGTGCGCGCGGCCGGGGCTCTCTCTCCCTCTCTCTCTGCTCGTTTGCGCAGCAGTCATTCTACATCACTCACCGATCAAAAAAGGCTTTGGCGGGACACAAATTTGCTTTGGCGGTGCCAAAAAGCGGACGATCTGACGGGTTTTAGAAAAATTAAATACAATCCGAAACTACTAAACAGACCCGGCCTTTATTTACCCAAACCTGTTGCCACACCAGGCGTGTAAAAGAGACATGCGTCTATTTGGGACTCGGCTATTATTTGAAGTTTTACGGTATGTTGTGTTGGATGTACCCTGTGTATTAATAATAGTGCAAGCATTTTTTTAATGACATATTGCACCTCAGATTGCACCTTATGTGTTATGTATTAGCCTAGATGTCACAGACAGTCAGGGGCTATGTATTTTCTTTAACTGACTATTTAGCTACATTTGTTCCTTAATGTTTCCTTTAGGAATCGTGTTCGTGTTTTTGCAACACAAAACGTGTTGGACGTAGCCTACCCTGTGTACTAGGAAAAGTGCAAGCATTTTTTTATTGACACAATTATAATAATGAATAGCATCACACATAATGGCCCTCATTTATCAAAAGTGCGTACACCAAATTTCGAGCGTACACCTGGCGTACACCCTAAACCACGGTGACTTTGAGATTTATCAATATGGACGTTGGCGTACGGCATGCTCAAATCCCACGCCAGCTCAGGAGGTGGTGTACGCACGTTTGAGTTAGTGCGGAAACGCGCAGAAACACAATTCCTAACACCACAAAATGCGCTGACAAACTAAAACATATGACAAAAAAACAACAACAACAACATAGGCTAATTATAAACTTCAGTGTAAAAATCTGTCACAAAGAACCGGCAAAAGTAATGATTATGAATATAGCAAGGAGATATTTTAATTGTTTATTAATAAAGAAGTGTTTTCTTTGTGTCGGCTGCAAAGATGAAGTTGAGATGCTGGCTCGCGATCTTCGCAGTAGTGAACGCGCCAGAGAGAAATGCACATTTCAGATTACATAAGCAGAGAGCAGTCTGCAGTCTGTTTTCTTTCGTTTTGAATTGTTCTGTTTAAAAGTAGACATGTCTGAGGCACCTTATACGCTGAGTTTCGGTTTATTTATGAGATGAGCTCAGTTCACGCGTCCTCCGTTTCATATCATCTGCTATTTAATTTCCTATTTGTTAAATCCAGGTAGGCCTAATTGGTTGACGAAACATTGTTTAAAATTAAGATACAATTAATACAAAACGAAATTCAGTTTAAAGAAATGTTTTGTGCTTTATGTTTGATGTCTCTGTGAAAGTTTTAAAATATATTTTAGTGCCGCTTTTAGAGCGCTCATGTCCGTATCATTGTTTTTTCCTCATAAATGCGAACACGAATAATAATAAGAATAAGAATATTACAAATGGACATGCAATTATTAATGTGAATGAATGGTAGGCTACTCCACATCACATCATCATCACTATTGTACATGATACGATATTAAATGCTAATTGTTTCAAAACACGTGCTGTAAAATAATGCATTGTGATAGGTCATTTGATCTCCACGTCGGAGAAGTTTCTCTTCTTTGCCGTCTTCCGTGTGTCCATGGCGTAAATGAGGGTGTGGGGAAGCGGAGACTTGAATATTTAGAGGCGTGTTATTCTAATGACGATCGTTTTCAGCCGCTGCATTTATCAAGGAGAGGTATTGCGTACACCAGGATTTCAAAGGTACGCACAGCTTCATACATCAGGCGGTGAGAGGAGTGTAAGCATAATCTTACGCCAACATATACGCCCGTTTCTACGCAAGAATGATAAATGAGGGCCATTGTGTATGTGTTATGTATTGTGACAGGGGTATGTATTTTCTTTTATTATGGCCTACTTGAGCATATACAAATTTGCTCACTAAGAACCTGTGAACCACAACCCCAAACTGGCAGTTTGATTTTCTGTGTACTGAATTGTTTACCTAAAGTAAACTTGTTTGACTTTTATGCACATCATGTCTTTTTTTAAAAAAAAAAATACTTTTTCTAAAATTATAGTCCTACTTAAAAAAAAAAAAATCGCAATATATCGCCTTATGCACAGTATCGAAATATATTGCAATATATTGAATCGTGACCCAAATATCGTGATACGTATCGTATCGCCAGATTCTTGCCAATACACAGCCCTAATGCTAAGGAACAAACTTCCCACTCTCACCGGTAGCCATCCCAGCATCGAGCGCTGCGAGTGAGAGAGAGACTTTTCCAGCTGGATTTGTAATTCAAGAACGGAGAACGCAACTTAAACCATGTGGACGATATCCTTTTCCTGCACAGTATAACTTAAGGCAAAGTAAATGCATAGGATACTGTTTGTGAGTGACAGGCTCAGATAGATTGTATTTTTTTCTTGTTCTTTTTTTCTTTTCATTAATAGCCAGATGTTTGCGTTATCAGGTTTCAGCCTATTTAGGTGCCGATGTAGGCTACTTGAATGGCGCAAAACAAAGCACACTTTAGCCTGTTTCATGAGGCTATTGTGATGTTGAGAGAGGTGCGAGATAAAAAAATAAAGGACTTTAATTGGAATGATTTTAGCGTGTGTGATTTATCACGGGTCGGGTAACGGGCCAAATATTAACGGGTCTGGGCGGGTGCGGATTTAATTTTGATATTATCACGGGTGACGGGTCGGATCTGGTGCTGAACTTTGCGGGTACGGGCGGGCGCGGGTCTCCAAAAATGGACCCGTGCAGGACTCTGGTGCAGGGATCATGTTTGTGACTGATCTTATTATTTTATGATCATTCTAAGCCAATCAAATACCTTATAGGAAATAATAGCATGGTAAATAAAATAAAAAAAGGATTTATATACACATATATAATGTGTGTGTATGAGAACGGTCAAATAGGAAAAATTACGCATGTAATTTCAAAGTGAAGGCTTAGAATAGACTCTATACTTAAAATCACTCTTTTTTTTTTTCTTTTTTTTTCCTTATTGGACAACCAACCAATCACAGTCTTCAAAAGATTGTGTGTCATACATGGCGGGGTTAGCCCCGCCTCCTCACTAAGATGAAAGTTTTTGTCTCTTTTCCTCACTCAGAGTTGCTCTCAGATCAGTCCCGAATCGCTCTTAAGCTAAGACTCCTACGTAAAAGATTAAAGTTAAATTAAGAGTTTTCTGAGAGGATTCTTAGAATCTTATGAATACGGGCCCTGGTCTTTTCACAATCTGATAGCTATCCGGTCAGAAAATGCATGAAGTGAGTTTTTAGAGTTTTCAAAACATTGTCATTGTCGTGTGTGTGGAATGTTTAATATGACTCTATATAGGCTATCTGGTTGAATAATTCTGACATTTATAGCATTAACTTTTTGGTAACACTTTACAATAAGGTTAATTAGTTAACATTAGTCCTAGGTCATAACTTAATAAAACAAGCTGTGCTACTATGAGGAATGATTAGGCCCTAACTTTAAATGTAGATCTGTAGGCAGGTGCGAGATACTAGCATACCTTGGAGGAATATTGTGATAATGGCAAAGCACAGCACAAGAATGATGATGGCTTCGTTCTGGCTGTACTTTATTGTCCTGTCTGAGTGAGATTACTGCTGTGCTGAGCCCCTGGGTTTGGCAGCAGTCTTTTTGATGCACATTTTCATACCAACTGCTTTCAGCATTTAAACCTTTCAGTTGACCTCTTCCTTGGATCTGTGGATTTCGGCCACCATATTGTTATCGTTATAGGCCGCTAAGAAAATTTGGCCGATATATTAAAGCTGATAATGGATTTTTCCTTCAGGTGCGCACTATTAATCACAATGATTTTGAATTGCTTGAAATATGATTGGAAACACAAAGTGCAACAGTTACGTCTGTCAAATAGGCTGCATAAAACTATAATAAGAACATTATAATTGTGTACTTGCACCGTGGCTTTTAATAATGAGACTTGTTTTTGTAATCAGGCTCTCAAAAATTATATACAAATTTGGATTTCGATTTATCGGCAAATGTTCCGTTATCGGCTTTCAAATATAAAAAATTATCGGTATGTATCATCCAAAATTGGGATATCGGTGCAACCCTAGTCGGCAGACTTTGAACATAGTTTATCAGGCTTTGCTCAGTAGTCCAGACGGCATGATTAAATACATTTCTATGTAAAGGGAGTTTCCTTTTTGTTGCTATGGGCTGGCTGAATGTCATGACTGCCATAGATACAAAAAAAAGTATCCATGGTGAATAAATGCATCTATGATTCCGGGATTCTTCTCTAGCACTGCCGAGAGACTAGTGAGGAATGCAGACAGACAGGCCTCAAGAATGTGTGTGGCATTCAGTGTGTACCTCAGGTGTATTTATAGGCCACTAAGTATGCTTTACACAGATTTTTATTTTTGGTCTTTGAGATAGTGCCGCATTCTAAACTGGTAGTCCTATTTAAACCGCTTAATAGCTACTTTAACTTTACCATTGGTTATTCAATGCCCTTTGTCTTAGGGCTGCACGATTTGGGCCAAAATGATAATCACGATTATTTTGATCAATATTGAGATCACGATTAATTATCACGATTATTTGTTGATTTTAACCAAAACAAATTTTATTGCCACATAGGCTAATTATAACTGCTTTCACATCCATATTGTGCTACATTTCTGCTAATGTATGTGTATCTAAATAAAATAGGTCCTCTTATTCACCAAAATTCAGTGCATCTCCTTAAAGAATAAAGAAAACAATAAAGAAAATGTAGCAAAACTTCAACAGGGCACTATTTTACATTTTACATTGTGTAAATCTATTTTAGGAAGCAAAATATAAACTTGCATTGTACCTGCATAATGGATGTGAATAAAACACGCAAAATATACAATGACAATCAATAAAAAAACAAATATTCCATAACAGAATGTAACCAAATGAGAACATTTCAAGGCAGAACTGCACTATGGAAGTTCGATTAATGGATGAAATTCAGAGTCATTGTTATTTGACGCTTAAGAAATGTAAAATGTTGTGGTAGGCCTACAGTGTCAGTGATTAGTTGTGAAGTCTTACTGCATAAATTTAATCTATTTAATTCTCCATGTGAAAGTTTATGTGCTCAAATTATTTCTATTTGTTAAACAATAGGTCAAAACAAGACGTTTGTAGGACTGTTTATTGGAGTCCATTAATCGAACTTCCATGCCTCTTATATAGTATATATATATATATATATATATATATATATTATATATATATATATATATATATATATATATATATGTAGTATGTACCAATTTACTAATGCAATTTACTAATGCTCACACTCGGTCTCTCACGCGCACTGTCACTCAGTCTCTCTCGCGCGCGACACAATCGGTAGGCGCGCGCTGTTGCTCGCACGCAGACACACTCGCACACTTTTGAGCACGTTTTGAGGACACTCGGTCTCTCTCGTGCACTGTCGCTCGCACGCAGACCGTAGGTCTCTCTCGCGCACGTGGGCTCATGGAGGCACGTGATCAGACACTGGTTTACGGTGCGCTAGATTGGCAAAAAAAAGCTTTCTGTGAACTGAATGACGCATTTAAAATATCGCTCGATCACGCGAATTTGATCGTGGGAAGCCAAAATCGTGATCGTGATTAAAATTCGATTAATCGTGCAGCCCTACTTTGTCTTTTGTTACTGTCTGCATGGTGTAATTCAGGCATGTTTATGCGAAAAGAGCTACTCTAACTTTTTCCTCTTAGCAACTTAAAACAACACCTGGAGAGATGGAGCATTCATTCTTACAGTGTTATCCTGTCTCAAAGCAGGACCCATATTTCCTCTCCTTTTCTGAGAATGACACTGGTGGCCTCTTTAATGTTTATTAATACTCAGAATTCACACTCTGGGGTGCCTCCATTCTAGCAGGCAGAAGGAGCGAAGTTCATCCTTTGTGTCCGGTTTTCCAGTGTAACGTGTAACATGACTTCATTACTTTCTGGTGACATTAGGTGTGAAATCCTAGTGTTTTTTTTGTCAGTTCTCGGTTAGATATTTAACTGAGGAGCCGTTCCGTGTTTAAAGGAAAAAAGTGATATTTCAACCCAGGTCTTTGGCTGTATATAGACAGAGCTCTGTTATATAAATTAAATCTCACCTTAATGTCAGCATGAAATGAGAATTTTTCTTAATGCATGTCAATTATCTTATTGTATCATTCAGATCTGCTTTCATCCAATCAACAAACGATGGATTAATTTTTTTCAACATTTTCATTATGTAATATTACGAGATAAAAATGACAAATGTTGCTTTTTTATATGTATATATCCCCAGAAAAATCATAGTGAATATTTAATGTATCGCTCAGCCCTTGTACGTTATCAGATGAACAACACTACTTGTTAAACAATGTGAAACTCTTTATGGCAGTGCCTGCCAGCAATACAGTGACACCTGCTCAGCCAAACCTATTTTTCTGTTCTCATGAGTGTCAACAGATTCATCTCTTCATCTGTAATACCCTGGAATACAGCAGGCAAAACTGAAACTCTGTGGCGGTGTCTATTCAGGGAGCTTAATGCAAAAGCAGCTGTTGCTTATTACAGTAATCGGTAAAGGAATGTTTACCTCCTTTCTCAGGTGTGCATTTGTAGTGGCCCAACATGATCCAACTTGCTTTTTCTCTTATACTCTCCATACCATTTTAATTAAAGCATCCTAGGAGCTGTTATATGATTGCTTGTGGCATGGCCTGTGGAAACCTGCATGGCTGCGTATTAACCTTTCTGGAACTGATGTAAAGTTTACTGCTTGTGGAATTTGCTTAATGGCATCAAATCATTCCTGTCCTGCTTAGGATAGACTTGGGCTTATCTTTTCTTATCTAGATGGAGAATTCAGGCGTTTGCTCTTGTGTTTTAAGTTGCCGCTGCACTTTCTCGTGTGGCTTCCACCACGGCAGTACAGCATGACGATTACAAGTCAGGCAGATCTGAACAGGTGTATCCTCACGTTTCTCTTCCGCATACTTTGTAGTGGAAAAAGAGTAGAGAGTCTGTAACAGCGGTGCATGCTTGAAGCTGCGGAAGTTCTAGTGAGAGTGACATGACAAGTGAAGTCTGCACTTTTGTGGTAAAGTGCAGCAAGTATCAACACTTGTGTATAACACAAACACCCAGGATTCACGTGATGCGTTTTCTGCTGTTCGCTCTAATGGCAAGCATACTGAAGTAGCAATCAATGGCAAATCTCCAAAAAGTGCTCGTCACCCGAAGAACATTTTTCTTATACTTGCATACATCTCTTGTGTGTAATTGGGGTGAGAAGAATAACATGCTTGCTGTCGGGGGAGTTTTTCTGTGAATTGTCAATGCATGGGTGGATGTTTGCTCTCAGCAGGGTGGAGTGCATATGCGTGTGCCAATTATGCTGTGTGTTGAAGGGATACTTGCAGTTTAAAAAGACACTGTCTGTGCTGAAGCAAAGAATAAGTCTGGAAAGTGTGTAAGTACTATGGTACGAAGTCCACACACCCACACTCTCTGAACTCTGAAGCACGGAAGTGCAGCGCCCGGCCAGTCTGTGGCGTGCACATAACAGGGACGCATGATGGCTGAGCGCGAACTCCGAACGGCACCCTCTGAGTTCAAAACTAAAGTATGGAAAATTGGCATCATTTCATTGTGGCCCATTTTTGCATGAGAGCTGCTTTCTTTGTTTCGTTTTCACATCAATATGCTGTAAACAGATCGGTTATTCGTAGGTTTACTGTACTGCCCTACATAGTCACAGTGTATATCAGTGCAATGCCAGTCACAAAAGCTATATTTTGACTCTGCTCTCTGCAGATGTTCATTTACTTTTTTTGTATAAGCTGTTTTTGATTGTGGTATACAGCAATAATTTCAAGTCATAAGTCTTATACAAAGCTGCCCAATAAATAATAGAATCTGTCTCTGTCACTAATTATTCAGAATATGCGTAAGTCCACAAGCATTATTTTTGTATGAGAGTTGCTGGTACTTAATTCTATAGACCTTATGTAGCCACGCCACTTTTCAGCGCTGCGCTCGTTGTCTTTTGACTTCCGGTCTGTATTTTCACAGCGATCTTGCATAGGTATGAATGAACTGCTCGTAAAAAAATTCCTGGTCGACATTTGTTAAGACATCTGCTTTACAATGCTTATGATAAACATTACAATGCTCATGATAACATTTGTTAACTCTACAATAAGTAAATCCACTTCACCAGCTAATTACTCCTCGACAGCGATGCCATAGAAATATACAGAGCGACCGCAAAAACGGAAGTTCAAAGACAATATTCTAAAGATGACGGCGCCCACGTTTCTCTGGTGCATAAGGTCTATATTTTTGAGCGAAAGCTGTTGCTACAGCAAAGTTATTTTATTTTTTTTTTGTCTTAAGGATTATATTGCTCATTGGACATAACAGGAGGATGTTGGTTAGAAGTATATTAATAAATGTTAGAGATTCAGAATGCTGAAGTTTGTATTAATTTACTACAAGTCTGCTGCTAGTACACAGGCACACATTTCTTTTCCTGTTGGTTCTTTTCCATGTTGGGACATGCAGGCAAATGTAACCTTACAGTTGACTTGCCAAATCACTTTGATTTGTTTTAATAATAAAAGATATTGGAAGTAAATTCTTTATGGGTCATTATAAATACTTTGCCTTAAAAGTACCAAATAGTCTCACACACAAAAAAGATGCATCGATAATCGTGAGGTGCCTAGAGATTCCCACCCCTATTCCCACTACACAGTACGTGTGACGGACGCGGTGCTTGTCCACGCCATTCATTACATTGTGGTGATCACGCACTGTTGCCATCAAGCCGGTGTAAACTGATGTTTTCTCCTGGATGCCTCGCCACAGCCAGCCACTTGATACCTGATGCTGCATGCTTATTGTTTCCCTGACGTTGACAAGATTAACTGCTCAGATATCGAAATTTGGTACCAAATGACAACAGGGTTCCCGCGGGTCCTTAAAAAGTCTTAAATTAGATTTTTAAAATTTAAGGCCATAAAAAGTCTTATAAAGTCTTATTTTTACTTATGAAAGGTCTTAAATTTTAGATGACACTTCGACTTAGACATATATAAATGTTTTACAAATTAAAACTAATTAGCGTAGTATTTTTTTTATTATCTTTGTGGATTTGCTTGGTCACGTGACAATTCGCATCACACAGCATAACGTCTGTCTCCTGCACGCGAGAGAGGAGAGAAGGAGAAAGTTGGCGAATGTCACTGTCTGTTCAGTCGTAAGTTCATTCTTTATGTGCGTAGGGGTGTGCGATGTGTATTGTCTAATATGATATTGTAATAATCATTGTTTTAACGATGTACGAGGCACTGTGAGCTGACATCGCATTTGTCTCTCGTGCTTTCACTGCGTGTGCGTGATGTGTGCAGTTAAAGGTAGGCTATGTCCCCAAATTAGTTTTTGTCTTATATTTACATCATATTATGTTCTTCTTATATTAGAATATCACATCAGTGAGTGCCGTTTTCCCGTGCACAAGTGCAATGTTTATGATATACAATAGTTCAATTAAAAATAAATTAACATTGTGAGTTACTTTTTAGACACAATATTGTTTGTTTTCCCTTTATTTCGCCAACTAGAATTTCAAAATGAATCCGTAGCAGTTAGAGTCTCAATGCCACAGACAGCGATGATTTCTTGACTGAAATCCGCGTTTTGAACGAGTCATTCTAACGTTCAATGAACAATCACTTTCTTCCCCGAATGAATCAGCCGTTTGAACGAATCGGTTGAATGAATGACTCTCTCAACTCGCTTATTAAGAGTGACTTGCCACCACCTACTGGCGGTTTTAGTTTCATATTTAAAGTACCCTTTAATTAAAACGTTAAAATTAGAAATCATTTAAATATTGAATATTGAATATTTTATTTATTTATTTTTTAAACTCTCTCATAGCATGGAGTGTAAATATTAATGCCACTTCTGATGCTGCTTCTGTCACCTCTGCTCTGCAAAGATGGATTTTGATTGAATGATTTAATTTGACTGGTAACGGTGGTACTGTATAATTGTGTAATTAAGTATTACTGTATAAATAAGTATAATTACAATTTTAATAATTTGAATGTTAGTATTTGACATAAAAGGTGATGCATAACTCTAAATAGGTTTAGAAAGAATGTCCATATATAGGTGAAAATGCCCCTGGAAGTCAATTTAAGTTTGCAAATATTGCATATTAATTAATCATTTCTGTCACTGCTGTGAACTGACCACTGCATAGAATATGAAAAATATTAATATCTTCGTGAGTCAGCTGTCAACAACAGGCCTAAACCAGCCATGGCACCAGCACAAAAACACAATCAGTAAAAATCATCTAATTATATATCAACAAAACGTTGAAAATATCGAGATATATTTTTGTTAATATTGCACACCCCTAATTTATGGTATTAATTTTGATTTCTTCAGGTCTTAAAAAGGTCTTAAAAAGACTTAAATTTGACTTTAAAAAGTGTGCAGGAACCCTGGACAAGACATCTTTTTGATACTCTATGGTATCTAGGTAATTTGGTCGGTGCCTAAAAAGTATCGAACTTGATACCCAGCCCTAACACGCGCTAGAGTTTGGGGTTGTAAGATTTCATAATGTCTTTAAAGAAGTCTCTTATGCTCACCAAGGCAGCATTTATTTGAACAATAATACAGTTTAACTGTTGTAATGTCAAATCTTTTTACGTTCTAAAGTAACTTTTAGTGGTTTAATATTTTAAAATAAAATTTTTATTCAGAAACCATTTTAATTTGTTGCTCAAAAAACATTTATCAATGCTGAAAACAGTCTGGCAACTTAATATTTTTGTGGAAATCGTAATTCAATTTTTTCAGCATTCTTTGAATAGAAAGTACAAAAGAACCGCATTTGTTTTGTAATGTTATAAATGTCTTTAACACTTGCATTAAATTGATCAGTGACAGTAATTTCTTACTACTAGAAAAAATGTGATACAATGTTTACTTATTTATGATGTACTTGAAGGCTATGCATTTGCTTTAACTTGTTACAACCCTGTGTGATTCTAGCCAGAGGTTTGAGCAGGCACAGCTCTTATCTTTGGTTTTCTCTGCATCGCTCTCTCCGTCCCTCAACCCAAGGCCTGTCATCTCAGACTCATTCCCCAACAGTTGTGAAGGAGAGAGGAAGGCCTTGCAACTGACTCTGATACAGGTCAAGCTTTGAGTCGGTAGTTTAGACAGAACTTTAGGGGGAAAAGAGGTGTGTTTAACAAGTAGAAATAATTCACCAATGAAATCGATTATGTTACATTCTAGTATTCTCATTCACATTTTTGTTTTCCGTCAAATGACATTCATTTCTCATGAGTGAGTCAGTTTGTTGCTTTAATCTTGGCCTAGTTCTGTGTGTTCTGACATGCTGTGCAATGCATCAGCACACAGACCCGTTGGCCCATAATATCTAGCGCAGGTTTCTGACTGGATTTATCATGGAGGATGAAAACACAGCCTCAGTGTCCCAGCTGGATTTGTTACTCAAATCAGAGGGATCTGAGAAGGATCATTGCTTTGCTGTTGGCATATTGGCCATTCAAAAGCCCTGTAATCTGTTTCGCTGGCTGAGTAGCATTCAGATGACTTTGGCAGGGTTAGCATGTTCTCAGATGCTGCTTTTAGATGTTTTTGTTATGCCCCTATTTTGAAAGCCACAAATAGTTAGGTTAAGTTATATGTACACATTCACACTCACTAGACCTCTATTATACTAGTGTTTATATCACAACATGAGTCACACTTTCCTGCAACTGCTAAATTCCTTCAAATGCAATTTGTTGCTAAATCCCTAAAATTAATTTAACCAAATTCATTCACATAGATTCTCGCCCCTTCTCTTACAGTATGGGATATGCTCAGTCACGCTATGTAAAACAGTCCGTACTGACCTCTATCACCTGTTTGGGCTGCTGTGTTCCCAGATAGAGCGCTCATTATCACTATGTACAGTACTCTCCTAGATTATGACAAGAGCAGACGAATGGCCTTTCAAACTTTCCCAGCTGCGTTGGGTCGAGGGAAAGAGGGCTCATGGAAGAGAGTAAATGGAGAGAGATAGACAGACAGAGCTCTGGACTCAGTGACCTCTCGTCTAGATAACATGCAGCAGTATTTCACAAAACAGTGGGCAACATGAAACTGTCATTTCTGAGAAGTCTTCCTTTTTCCGTGTGCGCGTGTGTGGCTTCACACTGGCTCGCCTCCGGTGTTAAAGAGAAACTGAATGTCTTACCGGACAGTTCCAGTTCTGCCTAGTTTAAACGTGTGACCTCTAAACACTAGATGTGTCTTGTGTGAGAGAAGATTGTGAGTAGTGTATTATTGCCAGCTATGTGATTACCTAGTGACTTTAAAGGCACAAAGATCCCTGTGATCTGTATTCAAAACTTGATTTATTTTTTCCTTCTGCCATTTTTTTTTTCTCTGTCACTTCCTGTCTCACTCTTACTTTGCACTACCCCAAACTGATGGGAGTAGCAATTACAGGAGTGGCTTGCAAATGCGGTTCTATGATTTGCATGAGTTCCTGGTATAAGTAGAGCAGGAGGAAGTAGAGCCTTCATAGGAACGCCATTTCACACAGCTGCATCCCTGATTGTATAGCTTCTCATAGGGCTTTTTATTTGCATAGTTTACACTTGGCATTTGCATGCATTTTGGGAGATACTATCACCAATGTGTAACAATTTATGGGAAACACTGTAATATAATTTGACAGCTATCAATTATAGTTGAACGTATCAATCTTCACATCAAGCTTAGCAACACATACAGCTGTGCCCCTCACCACAGTGCAACAGTGAAAAGGGAGGGACCCCCTCAAACTGTGTTGCTCCGTGTTCTGAACATTGTTAAAGCGACATGCACAAGTTTTGCAGTATATTAAACATTTATATGATAACAAAATTAAACACTGTTATACTGCCCAGCACTAGGACTGGGTTAAAAATATGGACTACTCAATTTTAATCGATTCTCATTTTAAAAACCGACATTGATTCTTATATACCAATAATCGATATCTGCACCCGCCTTCCATCCAATAAATCATTGAAAACAGTTTTTGCATTTGTCAATGCCCGGTTGAAATACTCGCAAATTCAGTCTATTAATGTAGTCACCAGAAGTGGTCACAGGAGAAACATATATGACATAGATCAACCAAGACTTAGGCTATATTACCGTATTGTTCCGGATATAAGACGACCCCCATACCCCCCCCCAATTTCAAGATATACCTTTTGGAAAAGTTTTTTTGAAGACCAAAGCAGCCGCTTCGAGGATATTGACAGGCAATATGTAGTCAGTTCCAGTGCCTTCAGCTGGATAACTGCTCTGGTTATGGGCAGCACCTCATTTATTTTTTGTTACGTGCTGACGCACTCGCCTGTCAGTTTCTTTGAAATGGCTGCTTTAAGGTAAGGTTTTTTAATTTTTTTTTTTTTTTTTTTAGCATTTTTAGGCTCGCTATCTATCTGACATTAGCCTACACTCTGACACCGTGTTTGGCTGCTTAATGAGATTTGTTTGACTCCACTTCCTTTATCAGTCCTGGGGGAAATGCTCATTTTACTCATATTTGGGGTGTATTAACATACAGTTTAGACACCGAATATAGACGGTTTTAACAGCAACAACATAAACAAACGTTTGTGGCCCAAACTTAACTTCCGGTTGAATCAATAACAACAGAGTTCATCTGTAGAAACACGAAAATTACATTAGCAGGGTTTTTCCTGCATAGACAATTATGAGGTGGCCGCCTCCCGTCAAATTTCGTGCCGCCTCCGCCTCTCGCCAAAACTCGGACAGACAGTCACGTGCTCATACACTTTATCCACCGTGACAGTTCTGTCGCGATTCCCGCTTGTGTCCATTCTCTAACCGTGTAGTTTGCCGATAGTGCTGCACGGATCATAATCCGCGGGCCGAGTAATAAAAACATTCCATTCAATCGAGGGTGGATGACAGCTAAATGAGTGTAATAAAGACACGGAATTCCCATCATGGTACCTAATGTACGGACGGTAACAAAGTTGCGCTGTTGAGTCTTGCGCAGTTATTTATAACATTAATTATAGTTAAGAAACAATATATAGGCTACACACGACCAGAGTGCTGTTTTCCTGAATGCCATCACGATTGAAACCGAGATATTAATTTCATACAGTTCAATAAACAAATAGTTAAAATTAAGTTACTTACATTTTTAGACAGTTTTTGTTCTGTTTTAGCAGCGAAAATAGTTCCAAACAACAGAACCATATTGCGTCTCAAAAGCAAACACTCATCCATTTCATTACTGAATCATTCAGCGTTTTGAACTAATCGCTTGAGTCAAAGATTCAATTGCCCATTATTAAACCGTCTCATTCCGAATCAATCAGCCGTTTGAACGAATCGTTTACATTAATGACTCAATGACTCGCTCATTAAGACGGCCGCCTGCCCCCTCCTACTGGCGGTTTAGTTTCAAAGTATCATTCTTTTCAACATTCCTTGTAATATTCAAAAAATATTCAAATAATCTCATTTAATACAGTTATAATTTTTCAATGTAAATTATTTAATTTGATTGGTAACAGCCTAGTGTCTTATTATTTTAATTGAATGTATTGATAAAATGTAAGAATTTTAAATGAAATTTAGAGCATACATTAAATAAAATGAGGGGGAAAATGCCCTTTATAAAGGTACAAAAAATTATTCCGATAAGAGTGTTTTCAAAAATGAAACATTGACAATACGTTTAAAGGGAGTAAAGCCTCTGTTTAGGCTATAGAGAAAATGAAATTTTGCCAAAAGAAGAACTTTTAATTTAAATAAATGTTAATTGTGTGATATGTTACCATACTATCATGTTTAATTGAATAATTGTAATGTGATGATCAGATGCAGATATCTAAATCAAAGAATATGGGTGGTTAGCGGGTGGATTATTATTTATTTTTAACAACAGATTCGAGTGACTCAAAGTGCAGCCCGATTAATGAATTTATCTTTAAAATGTACAAAATTTCTCCCGGAGGGGCATGCCCCCGGACCCCCCTAGTGTTACAATTTTACCACCTCTGCCTCATTTTGAGCCAGGAAAAACCCTGCATTAGTTAGCAAGTATGTCTAGTCAGTATTATTTGGGACTAATAGAAGAAAACAGACGTTATTTGGCCAAACTTAAATGTGACACTAATGCGTGTACACAAGGGGGAGGCGTTCAAGGCAAATCGCAGCTTGGATGCTTATAACTATTTTCATTCCGGAAAAGTAAAAAAAATCCCAACACACACGGATGGAAATACCTGTGTCGTTTATGGGGAAATCGAGGCGGGTCAGATGCTTTCACTCCGCCTGAATCATTGCGATGAAGTTTAACTGCGTTTGTAGTCGGCGCCACATTACAAATACAGACCGGAAGTTAACTTCGGGCCAGCTCGTAACTCTGGTTACGCGCGTGCGTCCGATGAAACCATCTATAAGACTACCTCATTTTTTTTCAGGAAAACCTCATCTTATATTCAGAACAATACGGTAATATCAGGTGTAAATGGGCTCATTGTCTCGTTTGCTACGACAATGCGGCACCTCAATGTCACAATAGCCATCTCTTTCCACCTGCCTTATGCCTTTTGTGTGGTTGTTTCCTTGTGCAGCTCAATTATCCTGTCTGAACCATTGGTTTACCATCTGGCCCCTGGAGAAGAAGAAAAAGCACTTGTGGTTTTCTAGTCTTGAGCAAGCTTTCAGCTCTGCTCCTCTTTTGATAAGATAATCACTTTCCTAGTCTTGCTGCTTTTTCTTTCTTGAAGAGGCCACTTTATCTTTTGTGCCATCTATTTAGTCTCATCTGTTGGATATAGAGTTTGAGACTGCCTCTTTCCTTTTGAGAATTGCGACTTGTTGACAATCCAAGTCTTCTGATGTTCCTTTTTTTGAAATCGTGTCTGTCTCAACATGTCCAAGTCTCGCATCATGAAGACTCTCATTGTGTGTGCTGGTTTTTTTTCTTAATGTGGTTATTCAATCTGTTGCAGTTCAGGGAGCCAAGATGACTTGGTTACTTTGATGGGTGTCCTTTTAGTGTGGATGGGGGTGGCAAGTCGAGGAGAGAAGCGTGGGACTGTGAAACAGTTGAGGCTGTTTAAAGCTTTGCCTGACTTTAATCCTTGCGACTGCCTTTTGAGTTTTCAGAAACTTAGGAACAAGTCCTCCCTGTATTGTCCTTTTTGTGCCCTTTTTCATCTCAGCCTTTCTAATTCGCTCTCTACCCTTCTACCCCCCCCCCCCCCATGTGCACTACTTTTGATTTGACAGATACTGCATTTAAAGGCAAACCTGCTATTTGCATAAAAAAGGACATTGTGCTCCATGCTGAAGTAGGTGTCAGGTGTCTTGATGTCCTAGACTTGAGTCATCAGTCCGAGCTGAGCAATACTACTCTTAAGATGTTCATTAGGATTTAAAGGATGTCTAAATGATTGTTCAACTGAAGATATCTCATTCTGCACTCACTGTCTTCTTTCTCCCTCTCTCCAGTGTTTCTGTGTTGATTCGGATCACACATATATGGCGTTTGTGACCGTCTGCGGAGAGTTCTGCCAGGCTCAGCACCTCACCTTTGTGGACAAGTGAATTGTTAGCCGTCCGAGGGACTACGCTACCCAGAAGCCTCCCTGACAGCCAGCACACTGGGTCCAGTCTGTCTCTTCTATACCCTTTTGGGATCCTGTGTAGTCCTCGAGCCCGCCCGCCTCACTTCCTACAGATTTTTCTCCCTGTAGCCAATCATAAACTCTTCTCCTGAATGGGGTAATCTCATTTGTCTCAATTGGATGACTGAAGGATAGTCTCCCTTTTTCTTTATTTTCCTTTCAAGTTTCTCATCCTTTTTTTTTATACATCCTTTTAGCATCGTGGACTAGATCACCCTCCTTCTGGCTTTTGTTTGTACTTCTAGTAGTCTAGTGTCCACTCACCATTGCACCCAATATTATTTTTTTTGTCTATTTATTTTTTCATACTGCTGAGATCTGAGCCAAAGATTTTTTTAAAGAAACAAAGGAACAGGAGTTATAAGTACTTCATTGTAACTGTTTTAAAGACGTCTTGCCAACATGAACCGCCCTGCCGCTGTTGAGATTTCCTATGACTGCATGAGATTCCTCATCACACACAATCCCACCAACTCCACTCTCAACAAGTTCACTGAGGTAAGGGAGCTGTCTGGATCCTGCTTTTGTGAATGAGCTTGTCACGAAAGGGGAAACCCAAATATCTTCTCTTACACGTTTCATTCTGCCTCCCTCCTTAGGAGCTGAAGAAGTTTGAAGTGAACACACTGGTGAGAGTATGTGAAGCCACCTATGATAAGGCACCAGTGGAGAAGGAGGGCATCCAGGTCCTGGTGAGTAAATCTAATTGAATATATTTTAAGAACAGTGTTTAAAGGGAAGAAGTAAAGAAAAGGTGCTCATTTTGTCACACTGAATGACAGTGCTTTTCTGCAAGATGGTTGATAAAAAGGCCACTACTAAACTCACAGTAGTAATTCACTGGACCTAAAGGGCAACTAATAGTTGCTTCAACTGATCATTCAAACTCTGACAATAGCCCTGGGCCACCCTTATTGTTGAGCCCTGTTCATTAATATTTATTGTGCTTTTTATTATTACTAAATTGTAACTATTGAGCTCACATACACTGCCTTTCAAAAGTTTGGGGTCAACCAAATACAACCAGTATTTTTATATACTTTTATTCAGCAAGTATGCATTAAATTGATCAAAACAGTAAAGACATTTGTAATGTTACAAAAGATTTCTATTTAAAATTAATGTTGTTCTTGTGAACTTTTTTTTTTTATTCATAAAAAAATCCTGAAAAAAATTTATCACAGCAAATCACTTAATTCTAATCAAATTCAACATGAAGTTTAACCTTCTTACAAATTTCCCCATGAAATTAGAAACCGTTTTTCCTGTAATATCTTGGTGTTTTATTGTGCATAGTGAATATATGCAGTAATTCTTTATCAAATATCCAAGACATTCACATTCACGGATCACCAATAAATATAGGTAGCAATTAGGGTATTGAGGTCTCCTGTGAAAGTCTTATTTATTATGCGTTTTATAATTGTTTACCAGATTCACGTAATTACACTGGCAATGTAAATGAGCAATTTCAGTGCCGCCTTAACGCAGAGTTTTCCTGCAGAGGATTGCGGTAACTCTGGAATTTTATTGGTTGCTTTGTCCTGTTTGTTATGGTCTTTTCTGTGATATCTTCTCAAAAGGGTGAGTTATCAAGCAAAACCTCCCGTGGTCCTTTCCCTCTTTGGATTATGTAGGTCGGTTCACCCAGAGCCCTACTGATGCCACTAACAAGTGTTGTGTGTGTGTGTGATAAAAACACCACCTTGGTGGCTTTTGAAAAAATCAAAAGCTTACTCTGTGTATTTATACTTGACATTATCTTGTTCTGACCCAGCTTGAAAAGCCTAGATATCCCTCCTAGTTTATTTACAATCTCTGGGGCCGGTTGCACCAGCTGGATGCAAAAAAAACGTTGGGTGCAAATTCTATGCTTGGCTTAGATACGCCCAGTGATAATATTCACTTGCACAATTAAACTACACCGCCAATTACATGTAGTTGATTCGCAGTTTATTAATGCTTAAACTTTGCTATTAATAAAGAATTGAATTGCTCATGTTATCATAAAAAGTTAAGCCACAGCACCATCTGATTTCAATGTATAAATGTGGCCTAACGTGTCAGCGTTTTTATATCTGAACTCCCTGTACAATTCAAACGTCCAAAGTATTTAAATTTATTTAAAGTCGGGAATTGTCTCTGCTTAATAAAATTGTGCAAGAGATGCATATAAGCCTTCTGCAAATGTTGAATCTGAATACAGACTTCTGCGTTTTTAAAGTATGTGCATACAACTTAATTTACATTGTAGCTTACAGTTATCACACTTTAGAGTCATGTAATTGTTGTGTTAGAAAATATTGTGGGTTTTTTTTAGTACAATAAATTAATTTAAATGAGTTGCTGGCTATATCACTTGCTGTGAAGAGGTGAAATATTATTTCCAAGTCCCTCTGAGCAAAATTATGCATGGTATACAATTTCTGCGAATTACCCCAGGTATACGTTCATATTTTATATTTCCAACATAATTACATGCAGAAATTTTGTTAGGTCAGTTTCCTGTGTCAACAGTGTGCAGTAGACACTAGGGATGCAACGATTACAGATTTTGCAAGTACGATTATTGTCTGAGAAATAATCACGATTTAACGATTATCACGATTATTATGCATCAATTAATTTCACAACACTACTAATGTATAACATCACATGAACACTCAACACTAGATTTTAATGTGTTATTTATTGCTGCCACAAAAGTACAACTTATAAAATGACAAACAATAATCAATCTCTTCCTTTGGAATTAAAGAGAAGTGCTTAAAATCCAGAAGTTTTCTTTTAAAAATAACAAATTAAGTCAAAGGCTGCAGGGCTCTTTGATTGGAAATAGATCACAAAATTATTAAGCGTTTAGTTTGTTCTAAATTTATTTTCAACCTGAGGTAGAAAACTTGAAACATGAAAACAATATATTGTTGGTATTTGACATAAAAACATAAATAATACTATAAAGGGATAATAAATAAATGAAAAATAAATCTTATTTTCATTATTCAATGAAAATAAGAATAAACAAAGTATTTGGCTCTATTGAATTAAATGTAAGCTAAATATTAACTATGTATTTCTTTTAAAAGAAAACAAATATAGTCCAAATGTTATCTACTCCAATATTATTGTACTTATTTTAATACTCTTTTTTAATTATTAATCCAAATTTTACATGTGCCTTCAGAAAATCATCTAGCCTATTATAATCTCATTATTTTAGTTTGTTTGTTTGAAGTTTAAGTAAAAATTATAGAAAGAAACTGAGAACATCTCTCATGCAGTTAATTGGTAGTCCTAGAAGTCTACACGACCCTGATCTTATGTTAGGGTTAGGCTACTCAGGAGAAAGCAATAGGATATTAAGTTAAATGTTCACTGACTGAAACTCTTGAGAGGCGTCACATTCTGTTTTCCACAGACTTACTTAACCAAAACATTCCGCTGTTTTTTGTTGTTGTTTTTTCCGTTGCACTGAAAGCTAAGTGCACGCCGCGTTCTCCTTTTTCCAAAGCGCTAAGGCGGTTGCGCTCCGGAGGCGTCTGTCGTTGCTCTATTGGTTCTTGTCACTTGACCTACGGTGCGCTTGCAGCATTCTGAAAAGTAGAGATGTTTTTATCTCGATGCAGCGCGTACGCCCTTGGAAAAACGAGCGCGTCGCTCCCATTTGAAATAACGAACTTGAGCGCGCAAAAGACGCGATCTGTGAACAGTTCGGTGGAAATAGAGCGCCGCTGCTTAGTCCCTCTGCCATAGTGGTTGTCGAGCACAGCACTTTAAGCTGGTGCACCGCTGGTGTAACTTTGTTTTCGTTTTGTGTTAGTTGCAAAAGTTCCGTTCCGTGCAGAACACGGTGTAGCATAGTCTTTACGATTAATTAACCGTGACGTTTTAAATCGCGGTTAATTGTGAAATCCGGTAATCGCTGCATCCCTAGAAGACACTCATCTTAATGATTGCTATATATCTCATATCCTGTGTGAATTAACCATAAACTTTAGTTCATGTCCACAGTAACAATTAATTCACATACATGAAATGAATCTCTGCCATGTTGAAAACACTCTTACCAAAATAATTTAAGCTTGTGTATGTTAATTTATTAAGCATGTGTAGTGTACCGTGAAAATAGTGTTCTGCGTCTATTAAAATCAACCGGTAGAGGAAAATCATGACTTTTCACTTTACACCTATCTTTGACTAGGTGTAAGATTTGGTCTCAGATGTGCGCTATGCTTTGATGGAGCAACAGGTATTCATTCTACCTAGGGCTTAAACGCATTTTACGTCCAGACTAGTCTTTCAACTGGTGTATGTCCAGCTTGTGCACCCAGCCCCTGATCACCTGTACGCTGCATGTTAGCTTGGTAAACAGAAGATATTTTGACAGCTACAAATGTTTTATAAGCAGCTATATCTCTGCTATGTTTTATTGAGTGATCAAACCAAACATTTCTCCTGTAAAAGAGGAAATTTCCACCCCTGCCTTTGTTCCATTTGATGTATTTGATAATTTTTCTCCTACAGAATATTATTTGAAAATAATAAGGAAGGAAAGGTGTTAGAAGGGAACAATATCTTTACTTCCTTACAGAGAAAGTGCAGAGCAGTTTAAACTCAACAGTCAGCATACACTGTGTGTGTGTGTGTGATATATGGACCATGGTATCTGTCTAACTGCAGCTGTAACCAATACCTAAGAAAAGATTTACATCCCCCTGCTATTCAACACTGAGCCACTTCCAATGAAAAAGGTTCGAGGTGCACTCACAATTGACGGGGAATGGCTGAATAAAGAAAGAAGGTTTGATCAATAATTTATATAATTATATCACTTTATATAGGGCCATTTTGCATAATGAGTAGTTTCACGTTTAGTACATTTTGCTGACTACTTAATATTTTAAATAAGTAAAAGTACTGTTCTTATGTAATTAAACATGTTTTCATTATGGTATTATTACTTTTACTTTAGGAAAAGATCTGAGTACTTCCTTCACTGGTAATAGAAGATTATGAGGTTTTGTCAGTGACACTTTTTATATATTTGAGTTATTTTTTATATAACGTGACTAAATAAAGACAAAGTCATTAGTGAAGATTATCCAATAGTATTTAGAATATAATATAGAATGGAACATGCAATGCAAACTTGTTTGGTTACAGCTCAAATGTATCATTCACCCTGCCTCCTTTACACCTCTTTGTCACACAAGTGTTTGATCGCAACATTTGAGTGATCATTGCAAAAAATGTGTTCTGTAGTATATATTCTGTTTATGTATACTGTATTCTATATACAGAACCAAAAGTTTGTACACACGAATGGGAAAGTGTGTCCAAACTTTTGACTGGTTCTGTACTATAATATACACCTCAGTAATATTGCTACTGTATTATAATATTGGCCGATATATCATCGTTATCAGGCTTTTTTACCCCGTAGTATCCAAAAATCCATATTGGTCGGGCTCTAATAGTAAGAGAGAGAAGCTGAAGCTGTCTGTGGGTCAGCATGAGCACAGCGGCCAGCCAGTCTGTTTCCATTATCTGTCATTCTTGCCCACACACCCTTTCACTTTAACATTCCCAAGCACCAAATCTTCTCACACGCTCAGATCTTGGGATATTCGGAGAGGAAATAGGAAGCAGACCTAGATGACTACATAAAACTGCTGATAATTAATGCAGACCTAAGCTGTGTTTAGTGATGCAAATGGATTTACCAGTAAACCACCGTACTCCCTTAGGATGACATTAGACTTGTGCGTCATTTCGGTGAACCTGATACATCTTGCCCCGAACTCCCCTCGGTCCTCTCCACTCCTCCTGACGGCTCTCCTTATTGATCTCATTTTGCCAGCTTCACATTATATCTTAATCTCCCAGGTCTGTCCGTCCTCTCCTCCTTTGTCTCCGCATAGCTCTCTCCTCTCGGGCCTTTCTCGCTAGTTGTGTGGTGTGGCTGGGAGGAGTCCAGATCTCTGTGGCCTTCTGCCTAAAAACAATTCATGAGAGCGTTCTGCTCTTCCACAATGCTTTGCTCCACAAGCAAGTCCTGCAAGGTCACATGTAAAACTTCTCAAGTTAATCAGCTGTTTCACCTTGTATGTTCCCTCTAATGCTCTGAAATGTATACAAGACATTAAAGCATTTAGTCAAAATCTAAACTGCTGTTTGTTTATTCCTGTTGTTTTTTTTTTCATGGCTGCAGGACTGGCCCTTTGATGATGGAGCTCCGCCCCCACCCAGATCGTAGATGATTGGTTAAACCTGCTGAAGACTAAGTTCCGAGAGGAGCCAGGATGCTGCGTCGCCGTTCACTGTGTTGCAGGGTTGGGCCGGTCAGTCTTTAAGTTGTAGATGTGCTTCTTGAAATTTTTGTAACTCAGGGAAGCCCCTTTCATTAGCTGTAGTGATCGTTTTTGTCTCTTTCGAGATTAGACGCATGTCCTGAGTTTATTTGATCAAAAAACAGGAATATTGAATATGCAAAAATAAATAAATCTTTAAAAAACAATTTTGTGAAATAATATAATAGAACTGTTTTGTAGTTCAACATTTGTAAAATGTCATTTATTCTTTATATGGCAAAGCTGAATTTTTAGCAGCCATTGCTCCAGTCTACAGTGTCATGATGATTGATTTGGTGCTCAAGATAAAAAAAAAAACATTTTCAGAATTTTTTGAATAATAAGTTCAACAGCATTTCTTTAATATTTTTCAAATGGAAACAGGCTTTCTCTCTTGCTCGCTCAATTTCCAGGATATTATATATAATTTTTACCATTTACCATTCTGGGATTGGTGAGATGTCTGTTAATGGCAATTCACCATTTGGATTGTTGCAAGCAGTGAGAAATACAATCAGTAAACAATCTTAAGCATATTCACACACAGGTGAACTTGAAACCTGCCTAATTTTACTGGTCATCTAGTTAAGACCGAGTTGACTAGTTGCTTAAGCAACCCATGTCTAGTCAAAAATACATAGTTGTGTAATAAGTACATGTGAGAACCAATTGTGTTTTCTTCAAACACTTGCTAACTTTTGCATATTTAGCACTTAGTCTTTCTCACCTTTTGTATAAACCCACTGACGCACACACATACACAACTAGTGTCTCAACTTAGCGTCTGTGACCTGCTGGTGTTAGTATGGTGTAACCTACATTGTGTGCAGTACTGTGAACTCAGTTATCTCGCATTAATTTTCCTGAGCTCAGTTTACACCAGTTCTTTTAGGGACAAACAGCAGCACCATTTAAAACGAGCCTGTGGTCGTGCTCCTCTCCAAACGTTGTTTTGTTGTTTTTTTGGAAGGGTGTGTGAGAACTCTACTACAGACTGCCTTCTCAGCTCTTTTTGCACACAAGGAGCTCAGAATACAGTTTTCTCTGTGAACACAAGCACACTTTGTTTTCGATCTTCCAAAGATGGTACACTCTGATTCAATTGCTGTTGATGCAGGTGCAAAAATCATGACCTGAAAATGGATATTTAGGGCCTGAGCACCGATGGTGTGAGGGACCCTATTGGAATTGCTCCGTTTATTTTGAGTAGGGTTTTTTTTTTGTCATTAAGCTACAGGTTTTCGAGTTGAGTGAAACCTTGCATTGTATTGAAATCTGTTTTGTCTTGTTTTCATAGAGCACCTGTGCTGGTGGCTTTAGCCCTAATTGAGAGTGGAATGAAGTATGAAGATGCGGTGCAGTTTATAAGACAGTAAGTAGCTTGAATCATTTGTCCTTGATCATTAATTCTGACATTCTAACTTCTGATTTAAGGTTCGATACACTACATAACTTTTTGAATATCTGAACCCATTTTTAAACAATGGATAGTTCACCCAAAGTGAAAATTCAGTCATTTACTCTCCCTCCCTTGTTCCAAACCTGTATGAATTTCTTCTGTGAACACACGAGATGATATGTTAAACACTGTTAGTAACCTAACAGCTTCTGGTCCCCATTGACTGCCATAGTAAATGTAAATGGTTACCGAAAAAACTGAGCATCATACACTGAACAACAGAGGTTTAGACACTACTAGACTTTCTGAAATCATTCCGAACACAAACTTGCACAGAAACATGCTCCTCATTGCTAGACGCATGACCGATGGAAACAATATATTCTTAAAACTGACCAAAAAATCAAACAAATTTGATAACCTTTGACTGGATGGAGTCAAATGCCCCTTTCACACATTCAGTCTTTATCCTCCTGAGACCCAGAAAAAAAAGATTTTTGAATTTTTTTATTTTTCCATGTCATCACATTATTTAGAGCATAAGAAAAAATTGTTAAAAAAACAAACAAACATTTTTTTAAAAATGATATTTTATTTATATGTTATGCTATGTACTCTGTAGTGGACACCAGGACTCAGTTGTTTAAAAAAAATGACATGAAATTATATGTATAGACAAAAACAATGGGATTTTTCTTTCAATCAACAATTTTTTTTTTTAGGTTTCAGGATTTTTTTAAGCAAAATTTGTATAAACATGATTCTCAACTAAGTTATGAAAGATATAACGAAATGAATTGATACACCATTTTACTTTATGCAATATGTGAGTAAAATGGCCATAAATTAATATTCCCATTCAATGTATCTATACACTGTATCTAATGTGCACATTAATGTAACATTTAATGAAAAAAGAAGTGTAATAATTGGAGTAATAATTAGCAACATTTTAATAATAATATCTAATATTTCATAGGAATATTGATGTATAATTTATTTCCATATTCACTTCTTGTGTCTCCCAAAATGCCTGATAAACCTGATTTAAGTCCTGATGTCCTCTACAGTGGACATGAATGAAATCAATGTTGTTCTGTAACAGTCATTTTTTTATTTGAAATCCCACAACGGTTTCTTGAGATGTTGCTTTATGAAATACAATTTTAAAAAGTAGCAATTTAAATTATAATTATAATATATTATCATATTTCCATAAGAGTGCTACATTTGATGACTAAATTAATGTCAGACATTTTTAAAGAACAAGGAGAAGTTGTTTTCATAGTGAAACTACAAAACATTTGGTATCTCTGAAAAGCCCTGAACGTGCTCTTTACAGGACAACCCAGGTGTGACATGTGACATGTATGATGTCAGAGAAATTCATTAAAATATAATGTCCATTGTCCACTACAGTGGACAAAAGTCTATTCCTGTAAGTTACTGGCAAATTACCGTTTAGAGATCATGTGTAAACAGGAACTTTTTCAAAATTACAGTAAATCAGTTCTGGCAAATTTCTGTAATGAGAAGTTGGAACATTACCAGTAAATTACCGATATGATACTATGTGAGAACAAAAAAATATGATTACCGGCATGATGCGTTCTAGGGCAGGACATGCTGACCTAAGAAGTTTGCTTTGGGCCAATCATAAAGCCCTGTCGGATCTCTTTACAGAAAGCTCTGCTGCTTTTAATTGTTTTTCTTTGTAAACATGCTCTAAACTGACATCTGACCATTGCGCCACGTCTTATGCTCAAAATTATGCCTATTTTTCCAATCATCAGTCTTGACGTGAACAGCACATTTGTGTTATTACAAGAATAGTCAATCTGGTAATTCATGTGTCAAAGTCTGAAGCTTCAAAATCTGAGCCTATGCCCATCATGCACTACACAATCTGTCAACTGTCTATCTGTAGACTAGCTCTGACTTTTGGCATCTAGTAAAACTAGGAGGAAATGATTTGGGTAAAAGTTGTGTATTCCAGCCTTTAGCAGAATTTAAACTGCACTCTCGTCTCATGTTAAATTTCTTTTTTTTTAGGAAGAGACGTGGAGCCTTCAACTCCAAACAGCTTCTTTACCTTGAAAAATACAGACCCAAGATGCGTCTGCGGTTCAAGGATGCCAACGGTCACAACTGCTGTGTCCAGTAGTGTGTCATTCTGTCAGTCATACAAAACAACAGTGGGAATTTCAACCAGGGTAGAGGGGAGCAAAAGCTGTGGGTTATAATTGTGGTGATTTTTTTTATCAAATGAATCATGGCTAATCGATCACAGAGATGTAATGAATGAACGCTGATCTATGGATTCACCAGCAGTATCAATGCGAAGGGTCAAAGCACACAGATCAGCCCGTAAACCTGGTTGGTTAACCAGCGTTAAGTCACGGGCAAGAATTTTTGTGTTATTTCAGAACAAGTACTTTGAACCATGATAAAAAGATTTACAATTGTAAAATGCTGTCATTGTTAATTTTTATTAAGACTTGTATTGTTAGGCATGTTCCTTTTTATCACCCCCCACCCTCCCCCTTTTTTTTTAGCATTTACACAGACACTAGCCAATTTTGTTACAGAAACATCTCTAAAGTAGGCATATGATATTTTTGCACAAAACAAAATTAAGAAGTTCCTTTCCAATGCAGCAATTGCCCCCTTGAAATCACTTTTAATTTAGGGTTAGCCTAGGTTTTAAATATGTCAGCTGTATTTATTCACTATAATTAGTGTCTTGTCAGGAGTGTGGGTGAGGTTAGGACACTTCTTTCTTTCTTTCATGGAGCCATTTTATTTTCTCTTGTTTTCGTAATCTCTGGGGAGTGCAATATTCTGTCCAGTTTAGAAAAGCCCTCACCCTTAGGACCGTCCTACATCCAAATTCAAATACAGGAGGACACGTGGCTTGTCTTAGGTACTCACTTTCTATAGCTGCTCTTCGCTGGCTGGTCAGTAAAAAGCTTTACCGTTGACCTGGCTGTGACACGCACACATGATGTGTTCACTTAACCTGTCGCTCTACTGTTCAGCCCTCAGACACTGAAGGAAGTGAGAGGTGGGAGACTGGTCAGCTCTGGGTTTATTTTATTTTTAATCATTGTGCCCGCTTTGAAAACACCCCCACTTCATCTTGGTTTTAAGACAAATAAATGAATTAAAATTGATTCTGGACTATTTTCATTGTGTGTTCCTTCCTGTAATATGTTAGCTATTTACTGTTCTTGGTGGATGAGTCACTACATGATGACTGATTTTTATGGCTACCTTCAAGATAACATCTGAAATTATGGTGGAAGATAATGTTAAAAGTAATTGGGTGGCTTTGACGTGCTGTCATCTGCAACTGAAATAAATAAATCAATTTGTGATGTCTATTCTATAAAAGACACACACAAAAGATGTCTCTCTCTCTTCAAACAGCAAATGACCCAGAATGTTGGACTTTCACTAGTCACACCAAATGTGACTCATTTGACTCCATAATGCTTTTCCACACCAGGATTTCTGTCCAGAAAGTTTCTGGCTGATCAGTGACTCATGTACATAAATGAAACGGCTCGGGAGCTGTGACTTTTCTAATGTGATGAATGATAGTGCAGATGGAAGATGACTAAACTCTTGAAATATTTAAGTCAGTCACATGGTAGAAATCCACAGGAAGTTGGGAAATGACCTATTTACTTCCATCTCTACACCTGCTGACATAATCCACTGGAGTCTGTAATATAGAGTCAGATGTGTGACTAATTTTTTATCATTTTTAAGTCCATTTCTAATGCATAATCTATTTATGTAGGAAACCATAGCACTATGCCTCTTAAAGGGATTGTTTGCCCAAAAATGAAATGAAAATTGTCATAATTTATTCACCCTCAAATTGTTCCAAACCTGTATGAATTTCTTATTTCTGCTAGTTATATGGGTTAATGGGACCACGTTGACCTCCATAATATGGAGAGGGGGGGGGGGGGGGGGGGAATACTATGGCAGTCAATGGGGACCAGAAGCTGTTAGGTTACTAACAGTGTTTAACATATCATCTTTTGTGTTCAGCAGAAGAAATTCATACAGGTTTGGAACAAGGGAGGGAGAGTAAATGACTGAATTTTCACTTTGGGTGAACTATCCATAGACAGTATAAGAAGGAACTATCGCTTTAAATGACTAGTACAAAGATGGAAGTCAGATTTTCCAGATTGCACAAGTCTGGGCTGGTTTGTCTTTATCTGCAGTGCCATCTGCTGGATCGGATCGTGTGCTGGGGTCTGGACAGTCTATCTATGGTCTACCATCATAGTTGGGGATTAGACCAGTTAGAATTGCATTTAACCGTTGTGTTGTCTGCCAGCTGATTTTGTACTATTGTTAATTTGTATTAATACTATTCAGAGAGTAGCATTAGATGGACCACATAAGATCTACCTAGCATAAGTCATTTATGTTGATAAATCGGATGTAATATGCAAGACTGAAGTGGAAGCACTGAGCTCTGCGAATTTACCCCTTTTGTAGCTTTTACTAAAAAAACTTTTAGCTGGAAAATGAAAGAAAAAATGCATAAGTGCGATATATACATTAAAATGAAATTTTTATAACATAAAATGAAATGTGTTCGCAAATTCGATAGTAGGCTTTCTTGCGTTATATTTGGAGACGCTTTTAAAAGGTTAATGTTTTTTAATGCCACAACATATATGAGATGTCTTGATTTATCTATATTAAAAATAAAATCTATAAACTATTTTACTTCATTGTTATGTGCATTACTCCAACTAGTGGTAAATATAATAGCATATAAAGGTAACAATTTATGGTAAATTAAAATAGCCCTACATGCCACTAAACAGTACTATTAGATCTAGTCAACAAGCAAAAAAAAAACTATTAAAAATTAATCCAACTGTAGTGAAGCTTCGTTTATTTTAAATGGGGGTTTGCAGTTTTTTCGAGTCTAGGCTGGTGTGGGCTGGTGTTATTTTAGGTGGGCGTGGCTGCGGTAACGGACTGGACTCTCATTGGTTCAGCTCGCGTTCAGTGACGTATTCGCGACCGTTGAGATGGTTCTGGCAACACCGAAGTGAGCAAGCGCTAAATTCAAAATTTTCAAACAGCTGAGGTGCGCGTGGCGTGTAGAGAAAGCGGAGAGACTTTTACTCCCTCGCCAGACAAATAAAGAAGAGAAACATAAAGGATTGTGCTTATATTTAAGCTTGTTGTAGCATATATTAGGATGGACCCATTCACTGAGGTGAGTGTCTTTTGTGACAGTTTATTTGATTGTTAGATGATTAGGGAGGGTGTTGATGTAAAATAGCTCGCCTCTAGTCGGCATCAACTGCATTTACCTTTATTTAGCAGTAAATATCTCTCTTTTGTCGTTACTTATTATTTTATGAACTAATTAAATTACGTATTCGCCTATAATTTCTTGTTTTGCTGTTTTGTTTACGTTGTACATTTGTGTAAAGCTAACGTTAAGTTAATGCTGGTCTACTTGGTCATAATCTAACGTTAGCATATAATAAACATTACCTTTACGTTACTTGCTTGCAATATAATTTTAACGAACTGTTGGTAAAAAAATACTTTTTTTCTAGTCTTTTTTTCAGACTAGCCTCTAACGTTACATTTTACTTCTATAGCTACTCTGTGACTTTAAATCGCTTAACATCCTTTATGTCTTGTTGTTTTGCCTAACGTTAATTTGTTTTTGTATTTTCTTCTAAGCCGATGTTAACTTCCTGTAAATGTGATACGAAAATGTAAATTAAAAAAATAGGTAGCAAAATGCTAAGCAGGTTCTGAGCCAAGGACTGTGCTTTCAGTCTATATAATATTTGCATTCTGAATATCTGTCTGCACTTAAATATCATGCATTCGAATATACAATGTTTTTGAATAAGGAAAAAAGATTAGCTGTCAGGGCTGTGGCCATAACTTGCGGCTGGTTGAATACAGGAAGCCTGGTTTGACCAATAGTATTCATCTGCTGGGTCACATGATGACAAAATTCCATGGACATGAAATCCTCACTAACTGAAATTTCCATTCATTCCCTGGGAGACGGCCAACTAACAGCCACACTCCAAGAATGTGTTTGGTCTTGCTCAGTAACTGGGCTGTTAATCATGTGTGTGTGAGATGTTCTGCTAGAATGAGCTGCTGGTTTGTTCACAGTTAAAAGATGTGCAGCGCAGATAAAATGGGGCTGTCCATGGAAAAAATGATTTGAAACTTTAGATAATTGAATGTTATTTTAGCCTTTAACTCATGGGTATCATCATGATTTTTTTATTTTTTTTTTTTCATTAAATGAGTTGGTCATGACATGCACACTTTCATTTTATGTGTTTTAAGAGGTCTATGTTAAATATATGCACTGTCAAATTGGTTTATAGTAATATAGTGAATACATGTCATCTTGCTCCCTCAGAAACTGTTAGAGCGCACGCGTGCTCGTAGAGAGAATTTGCAGAGGAAGATGGCTGACAGACCAACGGCGGCCAACCGTCCAATGGCAAAAAGGACAAGGGATCCTCTTGCAGATACAAACAGTGTCATAAGTGAGCCGACCATTGAAAAAGGTTCAGTTTTGTTTAACTTTTTTGTTGCTTGCTGCAGATGTACATCAGATGTTTCATTACTTGTGTTCAAAATCCTTAAAACATGTTTTTCTTATTTTTTGGACAGCACTTCCCTCCCCCAAGCCATCCCCTTCAAAGCGTCGTTGTTCAGATGAAAATACTCTCCTTACTGGAGAAGAAAACAAGCAACCGGTGGCCCTAAAATCGACAGCCTCTGGGCCCATGACAGACAAGAAGCCACCCCTGGCACCAAGCACTGTTCGTCCTGTGCCCGTGGAGCATAGGTCTGCTCGTCGTACACCAGAACCAGAGGTGGTGCCCACTCGACCTCCTCCAGACACTGAAAAGATGCTGGTGTGCCCTCCACAGTCTCCAGCAAAAAGCACAGGTACTGCAATGAAGCACACTGCTTTAGATGGAGCCAGAGAGACTCAGAAAGCTGTACCAACCAACATGAGATCTCGTCTACAGAGACTGGCTGAACAGAGGCAGTACTGGGACTCGGAGGGTAGGCAACTCTCTCTACCTGAATGCATAGAATCTAGTTACAGATTTATACACCATTCACTATATTGAGGTAAAAGTGACCAGTATATTGGTTCATGGTGATTGTTTTGTATATGGCCTTTATGTAGGGATAACATCAGCCAACTGTGCCATTAATAGTGGTTGGCTGATTTATTGCCAAGCCCGTTATTTATAATTTTTAGTTATCAGCAATGGCTGATAGTCAAAGTTTTGTCTAATAATAGAAGGCAAATGCTAATAATATTGTTTTAACGTACTGTCTTCATTCAGAAAATAGCCTACATATTTATATCACTAAAACAAGTCTTTAAACATTTTTAATTCCACAAGTTCACAAATTTCTGCAAATCCATGGGTTGGATATTTTAAAGTTTTGGTTGCACTGTGTGTGTGTGTGTGTTATGTTTTTTAAAGGAGTCATAATGTGCAATTTTCACTTTTCCATGAGAATCAATGTATGTTATGATTGACTAACGATTATACATTGGCCGGGATGCCGATATTCAAAAGTGAAGCGTTTGTTTACCCCAGGGTTCTTAAACTAGCCAACGTGCACGCGCACTCAAATACGAGATTTCAATTTCTCCCCCGACTTGACGTCAAGACGGGGCCGGATATACCATATATGGACACCGCAGAGGAGGCCCGCCCTGCCCCTCTCCCCATCATATTCAGTCAAGAAAGATGCAGAAACGTAGTGCACACGCGAGTTGCTCTGTGGTCATAATCCACATTCTAATGTTTTTTCTTTACCCAAAACTGACCAAACTACAAGGGACCAGTGGATGAAATTTATATTTAATGACGCTGTTCCAACAACCATCTCAACTTGCTCAACGTTAGGTGTCTGCGCTAAACATTTCACAAAATAATCTTTTACAAATTTGGGGCAATATCAGGCGAAGTTGGCATCGAAGCTACGTTTGGAAAAAGGTGCCATTCCAACAATCAGGGACTTGCCTGAATTTGAAACGGTAAGACTGTGTTTTTATTACTATATTTTGTGTAACAAACAGCAGCTAACTACTAATGCGGTTAATGTATGTGATGTAAACACGGGGAATGGACTCTACGAATGCTAGCCACATCTTTCCACTTTGTTTTACACTACAGTAACGATGATAAAATGATACAGCTATTATTTAATATAATCGTATATAATATAACAATGACAACATAACATTGTATTGATTTTTTTATATAATAGATAAGGATAGATAAATTGAAAAAAACAGTCAAGAAATAATAAACATAAAGAAAAACATAACGTTACGTATGAAAATTATTGAATGTCTAACCACAACGTCAAAAAAGGCAAAAACAACACATTGTAGCAAACGTTAATCTCTATAACCACTGTAAACTGAAAATAAAGTAGACTACATCTCCGTTAATGTAATCTACATTAAATTAAAGCTAAACTTATGTGGTTAGCTCGTTACTGATGTTAATGTATGTCTGTCTCAGTCAAAAAAATTGTCTTTACCATTCAGAGACATGCTGATGTAGACGTCCTTCCATTGACTGTTGTTCATCTTCCGTTTCCCTTAGGTCGCGGCCAGGTCGGGTTCATTCACAACTTGCACCATGATCTTTTTTTGGAATGATATGCTGAAGTTACCTGCGGTGTCAAGCCCCCTCCTTCCTGCCACCAATCAACGCGCCCCTCATTTGCATTATTAAAATGACCGTCCACGACAGCCAAAACCTCGCATTAGATCTCGCGAGACAATAATGCATTCAGAAATAAGGGTCAAACGAGCTCTGTGTTTATTTTTTTCCAATTTTTCTTTTTTAGAAGGGCATGAAATGACTAGTAGAGCGTGGGTATCAAAGTTAATACTACATTATGACTCCTTTAAAAAATTCGTTCTTGCAAATATCAATGTGATTACAGTATAAAGAAGTAATTTTACATATTTTTTTAAAAGTTATTTTCCCCCCAAATTGATTCATTTTTGAATTTATTTTATGTAAAAAATAAAATAAATCTGCAGTTATGTTTGTTTAATATCTTTAAATAGTGATATGATTTATTGTCAATTGGCTATCCTGCTCTCTCAAATATCTCCATCGGCCATCAAAAAAGCTATAATAGTTGATTACTAGCCATTAATAAAAGTCAGAAGTCAAGTTTTCCTGTTTTCATATATTCTGTAGGAATTCAATATTTTGTAGGGGAAAGTTTAAATAATCATTTAATCATATTGTGGTGTTTATTTAAATTATACTGGTACTGTAAAACCCATTGACCACTCTTTCAAATTATTTAAAGGGATACTCCACCGTTTTTTCTTATTAGACAATGTTATTCTCTTATCTAAGAGGATTTGATACATGCCTCTCTCGTCTCAGTGCGTGCACTTAATCGCTCTGTCGGGCGGAGAACTTATAGAGAGCAGTTAGCTTAGCCCCATTCATTGTATATGGGCCAAACAGAGATGAAGTTAGAAGCGACCAAACAAATCCACGTTTTCTCTATTTAAATATAGTTACACGAGTAGTTACACGACCAAGTATGGTGACTCTAAATAAAATGTGGCGCTTTTTATAAGGGGTAAAATGGATAACTATAATGTATGGCGGAATAGCACTTATTGGGAGCACTTCGACTCGGCGCTGTAATATCTTCACTCGTGAAAAGTCCTCTCCCCCTCTCCCTCTCCCTGTCATTTCCGTCAATAGAACCAACGTGACTTTTACTTCTACCTGTGCTACTAGCAAACTGCAAGAGATCATTTACAATGGCGGACTATGTAGATAATTATGACTTGTTTGTAGCAGACCCAGAGCCATATCTGTTTGAACCCGAGTACACAGAGGAGGAACTTATGGAAGCTTGTTTCCGCCACAGAATGAAAAATAAAAAAGGTAATTGTCGCAGATATAAAGTCGCAATTGCGTGTTATATAAAGTCAGAATTGCGAGATATAAAGTCAGAATTGCGAGAGATAAAGTCAGAATTGCGAGATATAGTCAGAATTGTGAGATATAAACTCGCAATTGCGAGTTATAAAGTCCAATTATATGGGGGAAAAAAGACGGACTTTTTTTCCTCTCAGAATAGTTTATCTCACAATTCTGACTTTATAACACGCAATTGCGACTTTATATCTCACCATTCTGACTTTATATCACGCAATTGTGACTTTATATCACGCAATTCTGACTTTATATCACACAATTCTGACTTTATAACACGCATTGCGACTTTATATCTCGCAATTGTGAGAAAAAAAAGTCAGAATTGTGAGATAAAAAGTCGCAATTACCTTTTTTATTTTTCATTCTGTGGCGGAAACAAGCTTCCATAAGTTCCTCCTCTGTGTACTCGGGTTCAAACAGATATGGCTCTGGGTCTGCTACAAACAAGTCATAATTATCTACATAGTCCGCCATTGTAAATGATCTCTTGCAGTTTGCTAGTAGCACAGGTAGAAGTAAAAGTCACGTTGGTTCTATTGACGGAAATGACAGGAGAGAGGAGAGGGGGGAGAGGACTTTTCACGAGTGAAGATATTACAGCGCCGAGTCGAAGTGCTCCCAATAAGTGCTATTCCGCCATACATTATAGTTATCCATTTTACCCGCTTATAAAAAGCGCCACATTTTATTTAGAGTCACCATACTTGGTCGTGTAACTACTCGTGTAACTATATTTAAATAGAGAAAACGTGGATTTGTTTGGTCGCTTCTAACTTCATCTCTGTTTGGCCCATATACAATGAATGGGGCTAAGCTAACTGCTCTCAAAGTTCTCCGCCCGACAGAGCGATTAAGTGCACGCACTGAGACGAGAGAGGTATGTATCAAATCATCTTAGATAAGAGAATAACATTGTCTAATATGAAAAAACGGTGGAATATCCCTTTAAATGTCTTTAATTTTTAACATAAGGATCAAATGCAAGTACACATTTATAAGGTTCTTCAGAAGACAAAAATCTAGACGTATTGTATAATAATGACTCTCAGGATGATAAATAAGCATCTAACTATTTATTAAACATAAAATTGTGCTTTCAGGGACCTCAGAAACAGTCCCAGAGAGCGTAGTCATGTCTCCACTGAAATCTCAGAAAGTGGATCTCCCTCCTGCTACTCCAACAAGCTCTGAGTTCTCTGTTGGAAGAAAGGGTAGGCTTGCAAACCTTGCCGCCACAATCGGCACCTGGGAAGATGACCTTGGACACCCGCCCGTTCGCAAGGACAATGCACAAGCACAGCCTGGCACGGCCTGGGTGCGCCCACCAGTCAGTAAAGTGACGAGTAACAGTGAGCGACTTCAGTCTGCCCGGCCAGCTCCACACAAGTCTGTTGACCAGCAGGTGGGTCACGTCAACAACAGATCCTACCCTATGCTTTTTATTACATAAGGTTTTATTTGGGTTGTCAATTGTCTGCATGTTTTTTGTTGGTGAGGGGGTAAAATAAATCTTAATATAATATACTGCAATGCTGGGTCTTTTTACATGGGTTAAAAGTTATAATGCTTATGGGATATTTTTGTTCTTATAGCCAACAGTTTATTCTCCAGTCAAGTCAGCTAGATTGGTTCCCCCTAGTCCTCAGAAGACAGAGTTGCCCCAGCCCAGACTTGCTCAAGCAGTTCCCTCTCCTGTTTCCAGCCCACTGAAGATTTACTCCTCCCCCCAGCCCTCCAGTCCACTTAAATCTTTGTCCGCATCTCCCTCTAGTCCCCATAGAGGTTATATCTCTCAGAGCCCCCTGAAGAACCAGGGCCCATCGAAGTTGAATTCTGAAGCAACACTTAATTCAAACCCTGCTAAACCAATTTTGACACCTAAACCCTCTTCTACTGCTGATGCTGCTGTGGCACCTCAGGGTCGTGAGAGGTTTACCAAGGACACAACACCCTTACAGCACAAAGGCTCAGCTGGAACTCCTGGTCAGTGCAGTTTCACTTCTCCTTGTTATTGTTGTTGTTTAAACTGAAGTGCACGACTGTGTGGACTAATGTTTTATGTTGACCTTTAGGTGGCGTCAAGTCATTTTTGGAGCGTTTTGGAGAAAGGTGCCTGGAGCGTAACCAGAACTCTCCCTCCACATTAGGAAGTCAAGGCCACACACCGACGGCTACTCCTCTGCCACTTCTAAGTCCAGGCTGCTCCAGGAGAGGCTGGGGGGCTCCCAGGCCACCTCCACAACGGCTGTCCTCGCTCAGAAGCAGAAAATGGTATTTATTAACTATTTTAAGTGCATGTTTGTGGAATTACATATGAAACATTGGCATTAAATGTATTTATTTGTATTAATAGGAACGAGAGGCAGAACTGGCACAAATTCGTAACCGATTTCAAAAAGGCAACATGTTGAGGAGTAGAGAGGATCTCAGTGAGGTCAAGAATGACCCTAAAAATGAGGTTTGCTATCATGTTTGCTGCTGCTTAAAGATAGGACAACATCACACAATCTGAGATTAGTCTCTATTGTTGTGTAATACATACAATACAAACATGATTATTATAAACTGATTATTTTTACTCAGTAAGTTTACCCTGTTCTTGCTATGAAAATATTAATATAGCTGACATGGCATAAAACCAAATAAAAAAACGCTAATATTAAAAGAGCAATATTGAATTAACAGGCTTTTAGCAGAGATTTTAAATTCACTTTGATTTGAACTATTAATTTTTCCAGAAACCACTGAGTTTCTGTACTTTATAAACAGTACTTTAATTTTAAGCAATGGATAGAAGTACTTAATGTTACCATTTCTTATCCTCAGGAAATTGAACTGCCTGTACAGAGTCAGACTTCTGTGCCACTGCGTGATGATGAGCCGCCTTCACCAGTGCCTGAAGTACTCAACCGCCCTTCTAAATCTAATGGAAAAGGTATTTTATTATATAAACCCTAATATAGTTTAATTCTCTGTTCTTCTAAAGCATCAGGTCACTGTTCTGTAGACAATTGTTAATTACCCACACTCGTCCTATGCTTTGTTTTCATCTGGTTTTGTTTGCTGTAACACTATAGTGACCCTTATTGAAATATGATTAATTAAACATTCCGTCCTCTTTTAGACTTGGAGTGTGCTCTTCCCAGCCCTAAGAAGACAGTTGAACTCCTAGTAGAGATACCTACAGTGAAAGACCAAGAGGAAGTGAAAGGTATGTCTATAAGACAGATGTAGTGTAGGTTATGCTGTGTTTTCTTCGTATTGAAACGTTATTTTCTTTAACTGTTTAAACTTTTGTTTTCATCACTCTTTAGTGACAAAAGACCAGGCTAATTAAATAATTATTTGCTTTTTTTACTTTATTATAACATTGTTATTTCTATATTCATGTTGTTACTAAAACACATGTATGGCTGGGTGCAGGGTTTCCGCGGGGTTGTAAAAGGTAGTAAAAGGTAGTAAATTAAATTATGCCAAATTAAGGCCAGTAAAAAGTAGTAAAAAGTAGTAAACGTCATCTGACGAGGTAGTAAATTTTTGAAGCCCCATCTAACTGGGTCTATGTGGTTTTCAATCAGTATTGACAATATACGAGATAATTAAATATGTCTTATTAGTGGAATATTAAACGCAATAGTAACACAACTTAGCTGTGGTGCGCGAGCACTGGAAACGTGCAGTGGATTGAGCGCGCAGCGGCACAGATGCACGAGCTGGTCGAGCACATCCCTTCAAACAGACATCAGTGGTAAGTTTATAGTTCAATCGGATGTCAATGGCAAAGAAAATTAAGACGAGTCATCTAGCTTATTATTATCGTTAACTGAAGAGATAGAGAGCGCGCGGGCGCACTTCTGTTGAATGCTCCTGATCGTTCACTCAGCACGTGTTATTTGGATTAAAACTGAATCGTATATGTAAGTAAAGTAAAACATGACCTGTTACCTGGTTTATGTATAACGAGTGGTTCCCTACATTATTACTGGACGTGTGCATATCAAGAAGTTCCATGAACGCAAACATCCAAAGCACGTGCCCCGCAAACCACCGCCTCAGCGCGCGAATACTGAATTAAATTGTATTTCACGTCACAAAATTATGTAAAAACGCCCGTCTTAAAGGGACACTCCACCCATTTGCATTAAGCTTTCCATTGTTAAAAACCCAGTCATACTATTGAATGGTCGTGCAACACTCTCTCATTTTCCCCTGAGACGAGAGAAATCCACTATTTACCTTTTTCACTTCCTCCTACAATCAACAATGACGCAAAAAATCATCATTTTACGTCATTGTAGGAGGAAGTGTAAGAGGGGGGAATTTCTGTAAAGACTACAAGCACCATTTCAAACCCGCCCATAGGGGGTTGGACCTAATGCACTAACAGACCTATCACAGATCAGTGGGTGGGACTTCACTTGCAGATACTGAAATCAACATAGACATAATATAATACATAGACGCCCTATTGGCCGCTTTGGAACGTTGCTGCGATACGTCAACGGGTCCGCCATTTTGCGGAGGGCAAGACTGCACTGTAATCAAGGGTGAGCTGCGTTTTTTTCTGGATAAAAACAAAACTGTTTTTATATTTATCAACCGATTTCAGTGGTTTGTATGTGGTGTACAAAAAGTTCCATCTCTAGTTATTTAAAATCTCAATAGTTACACTTGTAAAATATTTGTTTTAAAAAAGAATAGTCAAAGCTCATACTTGTCATGTATCTGGCTTTTTATTCTTGGATAAGAATGATGAAGACCCCCATACTTAGATATAATTTAAGTTTTCTTATTGTGGAAAAAGCATTTTCTGTGATTGACCAGATTTGAGCAATAACAAAGATAACTGATGGATCCTTTATGATAATACATATGTTATGGTACAACTACTGTGCAATGCAGTAAATATAGCCTAACATTTGTGAGATGTAATAGTAAATAGTTTAGTCAATAAAATAAACAAATAGTATACAGCAAATAAAATAGTAATGAATAGTATAATTATATAATATCATACAATAATACAATCATAAAAATATTGATGATAGCATATGGTTTATTAATAATACTATAATAATAGCAATAGAATAAGAAATATCAATTACAGAATATACACAATGAAAAATAAGTTAAATAGTGACTTATATTTAATATTTAACTCTTTTTGTTAAATTTCAGTTTTATTGATCAGTAATAGCCATTATAACAGAAGTAGCTTCAGTCAAACATACAGCAGGATACAACGTTAAAAAAGCCTAAATATAAAGTTATGAAACTTCACTTTGGCCTCAGCCAAAACGATTTACCAGGGAACAATTTATAGATTAATAAGACCAAAGATCGCCCGTTAGATATACACAAGACGAATTATATCTCATGTTTAACCACTAGACTAGAGACATCCGAGCCGGCGGCACACTTCAGACGCACTGGCCGAGGTAAGGCTGTCCTCTGCGGGCTTAATGATCGCTCAGACGCACTGGCCGAGGTAAGGCTGTCCTCTGCGGGCTTAATGATCGCTGAGCGCCCGGTGATCGCATCTTACAACTCCGAAACCGTCAGATCAAATTTTTAAATAGGCGGTATCTTTATAAACAAACCACATATTTAAGCTTTAAACAACTACATTGTCAACTGAAAAACTATTAAAACTCAATTTCGTGACACAATAACAGTAGTATTTTTTAATTTATCCTCTGAACGTTACTATTAGGCTACTAATTAAATAATGACCAAATACAACCAAAAACAAACGTTCAGTCTTGCCTGTGAAAGATAATTCCTCGAAAGCTGTTTTCAATTGTGTGGCGATTTGTACAGCCCCAAGCAGCGCACAAAACAGGCATTTTTCTCAATTCCCAGTATGAGAGGTATGGGAAAGTTGCCATCCCCAATATGGCGGCGCCGTTGACGTGCGCTCCAGCGGCCAATAGGGCGTCTATGTATTATATTATGTCTATGGAAATCAATATCAGCCATCTTGTTTATAAGCTAAGCTAACAAGCGCTGTGGAGATAGGAAGTTACGACAATGACGGAATAAACTAAACATAATATGGAAGAAGAGGATTTTGAAATTCTGCTGCTCGAATCCGATGTTCGTGGCTATCTTTACGAGCCGCAGTATAGTGAAGAGCAGCTGAGGCTGATGGAGGAACAGGAGGCGGCTGCCTGTCGCGGACTGAGCCCGGACTGCTGGTGCCTGTGCTGTCGCTGTGCGCTTCGGACACAGATAGAGTCCGACTGCTCTGCTGCAGAGAATTTCAACGATGGCAATTTCTCCTGGACAAAATTTCTAAATCAGACGAGCACACGGACGTTTGTGTTGTGATGTGAACCGTCCTAGTTTCGCACCGCATATGTTCTGACTGAACATCCAGGTATCATGCAATAATTCACCATATAGAAAGAAATACAAACGAGGAGTAATTCGCTAATGAGTTTGCCAATGTAACGGGTTCGTTGTTGTGGTAAGAGGAGGCGGGAACCGGCGAACATTTAAACATTTTAATAGTCAAATAAACAAATACAAAACAAAAGTTTAAGCCAGCTGGCCACACACAACAGAAACAAAACAAAACATAACATAACATCACGCCTGTTCCTTTTATGCCTCCGCTCCTCCGTGAGATATAAGACCGCTGCGTCTCACAGGTGTCATTCATTATGACTCGCGCCGTCCTCTCACGTCCCTCGCCCTCGTCCTGCTCGCCACAGCCAACTAACTAGACATTTTGTGTGAAATGAATTTCAAACTCTTTTGGCAGCTAACGTTAGCCTTGTAGAAGGAAGAGTGATTTCTCTGATGTTTGCGCTGTTCTGGATTAGTGGGAGTGGCTTGAGGAGCTGTGCAATGTGGTGCATTGTGGGAGTTGTTGTCTTACATAAAAAATGCGCCCTTCAGTTATTTTCTGTCTTTTCTCGGTCAAGATGGCACCAAATTCAAAATTTCTTTTACATTTCGACTACATATATGACCCACTTTCAATAAAGATTAATGTTGAAATGGGTGGAATGACCCTTTAACGAGTATCCTAGTAAACAAAAGTCAGTTATATCTCAAGTGAGCGTAGCCATGTTCAAATGGGGCCCGTGCCTTCTGTCTTAAAGGGGCAGCAATTTAATAAACCTGCTACTGTGTTTTAATGTTAATCAAACAAAGGACAAATAAATTACTCACTGCTCTTGACTAAATAGTCTACCCTTTTAAACTTTACAAAAATATCCATCTATTTGATTTAGTTATACAGTAATGAATATGCAAATTTTTCACATTTGATTACTCAAATGTATTTACCAATCTACCTGAAAAACTCTAAAAACAGTTTATTTCATTTGCAGCTTTTATTTGATCTATTGTATTTATTTGTCCTATTTGTAATTCGATTATTTGTTCTTATTTTGTTACTGACTGCTTTTAATAATGTTTTAAATTCACATTAATTGGGCTGGTAGTTTTTGTTGTAGTATCAAAACTGGATTAAATAATTGGTATTTTACTGGTGTCTAAACATTTGTACCACTGGCCCGATCCTCAGCACTGACCCTTCTGGAGCAGCTCTAAACATGTGCTATTCAATGAAGATAAAATATGATAGAGCAATAGAATGAACAGTGACAGAAACAGAAGCATGCTTTTTAGCAGGATTAATTAAGCATGAAAATATCTGAATATATATTTAATGAACAAATTAAGCCAATTAATATGATTTATATTCTTTTGGTTTATCTACTAATACATTTTAAAATTACAAATGCAGTGAAAATTCAGGGATGGGTTACGGTATCGATATCGACGGATAGGCTACCAAAAATGAAAGTATTGGTATCGGTCTCGTTCTGCAAAAAGTGGTATCGGTGCATCCCTAATCGAAAAAAATATTTAACGGGTTCGCGTGAGGGGGGAGCAGGTCCCTTTTTCGTTGTTTTGCGATGCTAGCAGCACTACACAGATCGCGGCAAATCATGCCAACTTAAGGTCAGTTGTCGTCGCACCACCTCAGCAGCAAACCAGTGCCATAGTTGAAGCACATTTAAAGATGTGATGAAATAAATTGCTGTTTTGGGATAGTAATTTCACTGCTTATGTCTGTGTGTGTGAGAATGTGTGTTTGTGGGTAAATGTGTATGATGTGACACACTTTATTAATCTTTATTAATGTTTATTGTCGTTAAGTGTCATTAAGAAGTGCCAGGTTATTATTCACCTTATTAGGGCTAAGGGCTAACGTTATTGTTAGGATAACTCAAGGGCTAGGGTTAAGATGAGGACAACTGAAACTCAACTCGACACTAATATTGTCATTGTCAATTATGTTTTTTTTTGTAATGATCACAATTGAACATCAGTGTACCTAATATGTAGGATATGTGTGACAGTGTCACACCATACCTTATAGTAAGTAGTAAGTGGTGCTTTGCATACCCCTCCCACAACCCCCAAAAAAGGGCTGCTGCTTGATGTCGTGTTGGTAGTAAAAAATATTGTGGAGGTAGTAAAAAAGGTAGTAAATTCATCTCTATGATTCCTGCATAAACCCTGTGGGTGATAGTGATGTTCTTGTTCAGCACTTTGAAGATATTCAATATACATATCGCCATATGTATGCATCAGTCAGATAAAATATTTCAACCAAACAGCTATTGCCCAGTAGATGTTTAATGCAAGGAGTTAAATTCACTTAATATGAAGTTAAAAATAATCATGATATCATTCATGAAGTATTATGTTTTTATATCTATTGTGAATAAACTCTAATTTAGATTATATCTCTTATACTTTCATTTTGATATTCACAAAATAATTCCTAATTCTATTACCCCTGAAATCATGGTTAAATAAATAAAAATTAAAATTGTATATTGCAAAGTCTTATGACACAATGGATGTCATGTTTTTGATAATGGATGTTCTTGTTCCATCATTGCAGAAGAAGAAGAAATGCATGAGATTGAGATGAACGTGGATGGCTCTGTTAACTCTGAGGTGATAAATGAGCTGTTTGATGGAATACTGGAGGAAAGTGGGGACCAAAGTGATGAAGATGCTCTAAATATCTCCTCCATGTCACTCCTTGCTCCGCTAGCAGCTGTTGTCAAGAGTCCAGAAAAAAAGCCCATGGTGAGCCCTGAGGGCTGAGGATGTTAAGTTTTAAGTTGATAGCACCAAATAATCTGATAACTAGTTACATTCCTCAATTTAACTTTTATTTGGGTTCAGACATCGACTCCTGCCAGCTCATTCATTGAAAAGAGTTCCACCCCTGAGAATGTATCCAGGCCCAGTAAGTTCCAAAGGGCACGCATGCTGCGAGCTGGATCATCTGACAGCATTGATGTCATACATGAGCAGCAAAACCAGAACCTTCTCTACAGGTACGTCTCCGCTCGTCTCTCTTCAAGCAACGTTCAAACTCTTTTGTTCAGTATTAGTTTTAAAACCAGTTGTTTAATGAGTGGTTGTTTGATTTCAGCATTGATGCCTACAGATCCACAAGGGTCAAGACCGAGTCTGAGAGGCCTCATGTTAAACAGGTGATCGTGAGGAAAGAGGATGTTTCTCAGAGGATGGAGATGAATGGGAGTCCCAGTCACATCAACATCAAGCAGAAAATGAAGGTCAGTTCAGTAAAGTTTTTTTTTGTTCCCATCAATTAAACGGGCTATGTGTAGCTTTTAGCGCCCTCTAGCGGTGATATTTCAGATTGCACCCAAATTTTACAAGAGCGCTTGTGCTCGTGCTCGCACTCATGGTACCGGCCACACTGAGACTTTCAACACACTGGAGAAAGCATCACAATAGGGATGAAAGCCAACTCCGGAGCTGTATATATACCTATACCTAAAACAAAGCGGAGATCTCTCCATAATTCAAACGTTTTGCCGATGTTGATCCGCGTTTTCGTCCAAAGTTGTTCCGATTCACCTTTTGCCTGACGAACTTTAGCAGATAAAACTTTATTTTTGTTTTTTATATTTATTGTTTGTGTTGGGGTCTGTGTTGTGCTGGAGGCAGGTCGTTTTTTTGTGTTATCAGACTCCATGTAGTTAGCTGCAGTGCCGTCTCATAAACTGTATATAAAGGAGAGAAGCTCGAGAGCGCGCATGCACGTCACATCCGATGGATTTTGCGGTAAATCCGACCGGAGCATTCACATAGAAATAGGAATACTGGCCTTCAGAAGTAATAGCAAAACCTGACAAGTGGATCATTGTAATGTGTGATTACAACCCCTTCACACACAGGCAATAAAAAAGGGGTTCATTTTAGAAGAAAAGCTACATATAGCACCTACTAAAACATGCATTTTTTTTAAACAATGTGTTATGTTGCGCATACCATATCTACAATAATGCATTTAGCAGATGCTTTTATTGAAATCAAGTAGAGGAACATAAGCGATTTGTCACAGAGCCAGCAATATTTGTAGTATATACAATGGTTGCTTTATAGGTAAACACGCTATAGCAGAGAAGAGAATTGCAGAGAAGGAAAAAGGATTTGTATATATGGAGAAAAATATGCAATGTGTATTGTATGTGCTGGAACCTGGTAGTTTTACTTAGATCTGAGGGGAATTTATGATGCTGTGTTTTCAGATGTTGACCAATGAGATGAACCTGCAGCAGACAGTGATCCATCAGGCTAGTCAGGCTCTCAACTGCTGCACAGATGAAGAACATGGGAAAGGATCTCAGGTGGAGGCTGAGGCTGAAAGATTGCTCCTTATTGCCAGTAAGTGATAATTTCCTTATTGCACTCCACGGGTGAATGTCAGAATTATTTCTTAAACTTGTAGTAATCATTTCTTTTGTTTGGCATCAGCTGAAAGGAGGGCTGCCCTCAAGGCTGAGATGGACAGACTAAAAGCAGAGGGTCCAATGGCCCAGAAGAAAAGCACAAACAGTGCCCAGGATATGGGTATACCTGCTTCTAAAGGGTCCATCTCACTGCTGGAGCTGCGACTCCCTCTAAAGGCTGACTTTATCTGCTCTTCCGCCAACAAGCCTGGTAGGAAAGTTTCTGTTTTTATGTATAGCTACTTTTGTTTTGCGCCTTCATGCCCAATCAGACGCTCACTCATGTCATCTTTTTGATGCAAGATTGTGGAAACCATTACTTCTTTGTGATGATCCGTGCTGGAGCCGAGAACACAGTGGCAACTCCTCTAACAAGCACACGCACTGGTCTAAGTGGCGATGCTTTGACCTTCACCACCAAATTCACTTTGTAAGTGTCATTTCCTATCAAACCACTCTTGACATCCCTGTCATCTCAGTGCAGAGTTTTTCATGTTACTTTCCGCAATGTGCAGGTCTGATGTCTCTAATGACTTTGAGATTGATATTGAGGTCTACTGTTTTGTAAGTACAGCTTTTTCATGTACTTTCAAGTGAAAAGCAAGCATGTGTTTGAATACAAATTATCTTCCTTTATCAGAAAGATTTAGTAAATATTTGTTTTTCTCTTAGGTTCAGAAACGGGAGCTGAACTCAGACAAGAGGAAAAAGCCCAAGTCAAAGGTAGATCTTAGTAGTTCTATATTACAGTGGTTCAGTGTAGTTTGTAAAACTTTAACAACTTACTAAGTTTTAATGAACGATACTCTAAAGAGCAGTGGTCAGCGTGTCCAGATTGTCCTGAGGCATTTCCATGACATGGAAGCATGCTTGTTGGTATGCTGTTTCAAAATCATCACTTGCTGGTGTGCAGGCAGTTGATTAGATTTTAAACAAGCTTTTTTTAAGATCTAGTCTAGTCAGTCTAAACAGTGCACGGTGAAGGGTATTTTTATTCATTCTTTAACATATTCGTAAAAAAGGCCTTTTTTCAATAGCTCATTATACACAAACATGTCTATAAAGTACTCTTATAAATATTGTTCACTGTATTTTACATTGAAATAAACTTCTCTCCCCAGGCTATCACACCAAAAAGGTTCCTCGCCATCTCTGTAAGTAGCCAATTCACTTAAATTTCAAAACATACTACCTGTCAAAAGTTTGGGCTAGTATGACTCGTAAAACTGGTAAAAACTCCAGGTAATGGCTGAATGAAAATTCAGCTTTGTCATCACAGAATAAATTGCATTTTAAAATGTATTCAAACAGAAAAGTTATTTTAAAATGTAATATTTTTTTTCACAATATTACTTTTTTACTTTCTTTAATCAAATAAATGCAATCTCATACAAGAGACTTCTTTCAAAAACAAAACCAACCTTGAACTTTTAAATGGTAGTGTAAAGTAAATGCCCTGCGTATTAACTTCATAGTATCCAAATCATTATTCTATATACCACTACAGTTACACTACTGTGATTAAACAAAGAAACTTAAACATGATGCTCAAAAGAAAATGAAAACCATGTTTTAAATGCATTGGTCAATAATCAGCAAAAACGGTAGACTTGTTGCAAAACTATAAAAAAAAAATTCAAGGCCAAATTGATTCTTCCTCTGGGGAAAAAAAACCACAGTCTTTAATCTTGATTTAAGGGATTTAATCTCTGAAACCTAGACTGCACCAAATCTTTAGTTTTCTTTATAAAATTCTTCTCCCTTCGCCAAATAAAAACAATATAAACAAACAATGAAACTATCTATAACTGTTTGTATAAGCCTGCAGTTCCTCATCTATCTGTAAACAGTCATTTCACCGCATTCATGATTTGTTCTTTGTTCAGCATGTAATATTGCAGTGCCATAACATTTTGTTTTAAATTATAATTTTTTTAAACAAAAAATCTGAAACTGTTTGCCTTCTCCATTTATTTATTATAGAAGAGCAACCTCCAAACACCTGGTGAGTATTAATTTCCATTTAAATGTAGTTCAATTTAACGAGCTTTGTAACGGTTGTTATTAAATTAATTATTTTGTGTATTTATTTTCAGTTATGGCTAGCCCTGGTGGTCCAAATGCAGTGCGCACCAGTAACTTTGTACACGTTGGATCACACAAGCTAACTCTAGCCTCCATTGGGAAAAACAAATTTCCGTTGGAGAAGGTACTTTCCTCTTTGATATCAACTCTTGCACAAATTAAATACTAACACCACCTGGCGAATCACACTAGTAATGCTTGCTGGTGCCAGAGAGGTTTAAGCACAGCACTAGTGTTCACACCAGCCTAATACAGTTAACACTACTCTTGTTTTTCTTGCACCGTGCTGCCTTTTGCATTTTCCAGACTCTTTCACATGCAGTCATTTCTCTCTTTTAGATCAAATATGAAAGGAGTGAAAGAGAGCTGCTCAGTGAAATGTTTCACAACAAGGTTGCTATATTTGCTCTGTGTTTAGTAACACGGGTTATGTGTCTGAGAATTTAGCTAACAAGGCTTGGTGTCTTTTTTGGTAATACTCATTGTCACTTTAAGCTGCTTATTTATGATCCTGTGTGCACGTCAATGTCTTTGTATTTGTGTGTGTGCTAGTGCTGTTTTCTTTTTTCCTTCAGGCAAATGTATAGCCTTTAATGTACATTTCTCTCTCTTGCTTTAAATGATGCTTCTGTTGGATATGCTTGTGCTCCAGTTCTTAGTGTCCTATCTTGCTACAGGTACCTTTCCTTTGTCCTTTGGAGGGGCACGTTTACCTGAAAATGCATTGTGAGGTTGGCTCACGGATAGAGGAAAGGGGCTTCCTGGTGAGTCTTTATTCTAAAAGTCTAAGGAATGATAAAACATAGTTCTCATCCTTCCATTAAATATCCAGTCATTGCTGGATAAACTAAATCAATAGATAACCTGGACCCAGTTGTCCAAAAGTAATTGGCTATTGGATTGGATCAAATCTTGAAAATGCGTTGAGAGAATATTTTTTGAAATCAGATAAGATTAAAAAAAATCCAAGATTTGGATACCTTTGATCCAGAAAATCAGGATTATCCTGATCCCAGCAGAAAGTGTAATAACTTTAAAACTGGTCAAAAATATGTATATGTACATGCATTTATAAAAAAAAAATGTATTTCTCTCTTGATTGTAACTGTAGAAGTAATAAATTAGAAGTGCTCATTATTAGGCTACCCAATAAGTTTAGTAATAAACTTTAAGTAAAGTTAAAAAAGAGATTCTGGTGCCATAAAATAATCCCCCAAACAGCCGTGAATATCAACCAAATATACATCAACAATACATCCCTTATTTAATGTATTGTGTTTGTTTTGGGTCATATGAGGGGCTATGGAAACCCTAAGGGACATGGTGGGGGTGGGGGGGTGGGGGGGTGGGGGGGGGGATAAAATGAAAATTAATTTGAATGCTTTTGCGATCTGAAAAAGTGTGCATCTGGATCAGTGATCCAATCCTATTTTGCTTTGAAAAACTGGCGCTTAAGTGAGATGCATTACCCACCAGACAATTCTTGTTTATACTGAGATGGTATTTTGTGTTGTTAGTGACGTTGTCTTTTATTTGCAGACTATGTTTGAGGATGTCAGTGGATTTGGAGCCTGGCACAGGAGGTGGTGTATCCTTTCAGGATACTGCATCTCTTATTGGACCTACCCTGATGATGAAAAACGAAAGGTAGGCCTACTATAATGGTTTTGTTATTTTAGATGCTCTTTTACATAGCATTAAAATCAACACGTTCTTCCTCTTGCAGAATCCAATTGGTCGTATTAACCTGACCAACTGTACCAGTCGTAAAGTAGAGCCGGCAAACCGAGAGTTCTGTGCCCGGCCCAATACCTTTGAGCTCATCACTGTGAGACCACAGAGGGAAGATGACAGAGAGACCCTGGTCAGCCAGTGCAAGGATACACTGTGTGTTACAAAGTAAGACCCAATTAACAAATGTGAATTCATCTGCTTTGATGAAGATCTAGTCCTAAATCAAAACATGACTTTGTAATATGCAGGAACTGGTTGAGTGCTGACACTAAGGATGAGAGGAATCTGTGGATGCAGAAGCTCAACCAGATTTTGGTGGATCTGCGCATGTGGCAGCCGGATTCATGCTACAAACCCATGTGAGCCTGCTCTCATCTGACACCAAGGGCCAGACATCTCCTCGTCTGACTTTCACATTGACTGCTTACATGTCTGATTTGGAAGTGCAATATGGCATTACAGTTACAAAGCGTTTACATATACATTTTACAAGTTCTTCATTATAGATTTGACAAAAGTCAAATGTATATACGTTAAAAAAAATCAATAAAGCCATAAATGAAAAGTATTTTCAATATTAAAGAACAAAATGCTTTGCCTTACGAGGGTTTTCAGGTATGTTCTAGATATTTGTGTAAATTAGCATGGCTTTCTTAAATACTAATGAAAGTTTGTTTGCTTTATTAGACTGTTGATTTTATGTGTATTTAAATGTATTTTGCATGACTGCTGTCTGCTGAGATACCTGCTGTATTCAGATTTCTCTGAATATTCTTCAAGACAAGCAAGACCGGATGCAATTTCCTAAATTTTTGAATGAACCATACACTTAATGTCATTACTTTGTGGTGACACATTTGATTCCTATTTTAAGTTGAACTTCAAAAACCCATGATATTTTGTAAGCAAGGTATATATGCTGTCATAGGGATGACTTTAATTTTTTGCTCTTCCGTCATGGGAATCAGAATCGTATTTTAATAACTAAAGGGTTTGGTTGGATTATGGAGTTATAAAAAATTATATTTATATCTTTTTTACTTTAAGTACAGAGTGGAGAGCAGACTTGAATAACCAAAGGGAAGGTTTTTTTTTTTTTTTTAATCCTTTTTGGACATTTATGGGCAATGTGGTTCAAACACTGCAGACAATTCAAAACACAGATATTTCTGTCATAACAGCTCTTCATCTAAGTTTCTGCAATAACACTATGATGAGGGATATGAGCCTTCAAAAGAATACAAATACTGTCAGAATATGGATTTGTCTGATATTTTCCTTTTTTATTGAAAAGGAAAATGCCCCAAGACATGTTTTTTTCCATTGCTAGATTACTTTTCAATATTTGTGAGCTAAAATATATTTATCATGCACATCCCCTATTTTCTGAACTCTACACCATATCTATATTTTTGTGTTTGCTTTACTTTTATATGACCATCTTATAACTTTTAAAATAGTAATACCTTACTCTAGATTTATTAACTTGTATCCAAATGTGTTTGTTTGAATAAGTGACATTTACGAAAGCCTTTTTTTTAATTTAGCACCGCCATTGGTCAAAACAATTTTCTTAACCTTGTGATGCACAATACCAAAATGCAGCCACTACCACTGTAGTAACCCAAAGGCACTTTAGTGTAATAGCTTAAATTTGGCTGTTTTGTATGTTGTGTGTTAAACACTCCGAATGTGTATTCCATGTATCACACAGAGCTGCAGTTTAAATAAAACAAGCTTTTGACAACATGCATGCCATCTGTTTCTTTTGTGTGTTTTTGTTTTGTCACTTGAAGTAGAAAGATTTAATTTTAAAAGACATGCATGTTTTATACCTTTGCTAGTCAATCTTGATGCCGATGTTCCGTCTTATGTTGGCTATCAGTTGTCATCTCAATGTATTTTGTTAGATTAGAAATGTTTAGAATTAGTAAATATATTTTTTAAAATGGAGTAACCTGCTGAATGTTTGTCATTACTTTTCATTAGCATTGTCATTACAATGATCTATTGAACAGTGTTATTGTGAATCAAAACAAACTTCAAAATATATTTGTGAATTGAAATGAAGTAAAAATAAATATTAGGTGAACATCAGCTGAAATGAATATTAGAAATATATTGTCAACTAACTGAAATTTAAATTAATTACTAAAACTGAAGTAATTAAATATATATAACTATAACAGTACACAAATGATACTAAAATTATTTATATTAAATATTAAACTATTGGAAATATTATATAAATAATACAATTGGATGAAGGCCTATTAAAATAATAGTTCTAGTTTATTTTAGCGTTACCAATGTACTTTTATGGTCTGGTTAATATAATGTTAGTCCAGAAGTTGGAAGAACAAAAGCAAAATGAGAACCTTTGTACAGTCTGATGTGATTAATAATGTGTCATTTTAGATACGAATATCTTTTGTCTTATCTATACTTTAAAATCTTTTTGATGTGCGATGTCACTTCAGGCCAAATCCCGGATATATGATGCTGAGGTATTCGATTTTATCCAATGAGCTCGCACTGTTGATAATCGGCGTGTCATTGACCAATCAGATTGGCGGTCTGGTCTTAGAAGGCGGGCCTTGGATTCCATAGTCAGCAATCGGAGGCGTTGCTACTTCCTTTCTCGGCAGAGTGAGTTTGCGGACGCGAAGTGTGTAGTGGTGGAGAGAAGTGTCTTTAGTTCGTTTACACCTTGTAACCATGGCCCCCAGTACGCAAGCGGATGATACTGTCTCCGGTATACGGAAAGGCATTAGAGCCATTCTGCTCGGCCCACCCGGAGCAGGGAAGGGGACGCAGGTGAGAGTTCGTGCGAAGGGCCGCGTGGCTCATTTAGATTTAACCGTTCAACAGGAGCAGGATAGATAGTGTTAAGGGGTTCGCCCAAAAAACAAATATGTTGTCAGATAGTTCACGTTACACATCCTCATGCTATTCTAAACCATTACGGACTTAATTCTTCTATGAAAAACAAAAGCAAGATGTTAGACAGAGTGTCACCATTTACGTTCATTGATATTTTTCGATATAATGAAAGTGAACGGCGACTGAGACTGTCATTCTGCTTAACATTCTTTCTGGTCAACGGAAGAAAAAAAGACATGCATGTTTGGAATGATATGAGGGTACATGACGGCAGATTATACATTTTGGCAGTGGTGGAAAGAGTACTGACAAATTGTACTTAAGTAAAAGTATTGCTACTTAAGTAATAATTTACTTGAGTACAAGTAGAAGTACTGAAATATAATATGACTCAAGTAAGAGTAAATAAGTAGTTTCCTTAAAAACTACTCAAGTAACTACATTACAAAGTACTTCAGTATTTTTCTATTTTTACCCAAAATGGGGAGATGATAGCGCAATGGAGCGCTAAACACACACATGTCATCTGTTTCATTCATACTGAAGGCCCAGTACTGATGCATAGAAGTATTAAACTTACGCATTTCAGGAAATGCCTTATATTGATATAATAACATGCAAATAGTGATATGTTGACTGATGAAACATGAAGACAAACACATTATAGCTATAATATATCTGTGTTCATCAAACTATCAGGTATTTTCAAAAGAATGATGTATGTCTTTAAAGGGATAGTTCACCCAAAAATGAAAATCAGCCCATGATTTACTCGCCCTCGAGACATCCAAGAAGATATGACTTTCTGCTTTCAGTCGAATACAATCAGAGTTATATTAGAAAATGGCCTGGCTCTTCCAAGCTTTATAATGGCAGTGAATGACTGGAGAAAATTTGAAGCCCAAAAAAGTGCATCCATCCATGATAAAAGTGCTCCACATATAGACTACTAGCTTTCCCTGTTGTCAAGAGCAATGTTTTATTACTAATTTTGAAAAGTAAGTCCAAGTAAGATCATTTGAATGTTTTGATTTGAATCATTTCATAATTGAAAGCAAAGAAGGTTAAGTGAGAGGTCTGATAAAAACAAAGGTATGAAAAACAATAAAACAGTATGAATAAAAAAATCCCAGTAAAAAAAAAAATGAAGTGGGGTATGGTTAACATGTTAAATTAAATTATCTTTTCTATTAATTTTATCTATTTTCGAGCCCACTGTTGCTATAGGAACAAACTACACTTTTACATGCATCTGATTGACAGATAAATCATGCAATCTTATTTCACTGTTTTTTCAGCTTTGTACAAAGTTTGCTTCGTATATTTAGTTTAACTGTATTGTTAAAGAGGGCGAGCTTTACTATTAATTGAACTGTGTGCATGTATTAGACACTTACATTGATCTTGCTCCGTCCATGCAATAACTACGTCCATGTTATGAGCCGAGCTTTTTTATTTACTTCAACTGCTCAGTGCTCTGGTATTATCAATGGTATGACCCATTTCAGTAGTTGCCATAATTAAATATGAGAATACTCATAGAATACATAACAGAATACTCACTTACATTCACTGAAATATTGAAACGTTAGCACTACTGATTCAAAACACGAGCGCCAGTGATTGAATGTCAAAGCGCGGTTTGAACGCCCCGCCCCCCAGCCGAACTGAAAGTTTTGATTGGTTTTGCACCCGAGTCAGACCTGTCTGTTATTGGCTGAACTGCTTCAGTTCTGTCTGTTATTGGCTGAAGCGCAGAGGCTCCACCGCAGTAGTATGAAAAGTGTCTGTCAAATGTCAGCTTGCCCTGTTGCTCCGTCGGCACCTTTGTCAAAGTACTTTGTACTTTTTATGAAAAATAAATGTAGAGAAGTTGAATACTTTATTTTTATTTTACTCAAGTAAGAGTAAAAGTACCACAATTTAATTATACTCAAGAAAGTAGAAAAAAACTAAAAATCTACTCAAGTACTGTAACGAAAGTATTTGTAATTAGTTACTTTCCACCACTGCATTTTGGGTTGAAATACTCATTGAACTCCGCTAAACCCAACGTTATGCCAAGGGAACCAGCATGTGTCACTATTTTACTGTCTCTTTAAGAGCAGTGGCCAGTTGCCCTGGGCTTTATCAGACTGCTCATTCAGTGCAAATGTGGAATGATCTATGTGACAATCATGCATGTAACTTGGTGACGACTGGGAAAGTTGTAGTCCTGTTGAACGACCATGTAACTCAATAGACCATAAAGAATATGATCTGTCACATCATTCAGCAAAACATTCTTGTTTTGCGGTACTGCTTGCTGATATTAAGCAATATTGTTGCACATCAGTAAAATAGTTCAAACTTGGCTTATGAATGTAGGTTACAACAGAATTGTGATTGAGATTTATTAGTTTTCTTTATCTGTACACTACCGTTCAAAAGTTTGGTAATGTTTTTAGACTCTTATACTCACCAAGGCTGTATTTATTTGATCAACAAACAGTAATATTGTGAAATATTATTACAATGTATAAAAGCTCTTTCCATTTTAATTTATTCCTGTGGTGGCAAAGCTGAATTTCCAGCATCATTACTCCATTCTTCAGTCACAATTTTGAAAACCGCAATGCTGCTTATTTATGTGGAAACTGTTTTTTTTTTAATGTAATATAAAATTTCCCCTACAGGCACCCAAGCTTGCAGCCAAGTACTGTGTGTGTCATTTAGCTACTGGGGACATGCTGAGGGCCATGGTGGCATCTGGATCAGAACTCGGTCAGCGTCTAAAGGAAACCATGGATGCTGGCAAACTGGTATATGAATAGATAATCAGTGTAACCAATCTTTTTTAATGTTTAATTTCTGCCACTACTAGATTTGTTCTTCTCCAGACTTGAATCTCTGTTCATCACCTTTCCTTTAGGTGAGTGATGAGATGGTGGTGGAGCTCATAGACAACAATCTGGACACGCCTGCATGCAAGAATGGATTCCTGCTGGACGGTTTCCCCCGTACCGTCAAACAGGCAGAAATGGTGAGGACTTTTACAATCCGTGAACAATTGACTCTTCATATAAAGGCCCGTTCACACCAAAGCCGATAACTACCACAATAAAGATGAAGAAATAGTTCTAAAAAGCGGATAAACCCAACATTATCGTTCGTTGGTTTGGACGCTAATATAGTTAGCGTCCACACCTCCTAACGTTCTTGGTGTGAGTGGACCTTAATACAGTCCTTGATTTGAAATGGGAACCTGTACTGTACATCTTTCTCATTTCCAGCTGGACGGCCTCTTGGAGAAGCGTAGTGAGAAACTGGACTCGGTGGTTGAATTCTCCGTTGATGACTCGCTGCTAGTACGCAGGATCTGTGGGAGGTATGAGGATGGAGGGGTGTGTAAATTGGAAGCACTGAATGCACTGAATAGAAAATCACACTCATTTCAAGAAATGAGTGTGAACACACATATTTTTGGTAGGTCATATAAGAGGTCAAAAACATTTGGCTCTGTAATATTTAATGAGGGAGGTGGCAGGAACATTTTTCATTGGAACTCAAGGAAGTGCACCTTTCTCCTTTTTTTTAAAGTAAGAATTGTAAAGCATGAAAATTTTGCTTTTGCAATAAAACAGAAGTAGTGACAAAATCTTTTCTTCTATATTGTGACATCCTGTACATTCAAGTGTAACGGATTATCAGAAAAAAAATAAATGTAGAGCAGGGACTTGGTTCTTCTATGCATCTGTTGTTCGGTTCTTGAGATGTGGCTGTTGGACTCAAAGGTAGATGCAGGTGAACTTGAGCTTGCAGGGGCGGAGTTTAAGCCGACTCAAGTCGTTTCACCTGAAAGTTCAGTTATATTTTAAGTATTACGAGTTAAAATTTTTACAAACAAATGAAACATCCACAGTTGTAATAGTCTTTTATTGCCTATTGTCATGTATATCCAAGTGAAACCGCTTCTCAAACAAGTGAAAATGTAGGGCAGGACTTGATTTTGGAATGATTGGATGGTTGTGGTTTTCTATTGGTCAGTCTCATGTGAGTGACAGGTTGTCCCGCCCTTGTGCTAGTAAAAACATCATCAGAGATGAGAAGAGATATCGCTGTAAGAGGGAGAAGTTATTCTTATTAAAGATTGAGGGCACATGAATAAAAAAAGTAATGATGTGCATGGATAAATCATTTATATAATAAATACTGCAATATTCCATAAATAAGTGTAAAATATATGTATATAGTGTAGTGTGTGTGTGTGTGTGTATAATATATACCATTACGTTCCTCAGGCTCATTCACCAGTCCAGTGGCCGATCTTACCATGAAGAGTTCAACCCCCCCAAAGAGCCTATGAAAGATGATGTAAGAAACAAAACCATTCAGATTCTTAATAATGACATTTACGAGCATTGCTCAAGTTTTGTTCTGATCCATACATCCACAGGTGACCGGTGAGCCTCTTATTCGCCGCAGTGACGACAACGAGACGACTCTGCGCTCCCGCCTGGAGTCGTATCACCGGCTGACGTCTCCTCTCGTGCACTACTACAGTACCCGTGGCCTGCACACTGCTGTCGATGCCGCTCAGTCCCCCAACCTCGTCTTTGCCTCCATCCTCGCTGCCTTCTCTGCTGCTACCTGTAAAGATCTCGTTTATTTTGTCTGAATCATCTCTGCATACCCTCTTTCCTAATATGCATTATAACACTTTATTTGATTCCTCTCATGTTTTGTCTTTCGACATTGATTCATCTGCTGTCTATTGAGCAATGGATAACAGAGCTCTTGACAAAAAAAGGGGCTATAAAACTGATTGTAGAACCCAGAATAAATGTAAAGTCTCAATGATCAAGTTCAGACTTAAGGATCTTAAGCACTTTTTGTTTAAACCAGACACCTGTAAAGATGTATGGTTATTTAATTTGCTCCATTTACAAAGTGAAATGTGAAGAATAAGAACAGGAGTCATTTCTAATTCGCTTTTCTAGTAGACTTGGATCTTGTAGTATTGCTTGATATCCAGTAGAGGTCATGTGAATACTTGGTTTGATTGCTGAATGTAAAATAATAATACTTTTTTTTTTTAAATTAATTACTTTATTAGTTAATATTTATTAATTCATGTCCTTAGTTGAATCATTAATTTACTTGTGGACCTTTTTCTTTTTTTTTTCCTGCAGCTGTATGAAATCCAGTTTCTCCCATCCAGGTTGATCCAGATGTGAAAATAATGGATGAGGGAAAGGGGGAAGCTGGAAGTGTCTCTGCTGTTAATTTTGATCATTCCTTGTAGTGATTGTTTTTTGTAATGAACACAGATTTGACTGAAAACCAGTTGATTACCTCCAATAAACCTGGGAAACTATTTTGTACTACCTTACATGAAGGTTTTGATTCATTGTGTTTCTGTATTACTGTCCAAATGCTGGATGGTTCGTCCTCTTCTTAATTTTGTTACTTCGAGTACACTTTCTGAAGTTTGGTGAGACTTTTCTAGTTATGCTCTTTTTAAAAAAATTCACAAATTGGTCAATCTGGCTGACGAACTGGTTCAAATGATTCAATGAAATGGTCCATATCAAAAACGTAAAACATTTTTAAAACGTGTACACCATAATAACAGCTGGAAGAGTAATTGTAATTTCATCATTCAAATGATGTATTCACTGAAATGAATAATCTTTTGGTTCCCCTCTATTAAAACTATTTTAAGAATATACACTTTTTACATATTTTGTTTGTATTATACGAAATCAGTGATTCTGAACCTTTTTGACTCCAAAGCCCCCAGCTGTTCAAAGGCCTTCCTGTCTAAGCTAATTTAATTTGACCATTGGTACTTCTGATTAAATAAAGATTAACTAAAACATGGTGTCAGCTGCACATCTTTACTTTTTTATTATTTTTAAATTTGAGCAATTAAGATTTTAAGGTTATTGGTCTCTCCTCGAAGTTCGCTGAGCGGCCTAATCTGGGCTCCTGTTTGAGAACCACTGTATTACATCACCTTATTTAAAAATATTTTCCGTGTTTGCACTGAACTGTACTAATAATACACAACATACTTTAAATGTAAGTTTAAAAGACTTATTAAACCGTCAAAACGCTGTGACACGCAATCACTTCCCTTTTGAGCGACGTCAGTGGGCGGGGTTTCCTCCTGGAATGAGAGTGTCGTCACACGCTGGGGCTTTCCTCGGTGACGTGAATGGAAAAGAGAATCAAGCTGCGGACATAATCTGAGCAATATCGCGGACAGGGCAGCAAAAAAGGACTGACATCCTCTCCTCGGGCTGATGTTCGGGAAATGTTGTAACGGATAGCACTAGGGTGATATTTTCAGATTTACAAGACAGTTGATTGAATGTACATGGTGTACAGTAGCACCGAAGCTCACTGCGTACCGCCCTATTCTGCTTCAGTTGCTTCCAATACTATCAGATCCATCTCAACGGTAAGTGCCCAACAGATCTGTCGTCATGGTTACGCTTTAGAATCCTTTTAGTCTTTTTGTTCTATATGATTTCAAAATACGGTGATGTTCTAATGATGACCAAGTGTTTTGGGATCATTGTGTAATTGATATCAGGACATATCCCAGGCCACTGATCAACATTGTTTTGTTTTACTGTATACCTTTCTTTAAGTGCAGTAATGCGACACAAATAAATCAATAGTAGCTAAATAAACTAGTTGTTTTAAACATTGGCGATTTTATTTATGTTTTAGTAGTTACGATTGAACTTGGCATATATATATATATATATATATATATATATATATATATATATATATATATATATATATATATATATATATATATATATATATATATATACAGCGCCGCCGCTCCCACCACGCGCATCAGGCGCTGTGCGTAGGGCACCAAGTGCTGAGGGGGCACCAAAAATTGCCTAATGAAAAATCAATCATCAAACTTCTTGTTATAATCAGATTCAGCGCGTTCTTCATCTTCAATCCGCAGCGGCGCCGAGCAGAGAGCAGAGCACGTCAGAAACAGAGGACAGGGTGTGTGTGTGTGTGTGTGTGTGTGTTCAGCTGAGCCTCATTGGTCTGTCACTGCTCGTCAATGTCAGAATATTTGAGATGACCAATCAAATCAAAGTAGGCGGGCTTTATGTTCACAGACGCTGAGCGCGAATTTTAACAGTGCAACTCGACACTTCAGTGTACGGTCAAGTGCGAGATAAGATGTAAGTAGCTAAACTTAACTTTATATATTTGACAGTTTTTTTAGGTCATAAATGTTAAACGAATGACAAAAAATAATTAGGCAAACTAATATAGTTTTGTCTAATTTCGCCATTTTGAACTGAAAAAAGGCCTATGTAACATGTAGCCTAGTGTAATAGTTTAGGCTTCTGTCATTGTGAGGGGACAAGAGACAAAGCCGTTTTCATTTCATCATGTTAGGCACAGGATTAATAATGAATGTGTACATATTGAGAATAAAATACAAATTGTAGCCTTTAGTAAATTAAAAAAGCCAACTTTAGGAGGGGAAGAGACAGGGCAAGATAAAAACAAAGAGAAAAAGAGTGTGATGCTGATGAGGAGAGAAAAATAATCAGCTGCCCACTGACATGGTTTTAAAGCTGTTGTTATCGATTTTTTTTGCCTTCACAACATCTTAAAATGCACATCTGTAGTTCAGAGAAATCCAAAATTTTCTCGTGGAAACCCCCGAACCCCCCTAGCTGACCTGCCTCAAATTCGGGACCACAGTGATTATAAAACCATGCCATGGTTATTCATGGGTAATGAAACTAGTAAGCATTAGACCCTAAACTAAAGTGTTACTTTTAATTTTTTTTTATAAACCGTACCCTCATTGGGGGCTTAGCCCCCCTAAATGAAAATCCTAAATTAATTTTTTGGTGGGGGGGGGGGGGGGGGGGGCATCATAAAGTAATTATGCTTAGGGCACCAAAATGGCTAGCAGCGGCACTGTATATATATATATATATGCCAAGTTCAATCGTAGCACTAGGGTGATATTTATATATATCTGCCAAGTTCAATCGTAACTACTAAAACATAAATCAAATCGCCAATGTTTAAAACAACTACTTTATTTAGCTACTATTGATTTTACTATTGACTATATATATATATATATAGTCACGTTACATTTATGTAATGACCTTTTTGTGTTTATATATATATATATATATATATATATATATATATATATATATATATATTCAATTTGAACTAGGCAGGACGCAAAAGCTTCAATTTAAATATAAATACTTATATAATATTAAATATCTTGTCTATGTACTAACCTTTGTATATTTACATGGCACATAATTTATCCTAAATATCTCATATTTACGTATTTAGGGGGCAAAGTTATGCTATATATATTACATGTACGTAATGTCCTTTTTTTATTGAGGAGAGGTTTTGTCCTTCCTTGTCTGCTTTGTTGACTTTGACTTTGAGTCTCTGCGTTGCTTCCTCAACTCCTTTCTAAATATAGCGCGTACTAGTTCATCATGCACTTTACAGTATTTCATGAATTCGTTGTAACTGTACATGTGCTGGGAGTTTTGGTAACACTTCTCCATCTAGTGTAAAGCAAGGATGCACAGAATGACTTCAGTTTCATTTCTACTTTTGCCTCACCAAACGGATGGTTAATTCCAGTCTTTCTTGTCTTGTTTTTCTGATTTTTCGGGTTATCCTTTTTACCGTAAACCTCCATGTGACTCTCACAAACTGATAAAATCGAGGTCTTTCTTTAGTTTCACAGGAATCATGTTTTTTCTTTTGTACCAGCCTCCCTCACACAATAGTCAGTGAGTGTGAATGGCCTGCTGGTGTTAGTCATGTTTTGTCTTGACTCTTGAATCTTTGTACAGTGCATTCATGATAATGCATACGTTATATGAGATTTTGACTTCTATGAGGATAGAACAGGATGAGGTGAGCTAACAGACAGCCTGCTTCTTAGCAGGAATGGTACATGGATAAACACAACCACCTGCTCCACACAGACAGCTTAAAGAGGTTTCATTAAAGGGATAGTTCACCCAAAAATATTAATTCTGTCATCATTTACTTACCTTCAAGTTGTTGCAAACCTGTATGAATTTCATTCTTCTGCTGAACACAAAAGAAGATATTATGAAGAATGTCGGTAACCAAACAGTTTAAGGACCCCATTGACTTCCTACTATGGAAGTCGGTGTTCATGTTCATCAACTGTTTGGGTTACCCATATTTTTCAAAATATCTTCTTTCGTTTTCAGCAGAAGAAAGAAACCCATACAGGTTTGGAACGCCTCGAATCGAGTGTGTGTGTGAAATCAACAATACTTTGAACCTACTTTGTTTATTAATATGATACAGATTGATTTACAGCTCCACGATTAATAATTAAAGATCGAGATCTTATTCCTAAATGACAACGATTCGGCTATACTTTGACAAGTTGTCATGTATAGTTATAAAACAGCTTCACAAACAGTCTTTTCAACCATTATTCCTGTCACTGGAGTACTGGGATAAAAGTATATAGTTCAGATGTAAACACTGAAACGTTAATGATCAAAATAGAGTACATTTCTTTTTAAACGCAACTTTACGCTTCAAATAAAGATTGTAGTAATTATATCGTTGCAGCAGTTAGTGGCAACAAGCGACTGTTAAAAATGTATTTGTCATTGAATCATTCATTCAATTCAAAAACTCAGATTTATCCAATAATGAAACAAGGGAAGTATTTTTGACTGAGTCATTGAATCATTCATTCAACCAGATTTAAAAAAAAATAGAAATGAAAAATAATAAAACATTTTTTAAATAGACTGCAGAAATGAACATTTTGTCGGAGCCTCTATACTTGCTTTTCTATTAATTTAGAATTTTTTGAAATTTCTGAATCTCTATTTTTAGACAAGAAAATTGTTATCCAGAATCGTTCAGATCTAATACAGACACACACGTAAACAAGGCAACAGGACACATGCAGGCTCTGCTTAGAACAATAAGCCTCAGTGGATCTTCGCGACTTGAGTGGTTATGTAATGGCCAGAGATCCAGTAGCCCACCTGTACACCAGTGTGTGTGTGTGTGTGTGTGTGTGTGTGTGTGTGTGTGTGTGTGTCTGAGCCGTGGTCTGGGGCTGTAGGATGATATGAAAGTGCTGAGGTGCGGTTTCAGGGTCTGACGCGGGCGGAAGCGCAGGGACAGTGTCTGTGTAGCTCGGTCTTATCTCCCACAGTATGAGTTTGTCAGTTTCATGCTGGTAGGAGGCCAAACACTTTATTCTTTTCTATATTCTCCTTTTGTTTTTGAATGTTGAAAGTAATTTAGCTTATGATTCAGACTCAGAGTGTTTGTGTGAATTGTGTTGTGTCCTCATTCTCTGCTGTTTGCAAACCTATGCTGATTTGTAGCCTACATGGTTCATTTGAGGTTTCTGTTAAAAATTCATTTTCGTAATGTTGATAAATGGTCTGGAAAACAAAACTTTACAGTGAGAGATTATGAAACTGATATTCTTGTTCCTTTAAGGGGATGTCTCTTACAGTAAGTGTCTGTAGTAAGGATTTGCTTTCATTATGACTTCAGCAGCAGTTTCCTTTATTCAGTAAGAAAACCTGCTATAATATGGAAGCAATTAACAAAATAGGGGGGAAAGTATAGGGATAGTTCACCCAATCATTCTGTCCTCATTTTAGTCAATCTTCTTTTGTGTTCCGCAGAAGAAAGAAATTCATACAGGTTTAAAATAACTTGAGGGTGAGTAAATGATGACAGAATTTAAATTTTGGGTGAACTATCCCTTTAAGAAAAATAAATTGTTTACTGTGGTATATTTCCCAGTAAATATCTCTTGCAAAAATACCGTAGTATTTCAGTTTTACTATAGTAATACAGTTATTGTTAATAGTGTAAAAATATAATAAATGTGTAGGCTATACACACACAACATTTATATATATTTTGTATTTACACACATTTATTAAAATATATAAAGTTTGAGTATTCCTTCCAAAATAATAGATTTTGTCATTACGACTTATATTATTAGCATAACAATTTGATCATAAGTAATTTGCTTGCATTTGATTATTATTGAACTAGAAATAGTGGAAAATCCTAAATGTTTTTTTTTTATTAACTTTATATCATAACCTTTTTTGTTTATGTCTTGGTGTAAAAAAAATCCCAGATTTTCAATGTGGTCCCACGCCTTTGGACCACAAAACAAAAAAAAAAATCCCAGACTGACACAGAATTTCCCTTTTCTACTGTGTGTGTGTGTGTGTGTGTGTGTGTGTGTGTGTGTGTGTGTGTGTGTGTGTGTGTGGTGCGTGCGTGCGTGCGTGCGTGCGTGTGTGTGTGTTATTTACTCTATTAATATTACTGTAATTACAACCTGTGACTGTGTGATAAAACCTGCGAGAACTAAACCAAACTTGTGGTAATGGAGATCCATCTTTCATCAAACCACGTTTGGGAGCTTATGCTGTGGATTGTTCCAACCGCTTTCAAAGTTTTTAAATAAACTCTTTCCTAAATGGAAAAACCAGGCTGCTGATTTCCAGCTGCAGCAGTGTAAGCAAGAAAAAAGCTTCTTGTGAATCTACATGTCATTCACAGCTAATTAATAATACAGCAACGTCTGTTGTTCAACAAATGCAGCCACGCCCGTTACACACACACACACACACACACATTCACACACAGTGGCTTACGCTTTGTGAACTTGCACTCTGATTCCGAGATGTGACACAGATTTTCCAAAAACAGCTTTTGTTGTGTACCCACTAGCATCCCTCACACACACACACTAAACCTCAGAGAGCACAGATGGTAATTATGTGTCATTGGTTGCATTAGCAGAGGCTGCTGAAGTGGAATGGAGGGCTATTACCATCTCAGCCCCAAGTTATATATATAATATAAATAGATGGTGGAGACTCTTTTTCATTGAACCTGCTATGATTCAACACCCACCATTTCAATCTGCCTGTTTAGAATAGGCAGATCTGCTCAGATCGTATTGAATTTTCCTGTTTCCATGAGACTCTTGCATTTTTTATGCGTCTCTTGGTCACGTACAGTATAGAGCACGGTGAATGTTGCATCCTCCTGTCATAATGGGTCAAGACATCAGGACAGTGGCTGTGAGCAATGCAAAAGCACTCTGTGAAAAAGTGGGTCATACTGACTGCTGTCACTATATCCATGAACGCCAGCCAAAAACAGGCTGTGTGTGTATATATATATAAACAAACTTTTATGTTAGATGCGATTAATCGATTTGACAGCACAAGTTAATACACTCCCTAAAATGTAGCTATAATGCTTTTATAAACGTGCCATGTTAATATGTGTATTTGGACATAAAAATAAAAAATAATAATGGTATTTTTTTAAGTACCCTAGAATAAAATACATTGCATATGAATATAGCCAGTTTATTTTATAGGCGTTGGCACATTATGTGGAAATTACTGTAATTACAAGATTCCGACTTGTAAAAAACACATAATTACAACATGTAAACCAGGAGTTTTTTCATAATGGCATTTTTCCATGAATAATAAATACACTTTTGTTTATGACAAGACAAGTGTAGTTCAAAATATCATGTGTGTGATTGCTCAAAAAATGTCTATTTATGAATGAATAGTCTGATATTTATTTAAAAAAAAACATTTTACCTTAACAAAATATATTTACTGTTTTTTGTATTCAAGGTGTAGGGAAAATATGTTATTACCTTTTACCTGGTGGTTACACCACATGACGTTTTCAAAATTAAGTTATTAAAATCATTATTAAATTGAAACTCCTTGAAATGGTATAAATGTTTGGTAACACTTTATTTTACAGTGTCATTGTTACATATGTTACATGTAATAACTATAAATTATGCAAAATTACACACAACTAACCCTAAACCAAACCCTAACCCTAAAGTAAGTACATGTAGTTAATTAATATTACTCAGTACTTAAATGTACTGAGTTACTTTCCTGTAGTTCAAACAGTAGAGTGTTGGCGCTTGCAACGCCAAGGTCATGGGTTCGATTCCCAGGGAAAGCAAGAACTGATAAGAATGTAAATGTGGATAAAAGCATCGGCCAAATGCATAGATGTAAATGTATAATTACACAGTAACAAAGACAACCTAAAATAAAGTGTAACTAAAAACCATATGAACACGATACAAATACAAAGAGTACTTATGAAAGAACTCGACACGTGTATTTTCAACAAGATTTTTATTTTTTATAATTTTTTTAGCATTGACAGTGACACGCTTATTTGTCACGGACCCGTTAGCAAATCTACTATGTTATCATAACACTCGGATGTATGAGTGCACTGACGTCTTTACACTTGCATGGTGGTCTCTTTCCCTTCCCCCTCGCACAAGTAAACAGATTTGCGCTACGCAGGCATTAGTTCAGGGGTCATCAGAGCAGGAAACCAGGGCACAACAGTCTTAGATGAAAGTATGTGTTTTTTATTATTTCGTGAGTAGAAATATGTACACAGAGAGATTGACAGATTATGTTGGCCTACACAACCATTTCCTCTGCTAGTATGACATTTGCAAACCGTATTGATCGATGTCCCTCTCAAATATAAATAAATGACTAAAATCCAGTGAAGGCATGCGCTCATGCGTTATGTGATGTGGTGTTAATATCTGCCGTGTGTGTGTGTGTGTTCATGAGGGCCAGAGTCACTGTGAGGGTCCTTGTTTGCTGTGTTCATAGTGGGAATTACCATGGCAACTGCACTAGCAGCGCAGTGTGAAGTGGAGAGGGAGCGCTCGAGTGTGTGAGAGTGAGGAAAGAGGGTGTCATCAACAGTGAGACACAAAGAAAATGAGAAAAGTCAAATCCATCACAAGAAGGAAAGACATCAAATTTGATGACAGATATCAGTATTTAACAAGTTTAATGTCACAGTGCCAAAACTGTGTCGTTTTTTAATCGTCTGGTAAGTGGTTTATTCATCAGTACTGTCAGGCAGTCACTTCAGGAGTCCAGAGCATGAAGAGTTAACCGTGAAATGAAAAGAGATTGAGAATAAAAGAAGGGAGGAGTGTGTGTACGTGAGCGTGCACTGAGCATGCTCCTCTTGCAGGCTGTCTGTGCCCTGTGCTAACTTCCTGTGCTATTTCTCTTCCTCAACAGACCGGCTGATTCAGACGAAGAGAACAGCAGACTGGAGCACTCTCACGTTGGCTCCGTGAATTGAGCCGAGGCAAAAGACGACGGAAGACAAGTCCTCAGGATCGCGATATCTTGAGACTCTGATTCATTTTTTTTACCAACTTCCTAGTTGTCTTTAAACGCCTCATTTTTAATTGACAGTATCTGTCAGTTTTGTAGTACGTAACAAATTTTGGGTGCAACAATTTTTTTTTGTTTCCTGATTAACATTTAGAAGAAGATTGTTGGAGAGTAAGGACTTTGCTCCCATCCCTTTTTTTTACTCTATTTGTCTAGTTTCTCTTTCAGTTTATTGTTTAAACATGACTCCCTGTTACAGATAAGAGGAAGATATGACTTCATTAATGGAATTCTCCCAACGGGGAAACTAACTGGGATTTGTTGAGACATTGACAAACATTCTTTTGTGTATCTGGAGTGTACGTGTTCTTGAGGTTTTGGGCTTCATTGAAATCATTCCGTGAAAGGAACCAGGGCGCATCACAAGAACTCCTATAACCCAAGCTCGCTGACCTCTCTAAGGACTCAAGTGGGAGAACATTTCAAGGTTGTTCTTGTGAAATGGGATCTGAAAAGGACTCTGAATCACCCCACTCCTCTGTTAGTGGCATTCCCAATCCGAAATGCCGTGGGCCAGGCAAGAAGCAAGGCAGGATCTCTTTTCATAGTCTCTTCCATGGCAAACGTGGATCCAGGGGGAACAAGGCCAATGTGGGCACTCCTCTGGCGCAACAGCTGCACCAACAGCAACAACTCCAGCAACAGCAGCTTCTCCAGCCTCCCACACCCACAAATGTGTCGTCAGACCCATCTATGGCAGACCCGGCCGAGGCTTTATCCGCTAGCCAGGCCTCTTTGGGAGGTCAAGAACTCCTAGAGTGTCCCCTGTGTCTGGTGCGTCAACCTGCGGAGCAGCTTCCTGAGCTCCAGGGATGCAGCCACCGGTCTTGCCTGTGCTGTCTAAGGCAGTACTTTCGTATCGAGATTACGGAGAGCCGAGTGCAGCTCAGCTGCCCGGAGTGCGCCGAGCGACTTGCCCCTCGGCAGGTGGCCGTCATCTTGGACGATCCCAACCTGATGGAGAAGTATGAAGAGTTCCTGCTGCGCCGCTGCCTGGCATCGGACCCTGATTGCCGATGGTGCCCTGCTCCCGACTGTGGGTAAGACTGGGATGGGGTTGGGATGTCAGGGAGTCGTAAAAGATACACAATACCCTGTTTGTTTTGAATAGGAGGTGTTATTTTATATACACTACATGGCCAAAGCTTGTGGACCAAGATTAGTCCAAGATTAGATCATTTGGCAAGATTCTTAAATTCCAGTGAAGATGTGTCATGCAAAATACAGTGATGTTCTAGAGAATTGTGGTTGTGGCAACAGTTTGGGGAGGGCCATTTCGGTTTCAATATGATTATTCCCCTGTGTATAAAGTAAGGTCATTATAGAAATGATTTACAGAGTAAATGGTGTGGTAGAACTTGACTAGCCTAAAGCCCAGACATGTGATGAAGTGAATCCAAAGGTGACGTTTTGATTTGAAAGTTGGTAGGGACATATTGCAGGAGGCAGGGGACAAACCTAAGATTATAGTTCATAAAATTATAATAAAAATAAAAAAACAATTAGAATTAAATTCCCACAATTCTCATTTCCCATTTTCTCTGACACATAATATCAGCTATGACTGCTGACTTTCAGATATCTAGGTGAATTCACTATGAATCCTCCCATTATTTTAATGTATGCCCTGCATACAGCTAATCTGCTACTCTAACTGATAGGCATCTTCTGAAAGTCAGATGCTATTTTATATAGTGATGCATCAAAATTGCGTATTGTATTGTATTTCGTATTGTCGTATTGAGGACCAAAATCATTGACAGAATCCATTTAATTAGTATTTCTCTGATATTTAATTTATCACAAGAACACGACACCCTGAACAGCATAGCGAGTTAAGTTACCTAATTACCCACATGTAATTACTGAAACTTTATTTTCCATTCAGTTTTTTGGGTAAATGAAAACTTTATTTTCGGTTTCGGTGTTTCAGTAAAAAAACATCATGTTGGAAACCTGGCACATCAGTAAGTGTAAACTTGTTCATTTAAAAAAATTAATAAAAGTTGCGCAAACTTGTGATTTCTGGCACTTGAAGGCAAGAGTCACTACTCTGAGTCACTTCAGCTCATGTTTGGAGTCTCAGACTGAAATCCGAGAATCGCCCCTGACGTAAGCATCCATTGTGCAATGAGAAGTTCAGAGAGGCGGATCCAGCTCTTGATATCAGCCTACCACAACTCTTCCCTCAGCTCTACCCTCAAAACAGTGCTTACGCATTCATATCCGTTAAACACTCTCTAGTGTGTTGGCATCCTAAAATTACCCACACGTTGGTTGAGAGATTTTTCGTCTAGTATACTCTTGTGTGTGAATGGGAGCAAATCTAGCAATGTTCCAACATCTACTGAGAAAAACGCCCCAAGAGAAGGAAAGCCGTTAGGAAGAACCGATTCTTTATCAAAGCCAACAGTTTTGAAATTGCTAAACAAGGGTGTGGTATTCTGGCATACAAATACTTTAGGTTATATAGTGTATAATATGAAGAGTTCAGATGCAAAAGCCTCTAAATGCCATCTGAAATTTTCTTCTAAAATGATAATTTTTATTAAGCTCGTATATGTAAATTCAGTAATTTTAAGTGAAATTACTGAATTTACATATACGAGCTTGATAAAAATGATCATTTTAGAAGAAAATTTCAGATGGCATTTAGAGGCTTTTGCATCTGAACTCTTCATATGTAATGCAGATGAATTCAATAGAAGTGAGGGGACATATTTCACAGTTTCGCTTGTTCTGTGAGCTTCAGCAAGTGTAGGAGGCACTTGGAAAGTTATAGGGAACACTTGCGCTTATGTGGGAAGCCTACTTTAGCTGATGTGTCATTCTGTGCGACTGTGATTTACTTCAGAGGCCTTTTACAACCTGTCCTAGGTTTGTCAATCATAATGGTGTGCTGTTGACCCACATTTTTAGGGACATGGTTATTTTTTGCGTCACTGCCACTTCCTATAAGGCCCACTACTGATACTGAGGGGTTTTCAGATGGTCTGGGAATTTTTCAAAAAGGCCATTTTGTCCATTAGACATCACGATATTGTCTGGTTAGTAAGTTGCATAATTTAGGGTTGTGAAAAAAGTGTGACTTTTTTTTGCTGCCGGATACATTAAGGTTCACCAAGATGTTTCATTTGCCGCTTTTTAGACTAACTAGGAATCTCCCACCCTAGACAATACAATCACACACTTTTCTGTTCTTTCAGTCTTAGAAACTGAAGGAAAAGCTCCCCTGTAGATTTTGCTGCCTGAGTGTCAGTTCCAGTCCATGGTGCTGTTTATTACCCATCAGCCCCCCAACCAGCTCTGCTTCAGCTAGAATGAAAGTCCAGAGCTGCCAATGGGAGAAAGGAATGGCTTGTTTCTCTCTCCCTCAGTCATATGTTGCGATGGCAACTTAGATGCGGCACAGAGGTAGAGTTGCTATGGGTAACCGAGGCTGGTATTTGATTAAGACAATCATTGGCTACTCGCTTGACCATGTGTGCATGCCACGGTGTCTTTGTGAGCCTCAAAATAGAGTGTTGATTTCATTGTCTTCAATCCCAGTGCGTGTTCTGGGATACCATAATCATGTGTAATGAGGTCTGTTTCGGCTTGACTCTACATGTAGGGTGTGTGTGTGCCAGTACGTGCAGGTAATTGGAAGCTCTTTGTGTAGGACATTACAGTTCTCCGTTGCAGCTGAGCTGATTAATGAGGTTTCTGCTGGAGGAGGAATGTTTTCTTCAGAACCTACTTTAGCTTCGGCCTACAGGCCACAACTTGCACTTAAAATTAAAGGCATTGTTTTTGTCACGCATAAGCGAAAGCTAGACAAGGAAGCTGGAGTCAAGTTTTATTTTAACTTGAATCGGCTTGATCTATTGCCAGTGTTCAATCGTAAAATCAAACATTTCTTTAAAGATTTAACGTCAAGGTTTTTTTTATGATTTAATCATATGTTTATCACAGTTTGTACCTGTGTAGTTTATTTAAGGTCTAAAGTAGAATTTGGCAACAACAACAAAAAAAATAATAATGTTCGTAGGAAAGGAATAAAATGCAACTGGAATACTTGGAAACTCCCTCAGCTGGAACATACTGACTGTGCAAGAAATCCTCCATTTCATTTTCCATACTGTAGTAGTGTCTGTACCTGCTAATGTTTTCCTTGACTTTAAAAGGAATTTGACATTACAAAGAATCTGAGTGAGTAGGGAACACACTGATATCCTAGTGTATGTGTGTGATTACTTTTATTGGGGTGTTGTCAAAAGGAAAAAAAACTAAGGTAATTTATGTCATTGCATTCTATGGAAGCTTCTTTCCGCCACTGAATAAAAAATAAAAAAAGGTATTTGCGAATTTTTATCTCACAATTCTGACTTTTTTTTTTCGCAATTGCGAGTTTACATCTCGCAATTCTTACTTATTTACCCAGAATTGCATGATATAAAGATGCAATTGTGTTGTAATGTCAGAATTGCATGTTATAGTAACAAGTGCATTTTATAATGTCAGAATTGCACGATATAAAGTCAAAATTGAATTTTATAATGTCAGAATTGCACGATATAAAGTCAAAATTGAATTTTATAATGTCAGAATTGCACGATATAAAGTCACACTTGCGTTATGTCAGAATTATGAGATTTAAACTCGCAATTCTGTGGGGGAAAAAAGTCAGTCTGCGAGTTTATATTATGCAATTCTGGGAAAAAAGTCAGAATTGGGAGTTTATATTATGCAATTCTGGGAAAAAAGTCAGAATTGGGAGTTTATATTATGCAATTCTGGGAAAAAAAGTCAGAATTGCGAGTTTATATTATGCAATTCTGGGAAAAAAGTCAGAATTGCGAGTTTATATTATGCAATTCTGGGAAAAAAAGTCAGAATTGGGAGTTTATATCATGCAAACTTGCAAATGTAAACTCGCAATTGTGAGATAAAAAGTCAAAATTGTGAGATAAAAAGTCGCAGTTATTTTTTTCTAATATTTTTACCATGGCGGAAACAAGCTTACATTAGTCTGAGACATTCACATGGTCCACATATTCCTCAGCTACATTTACAAAACAATACCATGATATTACTATCATTTTGGACACTACCATGATGCTATTTTTAAAGTACCATGGAAATACCATACTATTACAGTCTGATACCATCTCTGTACTTCTGTGTAAGAGCAGATTGCACAAAACTAGCTATAATGATATCTCATGTTACCTAAATCATAGATTCTCTAGGAGAGTCAGTTGAACTGTTTGGTTTGTTCCCCTGCCAGTTTTGCAGTCATCGCCTCTGGATGTGCGAGCTGCCCCAGGCTGGTGTGTCGAAGAGAAGGGTGTGGTGCTGAGTTCTGTTACCACTGCAAGCAAGCTTGGCATCCTAACCAGACCTGTGACTCTGCCCGCCAGCAGAGGGCGCTGTCCTTGAGAACACACAGTAACCATTCACCCAGCTACACGGCTGAGCAGGGACACAGTGAGTATTCAACCATCAGTCCACCATCTTTTTTCTCATAAACTTACAGTGAAGGGGATAATCAAGGAGTTAGTCTCTTTTTACCTGGGCTAGGAGGCAACCCCCTAGCAACGCCCTAGAAACCACCCAGATCCCCCTAGTAACCACCTAGAAACCACCCTGATCACCTTGGCAACCACCTAGAAACAAAAAACACTCAGAACACCTTAGTAACTGCATAGCAATGCCATAGTAACCTTTTAAACACCCTAGCTACAACCTGGTGATGTCTTAGAAACCACCTAGAAGTCCCCTAGAAACCACTCTGATCACCTTAGCAACCACCTAGCAACAAAAACCACTCCAATCATGTTAGTAACTGCATAGCAATGTCCTGGTAACCACTTAGAATACCCTAGTTACAACCTAGTGATGTCTTAGAAACCATCCAAAACACCCTAGCAACCACTTAGTAGTGTCCTCAAAACCACCAGGATTTCCTTAGCAACCACATAGCAACAAAAAACACTCTTAGCAAATGCATAGCAAAGCCCTGGTAACCACCCAGAATTGTCAAGCAACCACATAGTAATGTCGGCACCCTAGCAACTACATAGTAATATTTTAGAGACCGCCTTGAATACTGTAACATTCAATCTGCAGCTCCTTAGAACAGGCGTGTGCACAATTCAGAATTGAATTGAGAATGACTCCTGAATTTCAATTACATTCTTGAATTTGAATTGAATTTGAATTGATGTCAAAAACAGGATCTAGAATTTCAATTTTTGAATTTGAATTAAAGGAAGCAGAATTGCAATTCATATTCATATAGATATTTTAAGTGAAGTGTTTAACAATGAAGCTTTACAGTATACAGTATGTCAGATGTGATTGCATAACATATTCTATAAATGATATTAGTTTTAACTACTTGTACAGGATACATTAACAGGACAGATTTTCCCCCATGAATGTTAAAAGCTCTAGTCACAGACCAAATAATTAAGTTTGATTTATTGTAATTGTACTTTTGTGGAACATGATAGAACATGACTCCATTTCCAGAATTACTTTAGTAAATCTTTAGGAGGGAAAAAAAAAACTATTTGAGTTGGACATTTGTTTTTATATATATATTTTAGAACAAAATGCATGCAGGGTTGAGGAGTGACTAGTTACCTGTAGTGAAATTGTGTTATTGTATTATTGTATTTAGTTATATAATATTATATATTTAGTTAAAATGTGTAATTTAATTAGTTACTAATCAAATTAAAAGGAAATTGCTTTTCATTGATAAAGCAATCCAAATAAAGTAATCCAAAGCACATTTATAATGGGTAACTTATACAGGAAGCACCTTCCTAACACTGAATGTATGTGAGATTCAACACATTCTTTCTGTTGTGTGACTGTTCTTTGAATTGCCGTGAATTTAATTCCACTTCCTGTCATTCCAATTCAAATTCAACTTCCCGTGGGGCGGAGTCAATTCAATTCAAATTCCAATTCATGAATTGAATGGAGGCCAATTCTGAAATTCTGAATTTTGCACAAGCCTGCCTTAAGGCCCGTTCACACCAAGCACGATAACTATAAAGATAACTATATGCGTCCACACCAACGACCGATAACGGTCTTTATTCTAAGCACGCGCGCGCCCGCGCTGTGGTTTCAAAATGGATGTGCGAGACCTTTAAATTAGAATGGATTCTGATTGGCTGTCAGTGTTTTATCGTTTGACAGCTGAAAAAAAAAAATCGTTCTGAAAGTGATCCCAACGATATCGTTCCTCATATCTTTATCGTTATAGTTGTGGTGTGAACTCTGTTATTCTTTAATATGGAGAACGATTTTTAGAATTATATCTTTATCGTTATCTTTATAGACCCCTTATCAGTTGGTAAACATGGTGACGTTTGTCTGTGGGCGGAGCTTAGTTGGCTGCAGAACGATCCCTCTGGCCGCTTCCCTAACGTTATTTTGCAAGTTTTGTTAGCTTGTTTTTTAACAATGACTGGAGAAAATCCGGTTTTATCTTAATGTGCAAGGTCACTCAGTGTCCAGGACCGCGATTTTTATTTGCAAAAGTTAATTTTAACGGACGGAACCAGACGTAAAAAACGTTTTACGGCTGACCCGTACACGCTCACTCAATGGACGATCTAACAGGATTAACGCTACCTCCGGTCGAGTGGCCTGACTTCTACACCTACCTGATAGAGAAACCGAGCATAAAGAGAAACTGAGGGCATATAAATCTTTAGATGCCTATAACTATGTGCTGACTGGTCATGTACAAGACTTGTGTGTACGATCCGCAGTTCTGCCGAGCCAGCGCCGAGAAGTCGACAATATAAACAGTGAAAGTACGTGCAATGTTAATGATGTGAATATTTTCGAGAAATAAAAATTCCAGATACAGCATACTCATTTTTCATTGATTCTTGCACCCAACAACACATCAAGATGACATTTAATAATAATAATAATAATAATTTAAGCTCCTTATTATGTAGCCGAATCTGTGCTGGTTTGTATTAGCCGCATGCAGTTTTCCGTTTGTTTTGCCTCCAGCTAGCGCCGTGACGTAACTGTGACGTCGGCTGATAAGGGGTCTATAGTTATCATGCTTGGTGTGAAGGGGCCTTTAGAAGCCAACCAGATCACCTTAGCAACCCCCTAGTGACGAAAGAAATACTCAGAACACCTCAGCAACTGCATAGCAAGATTATTGCGCTTTCTCTTTCCCTAAAGGACTGTGCTCTCTCCTCCGTCTCTCTAGTTTCTCTCTAACCTCCTGAATTAAAACTGGAGTCTGCTAACCTCTCTTCCCCGCTCTTATTCCCGTCTGACATTCAGAAAACGCTTCCTCAGCACTTACCGTTTACAGCAGATTCTGTCTGCCTGTACAAATTCTAAATCCCAACCCTTTAATCCCCACTCAGCTGATGACATCAAGCCTTGCCCTCGATGCGGTGCCTACATCATCAAGATGAACGACGGCAGCTGTAATCACATGACCTGTGCTGTGTGCGGCTGTGAGTTCTGCTGGCTCTGTATGAAGGAGATTTCAGACCTGCACTACCTCAGGTACCTTTTGCTAGCTATATCAGTGGGAATTTATCAAACTACTTGCTCGAATCTAGAAATACTAATTATATATGGTGTCTTCTCAGTCCATCAGGTTGTACATTCTGGGGAAAGAAGCCATGGAGTCGCAAAAAGAAGATTCTGTGGCAGCTGGGCACTTTGATTGGTGCACCGGTGGGCATCACTCTAATCGCTGGCATCGCAGTTCCTGCTATGGTTATCGGCATCCCCGTTTACATTGGACGCAAGGTGCGCTATGCCAACATCCCATCATTCCCATCCCTACAGCGCTACAGTTTAGATGTTAACGAAACCTTTATCAGCTGTTATCAGGAACAGAATTTCCTTAAAAAGCCTGGGAATTTCCCTCTCTTCTGCCACATTGCTCAACCAGCTTAACCGCGTTTGATATCGCCATAATTCTGGAACAATGACTTCCTGCTGAAAAATACAGAGGACATATTGTTTTATAGATTTGATTCAGATTTTCAAGCTTTAGGATTTTTAATTTAGCAGATAAAAGCTCATTTGTGCCAGTGTGATAACACAGCTGCTGTTTGCCACAGATCCACTCACACTATGAGGGCAAGAAAACGTCACATCACAGGAGGAATCTCGCCATTACTGGTGGTGTGGCTCTGTCAATCATCACAGCTCCAGTCATCGCTGCTGTCAGTGTGGGTGAGTATTCCTGAAAACAATTACATTCATACCGTTTAATAGTTTGGGATCAGCACTTTTAAAGAAATGAATACTTTTATTCAGCAAGGATGCATTAATTTGATCAAAAGTGACAAACTTTTACATGGTTACAAAAGAACTTTGTATTCATCAAATAATCCTGAAAAATTGTTTTATTACAGTTTCCACCAAAATATTAAAACTGCTTTTGACTGTGGTGATAATAATAAGAAATGTTTCTTGAGCAGCAAATCAGCATATTAGTTGAAATTCATTTGGTAATGTTAGACGTTTTGTAATATAAAGTAACTTTTTTGGTGCATATTTGTCATTTTAAAGGGGTAGTTTCCTCTTCCTCGTGTTATTCTAGACACGTTTGACTTTCTTTCTTCTGTTTAGATAATATATTAGCCACGCTCACAAATCAGACTGATCGTTTCTCTCAAGCTCAGCAAATTAATAACAAATATAAATGTCCATCTGTTCATCACACAAAGCTATCATATGGCTTCAGAAGACATGGAAAATAACATTGTAAAGACTGTTTATATGACATTTTATGATACTCTTTTGATGCTTCCTTCTGTTCCTATCTAAAGATTGTAAGCTTCAGTTCCCGTTGATTGTAATAGACTCTATTGACGATCGCTTCTGCATTTAGCCTCAGAGGCAACCGCAACTTCCAGTGCAGCACAGTGTATGGAAACTATAAGAAAATTTGATCTAGAGGAAGTGCACACAAAAGAACAAAGCGATATGTGATATATTTAAAGCTTGTGGAACTCATTACCGAAGTATTGATCAAAGACTGTAAAAAAGACGGACAACTTGTCTCTACTCTCCACTGTAGAAAAGTGAAGCCACAATATCCCAGAAACGATCGTTGCCGATTTCGTTGTTTGGAGCCGAGTCTGCAGGCTCCACCTCAGGATCACTGTGGAGGATAGACACAAGTTGTCTCTATTATGTTTTTATAGCATCAAATAACTAACCAAAACCAAACTTATTGGAAAAATGAACACTTGAACACCTAGCTTGAACGCTTAAACTTCAGCGTGATAAGAACTACCTTAAATGACCTAAATGAAGTGTAATTTTTTTTTTTTTTTTTTTGGCTTTCATCCCATTCAATTACATGCAGAGGGTGGGGTTTATGACCTATACTGCAACCAGCCATCAGGGGCCGATCAAAGTGTTTTGGCTTCGCTTTTCAGGACGTGTGCAGCACACTTGGTTTTAATATACTAAAATGTTATATTTACTATAGTTATATATAGTATTATACTGTATATAATACACTTATCATGTTATTAGTTGTGAAGGACGGTTATTAGAAATAAGACAGAAAGGGTTTGCTACTACCACAGTTTGCTATGGGAAAATAGCAGCGGAAATACTTTGTCCATTACGTTGAAAAGAATTGCTAGTACAGTACATAAGATTTTCTCATCATATCCCAAAGTTTGACTTCATATCTGTGTCTCTTCCCTACAGGCATCGGTGTCCCCATCATGTTGGCGTATGTGTATGGCGTTGTGCCTATCTCTCTGTGCCGGGGCGGGGGCTGTGGGGTGAGCCGGGGGAAAGGTCGAGGTGTTAGGATAGACTTTGATGAGGATGACGGGCCTATTACAGGTAAGAAAAAGAGGATTGATCAAGTGATATCATCTGGGTAAAATCCTTTTCAGTGTATTGAACCATCAACCGGACACTTTCTCTCTGTAGTTGCTGATGCATGGCGAGCGCTGAAGTCTCCCAGCCTGGGCGAGAGCAGTTTGGAGGGAGGAGCCAGCGGCCTCAGTACCACCTCTCCGAGCGAGGGCCTATCCGTCGCCCCAGGGGGTCTCGGAGACACACCACACTTCAACACACTAGCAGGAGGAGCACTCGGTGCGAGGACAGGAAAATACAGCAGGTATGTGGGTATTCTGTGCACTGTATGGTAAATATAGAAGAGCTGCACTGTAAATATGGGTGGTGTTCTTGTTTTCATGGAAACATGTTTATGTTTTAGGCTGGAGGTGCAGGGGACAGAGCTGGGAAAGGAAAGTGCCGGCAGGGAGACGGGCAGCTTGGGAGCGGCCAGTGACTGTGCCAGCACAAGGGGCATGGCAGGATCTATCACTTCCTCTTACACCTTACCTGACAGGTACCTGACACTTTTATTTTAATTTGAAGTAATTTAAAGCTGAATTTTCAGCATCATTTTTAGTGTCACATGATCCTTCACAAGTCATTCTAATATGCTGATTCGCTGTTCAAGAAACATTCTTATTATTTATGAGGAAACCGTGATACATGTTGTTCAGGATATTTTTATGAATAGAAAGTTCAAAAGAACTGCATTTTATTTTAAGCAAAAATGTTTTGTAACAATGTAAAAGTCTTTACTGTCACTTTTGATAAATTTAAAGCATCTTTACTGAATAAAAGTTTTTTTTTTTTCTTACCGACCCCAAACTTTTGAACAGTAATGTATATCAGTACCGCAATGGGTATCAGCCAATATTAGAGATTGAAAATAATAATTAATAATAATATTTATCTACTTTACCAATATTGGTCAATATTAGATTTTTAATAGTTCATATTGATTTCCCTTATTTTTAAATTTAGATTACCTTTGCTTTCATCTAATAATCACTTAAAGTGGATATTTAAAACACTAATAAATTACCTGTTAAATGTAATATTTAGCAAATCTAAAAATGAATATCCATTCGTAGCATTATTTTAGTTTTTGATATAGACTAAATAATATACAATGTAAAAAATGCTTTGGCTTTAACATGAAAATAATTCTCAGCTTATCAGTACCAACCAGTATTTTAATATTGGTGCATCCATAATAAGAAAAATATGAAATAGTAGCAGCTTTGATAAATTCTCCTGGAAATGAGAATATGACACTTCATCTCACCTTTTCCATGTCCTGTTGTGTTTCAGAGAGGGCACTAACCTTGAGATCCAGGTGGACATCGAAACTAAACCGAGCCATCTGTGTCTAACCACTGAAGAGGTTCTGGCCCCGCCCACTGTTCCCATGGTGCCCGGCTCGGGGGAGGAGCCTCAGGACTGCAGCTCCCGCAGGAGCGGGGTCGTCCCGGATTCCCCTCTGGGCCTGTCGCCAGGAATGTCACTCAGGGAGGGTCTCCGAGACGTCACCCTCGCTCAGCCGGAGAGCATCCGCAGCGACCTGGAGATGTCCGACACGCAGTCAGACGACATCGCGGAGCTCACGTCCGACGACTGCGACTCGCCCCGTCCCAAGAGCTGCCACCCCGCCCCCCCGCCGCAGACCACCTGCAGAGCCTTGAACCCCACCGACAGCCTGCACTGTCCCGACAATGTCATTCTTTACGTGTGAGAGAGACTCTCGCCATTGCACAAAGCCAGCCGTTTCTGTGCTTTTGACTTGTTAATGCTTTACCTGTTATTTTGCTGCTTTTTATAATTATTAAAACACCTTACTTGCATCCAGACAACTCATGGAACTGACAGCTCATCGCTCTGCTCTCCTGTCCCGTCTCTTAATTACGGGCACGGACAGGTCCTCTACCTCTTCAGAAATTCATACTGTTATTCATTAGTTGGTGTTTACTTCTCGATGGAGCAATGCCTCGAGCAACAACAAAAAAACGGTACCATCGTGGCCAAAAGAATTTCCTTAGATAACAAACAAACAAAGTGAAAGGTCGCCAAGCACATGTATACGTGAGTGGTTTGTATGTGGATGACACATGACAGTATTGTTTGTATGTTTGTTATTCTTTGTTTTGTTTTTTAAATCGAGCTGGAAATTGTATGATTTTGCATGCGCTGCGCTAGTATTGTTTGGGTCACGTTTGCACAGAAGAACACACACTTCAGAGTGAGCGAGATCAGTATGGAGTAAGGTCAGTCTGAACTTCACTAGCAGACAGTTTGAATCACTGACTGCCTGCCTTACAGACCGAGCACGTGCTCTCCGATCCCTTACTGCCTGTGACTCACTGACTACACTGTTTGTGCCCTCTTACGATGAGAGATGAGAGACGGATGTATGTGTGGATCATGTTTACCAGTGTTGATTTTATTGCTGGGTATTAAATCATATAGTATATCAAGGATGGAACTGACATTCACATGCATGTCTGTTGAAATTAATGTTATTATTTTATTATGTTTTTTGGCCTATTTTATCTCTTTCTTAAGTACATGGCTTTTCAAGCGTTTGCAGTTTTGTTTTCAGTTTGTTTTGCCCGCTAGCTGGAAGGATGGATGGAGAGAGATGGGTTGGTTGGATGGATGAGCACTCCTGCACTTTATCCAACTATTTATCATTGTTCTACATTGTAGGCTTATATTTATGCACTCCCTTTTTTTTCTTTGGATTTCAGCTTCTCTGGGAAATGTTTGAATGCCGTAGTCATTGTTATTTAATTTAATGAAATATTGTTATTTTGTTTTGCAACATGCTTTCTAAATCTCATAATTATATTTGGCTGCAGAGAGAGAATCCGAGGTTTTCACATGTAATGATGAATAAGCTTTGTCTTGTAATCACAAAAAATGGATTTGTGGTTGTCACATCTTTTGCTCTCTTTTTTTTTGGTTGTGTGAAGATGCGTTTATATTTTTAGGTTTATGAGCGGATTGTAAAACTACTTGATCATTTGACTATAAACTGGTTATTGTGAAATGAGTGTTAACAACTAAATTCAGTTACGTAAGCAATATGCTGAAGAAAAGGTGTGTTCAATCTGGCGTTGTTTTGTACATCCCACAAAGATAACTGCACTGGCTGTGAGTGTTTGAAACAACATAAAAAAATTAAAAATTTCCTCCTTTGTGGCAAGTCTGGACTCTTTTCCTCCTTTATGTCAAATTTTGTAGCTGTAATTGTGATATGTTCAAACTGTGAGGAGAAAGCCTGCAGACCTAATGATCAAAATATGAGGCTCATTTTTGGATTTAAGACTGAAAAACTGGTTGTAAAATTAGTCAGAAATACAATATATTGCTTAATTTATCTGTAAATATTGTACATTAGAGTTATATTCACCTCAGGTAATTTGTTAATTACATTGTTAAAATCTTACAACACAATTTAAAGATTCAGTGCAAGGTTATTAAGTAAAACAAAACAATAAAACTTAAACTAAATGACGGAAAAAGACGGAAAATAAACAAATAAGTAGAAGCACTACAATCATTATAGAAATAAATAACAACTAGAACTGAAATATAATCTGAATAGTAGGCCTAATATCCTACTTAATAAAAGAGGGACAAGCACATACCAAAATTAAAGCTAAAAGGAAAACTGAGAATATTCAAATTATATATAATTAATTTTTGAAGCATGAATCAGTGTTATATTAATATTTACTAGTAATAAAATAACAATGGTTCAGGCTTCAATTCAAAATACCCGACTTGAAAATACCAAAAATATACCAACACTGCCATCTGCTGTGCGGTGTGCAACATTGACGTCAGAATGTTTGCAGCAGTGACGTAAAGAAGCAGTGTCTGGTTTACGGCAGCGGACAGGTCGTGAGTGAACTGTGGGCCCGAGGAAGGTTAAAGTGACTCTGAACCGAACGGTCAGTGTTTGCATTTATAATTTGAGAGCTTTTGTATCTTAAATGTGACGTTTAGAAATATACCAGCTCTAGTGTAAAGAACTCTAGTCTCATTTTGCTGTACATTAGAATAAACACATTTGGCTGTATCGTTATCTGGCCTTGGCCCGGTTAATAGGCTATAGCAATTTATGTATCCAACAGCAAGCGCGATAATCGTTACCATAACAGCTTGTTATCATTCTACACTGGTTTAATAGTAAAACAAGTGCAAATGTAATATATAATATTAACCAATTGCATGTCCCTGACAAATCGCTTGCAAGTTTTAATTCACGGTTACAAGTCATATAACATTTTACTAAGGTCATTTAACACTTCTTTAATATGCTAATAACGTTTTATATTAGTTGAAAGCATATAATACGTACTTTACGAATAATAATTTAGCATGTCCCTGTAAATGCCAATCTATACAAGTTTTGGAGATACTCAATAAGTAGGCAATATAACCACTTTTTGTTTTACATAAAGCCATGAAGTCCAAAGTTGGACAAATTCTTTATATTTTTATGGGATAAATGCTGGATTTCTTATTTATGATTTATCTTGAAAATTTTATGATATGTTGCCCTGTAATCTTTAATCAAAATAACTTCCCCTCTCTCTTGAATTGACATCATCTCTCTGATGACGTTGTTTTATGGCTGAGGGCGGGGCTACCTGTCAATCACACTGAGAGCATGCATAGCAAACCACAACCATTCAATCAGTTCCCGGCCAACATTTTTTTTTCTTGTTCAGAAGCTGTTTCATTCAATGACACTGTCACAATTGGGAAGAAAAGACTATCGCAACTTCTGTTTCATGCTAAACTTTAGTGCCTGAAGAGTGCCAGAAATATATAAAACATTGAGGTGTAATTTATTAGAACAAAAGTGAACAACTGCTATGCTCCTTGTTTTTAGGCATGATTGCATTATTTTACATAAAATATTTCTATTAATTTCCTAGAATCATGCCGTTCATTGACCTCCAGTCAAAGCTGGGGATTAATCTGGACCAGTGGCTCTTGGCTCAGAGTGGGGAACAGCCACAGAAGCGGGCCGCTCGCTGTCATGCCTTCGAGAAGGAGTGGATAGAGTGCGCCGACGGCATCGGCCAGAACCGGGCCAAAAAGGAGTGCAAGCTGGAGTTGGAAGACTTCTATGAGTGCTTGCACCACCGAAAGACTGTAAGTAAATTCTGAAATATTCAAGCAATGTATTTAAGGTTGTTCACATTACTAACATAATTATCACTCTTTACAGCAAGAGCGCTTGTATGAGATCCGTAAGCAGAAGAAGAAGATGATTAAAGAGGGAACTTACACTCCCCCTCTGCACCACACAGGCAATGAAGATGCCCGGCCGTGAATTCAGCAACCCCAGACACAATATACACTCACACACAATACAGTCATACTGTTGTACAGTTCATTTCTTGCTCATGTATTATAATATTGCTGTATCAACATTGTTTAATGTTCAAAAAATAAATATAATGATTCCATGTCATTGGTGTTGTCTATAATATTATGTTATATTTATATGCAATACGACTCTTAAAGGGATAGTTCACCCAAAAATGAAAATTCTGTCAGTATTTACTCACCCTCATGTCGTTCCAACCCCGTAAGACCTTCGTTCATCTTCTGAACACAAATTAAGATATTTTTGATTAAATCTGAGAGCTGGATCACTCCTCCATAGGCTAAAGGATTGAAACTTGACAGCCCCGAAAAGTTATTAAAGAAATCGTTAAAAGAGTCTAAGTGACTAAAATGGCTAGATCTTAAGTTAATCGAGCTACGAGAATACTTTTTGAGCACAAAAAAACAAACAAAAATAGCGACTTTATTCAAGTATTCTCTTTGGGCCTGGAGATTTCACGTAGTGTTATTGTGCAACGCTTATGGTTGAACGTCACACGCAGCACACACATGACCAGCGTCGGCCAATAGTGAGCCTACGTGTGACGTATAACACAGAAGCGCTGCGCAGTTACACTACGTCAACAGCTTAGGAGAACGACACGGAAGGGAAGAGATGGTTGAATAAAGTCATTATTTTTGTGTGTTTTTGCACGCAAAACGTATTCTCGTCCTTTTATAAACTTAAGATTGAGCACTGTAGCCATTTGGACTCTTTTAACGATTTCTTTAATAACTTTTCGGGGCTGTCAAGTTTCGATCCTTTAGAAGCCTATGGAGGAGTGATCCAGCTCTCAGATTTAATCAAAAACATCTTAATTTATGTTCAGAAGATGAACGAAGGTCTTACGGGGTTGGAACGACATGAGGGTGAGTAATTACTGACAGAATTTTCATTTTTGGGTGAACTATCCCTTTAAAGGGATAGTTTAGCCAAAACTGAAAACTCTTGTCTTCCTTTACTCACCCATATGTCACTCCAAACCTGTATGGTATTCTTTCTTCTGTGCAACATTAAAGAAGACATTTTTAGATATATTGTTTCTCCATACAATGGAAGTCATTGGCCACCAAAACTGATTGGTTACCATTCTTCAACATATCCTTGGGAATGTACTCCATTAAATCATTTATTTATATTATATTTACTTTAGTTTAAGATATAGTTGGGTGTGGGAACTGAAATATGATTGCAGTTTAGATCTAGATTTTATGTGTTTTTGAATTTGTAATTTATATTAGAATTTTATATACATGCACACACACACACATGGTTATGGTGAGTATATTATGGTTTTAAAAAATGTAACATTATTTTAATATTAGTAATTCATTCATCATGTGCTTCCCTATACGTTTCTGAGGCCCCCTGGTTCAGAACCACTGATATAATGCATTAAACTCATTCTTTAGGTGTGAAACCGTCTGGTTATCTGTATTGTACTGTGGTACAGTTTATTCAATCTGTCTTTGAGCCTGAATTGAATTCAACTGTCGTTAAGTGGTTTGGTAAAGCTTCCCACGGGACAGCATCCAAATGAAAACTTCATATGAATGCATCAATCCATTTGACATCCCAATTACATCCCTAAGCCAGTCATCCTGACAAGATTAGTTATTTGGTATGTTGGTCAGTGGGTGGCAGTAACAAACCACTATATTTTTTAGCTTCAATTTCCTTAAATTGTTGATTTAAACTAATAAATGAAGCATCAATATATGATGCTCCAGAGAAATTACTTTTATATTACAGTGACTTTTATGCAAAGCCTAAGCAATCGAATGGGAATAATTGGGTGAGCATGGTTCATAAACTGCTTGAATAATTGAATGAGTATGGTTCATAAATTGCTAGATATTTCTGTTGAGACGCTTAGAACTGCTCTGTCTGAGCAAAGTTCAAATGTAAAGTCGGGTATGAGTGGGATGAAGACGTCCAGACCATCACATGGGTTCAATTAAGCCTGTTTAAGGTTAAAAGCTGGCTTTATACAAAATGTCACTGTAAGATCCATTTTATATGTTGTTTGGCTTCACGTGATGACAGTCTCCTAGAGTTCAAATTTGGCAAAGTTGTCCACAGGATGTCCACTGTATTTTTAGCAGGGCTGTGATGGTTTTGTTTGATCAGTCCAGCAGAAGCAGTTAATCCTTCACTGTCACACTGAATTCCTCTGCAGCTCAGTGAGGACAGACTGATTCTTGACCACATCATTATGGATTATACTTTTATTAATTTTGGGAACACTTTACAATATTGTTCATAGTTAACTATTTAAATAAAATGAGCTAATAATTAATATTTCTACAGCATTTATTTATCTTAGTTCATGTTCCTTTCAACATTTACTAATACATTATTAAAATCAAAAGCATAGGCTATTTGTTAACAGAGTTCATGTAATGTGAAATAACATGAAAGACTGTATTTTGTTAACTAACATTAACAAATAAATGTTATGCAATAAAACTTTTACCCCCCCCCCCCCCCCCCCCCAAAAAAAAAAAACCCTGTCTTAGTCTGGTATAGATTCTTATTTTTCAATTGTGATAACGTTGTTATTACAAAAAACACATTTCAAATTTTCTTTGCATCCTATGTTGCATTAACAAGAATTTAGATGCAATATGTGAAGCATCATTTTCCCTGTACTGTTATGATACTAAAATTCACATTGAACTGAGATTATTAGATTGAACTAATTAAACTTGGTCTTATGGTTTTCATAATGTCTATAATAAAGAACTATTAAAATCATCCTCATTAAAGAGGGCTTGCACTGATGGGACTTTTGATTGAATTTATTAGACTCAGTCTTATGATTTTCATATAATGTCTATAATAAAGTATTATTAAAATCATCATCATCATCATTAAAAGAGGGTTGGGTTTAAGGGTGGATGAGAACGGAGAGAGTGAGGAAGAGGAGGAGGGGGGCTGGAGAAAGAGAGAGCGGGAGAGAAGGAGGGATATGAAAGGAGGGGAATAGACAGCCATTACCGAATCACAGTCTCCATTCTGCTCTTCTGTCTACCGGGTCGGTGCGAAACGGACCGAGAGTCAGTGTTTCCCTGGCCGGCTGAGAGGCGTGTTTGTCGGGATTGAGAGCAGTGCATCCCCGCCTCTGTCACCCTGCGTGCGGGAACGGGCTCTGCCGTTATACGGTAAGAAGGTCCAAATGTCCGTCGTTATTCTGTCCGACAGCCTCGGGGTGTGTGTGTCTGACAATAATCGTTTTTTTCATCTTAGCTTTAGTTTGTGTTTTAACGTCTCATTCCTAAACGCTGAAATATCATTTTTTTAAAAAAGCTCTAGATTTTCTACAAGCATCCTCATTTCCATTTAATAACCGAGCATCAGAAGTGCTTTTCTCTCTTTCTCTAGAGACCGAGCCGATGTGTTAATTCTCTCGGTTATTAATTAGATAAAGGTGATGCTATATTCATTTGACGGCTGCATGAATGGCCCGTTATTCAGTGTGTTTGGACAAAGAGGCTCTGCACACCTCTGTGGTCACTCTCCTCGGGGTTCGCCACATTACAATCTCTGATGTGTGAACGAATCGTTCTTGAGAGTCGGATCTTTCGTAGTGAACATGGTGGTTAGAGTCAGTTAACTTTAACTATGTAGGCTACCTACATTCAAACATTTTATTTAGATTGAACAAACTGATTTTGTGAGCTGAATTCTGGATGCAACACACTAGTATTACGTCATGACCTAAAAGCGCAGCTGAATTCTATTTATTGAAGGACCGATTCGCGAAATGTGTCGGATTTTCCGTCACTATGCAGTAGTGCTGGAAGCCTACGTGTTGAATGAAGGGGCGTTCCTAGGCAAACATTTATGGATCCATGCACATGTCTTTCCCTTCAATTGTGAATATTCATTCATTGATCTCTTCCAGGAACGACAGAGAGAAGTGAACAAAAGGCTTGTGCTCAATAAGTTTACATAATCATTCCTGGTCTAAAATGTGAAAGTACAAGGTTGGGTTAGGCTATTTCTAACAGCCTCCACAGATGGCTTTCTGCACTGTGCTGCTGTAGAAGATGCACAGGCTACACCATGTTTGCCTGCTGTGTGTTAAGCCAGTCTGCTCATTTGCAATCACCTCATTAACAAATTTAGAAGTTATGACGTTCGGCGTGATGCAGGGCACAACCTGCAGGTTTTGTGATTATGTCCAAATAAATGACATGACGTCACATCTGCGACAAGTCAGATTACGACATTAAAGCTGTTCAGAGGCACTGATAATATCTCTAATTTCTTCATTTACATCACATTATGGCTATAGTCTACTAGCACACATTGCACTGTTTGTATAACATCAGTTTTACATCTCGAGGTTCCTGACAGTTAGAGGCCTCGGGCACTGGCCCCATTGGCCTGGTTTGTAATCCATCCTTGATCTGATCAAATGGGGCTTATTGAAGCTACTGCCCTTGGCAAACATGCAAAACCAAAAAAAATTAGGACAAATAGTCTCTGTGATTGCGGCCTGTCTTGTGATTTCTTTAATAGAGCTGATCATACCCAATAATTAAAATGCTTCTATCCTTGCAAGCAGGTTTCCTCATTTTAACACTTTGCATTTGTCTGTCTCTGGTGTAGGAGATGTTTCTAGGTCAGAACTGTTCAAATAGATCAGTAGTTCTCAACTGGTGGGTCGTGACCCCAAAAAAAGGGGAACAGGTCTTTTCTGTTGAAAGCAAGGGGGAAAAAACGAACTAAATGAATACACTCCTGAAAATAAAGGTTCTTTATCGAGGGGTTCCATGAAGAACCTTTTACGGCATGGAACCAAAAGGTTCTTTATTGTGGAAAAAGATTCTTCAGATTCTTCAGATAAAATATTCTTCACACTAAGAAAAAATAGTTCTGTTAAGAAATAGTCACTTAAAGGTTATTTGGTAAACCAAAAATGTTTCTTCTGGCATCACTGTGAAAACCCGCTTTTTGGAACTTTTATTTTTTAAAGTGTAAATTAAAAAACTAACATTTATAGCATCAACACAGGCTAAATTAAATATGGGTTCACTTGCAAGAAGAATAAACTTAGTTTGTGCTGACCATGTAATTTGTGGTAAATTAATACATTTTAATGATTGTTTTAAGGATATTTTTGTTGTCGCTACTTAACATCCAATGTAAAATATGTGTGCTGAAGCATAATTAATTGCGAGCCCCTAATAAAGGCATAAACTGATGCTCTAACACAGCTTGACCACATACGTCCAGATTAAATGTCATGTTTTCTGTAAGAACTAATACCTAAATGGCCACAATGCTTTGAATAATGCAAAGCCTAGTTCATATGATAAAATCCCCTCCTCCATGTTCCCAGCAAGTTTCATTATTGAGTGAGTGTGTCTATAGTAATGTGTTAGTGTTACTCATAGCAGATGCTTCTTTCCTCATTAGTGAATGCACATGAGCATATCTTTGCACACATTGTATAAACACCAGCAAGAGAACAAATGCCACCAACCTCTGTTCCACAAACTTATCTCGAAGGGAAATGGATCAGTGGCGCAATATTAAAGCTGTTCTGGGACGTGCTTGGCGAACGTTGTGGGAAGCCCGACTCTTTGTGCAAATGCAGAGCCAGTTGCAGAGAGACTTTAAATCAACACAACGGCTCTCTGTCGGTGCACTGGGTGCGTTCAGCTGTTGTGAACTTACTTAGTGTGGTGGTGGGAAAGAAATGAGTGATGAAATAATGAAAAAAGAGAGCTATATTTTCCTCCCTTTTCTTCGCAGGCATAATGACATAGCAAGGTTTTGAATACAGCATTGCCTCTATTTATATCTGTTGGCTGCCACTGAACCACCATGCTGTCAGGCAACAGCGGGATGGCAAAGAGATCTTGCTTCAGCAACATGGTTTCGTGAACTAGTCCTTTTTAGAAGCAGTAAAGACAAAACTCAACATACTGTATCTGGTTACACTCAGGGAATGTACACTTTCTGAAATAAAAACAATGGATTCTAGGAAAGACTCATGTGCATATAAAGGAACCTTGCATATTTGTCACACTTATCCAAAGCAAACTGCATTGCATTTGAGGGTATTATTAGCATATGCATTACCTGCACTATAAAAATAAAAATAAAAAGTTTTATCTTCTGTCAAATCAGCTTATTTAATGAATGTGATTCAGATAGCATAATATTTTGAGCTTATATTTATTAAACCAATCCCCTTTGTTGTATTAACTCAAATTTTTTAATTCAATTAACTCAAAACCAACCTAGTTTTTTAAGTTAAACCAACAATATTTTTTTTACAGTGTGGGACTGGGAATCAAACCCAAGATTCATGGTGCCATGCTCTACTGGTTGAGTTACAGGAAAAGGTGCTCTTGAAGCATGTAACAATATAATACAAATTAAATGTTAAATGTTGAGTAAGAACTAATAGTAAAATAGCCACTCTTTGTAATGAAGAAAAAAATGTTAGTCAAAATAAAATAAAAACAACAAACAAAAAGCATACAGAAATATAAAAAACTGTGATTTATTATTTTAAAATATATAATGAAATAGGGAGTAATATTAAAAAAAAATTGAAAGTAGGCTAAACATCTAATTGATTATCATAAATATAACAAGTTATTTGCCATGATTCTTTGTATGGCACCCATTTTTTTTGTTTAAATGTGTGAGCCCTCTCTCCCCTCGGCTCAATTTGTAACCCACTCATCACAGGGCCTGGGTCAACATTCCCGGTTGTATCCCCTGACAATGGCTCTGGTCTCATTCAGTCATTAAATCAAAGCATTTCTCAAAAACGATATAAGAGTTTTTAAAAACCATGACACCAACACAAACACAGAGGTCACATTTCAAAGAATTTGAAATACATTTTATATTAAGATTTTTAAATAAAGATATATTTTACAAAACCTTGGGTATCTTTATTTGTCATTGACTCAGATACTTTAGTTGATTGAGAATTTGAGCAAAAAACAAAAGAATAAAAATACTTGTAGTACTGAGATATATCTTAGATCTCAGAGTAGCCATAGCTCTTGCGAGCCTTTCATAAATGACGTGGTTAGTTTGGAAAGGGGAGCACATCTTGAGCTCACTTGTATTGATGAGTTCAGCTCGTGTGAAGTAATGTGACGGATAGGAACCTACTCCAGCCCCCATGGGTCCTATTCCTTCCAGCTGCACAGAGGAATGCACATCAGAGAAAATGCAATGTCCAATACTGATCATGAACTGTTTTAACAGTACTGTGACTGAAAAGAGATTTCGATCCGCCTGCCACTTTTCCTTCTCGTCATCATTGTTGAAATGAGTCAGCGATGTTTACCTGATCTCCAAAAGCATCTGCCATCATCTCTTTTACTTTCATTTAATTGCAGGTTTCATGTTCTCACAAATCCTGCCTTATTTTGGACTCATTCTCTCTAGTATAGTAGTATGTTGTCTTGAATAGCTGTGGGTGATGAATTATACATCTTATTGAGTTTCTTACATGCTTCTCTTTTCGTCGTGACCTTATTTCTGTTTCCCTTTTTCCCCCGGCCACCCCTCATATCCCTCCTCCCAGCCCCCTGGCGAGATGTCTTCCTCGGATGAGGAGAGCCTGAGCGAACGTTCGTGTGTGAGCGAGCGTTCGTTCCGCAGTGAGAGGTCTGGAGGCTCTCTCTCGCCCTGTGCCCACAGCACAGCCGGGCCCAAAGGGGACACTCTGCCATGGAACCTATCGAAACATGAGAGGCGCAAGCGCAAGAGCCAGGATTCAGTGCTGGACCCTGCGGAGAGAGCGGTTGTGCGAGTCGCAGGTGAGAGATTTGTCTGTGAAAATGAGAAATGTTTGTTCAGGAAGAGTTCTTCAGTATTTAAAGGGATAGTTCATCCAAAAAATATTTCAACAGTTGTGTCCATATAATGAAAGTCAATGAGGTCCAAAACAACGTTGGACCCCATTGACTTTAATTGTATGGACAAAACACACTGAGATTGTTTTTATAATATCCCTTAAATACAATAATACAGTCACTTTAAATCTAACTTATTCCTGAGTCATTTGATTCAAAGCAATCTGGCAACTGACTAAAGTTGGAAAGGAAGACATGCATTGGTTTTTAGATGTACATTAGTGTTCGGCATTGATGCATGCAGCTGCATGTGGATCAAGTTCTGTGAAACAAACTATCATTTGGCTCAAGTGGGAGAAGAGATGCCAAATGTTGGGAGCCAAACTGTTTTAGACCCTTTTTAGTCACGCTGGCTGTTGCTCTAGCTTTTCCTGCTGATTTCATTACTCCTGACAGACCGTGTCTGTGTTTCTAACCAGTTGCTGGATACAAAGAGAAAACTGGCTAAAGTGAAAGAGTTATTTTTGTGTGTGACTGGGTATATATGTGATCAAAACTGTGAGAGAACACTAGTCCCTGTTTACTAGGTTTCTAAAACGGATGCCAAGGCACATCTGGAATGCTGTGCAGACTGTCACGCTACGGCCTCAACAGAGTTTGCTCTGCCAATCCTAACCTTATATTTTTATGACCATGTGTCGGGTTTGTGTCCCTCCAGATTCCACTCTGTCAGACATGATCTGTGTTTGTTCCATCAACGTTTGGGTCTGAGATTCTTGGTTGTTATAGGAGAATGATGGCTGAAATTTTCTAAGCTTTATGAATTTGTACATAATTGTAAGCCTAAAATACATAAGACTTGACAGCAATGAACATAATTGAAGTCTACATTAGGGTCAATGACAAGATGTCACTCATTTGTAATTTAAATGTTTTGGATCTAGGCAAGGCAAGGCAAGGCAAGTTTATTATATAGCACATTTCATACACAATGGTAATTCAAAGTGCTTTACATAGAATACATTAAAATAATCAAAAGAAATCAGAATAATTAAAACCGTTTTGAATAAAAAATAAAATAAAAAACAGTACAAACATCTATTAATTTATCCAAAAATACATTTGTAATGACTTAACTACAGCTCTTCTGTGATGAGCATGTTTTTTTTTTTTTTTTTTTTTACTTTCATGTTTATAGAAAAAATATAAAGTAACAAATGTCAGCGTGAAACAGCTGTTATGACATTATAAAGAAGTAAGAACCAGATTAAAATAATGACATTCTTGAAAAGAAAACAAACTTTCTGAGAGAAAAAAACACTGCTTGTCAATATTTAAAAAACTTAAATAAAATTTAACAAACATAAACCAGGAAATGATATAGTTGAGAGCACCCCTGCAGACCCTCATAAACGTGCAATAAATATCTTAAAATATTAGATAATTTGAATTTTTTTTTATAAAAAACTAAGTTACAGTGTTCAGGGAATATACCATATATATATATATATATATATATATATATATATATATATATATATATATATATATATATATATATAATAGATAGATAGATAGATAGATAGATAGATAGATAGATAGATAGATAGATAGATAGATAGATAGATAGATAGATAGATAGATAGATAGATAGATAGATAGATAGATAGATAGATAGATAGATAGATAGATAGATAGATAGATAGATACATAGATTTGACAGCACTATAGTAGATAGATAGATAGATAGATTTGACAGCACTATAGATTATTAGATTTATGTTAGATGCGATTCATTGATTAATCGATTTGACAGCACTAATATATTGTGAAGCTTTAGCCATATAAATGTAAGAACAATAAAGGACTGTGATGTATCAAATCTGTATGCTTTAGTGATTGTTTATTAGTATCTACTTAGTATGGAGATAGAGAGGTGTCTAGGGGCCTTCCTGTGTCCATTACAATCACTACTTTTCAGGCAGCTCAAAGGGTGACTCAGCCTGAATCCCTCAGTTCCCTGTTGCCATGGGTTACCTGTTTCCTTTTCCAGTCCCCCTTTAGTTTCCATGGCTATGAAGTAGGAGGGAAAGGGCGAAATCCCGAAAAACAAATAGTGAAGTATACAGTTAGCGAGATCGTTTGAATTTTAATTGGAGTTTGAGAAAAGAGAGAGTCGTTATGTGGAGCTTGGTTGAACTAGGAGATTTGAATTGAAATTTGGAAAATGAAAAGAAGATGAAGACAAGAGTTGTGAGGAAGGAAGGGGCAAAAAAGGGACAGTTCAAACAGGAGGTTAAAGGGGAAGAGTCTTGATGGCGTATTAAAGGGACGAGGTTAGAGAGACAATGAGCATGCAGGGAATAACTGGAAGGAAGGCGGGTGTGTGTGATTTACAGCACTTCACTCTTGGAATGCCATGCTGCAAAACAGTTATGACAGTTGCCTAGAAAACATAGAAAGTTTCCAAACACAAACAGCATATGCACACATATCTCAGCACCTTTCATTTCGTGTGTGCGTGCAGGTGAAGTTCGAACCCAAGCTGCAATCCAAAGGCAATAAATTGGCTAAATCACAGCGACGACAAAGACTTTTCAATCTGGGTGGCCGTTTACTGTTGTAAGTGATGTCTGAATCAACACAAACCCAAGAAAGAAGATAAGAGGCTGATGGAGCCATAACTTCACACAGTTTAAATGTGGCATGACGTGAAGAGTCACAATGGAAAAACACTTCTAGAGCTTCCAGTCAAGGTTTATTGTTGTTGCCCACCTACAGAGTACGAAAAGAAACAAAATGTGTTTTTTTCCATTGGAAAGACAGCGAGACATGTTTCATCTTTTCAGATTTATAATACATTTTCCATCATCTAATGCAATGATAAAGTTAATAACAAAACAAATAAATTTAATCTTCAGGGAAGTCTCAAAATGTAAAGAGCATTTTACATGATAATGTTTTGTTTTATTTTGAATTTATTTAGATAAAGTAATATGGAAATGTAATACTATCAGCCTCAACATGACAATAATAATTAGTTTATCAGTAACGTTCAGAATTTTATGGTGCATCCCTATGGAAGTTTGCTTTTTGACATTGTTTTAGCTTTTATGAGGCTCCTAAATAGACAGTGAACTCCATTATTCTTGCATATTGCATAAGGTTAGCTGTTTTGCAGAGAGTTAAATGTAAAAGTAATGTGCTAGTCAAATTGCAATCCGATCGATCAAGCGCTTTAAATGACTAAGCATAAATAGGCCCTTAAGAGCTTTTAAATGTAGACTAACTGTAAATGCTATAAATGTAAAATGATACCCTCTTATGCAGAGCTAGATGAGAAAAATTGGGAAAAATTTATGGTAATAACTACCATATTTTGCATATCACACATTAAATTCAGTAGACAATTTATTTTCTGGTGTTTGCTCAATACCAATAGGATCTGCAAGCTTGTGTCACAAAGCTGCCTTTGATTTTGCCTGATTTTATAAATGGTTTCATAGTATCTGACCGTGTTTATAAAATGTACAGACACTGCTTTAACAATTTATAAAAGGTGCATCTTTAAAATTGTTGTAAGGACATAGTAATTTCTTTTGTAGGTCTGCAATAGTAGTTTATTTTTTCCCTTAAAGTTAATAGGCCTGGACTGAGATTATGAAGCAGGTGCTTTAGTTTTCGGGGTAGTGAGCGATGCACCTCTCGGTTTTAACCGGTCGGGGGCGACAAAACCCAAGAATGAGACCCAATAACATCAGCCATTGTAACCATGAATTTCCTGTGCTGGATGTGCCTGGCGTGGCTGTGGAAGGAAGGGAGGGATGGAGGAGGAAAGCGCAGGCACTGCGGGAAGAATAGAGAAACCTGAACCCCATTCGCACTGGGGAAAATAGAGGGAGGAGTGAGACACACGCCGTGTGATTATTATAGAAGCGGCCATTACATTGAGCTGCACGGATGGGGGAAAAACATAATAAAGCTGGTACCGGCGAGTCAAGAGCGCATCGGCAAAGGAATATAAGAAGTACCGTCCGGATACCGTTTCATTGAGGCCTCATATCTGCTTTCGGAAGGAGCCGTCGAACGGACCGCCCACCGCACACAGACACACACATACTTGAGAAGCGCACACATATAAACCCAATCACCGACCCGCACGCGCTACAATGGACTTTAAATACGATAACCGGTGGGATTCTGATCTAAATCAATAAAATATGGGTTTATTTAGTATTAGCTACATCTAGATTTAAACTTCAGGCGTTTAACCGTGTTATATGACAGGGATATTTACTCTAAATATAGATATTTACGCATTTTTATTTATCTAATCTTGTTTTGACCGCACATTTAGGAACCGCCGGTCCAGAGTAGCTTTGTTTCACTAGATTTATTTAATTCGCCGCGTTTACGAACACCAAATATAATATAATACGCGTTAGAAACATACTGAAACGTGAATAAGTCGGTATCCACTGTGGATATTTACCGCAAAACGGACTTGACAGCTGTTGTCGGACGACCGGGTTCCACCGTCCTGGATTACTCCATCAGCGGGCCGCTGTGAGTCGGCCAGCGGGAGTGAGAGACGCTATGGCCGGCTTCATCCCGGGCTTACTCCCGGTGAATCACTCCCAGGAGAAGGAGTTCGCACAGGCGTATGAGGATGTGCTGGAGAGATATAAAGGTAAATGACTTGCTAAAGCTCCGGTTTGTTGTGTTGTTTACTTTGGGAAAAGTATGTACGCGACTGTTGTAGCTGTTATGTTGAGCTTTATATGCTATTTGTTGTCAGTTGTCCAAGGACACTAGGTGGATGGTGGGTCTTTTTTCCCATGGGTTTAAAAAGGGCAGATGGACTTCTGTGTAGCGTTTATTATTCAGTGTTGTGAATTAGCAATTTTTCTAAGTTATGAATTAAAATTAATTAAAAAGAGATTTTCTTTCTAGGAGCCACACTAAATGGTAATCTAATTAAAACCCCATTTTCTGTCCAGTTCAAGGCTATATCCAGTTTCCAGTGCTTGTCCATTTTTTTCACACTGCTGTTAGAGCTTGTTTAATAGTGTCCCAGCTTGTCTTCTATTCTAGTCCACTGCTGTCTGAGCTGGTCCTTTAGTAGGCTATGACTAGTAGTTGTGATGCCTTGAGTTTGTCCAGTATTTATCTACTGCTGGGGTTCCCATTCCCAAAATTTTTCGTCAACTAAAACCCTTAAACGTAAACTTTACTAGAAGTAGGCTATCTGAGATTAAGTTGATATTTCAATAATTTAACAACTCATTGAATGTTCATGATTCTCTGATGTCAGTTGATCACACTGTGGTACACAAGCACGGGCAATCAAAATGAATGATCATAATAAGAATAATGATATGATTATTATTAGTTAAACTCAGATGAAAAAAATGTAATTGCGCTTGTACTGCAAAATAAAAAATATATTATGAAAATGACACCACAAATTACAATACTAAAATCATTATTTTTTAAATGACATCTGGCATACATTATGTTCTCAAAGGCACATTAATCTAACAGCACATTCACAGCATTTCGCTGCATTTACTGTGAACTGAGCAGCTCTGAGATGCTGAAAACACGTGCAAATGATCACAGTGTTCTCTGCTTCACTCTGAAACAACACACCAGACTAATAAATCACAGTCTCTGATTTCATAATCACACTAAGATGTATCGCAATATCAGTTTATTTTGGTTAAATTATTAATTGTGCAGCCCCATTGACTTATCTCCTCATGAACCCCTGTTTGATTGGGATACCCAGACTAGTGTCCCAGCTTGTCCACTGCTGTCTGAGCATGTCCAGTTGTCCAGAATCAGTGAAGGATGGTGTTCAGATGGACAGCAGTGAACCCCTGAGGGCCTCAGAGGGGCCGCTGCTGTGTACATTCTAATGACAGTGTTTTTGTGAAATATGAATACCTCAAATGAAATTGACCGTGATGGGAATATAAGGGAGTGATGTCAGTTGACTCATAGAGCATCTGTGATGCAGCCTTGATGAAAAGGGCCATTTTAATTATTGATTATTGTAATGAAATGCGATTCTGACGGGGCCTTTGGGACAGGGGCCTAAGATAGCACCAAGAGTTCTAGGCTATTTTATAGTCTGTGATCTTAATGGATCCTTTGTAACTGATCATCTGTAAAAAAGAAAAGTGCTTATTTTTGTGAAAAGGCTTTGATATCAAAACAAGTAAAGTGTTTTATTTAGAAACATAACCATTGTCCATTAGAGACCCTACAAAATCACCTCTAATAATGTCTTATAAAAATGTAGCCTAAGCTCAGCTGATGTTCTAATGCATCCAGCCTCTCCCCTCACACTGTATATCTATTCAAATGAATGTTTGTTCAAATAAATGTATTTCCTTTGACTGACGTTTCGAAAGGCTACTACATGAGCAAGAGTGCTGGCCTCCACAGAGCGTGTGGTAAATCAAGCTTAATTAATTGCATGCATTACACCCACATTACCCAACAAAAATTTCAAAGTGGTTGCCAAGGGAGTTGTTTTATTTTGATGAATGAAAGACTCTGATAAAGGGCAGCAAGGTCTAAACTCATGCAACCCTCAGTTTCCTTCTTGTATTCTATTTATGCCTCTCGTTTATTCTTATTCTTTATGTATTGACACAGGCAGCCTTCCTCTTTTCTTCCCAGGCTAGCTTTGCCTAAGGTCAATAGATTTAGTTTTATATGTGCCACTGGCATTCAATTGGGTGTTTATGTTACCGTATCTATTGTGACGTTGACTTTTTTTATGAGGCCTATTTTTTTATTTTTTTTTATTAAATACTTTATGTATACTACCAGTCAAACAATTAGACATACTTGACCTATACATGATAATACAAACTTTTGTTTTTAGAAGCTTAAGATGCTTAAATAGTTTTGTTAATACATATAAAAGGGGTCCATGACTAAATTTCTTTACTAAACTATTTAAATGTAAAACTATTTTTATTTTTGTAAATGGATGACTGGACTGCATATTCTAAAATATTAAGATTAAATGCTTGTGGACAAATATAAATTGATAAATATAAACAAAATATAAACTTTTTCATTAATATTTAAAATGTGATTTAATATTTTTGTGTGTGTGAACTGTCAATGGTTAAACTGGAAGAAAAGCAGCAAACAAGTGTCCATTTCCAGCATACACTGGAAAAAGTGTCCCAGGATGCACCCCATGACATTGGTTGAGAGTGAACTCAATTTTTTTTATTTTAAAATGTGGAAAATATTATTAATAATGAGTAGGTGTGTCCAGCCCCTTGACTGGTTGTGTACATTTCTTCAAGTCACATGATGTTTTCAGACCTTGAGGTTTTCTTCAGTGTCAATATCATTTCAGGATCATCAATCTTCCCCCATGTTTGCAGTGAAACAGGAGCGGTTACACTTATACAAATGTGTGTATATCACTGGATGTTTGTATACAGCTTTCAGCTGCGTCACTTGTGGCAGTTTCATGAAGAATAGCAGGGGAAATCTGAGAAATGTGAATTTGGTGGCTTGTTGAAGGCGTCACTTGAAGCTGAAATCTAAGTCGTATACATGATACAGGGATTGAATAATTCAGGGGCCTCTGTATGCGAGTGCACGTCTGTTTATAAGAGGGCGGTGGTTATTTGGACCTTATTTGTATTTAGTTTTAAGCATAAGTTTTCCGTATGTGTTGTTAACTGAAAACAATAGCAGGATATGGAAGACCGACTGGTTTCCAGAATGAGACAGAACCATGAGTCAGTTGAAAACAGACTCGTTCAGGAAGCACAGTGATATATACAAACCACAGCAGGTTGCAAATGGCTGAAATGGACACAGCCCTGGTGCCGAACGATGGTCAGATGTCACTCCATGTCTAAACCAGACTCGACTGTTGTCGCACTGACTGGACGCGACAAAACGACCGTTGCAAATCCATTTGTACTTCGTATCAGATGTAGCAGGAGCGCTTGGAGTACTTCAGAAATACAATGGAGCACTAGTTTACTGTCTGGAATTTATCGTGTCACATCGCGCCCTATCCGGTGTAGACAGCATCACTGATTGATTATAATAGGCTCTATTTGTATTTGTCGTGTAGTCACGCGGCTGCTCACATCTGAGACACGGTGTAAGACCGAGTTGACATCCTGGAGACATGCAAGGAGAAATATTAATAGCAGTTCACGCCAGACTAAGTAAAATCCTTCCTGAGATGCATTGGAAACAGGCTCTTTTATGTCCAGTGTAGATGCTTGTCACTGAAGATTTTATGCCATATCCGGCTTTCACTCATCTCCCCCACTCATTGTATTTGCCTCACTCAGTTTTATTGGCCTTTGGCCTGTTCACCCTGTGCTGCCTGATCCCAGTGACCCTCAAACATACACAAACACTGGCTTCACAAAGTGTGTTTGTGTGTGTCCGTTTCCTCTAGTGAGCCAGAGGAAGTGTCCGTTTGGAAGGAAGCCTCTTTTAGCTGTCTCGTCAGTTTCTTTGTTTGTGCTGTAAACACCGAAAGAGGTTCCAGCAGTTTTTTGTTAGAATACTTTTCATGTTACTTTTATTTTTTTTTTATTATTATTTTGAAAAGTCATGCCTGCTGCAGACCTCTAACTTTAGAGATGAAAGTTGAGACAGATTTGTTCTTCTATAATGTGACATGCATCCTGATGAAACGGATTATCGAAAAAGAAAAGTGACGAGTCTGTTGTTTCACCGGAAGACTTGGGTTATGACATTTTGACGAATAATTACGAGGTCAAAAAAAGAAACGCATGCATGGATGAATTGATCCTGCTAAGGTCAATAACATGCACTTAGTAAACAGATAGTGTGAAATTTATTTCATGCCGACTTGATACGTGAGGTTGTAACGATCATCATGCATTACTTCTGCTACGATGTTGTGCTACAAATTTTCTAAGGTATTTTCACCAAAAAACCCAAAACTAAATAATAATTGATTAGAAATGATGCGATTTAATTCTTTCAGACAAAAAGTCCCCAAAACAAGTGTTTGTCTATTGAACCTTCAACCATTTGCTGGTGTGGAGGGTAAATGTGAGCTTGAGGCGGTGCACGGAGGCAGACAAATAATCGAGGATAGATCGTTGCAACTGTATTTTTCCACGTGGCCTAGTTTCCCCTCAATCCTTGTCATTCTCCCTCTCACGGTAGACTGCGGTGACCATGAGAACATGCAGCCTTGACTTCTGTCTTTCCCCTCCCTCTCTCCCTCATTCTTTCTCTCTTATTTCCTCTCCTACTGCAACGCTGCAGGATTTCCCTCCTTGCACTTCCTGTTTGGCCACATTCTGCACGCCACCTGACTGTGTCAGTGGGGGAAAAGCCTTCAGAGGGCCGATCCTCTTTGGTTCAGGATGTTCGGCGTTCTTCTGTGAATCCTCATTTGACATCCTTCCTAGCAGATCTTTGTCCAGAGTACAAATGGGATATTAGTGTCTAACATTTATGTAAGAAATAATGTTCTGAATAGGTCATGCTCATTCAAAATATATTCTGGCTATGTTTGGTTGAGTAGTATGTGAAACAGAACTAAAGGATAATAAATGTTTCAAATAACATTTGGCAACATTGTTGCCAGTTAACAGCAAAATATTGCATTTTTAAATTAAAGGTGGGGTATGTGATTTGGAAAACAACCGGAAGATTTTTAAAATACACAATTCAATTGGTCCTACCTTCTTTCCTCCAACACTGGCCCTGACTGGTACGACCGTTTGATTGACTAACTTACCGTCCAATGATTCTAGGTGGTCTTGGAAATGATTGGCTGGAGTTTTTCGAGTTCCACAGATGATTAAATTGCTTAATTTTCATTTCAGTGCTTCTAACTCAGTGGCTGTGAGGGGGTTAGGAATAGGATTTCAAGTTATTTTGAAAAAATGGACAAAAAATAGAATCACATACCCCACCTTTAAGCAAGTGTCTTTCATTTATCATCTTAGAAATACGTTTTAATACTGAGAGATGGAATAGCTGGCTGAGGCTCTACTTACTGTGAAATTTCTTACATTTTGGCACAACTGATCAAATAATGAAAGAAAAAGTTACATATGCACAAGCTAAATTGCCATGCACTGCCTATTTTTAATCCATATTAACACATTGTAACGCAAAGTTTTTTTACTGGTACTTTGGAACAGGGTTTTATGAACTATCTGGGCTAGTTGTTTCTCTAAATTGGGATGCAATTCATGAACATTCATGTAATCTATTTTGTAAATGCATGTTATAGATCTTACTTCATCCATGTATGCTACTCTCACTTTTTGTTTCAATTAATTTTTAATTAAAATACAGTAAAATCAAATAAGTTGACGTCACAATAGTAAGACCCCCCCCCCCCCTTATTTTACTGTAGACATGTTTCTAGTCACGCAGTGAGAAAATAAATCCTGTATAGAAACAAAGATGCGTCGATTATCATCACAGCCCTCTGAATCGTAATCGAATCGTGAGGTGGCTAGAGATTCCCACCCCTAGGAAAAACAAATTATTCAGTAAATTATTGAAAAATTCAACCTCTGAGTGGGTAGTATAGTAAGTAGTAGTATAGTACTGGGCTATTTTGAACATACCCTTTATCTCTTCCCTGTATTTTCTTATTTTGTATCGGTCTCCTTGCTGTAGTCTGGTCATCTATTTAAGCTCTTGTCCTGTTAGTGCGTTTGCAAGTCGACTGCCCCATTCTGCAGGCTGTTGTGTAATCCTCAGCTGACTTTAAAGAATACCTTTAACTCCTGCACTGACTTACTTTTGCACTGTAAATTCACACAATCTTTTTGCAGAACTGTGTTTGACATGTTTCCTCTTTACATAATGTTTGTAGTTACCCTGGGGGTGAGTTGGCTGTGAAGAGCAGTGCTGGTGGGCTCTGGTTTCTGAGCTTTCAAGACAGTCACTGATGATTCTCTGTGGCAGGGAGTTCAGATATGAGGCCGTAGCCACTGTTCTCTTGTTCTGGACTCCACCACACACACACACACATTGCTGTGTTTTACCTCAGGGGTTGCTGGCAAAAAGAAAAACCGGGTGAATGAGGGTTTTTGAACAAGGGTGCAGTTGAAGATGGCCAAATAGAAAGACTGAGATCATGAATTAATCGTGAAGGTTGTGTTAAAATCATAAGGCCACACTGGCTTGGCGAGACATGGATTTATGATAGATTGACAGAGAAGGCCTGCTCTTTTTTTTTCTTCAGCACACAAAGCAGAAGACATGCATGCTTTGTGAAATTACACACACAGTGTGAAATCATCCGACCCGGAATATTTCCTGCTGTGCTGTTTTTTGTCCAAATGCAGCACTTTTTATTTTTGGAGATTTATGTCTCAATAGTCCCATGCTCCATTTGAAGAGTTTTCTGTATTCCTCTTGTTTTTTCTTGTATTGTCTGGACAAAATAGGTCAGTAAATTCTGATTACACTTGTTAAGTCGTGACGTAGGGAATACTGTTTCTGGGTTCAAGCATTCATTTGTTTCTGAGAATACCATCTAAACAGCCATGATCACTTTTATTCATATCACACTTAAGCAAAGCTTAAAAAACATTACAGTGTACACAGTCTCCGAGCGCTTAGCTTCCCGGACACCTATATTTTAAAGGTTTATAAAAGACGAATCACTGTCTGACCAACTGAGATTTCGCTAATGAGATAAAAGTTAGTATCATGAATTTCCAGTAGTATGACAGCACATTGTGAGTGTATTGGCACCGTTTGATGTTTGCTTTTGATATCTAGAGTGCTTGAACCCTGAAAAAGCGACACGTGACGTCAGACTTAACAAACGGATAGCATGCAATATTATCTCGGACCTATCAATTAATATGCTGAATTGTAAGTTAATCTGTTTTTAATGAATAATTAATGACAAATTTAAAACATTAAAATAAATATCTTTCATGTGTCATGCGAGACTGAAAACCTTGCAGCTCCTTTAGCCTAAATAAGGTCATATCATTTTGAAAAGCCTTTTCACTATTGTAATTTTCATTATTTTTAGCTTTTTGTGCTCATGATGAGAGTTGATTATTAGATTATGTGGATTATTTGAGTTTATTACTCTGAGCAAAATATAACAATGGTCCATAATTGTCATAAGAGGTAAACCCTGGAATGTTTTCTCAGTCCTAAGGCCTTCTATACATTTGTCTAAATGTAAAAAAAATAAATAAAAAGAAATATCCCCTAAATAATAATAATAGCCTGGTATAACATCTGATCTGAACTTAGAGATTTTTTTTTTGTAAATAAATATAGGTGAAAATTGAGTGTTTAAGACTTTTTCTTTAACAAAGTACATGGCAGGTACACGACGGAAATGTATATAACTGTTCCCAAAAAAAGTATTTTCCAGACATCGCTGGGATGGAAATATAGAGAATGGATCTCTTGGAAGTTTAATTGAATACCCCTGGTCTAGTGTGACTGTTCATTGACTGTAAAGCAGACATAAGCTGTGAAAATGAGATTACGTGACCTTTCCTTATCCTCCTCTTCAGGTGCTGGGAAGAACCTGTGTAAGTGTGTGTACCAAGAACATTCACATCACTCATCTTCCCCTGCTTTTGAAAAGAGTGTGTGCATGTGTGTTTTTTTGAACGACAGTCCATACAGAATCTTTCCAGTTCTTTAACTCTATCAGCCGTCCTAACATTCCCACCATCTCTTCAGGAAGGGTGGAAGTATGCGAGTGCTGATTACTCGTAGAAATTCTGTTTATCTGAGCTTCAGAGGAGCTGATTTGATTCATGCTCATAATTAGAATTCAGTTTTGAGTTTAAACGGCTTGATTTTCAACTTTTATTCAGCAGGGATTTATTAAATTGATCAAAACGGACAATAAAGTTAAATAAAACCTTATATTATTAAAAAAATCCTGAAAAAGCATCAAGGTTTCCACAAAAATGTTAAGAAGCACAACAGTTACAACATTGATAATAATAATAAGAAATGTTTCTTAAGCAGAAAATAAGCATTAGAATGATTTCTGATGGATCATGTAACAGTGAGTAATGGTAGCTGAAAATTCAGCTTTGCCATCACAGGAATATATTACATTTTAAAAATGTTATTTTAATTCTAATAATATTTCACAATATTACAGTTTTACTGTATTTTTGGTCAAATAAATGCAGCCTGGCTGAGAATAAAAGACTTACAACATAAAAAAATCTTCCCGACCACAAGCTTTTGAACAGTAGTTTACTATGAATTGGATGGTTGAAACCACTCGAGTATCCACATTTTTAATAAGATCAAGATAACATGTTTTTAAATAAGCAACAAATGTGATAAAAAGTACATTAAACGTACTGTTTTGGATTATGTAGATTCAGTTAAGCATGCTAAAAGGTGTGGTTAAAATGCTGGTTCTCTTATGCTATTGCTAACATGGTACATTTGTGTATTTATCAGATGCTTTTATCCAAAGCAACTTACAAAAGAGAAAGGAATATCATGGTTTATTGAAATACCTTGTAGCACCATGGTACATCATGGGATATGGTATCATTCAATACTCAAGTCTTGTGAAGAATTCTGATTTGCAGTGCTGAGCTCAACATGCATGTTTTGATGCTCTAAAAGCAGGCGCATGACTCTCAGCTGAGCTGCTGTGGGAATGTTGCCCACTGATTGTGGTGGCATCTGATCCTTTGGCCACACCAATGAATGCTGGGACTGTCTCACAACAGGGTGTGGGCCTACGAGAGCTTTATACCCCTATTAGATTACAAAGAGTTTCCACACAGGTGAGTATTTTAAGCTTTAAAATCACCTTATTAATTCCAAAGGGAATTCTAAAGAGGAAACGCTGAATGTGGTTTATAGAGGACAGTTCCCTCCATGTAATATTTACACGAAATATTGCACTTATATATTTGTATCATAAAAAAACTTTCCTCATCTTAATGTATTATGTATTCATGATTAACCTTTTATTATACTGTTACACAGGAGAGTTTTGTAATGATGTAAATGAAAAGTTTATGATCCAGAGAGAGAATGAGTGTGAATTTGCCTGAAAGCAGAGAGATTTGCCATTCAAATCAGTCCTGCTGCTAATCTCTGTACCCGGATATGTCTTACAGTCAGACTCCTGCAGGGGCAGCCCTGAACTCACTCATCCACCTACTGTACATAATTATTGCCATATTAGAAGTTAGACCAGCACCTCCCCATCTTGCCTGCACATTGGACCAACCCACATTCTATTGCTTCTGTCTGATGTTATTGTAGTTTTGACTAAATGCCCCACTTCAGACCTGTGACTGAAGTGAAGAAACCTGACAAGAACATGTCCGGGTCATATTTCAGTCTTTGATTACGAAACAATATGGAAAATAAATCTGTTTGGTGACGTGTGGCACTAAATTATCCTCCTTCCCCTTTTTCTTAAAAAAAAAAAAAACTTTTATTCTGTGCAAGGATGCATTGTAATGATCAAAAGTGACAGTAAAGAGATTTATGATGCAAATGCTGTTCTTTTTAACTTTCTATTCATCAAGGAATCCTGAAAAAATGTATCATAGTTTTCATAAAGATATTAAGCAGCACAACTGTTTTCGACATTGATAATATTATTAATATACAAGAAATTTTTTTAGAATATTATGATTTCTCAATGATCATGTGACACTGAAGACTGAAATTTTGCTGTGCAATTACAGGAGTAAATTACATTTTAAAATGTATTAAAGAATTTTTTTTATTGTAATAATATTTCGCAATATTATTATTTTTTTTTTTAATCAAATAAATGCAGCCTTGGCGACCATAAAAGACTTCATTCAAAATAAAAAATCACACCGACCCCAACATTTTTCAGTAGCGTACAGAAGTTGAAAAGGCTAAATAAACACTTGAGCAAGTTAGATAATCACTGTCTCTCGTATAGTGGCAGGCAGACACATACTGTGCAGTTCTTCACTGTAATCCATGCATTACATCACTCAAGCTCTTACTGAAACACACCCATATAGTGCAGCTGTTTGAGTTTTCTCTTCAGTGTGTTTGGGACACTGCAAAAGACAGGACATGATGCGGGATGTCAGAGATTCCTTCTTATCTTTACCTTTATCAGAGCTATAGGAAACTCAGTGTAATCTCACCCCCACTTTTTCAGTGGCTCTGATTAGTAGGTCATTAGTTAGAGTTGTAATCTGTTTTGGCTAGAGCTGTGTTAACAAGATTTACTCCTGATTGACGTGGCTAAAATTATCAGTTTATGAGAAAACATGTTTCAAGGATAACATGTTATCCTTGTCTCAGTCATTGTTGATATTAGTTTAGACATTTGGGTTTTGGACAATACCGTTTCTTGTTTTGTTTCAGTGAAGACTAATGGAATTTGCTTACGTGTTTTGAGTTCCTGAATTCTTTTGTTTATTAGATTAGGTGTTCCTAACCTCCTACTCTGTCTTTACAAGTGCTTCTGTCAAAATAAGAGGTGGCAGAGGGGACGGACGCTTGGTGAAATGAATAATACATGAACGTTCCCTTATGTCTTGTCTGCACAATATCCAGCTGTTCACATTCAGATGTTTTTGTCAAAAACGCCACATTTGAACAAAAGTGAATGCTATTTTAAAATTCAAACATCTTTACATTTGTCAAAAGATTAGGCCTTATGATTTTAATTTTAATGTAAAAATTGAGGAAAAATGTGTGTGTGTGAAGCTTGGCTACATTAAGGAAAAGAGAAGGCCAATGTCTTCGATTGTGTTCTCACACAATGGAAATGTATTATGTCAGCAAAAGTGAAAATGTATACTCAGCAGAAATGCATTGCTGCCCCTGAAATGCTTCCCAGTTACATAATGCGTGTAGTTTGGATTAAGCAAACACATTGTGGTTTAATTAAGTTATGTCTAATCTCTCGGCAGATTCTGCAGAAAGATTGATGACTCTTGTTGAGGTGTAAACTCTTATCACTCTCTCTGTTTGGATTGGTTTTTGTTAATGTGTTTTGCATGTTTGGGCCTGTCAATGGGGAGGAGGGGGTCAGTCAGCCCTTCTGGTGAAAGATGACCCACTCCATCTGTCTGGGGTCAGGTGGGTGTTTATGGTAATTTGCTCACCCGTTGAGTTAAGGGCATCCGGAGCTATTTCAGATGCCAGCCATGTACCACCATGCTGGAGGAGAACCGTCTAGGTTAAAGGCCCATTCCCAAATCTAAATTTTCAGCACCTATACTTTTACCGCTCACAATTTTTGGGATCTGTAAGGTTTTTCTATTATTTTATTTGTTTTTTTTGTTGAAAGAAATTTAGAGTTTTATTTAGCAAGGATGCAGAACTGTGACGGTAAAGACTTAGCCTACAATGTTACAAAAGATTTGTTTCAAATAAATGCTGTTCTTTTGAACTTTCTATTCATCAAAGATTCCTGGAAAAAATGTATTATGGCTTCCACAAAAATATTAAGCAGCACAAACATTAATGATAATAAAAAATGCACCAAAAAGCACCAAATCAGCGTTAGATTGATTTCTGAAGGATCATGTGACTGGAGTAATGGCTGCTGATATTCAGCCTTATTTTTACTATATTTATTACACTTATGTATCATATTCATGATCATTTATAAATTAAAGGATTTGATTATCCTTTTTTTGAAGGCTTTTTTTTTTTTTTACTGGATAGGCTAGGTCTGTTTTTTTTGTTTTTGTTTGGTTTTTATTTTTTTTTCCAGAGAGAATTTTTCTATTCACCATCAAACTCTGTGTGAATAGTTTTGACGTAAACATTTGTATTTTATGGTCATTCAGGATTTACTGTGAACTTGTTGACACTGTCTGGCGTTAAAAAAGAGGATTTATAGAGGAAAAAAGTTCAAACAATTGTGGGATTAAGATGGTAGGTACTTGAGCATTATCTGCACAGACTGTCTGATTATGAAAAAAGTCTGTCAGAGTCTGGATTGAGATTTTAAAGGATTTGAATATTTACTGTATTGACTACTTAATTGACTGAATGTGACTTTTAATCAGGGCTGCCAACTCTCACGCATTGAGCGTGAGACTCACGCAATTGACCCTTTTCACACGCTCTCACGCCACACATCCATTTTCTCACGCAGAAGAACTCAAAAGTTGGCAGCCCTGCTTTTAATGATGCAGAAACTTTGAAACATTCTCAATCACCGAGTACAGGAGATGGCAAGAGGCACTAATAAAAAAAAAATTAACTAGAGGAAATGATTATGACTAAAGTAAATCACCTGGAAGGCTGTGAGAAACACAGCTTTCCTATATAAAGATGCACCTCAGTTACTTTCCCTGTAGCATGTGTGTGCATGTGACACAGTGAGAGACGGTTGCTTTTGAGTGGGCTGTTAATGATATGTGATGTGCTGGAGAGGGATGTTAATGAAGATGTCTAAAAACAGCCCTGCACACTGTATATTTGCCCTCCGGCTGAAGGAGTGCGAGTGGAGGAGTGGTCAGGGTGACACAGCAGCAGGCAGTTAGAAAATGAAGCGGCATTCCTAAAATAACAGCGAGTTCTGGGAGCTGATGGAAAGGAGGAAGTTGCTACATGATCTCGTTCCTGCTTGGGCCAGTATAAAACAGTCATTTGTTTTGGGACATACATCACATAGTTTGTTCTAATACCATCTGGTATTAGTTATCTTTGCTGAGTTTCAAGCTTTAGCAAGCTGCCTATCTAGACAGCGTTTCATAGGCAAGTTTCGAGTTTAGCTGACTCAGAACATACTTCCATTGTCCAAAAATGCTGTCTAGGTAGGTAGATCAATAGGTTTTAAAACACAGCTCTCTCTCAAGTGCCATCTGGCTACTTTTCAGACAGGCTTTTCATTTACATTTTCTGATGCCTTACTGTTTCCACAAATATGTGCACTTTTTTTCTTTATTGGATTATGTGATAACTTACCATTCATATTCAAGCAACAGCAATGTCAAATGCTAGTCTTAAGTCAGAAACAGACTAGACCCTGCTGACAAAATCACTTCTCCTGATGAAGCTGTTTTATGGAGCCCATCCAATTCAGTCTCCTCATCACTCTGTCCCACTTTCAGCGCTCGACCTTTCCCTACTGCTCTATCAGAGCCAGCTCAGTTCTGCTTCACTGCCCCTGCTAATAAACACGTCTCGAAAGGACCTCAGATTTAGCAGCCTGTAGGAAATCTATGGACCAAAAATGGAGGCTGTTTTATGATGTGATTCTTTTACAATAAGCACAATCTATTTGGTATTTGGGCTGTCAGACTTCTGTGATGACTTTGTGAAGAGGATTTTTGGATATCCAATATTAGTGATTCTAATATGATAAATATCTGGACCATTTTGAACAAGTTTTCTCAATATATGAGCTCATTTTGTTTAAAGGTGCCCTAGAATGGTTTTTAAAATTATTTTATAATGTTTCCTGGGTTGCCCTTATAATGTTAGTATGTTTTTTAGATCAAAAATAGTCATAATTTAGAAATAAAAGGCATTTTTCCTAGCCTGATTTTAGTCTCTGATTTGAACACTCTGTTTGAAGGGGCGTGTCTGCTGTGAGAACCGGACACTGCTGTGATTGGCTGACATGCTTTCATATGAAATGAGACATGTGAAACTCTCTCGAATACTTTCACTACAGCTGTTAAATACGTTTTAACTATTACAGCTATCGAGATTAACGAATCGTGAGATGTTTTTAAAGTATTTAAATCTAATTCCATCACATAAAATGTTGCTGTGATGAGCATTGAGCAAGCAGATGACAGTTTGTTGATCGCGAGACAACGCAGTTTCTCTCTCTCTCATGCTTTCACCAATGCAAACAATGTACATACAGTAAGAGCTTCGTTGTGCAGTGTAACAGCGTCATTGATTTCATAACGAGTTTGGCAAGAGAGATAAACTCGCGCTGTGTGGATTGTTCTTTGGCCGCTTTCTGTATAGTTTATTCACTGAGAATTATGGTGCGTTCTATTATAGCCAACGAACCGACTCGGACCTCGGATATGACGTCACGTCCACACTTCAAGCGTTCTATTATGTTTTGCGCGTCCGAGTCGGAGAAAAAAATGGACGCCACCCGGAAAACTGTTGTAATGGTAGCACTGGCCGAGTACCAGTGTAAAAACATATTATGACTACACCTTACCAAAACGCAGCCATTTGAACTTGAAAATGTTCACTTTATTTCTTGTTTTTCATGTTAATCTTCTGTTAGCAACGCTAGCAACGTTAGTAATTGCACTCACACAACAACCGATTCCCATACCTACAGGAGACGCAGTAATACGAGTGATTATAATAGTCATTAAAAGTACCAACGCGGTTCAAAAACAATGAAAACAATTCATTACAAGTCACACAGGGCGCAGCCATCTTGAATTCCGAAACGGAATTCTTGCTCGGTGTCCTCGCGCGTCTATAAATAATAGAACGCACCATTAGCCTATTTAATGTTAGTTATGTAGCAGCTATGCTCCTTACTTGGAGTTTGCTTTTGCGCTGGATCTAACACAGTGTAAATTATCTTTAATAAAATCACTACTTACCGGTTGCGGGAATATAGTTGGAATTACCCCCTTCTTCAGTTTGAGACGCTGAGAGAAGCTTGATATTGTCCGTGGTTCGAAAATAAGTCTGTGGTGAAATGGGCAGAGCAAACTAACAACTAACAACAACGAATTAAACTGTTGCGGTATCCGATTATATATAAACATCATCCACGCCTGTTGACATTTCTTTTCTATGGGAAGGGTATGAAAAGTCCTCACATTCCCTGCACAGCCTGGAACATAGCATTTATTTCCATGATCTGCCATTTTCTCTCTGATCCTCCTCGCTTGCTCCGATGACTCGGCTGCGCAGTGCTTGTGGGATATGCAAATCTTTGGAGGCGTGATCCCCGACTGTTGCGTCACAGTCGGTATTATGTGGAGATTCGCCTGTTTTTCAGGGGTGTTTTTTAAAAACGAGATTTAAATAAGAAGGAGAAAACAATGGTGTTTGAAACTCACTGTATGTCATGTCCATGTACTGAACTCTTGTTATTTAACTATGCCAACATAAATTCAATTTCACATTCTAGGGCACCTTTAAGTTTAAGTGTAAGTTTTTAAGTGTACACTAATGCTACTGTTCAAAAGCTTCAGGTTGGCAAGATTTTTTTTAAAAAATGTTTTTGAAAGAAGTCCCTTATGCTGACCAAATCTGCATTTATTTGCTCGTAATTACAGTAAAGAAAATGGAAATATTGTAAAATATTATTAGAATGTAAAATAACAGTTTTTTTTATTAGAATTTTCAGCAGCCTTTACTCCAGTCGTCAGTGTCACATGATCCATCAGAAATCATTCTAATATGCTGATTTGGTGCTCAAGAAACATTTATTATTGTTATCAATGTTGTAAACAGTTGTTCTGCTTAATATTTTTAACTAAACTCACAGAAATACCATGTTTAATAACCATGTTACAAGATGTTGATTTCGTATGAATTAGTACAATATGAATCGTACAAAACTAAATCTGACTGCAAATTCTTTAATGTTGGTGCACATTATTTATTATTATTATTATTATAATATTGTTTTGTTAATTTCTGCTTTATTGATACCTCACAGCACAAATGCATCACAGGCTGCCCATCGCAGGTCTTTCCAAGTCTACTGTCTATTTTTATAAGAAGGTTTTAAAATATTCACAAACTAGTCTGTATGCAGCTTGCCTGACTGTTGGCTAAGTGTACGAATCCTAAATGAAGATATCCGTACTTGTTCTGTAGTGTGAGTCTTCTCTATGAATCAGAAAATTCTGTACATAGTTATTTTTTTCACAATAAGGAAAACTATTCCTGTAAATCAAGAAATGATCATATATCTTCCACCTCTAAGATACATGTGATGTGTTGCACTTGGAGTATGTATTTTCATGTCTTGACATGCTGTATATGGGTAGTGGACTGAGTGCATACCCGAGACAGACGCCCAGAACATCTGCTCCTGCTTTTAGCGCACCTGGATGGGCTGCTGTCCTACAGCATGATGGGGTACACTCATCTATGCACATTTTCAGCATAGCTCGCATTTAGTTCACAAGGAAATGAAAAGAGAAGGTACAGACGTTGCTTTGAGCGTTTTGCCACTCCCTCTAACACACCTTTATCAGCCACACCCAAGACTCTTCTGTTGACAGTTATTTTACTGTTTTACAAGGTTAATTGAGTAAAATTGCTGTCTTTATTGCATTGACATAGATTAATGAGGTTTAATTCATATTGACTTGTGCTTAGGTGACAAATAAGAAGATGGATGGCACTGATCTGGGGAGAGATAGGCAGAGCCCCTTGCTGATCTTTGACCTCTTGCACATTGATGCTAGAGATCTGTGTGTGTGGGGTTTCTCAGGGGCCACTGTGCTTGTAAGGAACTGTGCAAATAGTGCTACATGGCTATCTAATGACCGTCCACAGATGCCCAAGTCTTTAATTTAATCTGCCCCTCCTTTCCATGTCTCTCTAATGGAGTGTTCTCAGATTTACTCTCCATTTCCTCCACACACCTTATCACGTTATGTCCATGTGCCAGCTCATTTGATGATGTTTTACCACAGAGCATTCCCTTTAGTTTGCAGTGTTTGACACTTAAGGCTCATATCTGGATCATCTCCCATTTTTTTTTTATTTGCAGCTTTCATAATTTCTTAATTTGCAGTGCTGCTGCCTGCACTTGCCCTAATTAATATAATAACTTTTTACTTGCGGTTGCCAAAAAGTTAGTCTGCCATTTATCAGTTGTATGCCAATTTTACTTAGCAAGGAATCATTATGTTGGATTAAAATGGGGGAAAAACAGGCCGATGTGATGTAAGGAAAGTAAGCTGTTCCTTATTCCCCAGGGCTGTGAGTGGTGTTCCCTTATGATGTGAAGTTACCAGATGGTCACTTGCCATTTATTTGCTGTGTTGTTCAACATAGTATTAAATCAGTGCCTAACTCGTCCACATAGTTTTGGTCATGGATGATACCTCAAATCACGCAGCATGCTCTATGTAAATTTTAGCGGCCTCTGGCGGTGATGTTTCAGATTGCAACCAATTTTTATAAGAGCGCTCGTGCTCGAACTCATAGACAATACCGTCTATTACGCAAATATCTCGGCGAATACTAGGCGGATTCGGCGAGCACCGAGCTCGTTGGGACCATCTAGTCGAGCTGAAAAGAACCATATAAGTTCCATAGTTTTTGGTGGTGTTTTCGCGGAGATATTAGCAGGAAACCATCGGGCGCGCTGCAAAAATTGCGGACGCCGGTGATGTCACAATCTCAGAAGAAAATCGCTCGTATCTCTGGAACGCAAAGACCCAGAGAGCTCAAATTCGAGGGAGGAGGTCCCGGCGGGACCCTTGCCCGAACGCTAGAGTGGCGGGCCTCGGGGACACCCCCTACCGGATCGCCGTTCGCTGGGACCCCCGATTTCGAATGGCTATAACTCGGGGAGCCGGGCGAGTTGGACCTCGGGGGTGGGCTCGTTCGAAAAGGCCCCGTCACTACGAACGATTAGAGTCTTGGGAATATTGATCAAAGATTGACCGAGATATAAGCCGAAAAACGTGCGCCTTTAACCGGACGTAACTCCCTGACCGTCTACAATAGACTGTATATAAGGAGAGAGGCTCGGGAGCGCGCATGCACGTCACATCCAATGGATTTCGTGGTAAATCCGACCCGAGACTTCACATATAAATATGAATATTGGCCTTCAGAGGTAATAGTAAAACTCGACAAGTGGATCATTGTAATGTGTGATTACAACCCCTTCACACACAGGCAATAAAAAAAAGGATTCATTTTAGTAGAAAAGTTACATTTAGCACCTTTAATAAGCAGACATTGACTTTGATTTCCAATAAATCAATGAATCAGTCCGCACTAACAAATGCCAACAAACGCCAAATTACTAATTGCGGAAGCAGGTTTTACACGGCACAACTCACATTTTTTAAACATCTGAATATTACTTTTTTTTGCCTGTGTGGCGCCAGAGTTGTCTTGATGATTTGAGAAAAAAAAGTTTTAAATTTTATTCAGAATAAAATCCTATATGCCAGCCCAGGCGTATATTAAGATAAGTAAAATGGGTTGATTTAAAGTACTTGAGGACACTGTGCCTTCATCGGTGCTAGACAAACAGGCTAAGAGTGGTTTTGATTTGGGAATTGTGGCTGATTTGAATGATATTTTTCTGCCAAATTGTGTGGGTTATAGTGAAACAGTTGTTCCGGAAGTAAAAATCACATTCATTTTCTCCATGGGGAATTTGTTTTTATCAATAACTTATAAGCTTAAAACAGACATTCTATGAGCTACAAGGTTGTTGTTGAAGCCATCAGTTAACCTTTTTTAATATAAATAATCATGTTTATAAGCAAATTCCCGGTGGAAAAACTGTATTATCCATGGTTCTGCAAAAATATCTCCACCAATCAAGAATTGAAACAAGCAAATAACTCTGGCCACCCACTCCCATGAAACTCTGAAAATGATGCAAGTCAATCCTCCTGTGCTCTCAGCCTACTTAAATTTTGTGTCTATACAATAAAACATCTTTAAATAAACTATTTTATATCTGCCCATTGATTTAATTGGATTATGTCATTAGCAATGCTTCATGGAACTAGTTCTGTAGTATTGCACCTTTTGGTTGTATTTTTTTTGTCTGATTTTCAAATACTTTTTGCTTCAAAATAAAGTTTATAATATTGTGATTTAACCTTGTAGCTGGTTGAGTTGTTTAGTCGCTGACGAACATCTTGCTTTAACAAACACCAAACATTTTAAGACAAGCTGATATATGTGGCCTGTCCTGCCTCTGTCTGTAGTGAATGGCTGATTCAGAGTCTGGGGTCTTGATGCAGTTACTCTTGGTGGTGGAAGTGTAGACCAGTTCCACATCATTACATTACAGCACTGCAGATCACCTTAAACCACCCTTAAGTCAATACAGAGAGTGAGGGGAAAGAACAAAGGCAGTAAAGAAAGAGGAGGGAGGAGGAGAAGGGTAGCGGTGTTTGTCAGTGGCCAATGAATGAAATCTTTCTCTGGATGGAGACTGAAGAGCTGAGAAGTCTTTTTTTCCTCCTCTTTTGTTCTTGTATCATACTCATCAGGCCCTCTGCTGGTCTACACTGATCTGTGTCATCTCCTGCATGCTTGCTTTTTTAACCATTTCCTGTTTCGGATTATGTAATGGCTCATACAATGCTTTTGTGTTTTTATATAGGCTACAAATTTTTCTATTTTTACCGAACGGTATAAACTGAAGCAGCCGTTCAATAAGGAGAGGAAGAGTTATATATTATTGTATTTATTCTGTAATAGAGTATCAATGGATTTTGTGGTCATGTAGCCTACATGTATGAAAATGTAATGATGTCATGTCAGCCACTGACAGACAGAGCAAGGAATGTTGAAATGTAAGAGGTGTGTCCCAATTTGGGGGGAATTGCAAATTACTGGAAATGAAGATGAGGAAAAAGGACGATGAAATGCTTTAACAGAACAATTACTAAAATAAAATAAGTTTAGGTTCGCGTACTAAAATTGCTCAAACTGAAATAAAAATAAATGTAAAACATTGAACGAGGTCAGCATTACAACAGCACCACTGTGCATATTGTATAGTTACATTATATTGAAGCTTAATTCACCTTTGGCTAAGCTCCGCCCACTTAGTTACTGTTGCTACGTCCGACAAACTTCATCTGGGCTCTGGTTTGGTATCAACATGGTTTATGCTGTGACAGCTCTTCCTTCTGAAATTTTTTCAAACTTTTATAAAGCAGCAAATAGTGTCCAATAGAATTAGGCAAAAGGGGCTGCAATCTGTGTTTGAAGGCTATATTCAAGACATACAGGTGAAACGCAAGGAACAACAAGGCATCCAAATATGGGCAAAAGCATAACGGTCACAGTCAAAAAATGAACCACCGCATATCCTACTAATCGAGACTGAGATTGGGACTAACAATATCAAGGAGCAACACTGTTCATGCAAAGCTGGGTAACGTTAGGTCTCTATTCACTTCTATAATCGTTATTACAAAGCAAACAGACTACTTTATTAGCAGCGTGTGCGAGCGTATCAACAACCGGTATGAGAACCGAAATCATAACCTAAAACGGCATAAAACTGTCTAACTAGTATAACTTCACAGTAAGGTTAAAAGCAAAAAAGGTGTGCTTGTTGATCCTTGAGGGATTTAGCTGACTGTGAGGACGTGAAAGACACTTGTCAGGATTTGACTTCGGTTTTGGGAAGGGAAAAAAACGGACACCCTCCTCCAACCTCTCTGGGAAACGCGTATCTGTGTTACAAATGCCCCAGGCACAACGTTAAAGCATATTTTTTATAAAACTACGACGGTAATAGCCTGCCGAGACCAAAAATTTGAGACGCCTGTGTTGAAAGTCAATGGAGCGCTGTGAAAAAGTGTCGGACCTCTGTGGGAGCTCGTTCTTGGCTGCGCTGTGATTGGTCAACTCAATCTATATTCTAGGGTGTGGCTTAGCCAAAGGCGAATTGAGTTTCTAAACAATGGAAGTTCAAACCCATTAAAACACCTTTGAACTGTTTCTGTCTGTATTTGCTCTACACCTGCCAGTTTGAAGTGTTTATTTTAAAGCACTTTCACTAGGATCTCTCTCTATCATGAGCAAGAGCTGTAGACACTCACCCTTTACTCTGAGAGGCAGGTGATCGACGGCTTCCGTGACAAGCACATCTTCAAATCAATGTGGATGTAAGAGTCTTTTTATGTGTAATTGCTTTAACCCTTCCCAGAGCTTTAGTGGTCTCAACGAGGCATGGATATGGAGTAGAGAAACCAGACAGGTGCAATTAAAACTAGATCCCTTGCTTAAATGAAAGAGTGGAAGTGAAGTGCATGTGTGCGAGGAGAGATTCAATGCACTTATTATTTTCTCTCAGCTGTCATCCTGCCCGTCTCTTCTAGACACAGTTGTTTCATAAAACGCATTGGCAGCATTTTAAGGGGGCCTCTGGATCGACATTCACAGGACTGTTTCGGATAGGTTTCTTCATCAGGGTGTGGACTATCCTGTATATGGTGTGGTCGGACAGCAGAATGACAGCCGTTGAAGAGAGGAACAGGAGATCGAAGGATGGAGAAAGGGGAATTCAGAGGATGGCAGCCATTAAAATCTGCTGAGATGGCTACATGCAGTCTGGAGTGTTGAATGGAGATGAGGTCATCCGTGTCATCCAATCGGAGATTGATTTTCGAGGTTGCATTTGTGAGGTCGATGTGATCTGCGATGTGACCCCACTGTTAATCAATCCTTCATTCGTGCGCATTAGCACCATGCTGTTAATCGTCTAAACGAAGCGAAGCGTGGATGTGTGGGCAAAATAAGCCTATGTGGTCTTTGTTCCCTTTGTTTGTTGTGGTGTAAATTTAATATGTGAATTTCTGCAAACACTGGCATCCTTTCAGCTTTAAGTCTAAATGAAATTTAACATACAGTATACACTACCATTTAAAAGGTGTGTTGTGTGTGTGTGTGTGTGTGTGTGTGTGTGTGTGTGTGTGTGTTGTGTGTGTGTGTGTGTGTGTGTGTGTGTGTGTTGTGTAAAAACTAGTACTTTTATTTAGCAATGATGCATTAAATTGATCAAAATTGACTGTAAAGACACTTACATTTTTACAGAAGATTTCCATTTCAAATAAATTCTGTTCTTTTGAACTTAATATTTTTCCAAGAATATTAAACACTTAAGACTGGATTAATGGCTGAAGAAAATTCAGCTTTGCCTTCACCGGAATGAATTACATTTATATAAAATTTATTTAAAAAAAATGAAATCATTCATTTTTTAATTGTAGTAATATTTCAATATATTACTGTTTTTAATCAAAAAAGTGTAGTCTGTGGGAGCATCAGACACTTCTTTCATAAACATTGAAAATCTTACAACCTCAAACTTTATAGTGCTTGTTTGTTGTTTTATTCTGAACAGTTCATCAGTGTACATTATTAAAAAAAATAGCTTCATAATCAAAAGTGTTATTACTTGCACCTACTCTGTCTTTCATTTCTTGATGTTAGGCTACACGTTAAAGCTCAAAGTATACTTTCCACAACGGGAGTTACTCTTTCAAACTATCACGGTCAAGTTCACGTGCGCAATCTCGTCCTTTTGTGCAGATGTTAGTTGTAATAGGTAATATACATGATTTATCTAATATAGTGTTTGTTTATTCACAGTTTCAGCTTAAATTAAAGGACGAGTCACGACACCAGATTAAGAGTAAAGATGATAGGAATAAATAATTTATTATCATTTATAGGAAATAATCATTAATCATTAATTCATTATTATTATTTTTTTACAAATGGATACTTCCAGAGTTGATCATACAAAAATAACTGGGTTGATCATGTTAAACAAGTCACATCATCGATCATCTGGGTTTAAGGTTATAGCGTGCAATGACTATATTGACAGAAATGGGAGATTGATAAACCTGCTGAAACAATAAAAACATTCAACATTTAAAACATTGTTATCTCATGACTGACTGTGCAGGCGATCGCCTCGTTCAGATAATTTTGCAGAATTCAAATGAAAAATGACACGCATATTACATATATCATGTAAGCCGAAATAAACAGTTTTAAAGATTGACGTTTATTGTAAGGTTCAAATAAGTTTCATTTCTTGTCTAAACTGCGTCTGGCCATTATTTTCTGACAGCCACGCGGGGAGACTGGGCGGAGATTTAAATTACGTTCACCTGTGAATGCAGACACGATGGCTGGATTGGGTTTACATTACACTGAGATCCGATCACAATGCGCCCTCGACTACCTCCGAACCGGGACACGCTGATCGGATAACATTCCTATCAGATGTGCGTTTACACTCGTCTTTTCAATGTGTATGTGGACAACATCCGGAAACAGGTCGCATGTTAATGCCAAGTGTAAACGCAGCCTTAATCTAGCTGTTATTTTTTTTCTAGTCATATATTCATGTTTTTATAGACATGTTTTCATGTCATATTTTTATTTGTCAACATAAATTTTCGTAACAGTCTTAAAATATTTTCACGCCCCGCTCCCCCAAGTTGGCTACACCAGTAGGCTTAGGCTACTCGTTTTTTGAGACCTTTCAATAATCGAAATGAGAAATTGACAAAAATGCCCATCCTAATAATATTCCCATTTTTCACGATTCAATCAATTCCCAGTGGATACAATACATTAATTCCTGCTTTTTCATCTTAAATATCCCGTTTTGCTAGGGAAAAAATATTTTGGATTTTACTTTAACTGACGATGTTGATCTCTAATGTCAATAGAATACAGATTTTCTAAAATACCTTTGCAAACTAAAATCTTGCTGCTTTTGCTTAATTTACTAGAGTGAATTACCACAGTGAGCTATGGATAAAATCACAATTTAGGTTTTCAGAGTAAGAAAACTCCACAGAGAAGTTTAGTGTTTGTATTGAGTTTTTCTACCATTTAAAATATAATCTGCATCTTCCTCTCAAAAAGTACCAATATCAATAGGAGTATAATTTATTTAATATTTTAATATTTCCCCATTAACATTCGTTTCCCTTGCTGTTCTTTATGGTGAGTTTGTTGAGCAGGTGTCACCTGTTTGTTTCTGAGCAGACGGCTGTGCAATTGAACTCCATGGATGACTGTGAACTATGTTGAGATCGCTGGTCTCCATAAATTCCTGTAGACCGCTGGCTCTCCAGCTGCCCGCCGAGATTCTGTCACTCTGAATGCCTCGTGTCTACTGCTTGTCTTGCTTTATAAATCAACCTCTTTCTATCGGTATTTCTTCTTCCACCTTGCTTTACCCATTTCTCATCTCAGTCGTTCTGTCATTCTCTCTCTCTTCCCATCTGTCTAGATCTCCCATTTTAGCGACGTTTCTTGTATTTTTTCTCTTTATAGCTGCTCAGTCTTGACAGTATACAGAAATCCCTCAATCAGGTTGGCTATTGGTGCTTCTCTCCCATCCCCAAATGGCAGGACACATCTACTGATTTGTGGGGGCTTGTCAGGGCCTGTGCCGAGTATTTGGTCTGTTCTGACCCGTGGGTGCTTTGTTCTACCCCCTGCTGTCTGCAGAAATGGGTCAGTGTCTCCAGTGTGTCCCAGGCATGTGAGTGCCAGGCTTTGAATTGGTTATTGCACAGGAAATCACGACTTATGTTACAGCGATCCTAAATAGCACCAGCAGCAGCCCAGACACACAGTTGTATGTGTGATGTGTGTGTGGAAGTTGTTTTTGGCCTGTCTCTAAGTTGACATTTTTATCAAAACTCTTAGAAAAAGTCGTGCTGTCTCAAATAAATTTGTTTTTAAATTCAGCCAAGTTATTAGAACCTTTTCAATCAGGTTTTACTGCCCATCATAGCACAGAGTCTGCCTTGTTAAAAGTACTCAATGACATTTTAATGGCAGTTGATTCTGGTAAAAATGCTGTATTGATCCTACTTGATCTTACAGCTGCCTTTGATACTGTAGACCATAATATTCTCATTAGGCGTTTAGAGCATTCATTCGGTATTAAGGGTACAGCCTTAAAGTGGTTTAGTTCCTATCTTAAAGACAGGTCTTTTTCTGTGGAGATAGGCAAGTTCTCTTCATCTTCTGCTCCTATTTTTTGTGGAGTACCTCAGGGCTCCATTCTGGGTCCGCTTCTTTTTAACTTATATATGCGTCCGCTGGGGATATTATTAGGAAGCACAATGTTTTATTCCATTTTTATGCTGATGATACACAGCTGTATCTGCCATTGAAAGCTGGTGAGTCCTTTCAGACCTTGATGGATTGCATTCGGGACATCAAGGAATGGTTATCGATTAACTTCCTCCAACTTAATGAGGACAAAACAGAAATTATTGTCTTTGGCCCGCCAAAAATGAGAAATAGTCTTATTAAGGAACTGGGTAACCATTTCCCCTCAGTTTCCTCTCAGGTCAGGAACCTTGGTGTCATTCTTGACTCTGAACTATGTTTAACCAAACAAATTAATTCTGTTGTAAAGAATAGTTTTTATCAATTGCGGTTAATTTCCAAACTCAAATCATTTTTGTCATTCCAGGATTTGGAGAAGGTTATTCATGCTTTTATTACTTCACGCTTGGACTACTGTAATTCTTTGTATTTGGGTCTTCCTCAATCATCGCTTGCTCGGCTTCAGATGGTGCAAAATGCGGCTGCAAGGCTGCTGACCGGGACAAAGAAATACGATCATGTCACTCCCATTTTAGCCTCACTTCATTGGCTCCCGATCAATTTTAGAATTCAGTTCAAAATTCTGTTGTTTGTTTTTAAAGCTCTTAATGATCAAGCTCCTCTATATATTAGAGATCTTCTCACTCCGTTGGCATCTACTAGATCTTTAAGATCTTCAGACAGAGCCCTTTTATTTATCCCTCGCTCTTGTCTAAAATTTAAGGGAGATAGAGCCTTTGCTGTTGCCGGCCCCCGTCTATGGAACCAATTGCCTTTGGACATCCGCCTTGCACCTTCAATTGCTATTTTTAAAACAAAATTGAAAACTTATTTGTATTCTCTGGCATTTTAATTTTCTCCTGATGCTATTTCTGTCTTTTCTGTTTGGCTGTTTTTTCTGTTTTTGTTTTGTTTTCATTTTGTACAGCACTTTGGGTAGCCCTGCTATAAATGTGCTATATAAATAAAATTTACTTACTTACTGTGGAAGCTGTATTTCAATGTTCACTCTCAGTGGTTTTCATCACCGGCGGGCAGCTGTTCACATTCCAAAGGAACCAAATAACATACTGTTGTTTATAATCTACATTTGCTCATTCACTAATATATTGTTGAAGTTTATTAATTTGTCTGGATTTGAATTGTTTGTTTGCATGTTGCAGTTTTTCATTTGCATTTGTTTTGTTTGTATTTACAGTACAAAGCCATACTAATCCTAGGCTGGATACCAATTTTCATATTCCTATTAAGGAACAAAACTATCTTCTGCTTTGATGGTCAAGTACAAGTAAGCCAGAATGCCATTTCTGGTGCATATTAAAACATTATAAAGATGTCCTATTAGAGAATCTCACAAATCAAGCCACTTCACTTTTCAGGCACTTCATTGCAAAATTTTTACCCACTTTATTGGTAATTGGATACATCTTTATCAGGTTTTTTTCTGGGTCATCAATAATGATATTTGGTGGTGGCAAACAAACACGGTCATTCACACACACTGTACAAAGCTCCCTACTCGTGTGAACTGCAAGCCAGTACTGACAATAAATGCAAATTATTTTTGGTTATGTTAAATGTTGGTTACAATGAAAGGATTCGCTAACATGCAGAACTCGCATGAACAAAAACTTTTTAATGGATTCTTTCTGACTAACTTAAACACATCTGATTGGCCATTGTGTTCACGCACTCAACAGATATGTCTGTGATTTGGCTAAAAAGCTACAAAAACATGTTGTAAATAGAAATCTTTTATGCTCTTCACTGAGTTCTTAAACAAACACTCACGGGAGCGTTTTAAAGCAGCCGGATATCAGTGGGTACCAGAATGGTAGAATATACTTAAGATTTGAAGTACACTACAAGTACACATTCAGAACAAGTACACTTCTTTTTCATAAAGGATGCCTATTGATTCAATATACCATCATTTAGGATGCTCCGTCTTATCTATAGGATGGATGGTATGTGTGCATTTGTTTTTTACCTTATTTTCTCATGAATAAACTCATTGGCCTTTTTAACTGTAGAGCAGCTGTGGTATTGTGTGTGTGTGTGTCTGTGTTTTTTCATATGCACCCTGTTATAGACTAGGCTTTGGCTGCTTGCATCAGTGCAGGACAGGTAAGCAAAATAAATCCTGATTTGGGTAGTTAGTGGACAACAAGGGGGTTTCAATACCCACGTGAGCAGCCAAGCAAACCTGCCACTTCTGAATCAGCATGAACTGACCTGCAGAAATGCTTACTTCATTTTCTCTTGTCCACTTCTAAATGGACTCATTCCTCTGGATTTTGTGGTTTGCATGCTACATTCCCTCCAGCCCGGTGAGCGTGACCTATGCGTTTATTTATGAAATATCAGTTCATCTGGATTGAAGACAGCAAGAATGCATACTCTCATGCAGGGCCCCTAATCCACAGCAATCTGCTCTGGGTGGGATTTAAGAAAAGACTTGGCTGTTTGCTCAAAAGAGATTTCCCAAAATGCCTCTGAACAGACGCCCACCCTGACAGCAGGTAGCCCACTTAAAAAAAGTGCTCATTCTGACATGTCTAGAATTGTTTTTATCATGCCAAGTTCTTTCCCTGAGATTATCTTCATCTGTCGTTATGGAAGTTTTTTTTTTTTTTTTGTGAAACTTGATAAGACAATCATGGAGATTTGGGTGGTCTCCACCTAGAATACCTTAGCAACCTTATAGCAACACCCTGGCAGTCACAGAAAACAGCCTTGCATTATGGCAGTGAATATTTATAGGTCAGCATCACTCAATTTTATGCAGAAAATGTAACAGTCTAGTTTTCCATACATATATTCTATATTATCAGATTATTTTCTCTCTCTCTCATTCCTGTTTTTCACTGTCTGTCTTAATCAGTCCAATCTTATCGGCTTCATCACTACACTGTGCTTGACCTACATTTAGGTGTGGCTGCATATGTGTTGTATCTTTCTCTCTCTCTTTCTCCAGCTTTCACCCCATCCCCCTCTCTTCCCTTACTGGCCATGAGAGACCTCTGCTTTGCCTGTCAATAAATTCATGTCTCATGATGCCATATTCGGCAATGAGGTTGTATCATCCTTGGCTGTCTATTTTCAATTATTTTTGCTTCCATCTTCTATTGTTCATTTTTGTCGTCTTGTATGAGAGAATTTGGAGCAGACATCATCGTGTTTCTTTAATGAACACTTCTTTGTCTTTGAGGACATCTTGAGTATGTGTCTCTGCATATTTAATGTATATGACCCACTCACTGTCCATGTGTGTCTCTGAACATGATGTTCTAGATAAGGTGTATATGTTGAGGATGATTGTGTTTTTCATGTTGGACATTTGAGTATAGAATTAAAACCAAGCCTATTGCTCTGGGGGTGTGTATGTCTTTAAGATCACCATCACTTGAATCTGGCACCTTACTGTCAGACTGCCCATGATCCATCTATGTGATGGTCTTGAACGTGTGTTAACCTGTTCTTACAAATGTTGACTCATCAAATGTACCTTTGTATGAAAGTAACACTATGTAGTTTTTCAACCTTCATAATATATTTCCAAGACCCTTGTGATGGTACATCGACTTAAAATAAGTTAAATGACACGTCTGCCATAGCCTGACGGGGTCTGTATCGCTTTTACTGGCACTATGTAACTTCGGGGTTCGGGTAGGAACCCGACACAAAAAGAACTACAAAATTCGACTGCTTTACGCCAAGCGCTACAAAAGTCATTATTTTGTTTTTCTTCGTTTCTGATGTCGCAATACATCATCCTTTCATGAAATCATGTATCATACTCTACCTTGTCTGGGACATCGTTCATTCTAAAGCCGGTGCTGGATAAACAGCGAGCGTCCGTGCGACGGTAGGCTAAATTATTTACGACAGCGGTAATGGACAATTTCGTTTCCAACCAGTAGGGCGACCGAAGAAGGAAAGTTACTTGGTGTTACTTGACATGCAGTGAAGTGTATGTGTGCAGTAGGGGTGTAATGGTTCTCGGTAAAAAAAAAAAAATCAAACCATACTGCTTCGGCACGCACTTGCACCGCGGTTTATGTCAAATCTGACGACTCATGCGCATCTGTAAATGGTTTGTTAAAAATAACGATGCGTAAAACAGAAAGACTGAGTTAGGCTAATGTATGTTTCTGTTGATGGATAGCATTCTGGCTTCCCCTAGACCGTATGCTCTAATATGACCAGTCATTTACGCCATCATCATCTTCCAGACCTGTGCGAGGGCAGGTGAGACCTGAACAGCACACAGTGCTATCTGTGTTTAAACTAAACTCATTTATGCCATGCCAATTTAAACATTCAAGCGCAAGAAGACGAGGAAGAGTAATCACGCATGCACGCACTGTGAGAAGATTTGTGTGTGTACGCGGAAAGCCGCGTGCGTCTCAGACAGTGGGGAAATTTTGAGTTTCAAGTCTTGCGCTTGAAAGGACGAATTCACACAAAAATGTCAACATGGCAAGTATCCTAGCAAACATAGGTTCTGTCTTATGTGTACACCTCTAGTGTGCAGAGGTGCATCTTTTGCTGGGGAAGGGAGTGTTCCTCTACATTCGCTCTGGTGCAATGTGGGAATTTCATTCCAGCAGTAGCAGAGAATATTCAATTCAATTCAATTCAATTCAAATTTATCTGTATAGCGCTTTTCACAATACACATTGTCTCAAAGCAGCTTTACAGAAAGTGCATTTCAGAAATGTACATAGAAAAATACAGTTAGTTAATCATGTATTAATTTAGGGCATAACATATCGCCGGCGTTGAGTCGTCTCTTCACAGGCGTCGAGTCGTCTCTCCACAGGCGTTTAGTCGTCTCATCACAGGTGTTGGGGCATCTGAAGTCTCCGTGAGAGGCTGGATACAAACTGGAGCTTACGAACGCTATTTACCTCGGGACTAGCGTCCAGAGATAACAGCAGAAAAGCAGATGGGAAATAATTAGCATAGCTGATGTTCATAATGTTAATGCATTCGAACTGATTCAGCAGTAGTATAAAAGGTAAGCATTAAGTGAATGCTTGGTTAAAAAGATGCGTCTTTAATCTAGTTTTAAACTGGGACAGCGAGTCTGAGTCCCGAACAATATCAGGAAGGCTATTCCAGAGTTTAGGAGATAAATGTGAGAACGCCCTCCCTCCTTTAGTAGACTTAGATATCCTAGGAATGACCAGAAGCCTCGGATTTTGTGATCTTAAAGAGCAAGATGGATTGTAGGGCGATAGAAGGTCTGTTAAATACACAGGAGCTAAACCATTTAGAGCTTTATAAGTCAGTAGTAATACTTTATAATTGATACGGAACTTTATAGGTAACCAGTGTAGAGATGATAAAATTGGTGTTATATGATCATATTTTCTTGACCTATAGTAAGAACTCTAGCGGCTGCATTTTGGACTAACTGTAGCTTGTTTATTGAATATGCAGGACATCCAGCTAATAAAGCATTACAGTAATCTAGTCTCGAGGTCATAAATGCATGAACTAACTTTTCTGCATCAGAAACGGATAGCATGTTACGTAGCTTAGCAATGTTTCTAAGGTGGAAAAAGGCTGTTCTTGTAACATATGAAATATGATTTTCGAAAGTCAAGTTGCGGTCTAGCATAGCACCCAGGTCTTTTACTGTGGTGGATAAAGTAACAGGACATCCTTCTAAATTAAAGTTGTATTGTAAGAGATTTTGTGGGTAGTTTTTTGGACCAATAAGTAATACCTCCGTTTTATCTGAATTTAATAGCAGGAAATTACACGTCATCCAGCATTTTATATCTTTTAGACACTCTGTCAAGTTAGATAAGTTAGTTTTTAATATAAGTTAATAAGTTAATAGATAAGTTAATATTAAAGGATATTAAAGTGTTTCACACCGTTACTCTTTCCCATGAGATCTGACACCCTTGACATACTGACATATCTGTACCAAGAATATAAAAAACCCTATGGGTTTAATGATGCAGACAGGCTTGCCATAATGGTTTGATAGATTTTCTCCATCTGAATTTTTAATTTTAGGTTGGTCAGCATCTAGACAACATCATTGAAACACACAGTTTAACAAACAATACTTCCATCTTGTGTGGAGGCTGTGGCTTTTTTTCCAGACAGATGAGAGGCTGTTAGTTGGCTTTTGCAAGAGCATGTTTTCATACTGTCTCTGTGTGTGTGTGTCCCTGTACAACCTTTAGCACTCTTCACTGTATGCTTTTGTTGTCATTTGTAATTTAATGTAGTGATATTCTTTTGATTCATTACTCTCTCTTTTTCTGTCTTTCTTTCATGTTGATGCTGTGCCTCTAAATCAGGTAAGACAGATCTCTGATCCATCCTACACAACACGTGCACTCATGTTTACATATATTTTTGCACTTTTTTTATGGCTAATGGCAATTGACCCTTCGCGTGGAGCTTGATTGACAGGTGTTCTAACCAATCATACTTCGCCATCCGCCATTTTGTCCGAAAAAGCAGCCAGTAGAGTTAGGAGGATTTGAACTTGGTAAAATGAATATACTGACGCCTTTCCGCGGTGTAAACAACATTACTTCTTATGTTCGTTCATGTTTATTTGATGCTATAAATGAACTAGAAGGAAGAGATGATCGGATCACGAGCAGCTTTGACGGATGCTCTACAGCGATCTGTCACGGCACATTAAAGAGCCACAAAACGGTATTTATTGTTTAAATTTCTTTCAAAAAATGACCACATTTGAAAGCTGAGACTTTGTTTAATATGTTTAATATCAAAAGTAACCGAAAAGTAACCTGGTCTGTCCTGTCTGTCCGCGTGTTGTCAGTCTCCTCTCTGCTCCGCGATGTATTTTTCACTGCGTGAGAACATGGTGAGAGCGTGAGAGCGGTGTAGCTTGTCGGAACATAGCGACAGTAACTAAGGAGGGCGGGTCTTTGCGAAGGGTCAATTAGCATATGCATATCATAAAATCTGTCTGTTTTTAATTTATTCTGGTATTTGCCCTCCATTTAGTGTGTTGAGATAAATATGATTTATTTATTTTAAAGAGGTAACTATATTCTGAGGGAATTAGTACATTCCTTTTGAGATATTTGAGATATCATTCTATAATATGATTTTAAGTTTAAATATGAGTTTAAAGTTGGGATGAAACAGAAGTAGTGACAGATCTTATCTTCCATTTTGTGCCGTACGTCCGAGTGTAACGGATTATTGAAAAAGAAAAAATATAAGGCGGGGACTTGGTTCTATCCTTCAGTCGATGATTGGATTTTGAGATGTGGGTGTTGCACAAAAAATAATTTGATATTTCAGTTGATTGTGGAGGGATGGGGTTTAAGCTGACTTGTTTTCTCCAGAAAAAAAAAATCAAACTTTAAATAGATCATTCACAATAAGATCTATAACCTGCATTTACAAAATAGACAAATTTTAATTTCATCTCAAACTTGTGCCATGACAAAACCTACATAGAAAAACTCTAGTTCAATACTGTAAATGTAATTCCACTTTATCTGTAGGCTATTTATATTTGCCCATCTCTCTATTTCACTCATCTATGGGCTGGTTAATTGCATCCATGCTCTCTTTGATCATATGATGAATAATGTTTTTCTCTGTCCTTTTAGCTAATCACTGCTAATTGCTGTCAGTCATTTAAATACTACATGAGATTTTCATTCTCACGGGCATTAGTGACTCCTGGGTGTGCTTGTGTAAGAGTGTTTTTTAAAACCACATGAATTGTGAGAATGTTTTGCGATGTTTTGGCTGTGAATTTTGTTTACTTTTTACGATTAGTTTTGTCTGGAAAATCTCTGTTATGTTTTCGTTGAAAGTTCACCGATTATAAAGCAAGCAGAGGCCACATGGTGGCAGGTTTTTTGCAGATTATGCCTCAAGTAAAAGTAGTGTTTTTGTTTTGGAGTGAGATATTGAATCTTTTAAACTATTGAACTCTAGACAGAAGGTGAAAGTAAGGGCTGTTAGATCTTTCATTACCTTATTTACCTTCTTCCAAGATAAAAAGTAACTAAAGAGAGAGACTGCAATCAGTTGTTAGATCTCCATTTAGGTAGAGGTAGAATGAAAGGAAAAGATTTCAAAGTATTTCTCAGCTTTAATTCTCAGAATTTTATTCTTTTACATTCTTGAATTAAATGATTTTGTGGGTCCTAGATATACTCTCTCATATATTGATAGAGCTAGAGAACATAATGACTACCATGAGATAGCGATAGGATTTGTTTGTTCAAGCCGAACACACAGCCCAGTATATCGATGCAAAAATTTCCTTTGCGTTTTATACACACACGGAGCCTGAGTCACGCAGGGAGTGCAACACATGCTCGAGCTCTGGCAGTGACATCACCTGTCTTGTGGTCAAAGTACAGTTCCTCTATCCGGCTCTAAAACACGGCACTCTCTCAGAGCTACCAGACAGCCGGCTGGTACACACACACAAGGACTTTAGTGCAAACTACAGCGATTTTATAAGACGTTCAAGAGAAAGGAACAGGAAGTGAGTGACTGGATTTCCCTGCTCGCTATGGATTGGTGATTTGCTGGATACCATGGAGCCTTTAGATTTTCACAGTGGCCTCTCCCGCTTCTTTGCCTTTTAAACAAACTTGGAACAACCTCTGTTCCTTTCAGTTTCTAACCATTCCATTTTTACCCATAGAGTCCCTCTTTCAAGTTTCTTCAGTTCTGTTTTTTCCTTTATTGCCGTGTCGAAATGAGCGCCGCGGCATCATACAGACAGTATCTTCAGGAACTCGAGGAAAAGAGAGGTTGGTTTCATTCAATATGTTTTGTTGCTGGTTGGTCGTTTGCCTTATATAAAATATTCCACTTAGCTTATACTCTCAGCCTGTGCATGTGTTCAGTTGTTTGTAAAGCTGAAATGCCATGTTTCTGTGACTGACCTCATGAGCATAAGAGCTAAATTGATGGTAAACTGCAGGCAAAATTCAAATGAAGAGGTCGGCTGTTGTACATTAGCTTGTTAACTCTGTAGTGTCTGCATGCGGATACTAAGAGTGGACATTACTCTTTTGATAAAGGAAGATTTTTGCTCCTAGACTAGCTAGGGTCCCAGTCGGTTGGAAGCAAATTCACCAATATGTGAATCAAAGGCTATTGAGATCAAAGTTATCTCACCTGTTCACCTTCCTTTAGGCACTCCAAAATATTCAAATACGTTGCTATGGTAGCTTTAAGTCAGTCACTAGTTATTATAGTGATTAACTGTTTATTTAGCCATCACATTTGAGGATGGTGTGCTAATGGACGCTTTTCTCATGTCAGTGGTTGGTGTCATCCGTCAGATAATCCTGCCCACAATTATGGCTTAATGGCTGAGTTTATGCACGTGTAGGTGTGTGTGTTTTGAACAGGGAGGGCGTATTCCCCGGCAGCTGTACTGAATGGTCATAATTTGTTTATAGGGAGTAGTTCATCTTCAGACTTTCTCTTTCTTGCTGTGATCACTTGACAGCCATATGACTACTTATTGGTTTGCACAGATATCAGAACCTATCTGTTTAAACCTTCAAATGACACCCGCCATCTTGAACATAACCTTCTATTTTTTTTGCTGATGTCGTCAAAGAGTTACCTTCAATTTTTTTTATATTGTTAATTGAAGAAGGTGCTGTATTTATTTCCTTTGTAATTCAATCCCAGATCATGGGGCTGACATTTGCACAGGCTTTTAGTGGATGGAATCAACCGCAATTGTGTTGACCATATGGAGCAACACCGGGTGGTGGAGAGGGTATTTTGGGCCCTAGTAATACTGAGACAGTAAAACTATTGTCTAAGGCTTGCCTGTGCCAGGCCAATCCCAAAATAATGTTGAGAAAGGTAGGTTATTATAGTTTTATCAGGTTAAGCTTCAAGAAGACTGTTTTAGGATACTACTGCCTAGTTAAAGTCATATAAAGCCATTAAAGATAGTGAATGATATTCTGTGTCCATACACTTTTTCACTATACACTCTCAGAAAAAAAGGTACAAAAGCTGTCACTGGGACAGTACCCATTTTAATATGTACCATTTAGGTACTAATATGTAGACTTTTGGTACCAATATGTACCTTTGAGGAACCAATATGCACTCTTTAGGTACAAAGGTGTTTTGAAAAGGTAACGCCACAGTGACAGATTTTGTACCTTTTTTTTCTGAGAGTGTATAAGGAACCTGGTTCTTTATGGAACCAGAGATGCCTATTTTCAGAGTGAAGTAGAATTAAGGTATAGATGTGGTTTGTTGTTTTCGCTGGATGATGTTACAGGTTTGAGCACCTGGACAGTGTTTGAAGACAGATGGTAGATGAATGAGTTAGGGTGTAAGTGTAGTTTAGAACAGCAGGTATGTGCGTCTGGTAGTGTTTCTCTTGAAATCTGGTCACTGGGGCTTGACTTGCTGTGCCGTCTCCCCTCAGAACTATAATCCACCTAACCCTGATTAGGCTCAATCCCCCTCAACACTGGCTCAGACTCTGCAAGCTCACCACCAAGCCACAGACAGTCCATCCTCTAACACACTTGCACACATTTCTCACTGAGGTCTTTACTGTTGTGGCCTTTAGGCTTCTCCAAGGCCTAAAAACTGATTGCATTCTTCAGCTGAGATTCAGGCAGTACACATGAGTCCATATTCAGCATTTATTCATCAAAATACATGCCCCACCTCTTACATGTACAGTCAGACAGCTGGCAGAGAATAATAGCTTTGCACAATCCAACTCCCCATCTGTGCACACATACGATTTATTACATACGGCAAAGCTTTGTAAAGCTGTCCCATAAATGTCAACGTGAGCCTTAGGCGCTCACAAACTTCAGACATAAAGAATTGGAATGTGTAAGATCTGTTTTGAGGATGTGAAAGGGTCGGATCAGTTTGAAATAAGGATGCAGAGAATTGGAATTTGGGAATGTGAATAAATATTCCATAAGGAAAAATATTGAATTCATCAAGACATAGATTAGATGGTTTTCCCGCCTTTTCCTTTCTTTTTAAAGATTTTTAGCATTATCTTTTTGTTCTTGATCTAGATTTAGATCTATTTTTCTTTATCATGGACATTGTTATTTCCAAAACTCTTCCTGTATCAGAGTAAGTTCAAAGTTAAAGTTTTTTAATCTTTTGGTTGCATGACCAAGCATCACTTTCACCTTCCCTTGGTCAGAACATTCAAATTGCGAAATGGAATTTCACGGGATAATTTCCGGTTTCTGTCTGACTTGTAGGCTAAGGGTTTTTCTGTGCCTGATGCTGACATCTAGTAACCTGGCCCTAGCCAGATGAATTTCGCTCCGCCTAGCTTCACTCACATCCATCTGGAACCTCTTCCATTGAGAGTGATTTCTCCAACCAACTTTATGGTTTAGCCAATCAGGACGCAGGGCGGGAGTTTCATAGATGTGACGTAGTGGAGAAGCGACCGTGAGACTGTTTTGATTCAGACAACAATGGCGGCTCGCATCGAGGAAGCAAGCGTTAACATTGATGCTGCTATTTCATCCGTGTTGCCAATCTACCTAATATTGTTTCATTAAAAGAACATCAGAGAACGGCTCTGAAGGCTCTTGTTGGTGGAAACGATGTTTTCGCCCTTCTCCCGACCGGATTTGGCAAGAGCTTGATCATCAGCGTCACGGGTTGGCTTCGGTGTGAGTGGTTGAAATAGCACGTCGATAAAGATGACAGACAAGTGGCTTATCCAATCATATGCAAGGATTTTTGATAAGGCCCAGCCTTCTGAAACGCCATTTCAATGGATCGGTTCCAGATGGATGAGTGGAGCTAGGCGGAGCGAAATTCATCTGGCTAGGGCCAGGTTAGACATCTAGGCCTATATTTGGAAACAAACTGCATTCCGTTCTGACTCCTGCCTAGTGGGCAGGTTATTGACTAATGCAAATCATCTCAAATTATCAAACATTGGTTGATGCATTAGATTACCATCTATGTGAGCCAACCTGTAACGTTGGTAATTCGGTAACCACTTGACCTGAAAGCACATCCTGCTACAGCCCCCTCAGTATTCAGTATTTCTATTGTCTCGTGTAAGTTTGTCACGCATGCAGCATCTACAGAGTGCTGGCTGTAATTGCAGGCTTCCTGACTGTTTCAAGTAAACCCCTTTGGCCACGAGTGCTCTGGTGTTACTGATTAGCAAACTATTAGCCCTGATGGGTTTCCTACCCTTGATGTACATCCACCTACCATAACAAGCCTCTGATCTGCCACCAGACCTCACGGCCAACCAAATTTACCATTGTCAATTGGCATTGTCACTGGCTCTGTGCTGGAGTGCCTGGCCTGGATCATGTTAGTTACATTAAGAGTTGTAAAACAGCTGGTAATTTGATTTAACGGATACACCACTGGTGGCTGAGGGATGATTTCCTGGTCATCTCTCACTACGGTGTGTTACAGTTTAGGTTTTTCCCCCTTTTTTTTCTTTTTGTCCATAGAGCAAAGTTCAGACTAGTTTGTTTACTTGTTGTGAGTGCATGCTTGTGTAATTGTGTTTGTGTCAGTGTGAGTTATTATATATTTATAGATTAAGATTATAGATTATATAGTTGGGTTATTTATTTGCTTAATTGATATATTCATATAAAAATGTATATTTAAGTACTATGCATTGCGTTACAATTGTCAGTTATGTAAAACATAAAACCTAGATTAAATTTAACAACAAATTTAGTTTCGATCCAAAAGATTGTGCTCCCTCTTTCATTTGGCATTCATCAGCATGCTCCAGTTTGAAGTTTGACATTTTCAGTAACATTTAATGGCTTTTTAATCAGTTTTCACCATTTTAAAATTGTCACTAGTGCAGGTTCTCTGTTCACAATGAAAAGTGCTAAGTATACTTGATAATTTTTTTTTTGATTTATTTATTTAGTAGTATATTATTACCGCCCTAGCGGAGATGCTCATACTGTTAGTCACGAAGGACTCCTCTAGTATGGTAGTGCGCACAGGCCGAGGCAGTGACAGAGATAAGCACTCTGCATATCTCCTGTGTGCCAGCTGGGTGTGGCAGACCCAGATGAGAAACCAACTTCAAAACAGCAACAACACTGCTTGTGGTGTGGAATGATGCCATGTTAAAAACGTTATTAAACGGTCCTGTCATGCCCTCTGTGGGCATGTCCTAAATTTGGCTTTACTGTACAGTTCAGTGCTGATTCTGTTGCCCTGTTATATCAATGTTCTTTAAGTTAATCCTTTTTAAATTGTTTTTCATTACCTTTCTCATATCATTCACTCTGTAATTAAGATTGATCAATACCAAATTTTGGCTTTGGTAGGATGCCAGTCACATTGGTATTGATACCTTAGGCAACAATTAAACAGCCTTAGGTGGCTAATAAAGTGATTTAATAGATTCAGTGTTAATTAGGGCCCGAGCACGATGGTGTGAGGACCCTCTTGGAATTGCTCTGTTTATTATTAGGGCCCAAGCCCAAAGGGCGAAGGCCCTATTGTTTTCCTAAGGATTATTTTATTATTATTATTATTATTATTATTATTATTATTATTATTTTTTTTTTTTTTACTACCTTTTGGACACTTTTGGAGGCCTTAACATGCTCAAAAACTCCTGAAACTTTGCACACATGTCAGAACCTGCGGCCATCAGGGCCGGGCTGAAGATGGTACCCGGGCGTGGCAGGGGGGCTCGACAGCGCCCCCTGGAACGGGGTCCGAAAACATGGTCCATAAATCAAACACGCTTGCATGTAATAATATGAAACTCGGTACACATGTAGATCTCATCGTTTCATATATACTTCACACTCTTACTTTTTACCCCAGCCCAACAGGAAGTGGGCTATTTAGGGTTGTTGGTAAAACACACGCAAAGGAATTTGAAGTACTTCTCCTAGAGAATTCAAACACACGGCACGAAACTCGGTCAGCGTGAAGTCAAGACATTGAGGATGAAAGTTTGCGAGGGGATTTTTGATATCTCGAACGGTTTGGCCGTGGCGAGGAAACAAAATTATGGCGAGAAACGTGAAACAGGAAGTGTGTCATAACTTCAGCATACATTAACTGATCTTGATGAAACTTCAGCAGTGTGTTCGTTGTAAGAGCCGATCATATGGATGTGACTATTGTGAGTCAAAGTTATAGCGCCACCAACTGGCAGCAGGAAGTGTGTCACTTTCAAAATGCTTTGAAATCACCCTCTTATTTTTACCCGATTTGCTAACACACGGCACGAAACTCGGTCAGCGTGAAGTCAAGACATTGAGGATGAAAGTTTGCGAGGGGATTTTTGATATCTCGAACGGTTTGGCCGTGGCGAGGAAACAAAATTATGGCGAGAAACGTGAAACAGGAAGTGTGTCATAACTTCAGCATACATTAACTGATCTTGATGAAACTTCAGCAGTGTGTTCGTTGTAAGAGCCCGATCATATGGATGTGACTATTGTGAGTCAAAGTTATAGCGCCACCAACTGGCAGCAGGAAGTGTGTCACTTTCAAAATGCTTTGAAATCACCCTCTTATTTTTACCGATTTGCTTCAAACTTCATTTGTATAATGTAAATACACGGCAGATGAAGACCTGTGAATGGATTCTTGATATCTTTGAAACTGTTGCTGTGGCAATCCATCAAACTTTAATATTCTTTTTGGATGCTTTTGAGACTCTTAGCATGCCTGAAATTGCTTAAAATTGCATGAAACTCGACAGACAGATCACATTTATTAGCCAGGTGACATGTGCATAGTTTCAGAAACGGGCGTGGTGCAGGGACTCAGTAGCGCCACCTTTTGACAAAAGTGGGGGGGTTAGTTTCATCTAGAGTTACAAAAATCTGTATTTATATAGTTCTCCTCCAGCCAGACAACTTTCTAATTTACAGTCATTAGTAACAACCAAGAGGAAGTCAGATATTTTGGTTTGAATATGGTCATTTCTCTCTGAGCCTACGTCTCTGTGACTGCTCTCTGTGTGTGTGTGTCTGTGAGTGTGGGAAGGGGGAGGGGGAGTGGGGCTATGTGCCTGCTCTCTGGTGTGTGTGTGTCTGTGAGTGTGGGAAGGGGGAGGGGGAGTGGGGCTATATTAACCATTTCACTGCTGTGTGGTTTGGCCTTCATTAAAAAAGAAAATAAATGTCTTAAGCCTTGTATTTTTTAAATACGTTTTTTTAATAAAGGCATATAACAGACATGCTGCATTTAAATTTTTTTAATAAAACATTGTTTTTTATGTTTTTCAAGCCATTTGATTTATGAGGACTTTTGAAATGTCCTCATAAACCACCCATAAGTTGTAATACCAGTGTAATACACGTCATTATACAAATTTGTGTCCTCATAGATCACATAAACCAACCCACACAAACCAACCCACCCACACACACACACACACACACCAAATTGACGGTGGGTGGCAATGGTATATTTAAAAGTGCATAATTGTAATATCTGCAAGGCACCCCTAGTCCAATCTTATTAAATGTATGCTTCATCTTTCATTTTAATTTGTAAATTTGATCAATAAATTCAATTATTTAGAATAATAAGATACTATATGGCTGTTACCCTAGGTAGGGCTGATCAAATTACATCATTTACATTGAAAAATAACAATGCATTAAAAGATGTTATGAGATTGTTTTAAATATGAGTCAATTAAAAATCGTTGGAAAGAATGATACTTTTAAACATAACACTGAACCGTCACTAGGTGTCGCCAGGCTACCGTCTTAATGAGCGAGTCATTGATTCATTCGTTCAAACGATTCGTTCGAACGACTGAGTCATTCATGAATGAGACAGGTATGGATTGGTCATTGAATCTAGGGTTTGCGATGTCTACCAATTTGGCATCAGACGATGTGTACAGTGAAACATCGCGATGGACGATGATATCGGAGGAGGGTCGGGGCTAACGTTTTAATTTTTCACTTAAGCAATAAGCCCCGCAAAGCCGTGTTTTACAGTGGATTTAGAACAGCTAAGGGGCGTAGGCACAACGCGGAGATATTTTCCTCTACATCTCATCAGCAATTTTGATTTCGGCACGCTCTGAGTCTGCAGCAGCTGACCACTAGGAGCGAATGTACATGATGTACAATGTACACGTGACAGAGCAGCCAGATCCAGACTGTGCTTTCGCGCTGTGGCTGGCGCTGAGCCAGAGACAGACGCGTTCAGTGCTTGTCATATTATATCACAACTATTCAGTGTTTTTAACCACATAATGTTTATTTTAGGTTTCAGACATTTAAATGCATATAACTTATAGCAAAACAATACATTTATAGTTTGTAAAATACACAATGGTGTCTATGGAAGCAGCCATAACAACCCATTCAAATATATTTGCCGACGGATTTTATTCATATCAGACACACAGTGTAAGTAACTATAAAGTTAACTCTATTCTTCTCCCAGTTCACCGGCCATGTATTTCGGGAGAAACTGTTTTTTAAACGACAAAACAAACTCACTTACACACATTTGAGAATCAGAATAGAAGATAGTTAATGACATGGTAACCAGGTTTGTTAATATTTATAAATAAAAGCGCTAACGTTACATGTCTATTTTGGCTGTGGTGAATCTCGTGCCAAGCATGACGCGTCACCATGGAAACATGGGGGGGGGGGGGGGGGGGATCGCGATGCTGGCTTAAAGCAAAGAAGCACAAGAGGCGAAACTCTGATGCTTTTCTGGTAACAGCCACTAGGTGGCGCTTCGGGAGCACGGCCGCCATTTTGGGATGAATATTCCAACGGGAGTTACTGGACAACAGCACAGATAACAGTTTTTTGAGGTAGTTTTTTCTTGCATTATAGAATATTTCCATTTTATGCAACTTTACACATTTACTACTATTATTAGTTACCAACTCCACTTGGCCTGAAATATATTTTGTACGTTTTAATCCCCTGGATCATGCTACAAACATGATGATCTTATGGAACATTATGCATTGCTGTGTCCGTTATCCTATAATTGCCACAATTTTGTACAGTGGCTGTGTGTTTTTGTTTACATAGTCTTGCTTTAACTGTCATTAATATACGATATAAGAAGTTTACTGTAAAGCTGTTTCTATTGCTGTTGTATAGGCCTAATAGTTGTACAAATAGAGAGTTTGTAGGCCTAATACTGTATACGTGTTGTTGTAGCCATTAAATAAGCGCATTTAGTTTCATATTTGTTCAAATATTATAATGTTTTTTTCCCCATATTGATTATGAAAAGTGAACAGCATGAGTATGATATCGGGAGACATGAAGTGGCTCATACATGATTTTGACTCATTAGCCTACGCTGTGTTTTGTAGAAAGCCTTTCTTTAAAATTAATTTCGTTTTGTATAAATTCTATCTTATTTTTATTTTTTTTAAAATTTAATCGGCTGGATTTAATAAATGGCAAATATAGCAGACATAATCATGACATCCGGCGCCGGCGCTCGTCTTGAGCGAATCTCATCATAAATTAACCGAAATATGCCTCAGACATGAGAAATATAGAAAGCTTGCAACTAAATATTTAAACGAAACTATTCCAAACGAAAAGAAATAGGCTACTCTCTGATTATGTTGCACACTCACATATGTTGAAATAACGAGATATTATGTTGAAATAACATTATAAATAATACATCTTTAAATATATTTGATTGAATGCTGAATGTTGTTCTTATTCAATTTAGTAAAATTAAAACTTTAGTTGTGATAATTAAAATGATTGAATATTAAATATCGAAGTTTTGCTCATTTAATAATAGTAGCACAATATAGGCTATAAGTGCGCAGCTCCCCTGTCAATGATCTAGCACCCCCTCGGCACCTGCGTTAAAAAATCTGGCGCTGCCTCCTCTTTTTACATAATTATTTCAACCTAAAAATGACCTCTGCACTGGGCTAAATATATGTATAATATATGACTGCCGAGTGGCTTTCACCCCAAAATGGCGGAAGCGTAGCGCTGCTGCTGGGCGCTGGTGTTGCAATGGAACGTTCTATTGGCTTTCACTTCTTGTAAATATACGTTCTTTGCTTAAAGTCCCCATGAACCGGAAGTTGCAAACGGCTTTTCTCCAGTGCTGTGACGTATTTCCGAGAGAAACGGAATACTTATGAGGCAAAATAGTGAGCGTGGCTTTTTTTTTCCAACTAGCACCTGATTGGATCTAGAAAAATGCACCTCCTCGCCATCTCTCCTTTCACACGCTGTGTGCCTGTCTACTGTCAGTTGGAGGGGCGTGATTACGGATGTTAAGCAGACACCCAAACCATCAAGCCTACGTCATCGGGCAAGGTCCTCCAGTGCAGAGGGGAGGGGCATTTTCAGAATTTGATTAAAGATTACGAAGCCAAAAAATTTTTTTGTGTGGATTGACTTGCACGGATGAATTGTTCACCACAAAACGATCAATTTAGGCAAACAAAGTAAGTATGGTCAATTTTGATTTCATGGGGACTTTAACATCGTGATGTCTGTCAGCCATCACGATGGACGATGATATCGTCAATCTTTGAGTAGGCCTAAACCAATTTGTCCAAAATGCTGAATCATTCAGTAATGAGAAAACATGTTGCTGTGAGATGCGCAATGGTTCTGCTGTGATCTTTGTTTAACTATTTTCGCTGCTGAAACAGAAAAACCGTCAATATTGCATCTAAAATGTAAGTGACTTGACGTGTGTGTGTGTGTGTGTGTGTGTGTGTGTGTGTGTGTGTGTGTTACAGTGAAAAGAGTTTAACCCTTTAAGGCAGTGGATCTCAATCCTGGTCCTAGGGAGCCACTGCTCTGCATAGTTTGTATGTCTCCCTCATTTAACACACCTGATTCAGATCATCAGCTGGTTAGGAAAGAGCTTTATTAACTGAAGTGGGTGTGTCAGATAAAGGAGACATATAAAATGTGCAGAGCAGTGGCACCCATAGGACCAAGATTGAGAACCACTGCTTTAAGGCCTTGTCTTTTTTAGGGCCCAAGCCCAAAGGGCGAAGGCCCTATTGTTTTCCTAAGGATTATTTATTATTATTATTATTATTATTATTATTATTATTATTATTATTATTATTATTATTTTTTTACTACCTTTGGACACTTTTGGAGGCCTTAACATGCTCAAAAACTCCTGAAACTTTGCACACATGTCAGAACCTGCGGCCATCAGGGCCGGGCTGAAGATGGTACCCGGGCGTGGCAGGGGGGCTCGACAGCGCCCCCTGGAACGGGGTCCGAAAACATGGTCCATAAATCAAACACGCTTGCATGTAATAATATGAAACTCGGTACACATGTAGATCTCATCGTTTCATATATACTTCACACTCTTACTTTTTACCCCAGCCCAACAGGAAGTGGGCTATTTAGGGTTGTTGGTAAAACACACGCAAAGGAATTTGAAGTACTTCTCCTAGAGAATTCAAACACACGGCACGAAACTCGGTCAGCGTGAAGTCAAGACATTGAGGATGAAAGTTTGCGAGGGGATTTTTGATATCTCGAACGGTTTGGCCGTGGCGAGGAAACAAAATTATGGCGAGAAACGTGAAACAGGAAGTGTGTCATAACTTCAGCATACATTAACTGATCTTGATGAAACTTCAGCAGTGTGTTCGTTGTAAGAGCCCGATCATATGGATGTGACTATTGTGAGTCAAAGTTATAGCGCCACCAACTGGCAGCAGGAAGTGTGTCACTTTCAAAATGCTTTGAAATCACCCTCTTATTTTTACCCGATTTGCTAACACACGGCACGAAACTCGGTCAGCGTGAAGTCAAGACATTGAGGATGAAAGTTTGCGAGGGGATTTTTGATATCTCGAACGGTTTGGCCGTGGCGAGGAAACAAAATTATGGCGAGAAACGTGAAACAGGAAGTGTGTCATAACTTCAGCATACATTAACTGATCTTGATGAAACTTCAGCAGTGTGTTCGTTGTAAGAGCCCGATCATATGGATGTGACTATTGTGAGTCAAAGTTATAGCGCCACCAACTGGCAGCAGGAAGTGTGTCACTTTCAAAATGCTTTGAAATCACCCTCTTATTTTTACCCGATTTGCTTCAAACTTCATTTGTATAATGTAAATACACGGCAGATGAAGACCTGTGAATGGATTCTTGATATCTTTGAAACTGTTGCTGTGGCAATCCATCAAACTTTAATATTCTTTTTGGATGCTTTTGAGACTCTTAGCATGCCTGAAATTGCTTAAAATTGCATGAAACTCGACAGACAGATCACATTTATTAGCCAGGTGACATGTGCATAGTTTCAGAAACGGGCGTGGTGCAGGGACTCAGTAGCGCCACCTTTTGACAAAAGTGGGGGGGTTAGTTTCATCTAGAGTTACAAAAATCTGTATTTATATAGTTCTCCTCCAGCCAGACAACTTTCTAATTTACAGTCATTAGTAACAACCAAGAGGAAGTCAGATATTTTGGTTTGAATATGGTCATTTCTCTCTGAGCCTACGTCTCTGTGACTGCTCTCTGTGTGTGTGTGTCTGTGAGTGTGGGAAGGGGGAGGGGGAGTGGGGCTATGTGCCTGCTCTCTGTGTGTGTGTGTCTGTGAGTGTGGGAAGGGGGAGGGGGAGTGGGGCTATATTAACCATTTCACTGCTGTGTGGTTTGGCCTTCATTAAAAAAGAAAATAAATGTCTTAAGCCTTGTATTTTTTAAATACGTTTTTTTAATAAAGGCATATAACAGACATGCTGCATTTAAATTTTTTTAATAAAACATTGTTTTTTATGTTTTTCAAGCCATTTGATTTATGAGGACTTTTGAAATGTCCTCATAAACCACCCATAAGTTGTAATACCAGTGTAATACACGTCATTATACAAATTTGTGTCCTCATAGATCACATAAACCAACCCACACAAACCAACCCACACACACACACACACACACCAAATTGACGGTGGGTGGCAATGGTATATTTAAAAGTGCATAATTGTAATATCTGCAAGGCACCCCTAGTCCAATCTTATTAAATGTATGCTTCATCTTTCATTTTAATTTGTAAATTTGATCAATAAATTCAATTATTTAGAATAATAAGATACTATATGGCTGTTACCCTAGGTAGGGCTGATCAAATTACATCATTTACATTGAAAAATAACAATGCATTAAAAGATGTTATGAGATTGTTTTAAATATGAGTCAATTAAAAATCGTTGGAAAGAATGATACTTTTAAACATAACACTGAACCGTCACTAGGTGTCGCCAGGCTACCGTCTTAATGAGCGAGTCATTGATTCATTCGTTCAAACGATTCGTTCGAACGACTGAGTCATTCATGAATGAGACAGGTATGGATTGGTCATTGAATCTAGGGTTTGCGATGTCTACCAATTTGGCATCAGACGATGTGTACAGTGAAACATCGCGATGGACGATGATATCGGAGGAGGGTCGGGGCTAACGTTTTAATTTTTCACTTAAGCAATAAGCCCCGCAAAGCCGTGTTTTACAGTGGATTTAGAACAGCTAAGGGGCGTAGGCACAACGCGGAGATATTTTCCTCTACATCTCATCAGCAATTTTGATTTCGGCACGCTCTGAGTCTGCAGCAGCTGACCACTAGGAGCGAATGTACATGATGTACAATGTACACGTGACAGAGCAGCCAGATCCAGACTGTGCTTTCGCGCTGTGGCTGGCGCTGAGCCAGAGACAGACGCGTTCAGTGCTTGTCATATTATATCACAACTATTCAGTGTTTTTAACCACATAATGTTTATTTTAGGTTTCAGACATTTAAATGCATATAACTTATAGCAAAACAATACATTTATAGTTTGTAAAATACACAATGGTGTCTATGGAAGCAGCCATAACAACCCATTCAAATATATTTGCCGACGGATTTTATTCATATCAGACACACAGTGTAAGTAACTATAAAGTTAACTCTATTCTTCTCCCAGTTCACCGGCCATGTATTTCGGGAGAAACTGTTTTTTAAACGACAAAACAAACTCACTTACACACATTTGAGAATCAGAATAGAAGATAGTTAATGACATGGTAACCAGGTTTGTTAATATTTATAAATAAAAGCGCTAACGTTACATGTCTATTTTGGCTGTGGTGAATCTCGTGCCAAGCATGACGCGTCACCATGGAAACATGGGGGGGGGGGGGGGGGGGGGTGGCGATGCTGGCTTAAAGCAAAGAAGCACAAGAGGCGAAACTCTGATGCTTTTCTGGTAACAGCCACTAGGTGGCGCTTCGGGAGCACGGCCGCCATTTTGGGATGAATATTCCAACGGGAGTTACTGGACAACAGCACAGATAACAGTTTTTTGAGGTAGTTTTTTCTTGCATTATAGAATATTTCCATTTTATGCAACTTTACACATTTACTACTATTATTAGTTACCAACTCCACTTGGCCTGAAATATATTTTGTACGTTTTAATCCCCTGGATCATGCTACAAACATGATGATCTTATGGAACATTATGCATTGCTGTGTCCGTTATCCTATAATTGCCACAATTTTGTACAGTGGCTGTGTGTTTTTGTTTACATAGTCTTGCTTTAACTGTCATTAATATACGATATAAGAAGTTTACTGTAAAGCTGTTTCTATTGCTGTTGTATAGGCCTAATAGTTGTACAAATAGAGAGTTTGTAGGCCTAATACTGTATACGTGTTGTTGTAGCCATTAAATAAGCGCATTTAGTTTCATATTTGTTCAAATATTATAATGTTTTTTTCCCCATATTGATTATGAAAAGTGAACAGCATGAGTATGATATCGGGAGACATGAAGTGGCTCATACATGATTTTGACTCATTAGCCTACGCTGTGTTTTGTAGAAAGCCTTTCTTTAAAATTAATTTCGTTTTGTATAAATTCTATCTTATTTTTATTTTTTTTAAAATTTAATCGGCTGGATTTAATAAATGGCAAATATAGCAGACATAATCATGACATCCGCGCCGGCGCTCGTCTTGAGCGAATCTCATCATAAATTAACCGAAATATGCCTCAGACATGAGAAATATAGAAAGCTTGCAACTAAATATTTAAACGAAACTATTCCAAACGAAAAGAAATAGGCTACTCTCTGATTATGTTGCACACTCACATATGTTGAAATAACGAGATATTATGTTGAAATAACATTATAAATAATACATCTTTAAATATATTTGATTGAATGCTGAATGTTGTTCTTATTCAATTTAGTAAAATTAAAACTTTAGTTGTGATAATTAAAATGATTGAATATTAAATATCGAAGTTTTGCTCATTTAATAATAGTAGCACAATATAGGCTATAAGTGCGCAGCTCCCCCTGTCAATGATCTAGCACCCCCTCGGCACCTGCGTTAAAAAATCTGGCGCTGCCTCTCTTTTTACATAATTATTTCAACCTAAAAATGACCTCTGCACTGGGCTAAATATATGTATAATATATGACTGCCGAGTGGCTTTCACCCCAAAATGGCGGAAGCGTAGCGCTGCTGCTGGGCGCTGGTGTTGCAATGGAACGTTCTATTGGCTTTCACTTCTTGTAAATATACGTTCTTTGCTTAAAGTCCCCATGAACCGGAAGTTGCAAACGGCTTTTCTCCAGTGCTGTGACGTATTTCCGAGAGAAACGGAATACTTATGAGGCAAAATAGTGAGCGTGGCTTTTTTTTTCCAACTAGCACCTGATTGGATCTAGAAAAATGCACCTCCTCGCCATCTCTCCTTTCACACGCTGTGTGCCTGTCTACTGTCAGTTGGAGGGGCGTGATTACGGATGTTAAGCAGACACCCAAACCATCAAGCCTACGTCATCGGGCAAGGTCCTCCAGTGCAGAGGGAGGGGCATTTTCAGAATTTGATTAAAGATTACGAAGCCAAAAAATTTTTTTGTGTGGATTGACTTGCACGGATGAATTGTTCACCACAAAACGATCAATTTAGGCAAACAAAGTAAGTATGGTCAATTTTGATTTCATGGGGACTTTAACATCGTGATGTCTGTCAGCCATCACGATGGACGATGATATCGTCAATCTTTGAGTAGGCCTAAACCAATTTGTCCAAAATGCTGAATCATTCAGTAATGAGAAAACATGTTGCTGTGAGATGCGCAATGGTTCTGCTGTGATCTTTGTTTAACTATTTTCGCTGCTGAAACAGAAAAACCGTCAATATTGCATCTAAAATGTAAGTGACTTGACGTGGTGTGTGTGTGTGTGTGTGTGTGTGTGTGTGTGTGTGTGTTACAGTGAAAAGAGTTTAACCCTTTAAGGCAGTGGATCTCAATCCTGGTCCTAGGGAGCCACTGCTCTGCATAGTTTGTATGTCTCCCTCATTTAACACACCTGATTCAGATCATCAGCTGGTTAGGAAAGAGCTTTATTAACTGAAGTGGGTGTGTCAGATAAAGGAGACATATAAAATGTGCAGAGCAGTGGCACCCATAGGACCAAGATTGAGAACCACTGCTTTAAGGCCTTGTCTTTTTTGGATATATCTTCTTTTTTTTTTTATGTGCATACAACCCATATATTTTAAATGTATTGTTTGCTTTAAATTAAATTAAGATTGTATGTTTGGTAATTGAACCTAAATAAATTTAAAATTAATGTGCTATATTTCAGATCAATATAATTGTTTTCTTTCATTTTAATCAACACTAACTTTATTCTCTATCTGTATTATAAATAACTTATTTCTGCATAAATTAAAAAATCCCCAATAATCCAGACCAACCAGAGCACACTAATTCTACAACATCATCAGTGCTGAAGCGGAACTACCAGAGCCGTTCGGCAGATAGCGAGCAGATATTTTGTGTCACGTCGTGCACAATAACCCTAAAGGCACCAGGCTGGCGGTGCCACTGGCTTTATATATATATATATATATATATATATATATATATATATATATATATATATATATATATATATATATATTATAAATATAGCTGCGAGCAGCGATGAAGGGCCAAAGCCGACGGTAGCGCCACCCTGGTGCACCAGGGTTGCGGTGCCACCGGCTTGGGCCCGTAATCGCTGCTCGCAGCTATATTTATTATTATTATTCTTCTCCGCAATGAATCGCATTTTTGAGGGCCTAAACATGCACGAAAACTCACGAAAATTTGCACACGCGTCAGAACTGGCGAAAATTTACATCTGATATGCGTTTCAAAATTGGGCGGGGCAAAATGGCTCGATAGCGCCACCTATAAAGGTTCAACAGAGTGCGCCTCGCGTTACGTTTCACGTACGTGTACGAAATTCGGTACATACATGTAATGGCCCAATACCTACAAAAAAGTATCTTGGAGCGTAGCCCTAAACACAACAGGAAGTAAGCCATTTTAAACTTCCTCTCAGATTTTTGTGCAGTTTTTGCCATTTTCAGGCCTCGTACTTTAACGAACTCCTCCTACAGTTTTAATCTGATCATCTTCAAATTTGGTGAGTGTAATCTTAAGGCCTTTGCGACGTTAAATTGCGAAGATCTTGAGTTTTCGTCGAAGGGCGTGTCCTCGGCGGCCTGACAAATTTTGATGTTTCGCCATGAAACAGGAAGTTGCTGTAACTCAGGCAAACAATGTCCAATCTGCCCCAAACTTCACACGTTTGATAAGAGTTCTGTCCTGAACACATGTCCATGCTCATATTCAGTTACAGTCACAGCGCCACCTGCTGGCAACAGGAAGTGACATGTTTAACACTGTTGTGGACTCCTGATAACATATAAAAAAGTGCCAGCAAGTGTTAAACATGCTAACAACATACTTGAAACATGCTAAAACATGCTAGCAAGCACTTAGCTAAGTGCTAAAGCATGCTATTACTGCAATTCAATAGGAATTTGCTGTAACTCAGGTATGGAATGTCCAATCTGCCCCAAACTTCAAATGTTTGATAAGAGTTCTGTCCTGAACACATGTCCATGCTCATATTCAGTTACAGTCATAGCGCCACCTGCTGGCAACAGGAAGTGACATGTTTAACACTTTTGTGGACTCCTAATAACATATAAAAAATGTGCCAGCAAGTGCTAAACATGCTATCAACATACTTGAAACATGCTAAAACATGCTAGCAAACACTTAGCTAAGTGCTAAAGCATGCTATTACTGCAATTAAATAGTAATTTGCTGTAACTTCGAACCCCGAAACCCCGAAACTTCACACATTTGATAAGAGTCCTGCCCTGAACACATCTACATTACAATTTTCAGCTATAGTAATAGCGCCACCTACTGGCAACAGGAAGTGACATGTTTAACAGTGTGATGCAGTACTGGCAACATAGTAAATATGCCATTGAGTTATAAACATGTTATAAACATGTTAAACATGCTAGCAATTCTTAGCTAAGTGCTAAAGCATGCTAATGAAATGAAACAGGAAGTTGTTGTTACTTAAGAAGGCAATGTCCAATCTGCCCCAAACTTCACACATTTGATAAGAGTCCTGCCCTGAACACATCTACATGACAATATTCAGTTATAGTAATAGCACCACCTACTGGCAACAGGAAGTGACATGTTTAACAGTGTGATGCAGTACTGGCAACATAGTAAATATGCCATTGAGTAAAAAACATGTTATAAACATGTTAAAACATGCTAGCAATTCTTAGCTAAGTGCTAAAGCATGCTAATGAAATGAAACAGGAAGTTGTTGTTACTTAAGAAGGCAATGTCCAATCTGCCCCAAACTTCACACATTTGATAAGAGTCCTGCCCTGCACACATCTACATGACAATATTCAGTTATAGTAATAGCGCCACCTACTGGCAACAGGAAGTGACATGTTTAACAGTGTGATGCAGTACTGGCAACATAGTAAATATGCCATTGAGTTATAAACATGTTATAAACATGTTAAACATGCTAGCAATTCTTAGCTAAGTGCTAAAGCATGCTAATGCTATGAAACAGGAAGTTGTTTTTACTTAAGAAGGCAAAGTTCAATCTGCCCCAAACTTCACATGTTTGATAAGAGTTCTGTCCTGAACACATGTGCATGCTCATATTCAGTTACAGTCATAGCGTCACCTGCTGGCAACAGGAAGTGACATGTTTAATAGCATGCTATTATACCCATAATAAAGGACATTTTTGTAACTGACTTTGACATACTCCCACTATATTTATCTACTTAAATGCACATTGCCCACCGTGGTCTGTCTTCCTAAAGCCACCGGGTGGCGATGGCACGGGTGCGAGGGCCCTTTCAATGCTGCTTGCAGCTTTAATTTAATATTGAAATTTCATACATTTGAAATGAAATATGTATACACACAGATTTATATACACTACCATTCAAAAGTGTCAATTTAATGTCACATTAAATTGATCAAAAGAGAACATAAAGACAAGTACAATGTTACAAAATATTTCTATTTCAAATAAATGCTGTTATTTTGAACTTTCTTTTCTTCAAAGGATGCAAAAAAAAATTCACGGTTTCCACATAAATATTATATAACATTGATGATAATGAGAAATGTTTATTGAGCAGCAAATCAGCATATTAGAATGATTTCTGAAGGATCATGTGACACTAAAAACTGGAGAAATGGCTGCTGAAAATTCAGCTTTGTCATCACAAATATTTAAATTAAATATTTAAATACAAAACAGTTATTTTAAATTGCAATAACATTACACCAGCACAATGTTTCATGGGTCAGATACAAAAGTCATGTTGTCATACCATGGTACATGTTTGATACCGCTGTGCTTTTTATTACCAGTATGCACCGCTCTGTTATATAATATCTTGTCGTATAGTGGTGAACCGCACTCACTTTAGGTTCCACGACCAAGTTTTGTGACTGGTTGCTGTCTCCATAATCACAGAGGATAATCAGAGAGTAATTATGGCTGTTGGGATTTTGGTGGGAAGATCTATTGTTTCAGGCCTGTGATATGCACATGGGTGTGTTTTGTGTAGGAGTTCCCAGCAGTCCCCTGAGCCTTGTTCATTTTCATACTGCAACTCTGTTCCTCCCCTACTGACTCAAATGAGACATTAGTGATAGTGACTCCTCACGCGATTCTTTCTGCCAGTTCTCTTTCAGCTCAGGGGCTTTGCTTTGGTTTCAAAACCTGTCATTTCCTTTTCATACCAGTCGTCGATGTTTTTAGATGCATTTTCTCTAAATTATAGATCAGTTCTGCTTGGTTGTGTTTGAGAAGATTTAAGCTTGTTGCATGTGTTTTGGGTTTTGCTTAAATTATTTAGATATAATCATTTTAGAAGGTCACCTGATGGACGTTATCTTGCATTTTGTTGTTGCTTATGTATTTAATAACCTTTTAAGGCTTTAAGGCAGACAATTTAATATCAGTTTTCGTCAATAAAAACATGTTATAACACCACAACATACCTTTGACCTTCTGGCTTACACAATATTATTCTGTTTCTGTCCCTTATATTGATTCTCCACCTTGACATCTGCTCTCTGTATCTCAAACTAAACCACTTATAGAACTATCAATTGATACCGGTTGATGTTTATTGCTTATCTACAATTACTTTTCTTAGGCTTTCATTATGGTGGGAGATGAGATAAGTACTTACTGCCTTTTTATTACCTTTGCAATTATATCTTCTTGGCAATTTGATTTGTCATCAAAAAATTCAAATCGAATTTTTTTTTTATTCTGGCGTACAATTTAAACACCTATTTAACTTTACATTTTTTCAAGAAAATGTGGGTGGTGTCTGTGCAAAACTCACTGGCACAACAATAAGGTGTTGTTGATGGTTGCTAAGGTATCCTGAGTGGTTTTAGCTTCAGAAAAACCCCTAACCTTATGTGCAAAAATGACACATTACTCATTCAGTCAGAATTGAAATGTAATAGTTGAGCTTGAGCTTAGTGGCATTGTGCAGCCATTGATGCAGAAAGATAGAGAAGTGGATATATATTGTAAAGCACCTTTCATTTGAAGAGGAGCAAAAGACTGATGATCATCTATCACCAATCTATCATCCTTCCCTTATTGTCGAGTAGAATTATAGCTTTGGATAGCAGCTTTATCATGGGAATGATAATACTTGTGCTGTTATAAAACCTAGGCAGTATTGTTAGGTATCATTGTCCGTTTTCAAAATGCATCTTATTGTGAACAAATTAATCCATGCATATGTTTCTTTTTTAATTTTTTTTTTTTTTTGAGCTTGTATTTTATTTACACAGTGTTATCAAACTCGATCTTCTGGTGAAACGATAGATTGCTGTCTGGTGACATACACCAGGCTTCTCTAGTCATTTAGTCCAGTTAAACCCTAAACGTCCTTGCACACACTGCGTTGAGTTTGCGTTTTTTCGTATTCGTCATTCTGTGGCTCTGAAATGTCAAAAGACCTCTCAAAATGCTTGCTATGGATGCGAAAAACGCAGTAAATCGAACCGGATCAGAAAGTTTTAATGACGGACGAAAGTTTCGGAGGCACTGTGTAAACGTTATTGACAGCGTGAGGCCGTATTTATTTTTTAACGTGCAAAAATTTCAGGCGGAGAATTTCGGACCATAAAGGGCTGTTCACACCGGGACGAATTTCGCGTGCGATATTCGTCGACGTTTAACGCCTCAGGACTAAACAAAGGGCGCCAATGTGAATGTGCACACGGACGCGTAAAACGCCAAGCGTAAAAGCGTCAGTTTTTAAAAAACGTTTTTTTGGTTTGACGCGCCGCGTCAAAAAATATCCGACCAATGAGATTAGCGCTTTTGCTCATGTGAAGTTACAGTAAAACTTGGGGGCGCTCAAACACAAAACGGTCTTGCCGAGCACACATACATAAAGGCGAAGAAGATATACGCGGAAGAAATAAGACGAGGAAGATGCAAGGCAAGATGAATGTAGAGCTGCTGGTCTCGTTGGTGTCGGAACATAATATGACAAACGCCACAAACTTGCTCTCTTCTTCTGAGTGACAAGCGAGTGTCAGAAGCATAAAGTTGCGCAGTGCCACTTTGTGTACCGGGGTATTTCTGTTTTACATTAAGCACCATCTAATGTCAGGGAATGAATTTGCATGTTCACTCGGCTCATTGTCAGCGAAAATCGCTTGGGTGTGAACACAAAAAACACGTTGAAAAACGCTGACGAATAACGCAAGGTGATATTCGTCCCGGTGTGTAAGGCCCTTAACCCTTTCTTAAAATCGACCTCAAGCTCGCATTCAGATCTGCCTCCATCCAATCAACAACCGATGGACAGAACTAGTCCCTGCATTTCTGATAATCTGTTTCACTCCGATGTATGTCACAAATACAGGAAATATGTCGCTAATTCTATTACATCACAACCTAATAAACATTCTGATGTCACACTCCCTCTGATTTCTGGAGGGCTCTTCTTGTAGCAGCGTGGGGAAAATTGTATTACTTAGGACCATCCCATTAAATCATTGCTGATATGCATTGCCAGTGGATTTATTTTGCTTGCTTGTGTGTAATAAGGGAGAGAAAGAAAGTGGCAAATGTGAACAAAAAATACTGAGAGTGAACATTAAACCAGGAAATCGTGCTGCATAAGAGATTTGTTAAATATTGACAGTTTCTTGGATACAGGTAAACGGGTGGATAAACTGGAGGACACCTGGCCTCCTGAAGAGTGTGTGTGTGTGTGTGTGTGGTGTGTGTGTGTGTGTGTGTGTGTGTGTGTGTGTGTGTGTGTGTGTGTGTGCGTGTGCTTTTACATTCATGCATATTTGTTTGTTTCTTCTGTACTGGTTGTGGTGTGTTAATCAGATGAATGGTTGCTGGGGCCCCATGCTTCTCTTTTTTAGTTACCCTCTTATGGCCCCAAAATTGCACCTAATTCTCTTTTCTCTCACCATTTTCTCCTCTATTCCTTTGGCGTTTAATTTAAACGCCTATTTAACCTTGAATTTATTTAAGAAAATGTGAGTGGTGTCTGCGCAAAACTCACTGGCACAACATTAAGGTGTTGTGGATGGTTGCTATGTTATGCTGTGTGGTTTTAGTTTCAGAAAACCCCAAAACCATAAGTATGCTCAATACTCCTCTTCCCAGTTAAATGTTTTTCATCATAACTTTTGCAAAGATTATGATGGATGATTTCATTTTGATACTAACAGCTAAGCACACATAATTAAAACATGCTATAATCGCTTCCTTGTTCTTAGCTTCTATAATCTTCGTCTTTTCCCCTCTTTGCCCTCAATCTCTCCTGTCCTTTATAGTTAGGCAATGCGGTACACTTCAAACAAGCCGAAGCCCTCAAGGGTCCAGTCCTTCTCAGTGAGGCTTGGGCTTCAGGCCCATAGTGGCTCGTTAAAAACGGATTACCTTTCCTTAATGAAGCGGCTGCGGTCAGACTCATTAGAAAAGCGACTGGTCATTTGATGCATTGTCAATTTAAGAAAACGTGCATAGTGTTTGGCAACATTTAGACCTCCTTAACGTTTACAATTTTTCTTTCAAGGAAAATCCTCAAAGTTTGAATAGTTTCATCCATCCTAATGGAACCCCATGAGCATGACTGACACACACACACACAGACATGCATGCTGATGGACACAAGGCCTTTCTTCTTGTTGAAGTGGACGCTCTTGGTGGCCCTTTCCCATGGTACAGTGCATGACTGGCTGCACTGAGCACACACAAAGCTTAGCTGTGAATCTCTTCATGCTAAATGATTCCCACTCTGCACCATTCCACATCCCGGTGAAACCCGTCTCAAACAGTTTGGGAATAAGCACAGGTTCTTGCTTACTTGGAGGTTTCAGCAATGATCAATGAACACCACTATTGCATGAAAGTATACACAAGTTTTGACGTGAACACACAGCCTTTCAAAGATTTCCACACTCATTTAAACTAGAATTTGGTGTTTCCCCCCCCCCTCACACAAGTGCTTGTCAGTGCTATTGTTGTTGCCGGCTCCAGTAGTTTGTTGTTGATGTTGTTCCGTCTCATCTGTTTCTTTTTCGACTGTGAAACAGCGGGCCAGGGAAGTGTTACCACCTTGTTGACCTTTTTTTTTCTTAAAAAAATACATGGCGACCTGTGAGCTGATCGTACAGGGTAATTAGTGTTTGAAAAATTGGGCTATGGCCCTACAATATGCACATATTATGCTGATGATGAAATTTACTTAATGCATACTCGCACACAAAGTATATTTAGGGGCTTAATTCATATCCCTATTTTCAGTGTTATCTCTCAAAATTTTGCCCTGTATTTTTAGCTTTAGCCATATTTATGACATCAAACAACACTAACCGTCTCACCTTTAGTTTTGAAAACATTTTGGCAAAGTTGAGGTCAATGATTGTCAACTTTCCCAAGTTCCCTCCACTGGAGATGATTAACTGGAATTTGTGGTAGATGTCTCTTTTTGCACCGCTCAAGGAAATAGTGGTCTTTTATGAGGGGTCGAGTGGGTGACAGAGGGCAAGGCCGATACCTAATTTACGGGTTGCCATGGTGATGACAGGAGCCGGGCTAAAATGGAGGTGTTGGAAATGTCTTTCTTTCTGTGTTGTATTTGTGTATCCTCCCTTCATTCAACCCCTTCTTTTTATCTTTCTGTCTTTCTTTCTTTTCCTGGTCTCTGTCCTTTCCATTCCCTGACCTCTTCTTGAAATTTGTCTCTCTCACGACCTTCTTTCTCTCCATATCCCTTCCCCCACTCCCTCCTTCAATTCTTTTCCCACTATTAACCTGTGATTAAGTAAGCCTGTCGTCAGCTCTGGAGGTTTGGCTCCTGGGTGAAAGAGGGATGAGAGACTTGAGCTCTTTCGCCACAGAGGTGTGAGAGTAAATCTTTTCTTTTATTTCCCCACCTCATTCCTACTGTATGGACTGTCTCTCTGTGTTTGCCTAATGACTCTGTGCTTCACTTCCTGGCTTCTGTAGTAAAGTGGCTCAATAAAAAGGACCTTTTAAAACCGCATTGAACCGAGTCCAGGCAGCTCAGGCATCGCCAATGACGCAGCCATGGTGTCAGTGTCCACACACACCGACACACAAACTCAGTTCGTCTCTTTGGGCTCAATGACTTCATGGAAGATGAACTTTAAAGACGAACTCTGTGTTGACAGTTCATGAAAGGGTGACCCCTCAATCTGACATGGTGATAGTTAGCTAGGTTTATTTATGGTGGTCCATTCACATTTGTCTAAGAGGCCCTATCCTGGTAGCCTGGTTCAACCAGACTCTCGTACATTTCATTTGTACAGAGAGTCTGGGCTCGCTCCATTGAGAAACGTTTACTTCCTTGTAGGCGGGTTCTCTGTTCAAGTTCAAAACTATTGGATCTGCCCAGAGTCACTCAGGATCTGTCATAGCCAATCGCTAACGTGTGGTCCTGACGTATGTCATGCGCCGAAACCGGTCGGAAACAAGTCCGAATGATCAGAGGATTATGTTTACAATAGGATGTCTGTCAACGAGAGCTGCAGGTTTTGTTCATCTAGGAACAATTATTAATTCGAAATGTATATTTGACACTAAGGACAGTGATGTATTCATTCAACGGTCGAAGCTGGGTCTAATCATTAAAAATACACCGCTGCGGTCGCTTCGGATCTGCCGAAAAAGCTGTACAGTGAATGATCTGTCTCTATCTGCAGATGTGTAATAAACAACCATTTTTCATATTATGTCTTATTGTTTCTTAATTACCTTAATTAATTATGGTCTTCAAAGTATGTGTTTGTACATTTTTATTAAAAACAAATACAACAGATTTTTATGATTTACAACATGTAAAACTGACACACCAACCATGGTCCTGCACGAGTACACAAAGGGACTCAAAGTGTCCTATTTAGCTCAAATTCTGAACAGTAAATTTAGTGATTCTTGTGATACTGACATGACTCCTGAGTGCATCTTCAACAACAGTTTAGCAGCCAGGACTCGGGGCTTCCGAACACCAGGCTAAATCGTCCGTCCAAAATGTCACGGTCATCGTGAACGCCGAGCTGCCCAGCACGAACTCCTAACTTTTCTGCCTCCTTCACTTGGTCCTCCATTAGTGCAACAAGAGGGGAGACGACAACAACTATCGGCTTTGCATCCCTATCGTTCGCCTTAGCTACCTCATTCACCACTAGCGGAGTGAGCTGGAAAATCAAACTTTTCCCGAATCCCGTGGGGAGGAGGGCCACAACATCATGGCCAGCAGCAAAACTTAGCAAACATTGTTCTTGCTCCGGCTTTAAATTCTGCATATTCGGCAGTTTTCCAACAACAGACCAAATAGCTTTTCTCACGTCTCCGCTGCCATTACTGAACTCAAACTGACGCGCGCGATACATCAACGTCATCGTTCTCAGCCACTCCCTCTATTCGCTGATTGGTCCTACAAAAAATTGATTTCTGGAAACCAAAGTCTACGGCACGATCCCAGACGGAGTACTGAAGGAAAATGAAATTGAGCGGAAGTGCGTAGGAGGGCGGAGCCAGGCTACTATCCTGGCATGAGCTTAGTTTGTATCTGTCAGCACCGGCGCTGCACGATCCACACTGGGATTTCTTTTTCACCCATTTCATGTCCTGTGCATTCTTCTCTTGCATTGAATATTCTCTTTCATATACAGTTTCCAAAACAGTATATTTTATATATATATATATATATATAATAAATAAATAAATAGTACACTTTTTTTTTGATCGAGCAAATAGTATAAACTCTTGCGTTCACCTTTTGCACACCATATGTCATTTGTTTTATTGGACAATCTTTTTAAGTAGCACCATGTAGTTTTTCAACCTTCGTAATATATTTCCAAGACCCTTGTGATGGTACATCGACTTAAAATAAGTTAAATGACACGTCTGCCATAGCCTGACGTGGTCTGTATCGCTTTTACTGGCACTATGTAACTATGACCACAAAAAGAACTACAAAATTCGACTGCTTTACATTAAGCGCTACAATAGTCATTATTTCGTTTTTCTTCGTTTCTGATGTCGCAATACATCATCCTTTCATGAAATCATGTAACATACTCTACCTTGTCTGTGGACATCGTTCATTGTAAAGCCGGAGCTGGATAAACAGCGAGCGTGCGTGCGACGGTAGGCTAAATTATTTACGACAGCGGCAATGGACAATTTCGTTTCCAACCAGTAGGGCGACCGAAGAGGAAAAGTTACTTGGTGTTACTTTAAAGCACAGATATACCGTATATGTTACAAAAACCTATTTTCTTTTTGGATGTATTAGAGCATGCCATGCAATCAAAATAATTGTCCCTGTAAATGTTCCAAAGGGCTGCTTCATGCATGCAATATTTAGAGTATACTCAGACTGTCTGTACAAAATGTTTTTGTAGATGGTCTGAGACGGTGAGATTAAACCTGCGTTAAGCTTTGTCTCTTTCAGTTCTATTTGTTTGTGTGGAAGCATGTGCGCTGTCTGCTGTGTGTGTGTGTGGTGTAGTATCCTTGGATCAACCCTTGTCTTAAGTCAGTCTGCAGCTCAGTTTGATGTAATCTTTTAATGGCACCTTCAGGCATATTTAAACAGGGATGGGTTACACGTGTTAAGTGCGATCCATTCACCTTGTCAAGACATGAATGCTCTACCTGTAACTCTGCAGCAAGCCAGTCAGTATCGACAACTTTATTTGGAATAAAAAGAGTTTAAAATCCCATGTGTTTATTTGGTTGGTATTTGTGAAACTTTAAAGTGTGTTAATGAGGCTTAACTTTTTAAATTCCAGGTGAATAGTTCTGCAGTTTCATGATGAGTGTCAGTTTCACGTGAGTTTCTGTGTTGCTTCACCTGTGCCATATTTGGCAGATTACTGACATCTGTCGTCATCCTCAGCCGGATAAAAAGTAACAGATCTGAGACCAGTTGAGAGCAGTGATGTTACTTGTTGTTAAGTGTGACTGTCGTTGGCATTAGCAGTGGCAGTCCTTTGGATTAATAATGAGAGAGTTGGGCCATGTGCCTTCACATTCTTGACTGTTACCAGACTGCCCCCTATCATCATTTCTTAGTATTACAGTCAACTGACAGCATTATGAGAACATTTATTTATTAGCTTTGTTGTGTTCATTCTTCAAAAGGTGACCAGAAATAAAGTTTCTGTCATTGTTTACTCTCCATAATGTTCTTTCAGAACATGAAAGAACAGATGAACCACTTATTCTTAATACATTTTTCACAATATTCATTGTTTCAAAATAGCTATACAGATAATAGGCTATATGATACTAATAAGGTTTATAATATCGTTGTATATTCATGCCTTTTACTCGCATTTAGCAGATTGTGCGATGTTATAGTTTACATTTTGCTACAGCCTATATTTATTACTTTATGGACGATATCCTTTAAGTTAGTTGGTCAAGTTGGATTTACTTAAATACTTATACTAATAAACTAGTGCTGTTACAGGAAAATAATGCTGGCTGTGACGGGAGCCATATTGTTCATGAATGTGCTTGATCACAGCTGTATTTCTTCCTCCTCCTCCATACACCCTGCCTTTTGTTTGCGGTCAGCACATATCCTGTGACCTTGGGTTTGATTTGGAGGAGAAACTCTTGACAGAAATGGGGATTACATATTGTAGTGCAAGGACACCAAATTATATTTTGGGTTACAGTGTGTGCGTCTGGGTTAGACATCAGGGTGACCTTGTCAGTTTGCTGGTTGAATGTCATATATAAATTCGCTAGAGATCTCCTTGTTCTCCTCTCTGTCTCTCCATGTTATCTGTCCTTTTCCTTACCTGTGAAAGTCATGCGTCACATACTGTTTGCGCTGTGCAAATAGACTTCATTGTGTTCTTCTGTCTTCCAGTAGCATTTGAACCGGACCTTCAGGAACACCCGTGATCTTATGAACTGGGCTTTCCATGGTATTTGCTGCTGTTCATTTGACCTTTGTGTGTTTCTGCACCGAGATCATGTTGATGTATTGAAGTGTGTGTTGCTTTGTGTCATTAACTGTGTTTTGGTGAATAAGTATTTAGTGATCTCTAGATTGTTAGCTTGAGAGGATCCTGGTTCTGAGGACTAGTGAGAGTAGAAAATGCACAGACCTGTAACGAAATATTTCAATAGGTGAAAGTCACAAGGTCTGTCAAGGACCGAATTGCAATGTTATGCATATCATTTCAACATGTACTGTATATGTTATCTGGATTTGACAAAGTGATGTCAGTTCAGAATTCAGACACCACCCATATTACATAATGAAAAAATATTTTATATTGTGTGTGTATATATGTGTAGACACCAGAATAAAAATATTCACAATTTTGAAGCTGAAAATGCAGAATTATTTTAGACGAATATACTTGCACTCTGTCACTGACTAGATACATTTAAAATAATGTAGGCCACTTCTTACTGGTATCATAAGACATCTGGCATTATCAGGACCCACAAATATCCCCCCATTGCATTATTATACATTATATATTCAATATTATACAATGTAGTACTGACACTAAACTCCACGATACAATATTGATGCATTTTGTATTGCGATATATTGTTACACCCCTAATATACATTTTTTATTTAAGTTTTTTATCAAGTGCCTGTTTTTATTTTAGCTTTACTTCTTCAATTAATGAAAAACGTTATTTTTAAAACCTTTAACGTTTAAAGATTACGTCTTTCTATTCTTCTGTCTTCATTTTAAAGTAGGTCTTGTAACCTGCATGTAAACCAGAGCCCGAGTGGTTTGACACTGCTGCCACAGATTTGCAGCTGTTACTCAGTTTTTTGTGAAACTCGCCCTCAGTCACTTAATTTTTTATCTCTTCTTGTCATGCTATACCCTTTTTAAAAACAGAAAAAAAAAATTCTCTCATGTTTTCACTTCTTTAATACATGATACACAACAGAGAATGTGAAGACGATATCCAGCAAATGGTTATCCGTTATTGGACAGAACTATAGCACTGTTAAAAGATGATTGGATGTTCCCCACATGGTCACATGACATCGTATGACACGTTCCAGTGAATCATGTTGCTAATGTGCCCACCTGTCACCGCAAAACCACAGCGATTCTGCTGATAGCTTCATGCCGTTGCACGCATCTTTAGGCACACCCAAAATGACATGCATTTGGAGTCATAGCACCATCTGTGTGCTCTGTGTAAGGTCAGCTGAAAAACGTCTATTTACAGTCAAAGATTCTTACAGTTTGATTCTGCACTTAGTCATGCTGAATCACTGCACAACATTTCAGTAAACAAACAAGGCTGTTGATGTCAGAACGACTCTGTAACACCATGCACAGTTAGCTCTCGTGTCATTCGCACATTCATTGAATGTAACTCACCCCAAATGAGATCACGGGAACAGCCACCACACACACCCATCAACACTATTTGCCTCTTCCCCCTCAGACAAGTGCAGCGCGCTCAGAGGATGCTCTCCGTAGAAGGTCTCGTGTAAATATGGAAGAGACCAGCAGCGCTTACTCATAGCAACAGAGATACACACGCATAAACAGACACATCCACGTCGCATGAACGTGTGCTAATGTAGATGCACAGTCTCGTACAGGAAGGATAAGCTGCCAGACAAAGAGAAGAGAAACTTTGTTGCTCATTTTAGTTTTTCTGCGTTTTTTTTCGTTCACGTTTGGTTTATAACGGTTCTTGGAGCGATAGCTAAATGTATGCCACTTGTTTCAGAGGAAAGGAATTCAGAGTAAGAGTGTCAGAGAGAGAGAGGAGGGAGGAGAGAGAGAGAGAGAGGAAGACTTAGTTCAATGCAGTTTCTTTTTCAAAGTAGTTAAAGTTGGAGAGAAAAGTAAAACGTTTTCTTAATTTCTAAATTTTTGAGATTAACGTCTGAAACTAGAGAAATAGAAAGAAGAGAGGAGAAGAGAAAAGGAAGGATCCAAGCAATGCAGATAGAGGACCAGAATTGCAAATTGAATTCTCTTTGTAGATGCGGTTACGTTGAAGTTTGAGACGTGATTCTAAGTTTGAGATCAAGTTATGGGCCCTTTTGATCCAGAGATCTTTTTGCCAGTGCTCTTTGTGGCAGCTCATATTTTGACGGCAACTGGAGTGTGGTTGTGCCGTAGGCGCCGGAACACCAGGAGTGCTGTTTGTCTTTATGGTAATGGACATTTCTTTCTCTCTCACTCTAGCTGTGTGTCACTCACCATGGAAGGATATAGTTTCCTCTTTGGGCTCCACCTCTTCCGATTACATTAATGCTTTTTAGATATTATGTTGCACTCTAAAAAGAAATTCAGGAGACCCATTACCACAACTTAAATCAATTTGTGGTTGAAAGTTAACAATTCTGATTTATCGATTTAATTAAACCTTTTAAGTTTCAAACATTATTTTAATGCATACATTTAATATACCTCCTGTGGTGAAAATCAAGAAATGTTGTTTATATACTGTATCTGTGTGGTGTTTATTGAAAATCAATGTGCAAATTGCCATTGCTCATAATTTCGCCTTAAAACTGCAGTGTAATAAATGTCTCAAAAACGTGATTTGAAACCGCCCCTGTTTCCTACTGTCACAAACGTGACCAATCCAGTCAGTGTGTGGGGCAGGGTTTTTCCTGGCATTTTAACACAGTGAGCACAATATACAGTATCATAATGATGTATTATGATGATATTATGATGAACGTTCTCCACTGACTTTCTGTGATGTTCAGAGCATTTCATAGGATGCTGATTTTTACAATGCATCTGACTATGAGATGGCGAACGGGAACATGTTACATATTACCATTCTGATGCATCGACTTGAAGACCTATATAATTCTCTTCTTTTTTTTCTGTATCACTTTCTGGTTCAAAGTTCAAACATATAGGTGAATTAAACCAATTTTTCCACTTGCCATTGTGTAGCTTTTGCTAAAGATGACAGAGCGAACAGGTCCAAGCAAGATGATTGGAGGTGGGAAAATTTTTTGAGTAATCAACTTAATTTGTAGCATAAACACATTTTTAAGTTCCTCTAACTCAGTGCAGTTTGTTGGTTGAACATAATTAAGTTGTCTAAACTCACTGATGAGCAAACTGTTGCCTTTTTTATATATATTTTTCATTCATTCATTCGTTTGACAACCGTATGGACACTTATATGGTTCTTTTATATTAGTGCTGCTGTCTGCTCTGTTGTAATAAACTTGTCAACTTGTCATATTTTACAATATCACACGGTACTGATAATCATTAGCTTTACACAGTGTTAAACTGTCACTACAGAATTTGTCTTTGACATGTAAACATTACTTTACATAGCTCTGCTGTATTTATGCAGTCGGCTCACTGTCACATGCCACATTACATACAGTAAGACTGTTGTAAATATCGCAGCAGTGTGAATGTGTGTGTCAACCCATATGGCTAGTTTAGACTTTGTCTGCAGAGCTTTGGGTGAAGGACAGAGGCTGCCCTGGGTAATGGTAAATGTCCTGGTGAGCATTATTGGTGATTGCCATCAGTCAGGAAGGATCAAGTCAAATGGGGACGATGTAGAGTGATGTGTCACGGGTTGTCACAATAGTGTTGCACAGTGCCACATTAGTACAGTATCACATTACCTAAAACCGGTGGCATTACAGTATAGTGTTGTAAATGTTTGGTGCAAAATATATTTGTTCCATCTGTTTGTGACAATTTTACAGATTGCTTTTAAATACTGTTCAAAAGTTTGGGGTCAGTAAGATTAAACCTATAATGATCACCAACGCTGCATTTATTTGACCAGAAATACAGTAAAAGCAGTTATATTGTGAAGTACGATTACAAAAATAAAATAACTTTTCTATTTTAAAATGTAATTTACTCTTGCGGTGGCAATTGCTAAATTTTTTGCATCATTACGCCAGTCTTCAGTGTCACATGATTCTTCAGAAATCATTATAATGCTGATTTTTGTGCTTAAGATTTTTTTTTTCTTCTCATTATTAACAGTTTTGCTGCTTAATATATTGTTTGTGTTCTTTGATGAATATAAAGTTCAATAAATCAATAAGTCCTTGCTGAATAAAAATAGCAAGTTTATTTATATATAGCTAATTTGTATACACTGGTAATTCAAAGTGCTTTATACACAGAAAGGAATTAAAATAATCACCAAAAAAAAGGAAAGAAAATTAAAACCGTTATAAAAGGAATGAAAAGAGTTAAAAGATGATAAACTTCTCATCTGGCAAAACACCGGTTTTATCTTCTTTTTTTTTTGAGAGAAAAAATTAATGTGAGACCTCAAACTTTTGAACAGTAGTGTATGAATAAGTTAATATTTGATATGTTGGTAAATATTTTGTATATTCAATTAAAAGTTAATATTTTTAAACCCCAATAACAACATACAATACAAAGTTAAATGTATGCTTTTGCAAATCTCAAAAGGAATATTGTTTCTTGTTTCTTGTTTCTTTTCTAACCTCAAAATAATTAGGTCTATTGGCTTCTCGAGCCAGAATGATATCAGTGCATCTGTGTAATTGCCCATTACATATATAACCAGAATACCCATCTCATTCTATATATAAAACAGCTTATCCAAACAACATAGGATTAGGGGTATTGTGACAACTTGAGATTAAGGTATCGTGACAACTTAAGGGCAGAGTTTGATAGAGGTGGCCAAATCTTGTTTGTCTGTATGTCAGACAGACTTACTTATGCAACTCTCATGTGGCTTGATCTGTGGAAATGTCTGAGTGTGACAGCCAGCCTGGGAGGCAGTTTATTTGGATGATTTGGACCCATATGAGGGAGATGGGTCACGCAAGATCTGTTTGTCTAGTGTATATGCTAGCAGTCGTAGCCTGCATGTGGAGAAGAGATTGAACAGAGAAAGAGATGCAATACTGCTCCACAGAGGTTATTATTAGCTACAGCAGGAAGTGTAGCAGAACATGGGTGTGGGTAAAGCGCCAGGGTTGGGCGCATTCCGTTATTAGCTTTTGTATGTGTCTGTCTGTTTGGTTTGTGCTGGCAACCACCTTTTTGTCCTTGCTGTTATACCCAATTATGTGTTAATACAATTGCGGTACACCTCAAAACTTTGTGGTTTATTTGGTACACAAATCCAAAACAAACTTGCAGAGTTCTGTCCACTTATCCATCATTTCCAGTGTCCTCTTAAGGCAATGCTTGTCTGAATCCCACTACTACACCTCAAGACTAATTAGACTTTAATGTGTATTAGTGCTTTGGATTCTCACTCAGAGGCTTACTGTAACTGTCCTGGCACCTCTTTATCCCTGAGAATGCTCCTGCACTAAACATTTAGCTTTCACCTCTTCTGCCTTATGATATAGTTTATATTCAGTACAAACAGCATGTGTTTGTGATATTTTCACTGCTAAAACGGTATCATAAAATTTGAACTTAAAGGTGCTTAAGCGATGTCACTCGTTTTTTAGGCCAAAACATTTTTTGTCACATACAGCAAACATCTCCTCACTATCCGCTAGCTGCCTGTCCCCTGAACACACTGTAAAAAAACCCGGTCTCTGTAGACACCCCGGGCTCCACAAACGGCAACAAAAACAAACTGGGCTAACCCGCTCCACGAAACATAACAAACTGTTCAAGCCAATAACCGACTAGAAGGGTTTGGGGATGGGGTTTGGGGGGTTAGTGTGCGGATGAGGAGGAGGGAGGGTCTAGCTAGCCTCCGTTTTGTTTGACAACACAAAGTGACGTCACCCAACAACCTTTAACTAGGTAGACATCTTGGGTATTCTTTTATCTTTTAAACACACAAGCTTATGAAATTACACGCATTGTAAATGACTAATGGTATTGTAATGGTCATCAGCACTGCATTTATTTGATCAAAATACAGTAAAAACAGTATTATTGTGAAATATTTCAACAGCCATTGCTCCAGTCTTCAGTGTCACATGATCCTTCAGAAATCATTCTAATATGCTAATTTGGTGCTCATTACATTATAAATACTCTACTCTCACTTTTGATCAATTTAAAGGAGAACTCCGGCGCAAAATGAAATTTGGTCTAATTACACATTGTTACCTAGTCAACTGTTATCTGAGATTTGTTTTCATGATTATCGAATGTAAATACTTTTATCTCAGTTTACAGTTTAGCCTATAACACTAGTATAACGCTAGTATATGGGGCATAGAGTAATGACAAATAAAAATCGCTAGTTAATACCACTAACAAGGCTCAAAATAGCCCAACACTAACACGGTAGCATAATCAGGGTCCCTACATACAAACCGAAGCATTGAGAACGTTGTAAGTGTACAAACAGTTTAATAAGAAGATATTTTATACATACAGTCAGCTTCGCGAAAACAGACAGGAGCCATCTTTGGAAAACAGTCTCGAGCAGTCGAACCACGAACGCCGAGCCACCTTATCACAACTTCTGACTCGTTCACATTGCTCGAGACTGTTTTCCAAAGATGGCTCCTGTCTTTTTTCGCGAAGCTGACTGTATGTATAAAATATCTTCTTATTAAACTGTTTTGTACACTTACAACGTTCTCAATGCTTCGGTTTGTATGTAGGGACCCTGATTATGCTACCGTGTTAGTGTGGGGCTATTTTGAGCCTTGTTAGTGGTATTAACTAGCGATTTTTATTTGTCATTACTCTATGCCCCATACACTAGCGTTATACTAGTGTTATAGGCTAAACTGTTTTTAGAGATAAAACTATTTACATTCGGTAATCATGAAAACAAATTTCAGATAACAGTTGACTAGGTAACAAAGTGTAATTAGACCAAATTTCATTTTGCGCCGGAGTTCTCCTTTAATGCATCCTTGCTGGAAAACAAATAAATAATAATAATAAAAATGTCTGTGTTGTCAGTCAACCACTATTCCAGATGTTACTGTGCTAATAAGGTTCACTCATTAGAGAACTGTGGTCACAAGGAGCGCAAATGTAATATCGTACTAATCGGATGAAGTGGGCTGGCTGGAGGGGAGATCGGCTATAATTGCATGGATTATACAAAGACAGAATATGAAGAGCCTGGGTCTTGTCCCATGTGTTTAGTTTGAAATGCGGGTACGTCATTCCCTGTTTCCCAGAATCCCATGTATTGGACTCTGTTGTTCACGTGGGAAGACAAATGGAGAAGAACAGAAGTAGCGTGTAAGGGAGGGAGCGAGGAGAAGAGGACACGAGCTGTGCCAGTCTCTGAGCGCCACCGTGGAGAGAGAGTGAGTAACGCAATTCTAAAAATGAAAATAAAAGAACGAGAAGAAAGCCTGGGCTCAGAAAAGGCAAAACAGAAAGAAAAGAACACACGGAGGAGGGAGCTCTGTCCAACTGGACCCGATGAGAGATTAGACGTGATAACCACGAAGAAAAAGAGGGTGGGAGAGTGAGCGAGAGAGGGATAAGCACTCTGTGTGGCATTAGGAGTGTAAGCTCTGCCTGGTATTTATAGTTCATAGGGCCGCAGGAGGAGAGAGAAGCCGAACAACGGTGTCTCCAAAAAAACTCATGAGAAACGGGGAAAGGATTTAATTCAGAATTTTCTAGAGGAAAAGACAAAGATGGGATAAATGAAATGATCACGAATGGAAATAACCTGCCTATAGGCTACCTTCAGGACTGAGAGAAGAGCTCCAGCTGTCTTGTAATGGCATTGTGAGTGAACATTTGTGATGGACCAGGTGTGCGTTGTGCTCTCTAAGGATAATCAGGACCTTTCCTACTTTGCCTTGAGCATCCTCGCAGGGATTTACAGACCTGTTTAACTGCGAGATCAAATGTCAGATCACTCCTGCCTGCACATCGGCTGTGGCTCTATGTTTGTCGCTGTTTTATGAGATCATGGTATCGCGGTAGTTACTTCACTGCCTGTGTTTTGCTGACTCACGTTTGTGATCATCAAAAGGACCCCGTTTCTGCAGTGTGTGATCAAGTGACTGTGACAATTGGAGATTGATCTACATAACTAGTAGGGCTGCATGATTAATCCTGTGATCGCGATTTCTGCATCTCTCGATTATTAAAGCATAATCGTCTGCAGTATTAGCACTGCAGTATATTCAATTATGAATCTTGACTATATTGTCTGCAACTGTGGTTGCTGAATAAATGCACTTATGCAACTGATGCAATAGAATTAAAAAAAGGTTTTAATTTTAAGGTTTTACCAGTTTTCATAATTTAGAGAGATAAGTTAAAATAAACATACAAGTTGTTAACATTTTCTTAATTTGTGTTTATGTGAAAGTGCAGTAATTCTAATGACATGTAAAAAGAAATTTCTCAAATAATAATCGTGATTATTAGTTTAACCATTATTGTGCAGCCCTAGACTTTTTCTGTCGTTTTCATTCATCCCCAAAAGTCCCCAGGATACTTCTATCTCCCTCTTTTCCCCCACATTCTCTCTCATTTTCACTTTCCTTTTCAGTCTTTTTTTCTTCGGTTCTGTTATACACTTGCAGAGCTCTGCCAAGGGAATGATGATGACGTAACGGCTCGTCATTCACTGGTTTATTGCTCGATTGGACCTTGTCAACCTGCCTCACAAGACTCTTTATGATGAGGACCTTTGAATTAACTTGCTGGCTTACTATTTTTCCAAGTGCACACACAGAGACACTTGAAGAAAGATTGCTGGACAAATGCTCTTCATTCAGCCGCAGGAAACCGTAACCACGGATTGTGAGTGCTTAAGTGAGAGGTGGAGAGAGGACTGCACTCTTTGCTGGGTTTACGACAGATCTCACCTCTGAGCGAGAGAGAGAGAGAGAGAGAGAGAGAGAGAGAGAGAGAGAGTGAGTGTAGTCGAGGTTTGAAGGGAGGGGAGCGTCAGTCCTTATTAGTAGTGAAAGGAGGAGCTCTTGTAGAGTTTGACATGCACGTGTGAGCCAAACTGCTTGCTTAAGCTGAGCTTTGATATGGTAGCAAATAGGAAGACCGGCTAGCGAAGAGCTAGAACGTGGGAGCTGTAGATAGAAAAGATTTTCAACTCTGAAGGAGAGATTTCTGATTCCAGCCAGAGTGTGTTTGGATTAAAGGTGCAAAACGCCACACTCAGAGACATGTCACGAAGACGAAGGAGAAGGTAGAGCATTTTGGAAACCAAAAGGAATAAGTCCCCAACAGAATGTGGCCTGAATATTGCACGGAAAGGAGCCTGAATGCTCATCTGCACGCGCTCATGTGCTGCGCAGGTCAGTTTCTATTTGTGTTCCTGTGCGTATGTCGTCACCTAGTCACATGGGCTCTGTGATTTGTGTGTCAGCGGATGTGTTCTTTGCTGATATGTGTCTGTCCACTTTTGTCGTGATGCTGTATTGGTATGTGAGCCCACGTGGATGAATGTGACTGAACATGATGGTGTGAGTTTCTTCTGTAACATGTTTGACCAGTGCGGGGTGTGTGAAGCAACACACAATGACTCATTGTACTGAGAAACAAGAGAATGTGCCTCTGTGTGACTGTCACAGAAAAAAAGGGAGTAGGCCTAAGTCTCTAAGAAGAACCTTGACACATTTGTGTGATGGGTCACATTTGTGTGTGTGTGTATGTGTGCGTGCTTGAATTAGAATTAAAAGTAGATGTGTTATGTGAGATGCCAAAATAAAGGTATGTTTCCTGTACTCATGAAAGTATCAAATCCTGTTCAAAAGTCCCCAAGGTAGTACAGAACATATGTTGTGAGTCAATAATGTTGTACTAAACGACAGGTATGCTAAAGCATTGGTTATGCAGTTTGTGTAAAATTTGATAGATTATCTATCTATCATGTTTGAAATAGTCAATTTTTAATAAAACCTTGAGGTTGGGTTGTAATTTATTTTCATGAGTGTATATTGAAATTTGAGTAGGATGTTGTGTGTGTGTGTGTGTGCTTATCAGAGGAAGTGGGCCATCTGCAGCACATGGTTGCTTAGTATTGCTATGTCTCCATAGTAACCAAAGTCAACTTCAGCTTCACAGTGAGGCCAGTAGAAAGAGGCAGATAAAGAAGGTGTGTAATGAACTCATAGAACAGCAGGGCTGTGTGATCAATTTCTATTCTGTGCTTGGTTGCGTCACTAGTCTGGCATGTTTAGAATAAGAAACAAAAATAAATGTCTTGGAGACCAGACGTTCATGTCTCAATTCAAAACTTCCTGCCCATAATTCCTTGTTTGCACTGTATTAAGACCATCCACTGCATCAGGTGTCAGATCAGGACTGTTATCCTTACCACATACACTGAATTAGATAGCATTCAATGCATTATTTGTGCAGTTTTAGGTACATAGGGTATGATGTAACATCACCCGGTCTGTATCAGCCTGAACATACATGGTTTTCTGAGCTTGTATTCATGTGTGACTCCTACATATAGTAGGCTAAGTTGTGGAGAATGTAGGTCAGTTGACAATGTTAATGAACCTATTAACTGGTCTTTTTTTTAACTTTCAGCCTAGTTTCCAATTTTACCAAACTGCTGTAACCTGTTTTGCCTGTGTCGAAAATTTGTTTTATATTGTGGATTTAAAGGGTACCTATTATGGCATTTAAAATGTTCCTAATACTGTTCTGGGAGTCCCCAACAACAGTTTTACAAGCATGAAATGACAAAAAAACACTTTTGTTGTCTTATAATATGTATTTATTTTACCTGATTTGCTTACAGACTCCCATATGAATCGTTTAGCGAGTCATTTTTCCAAACCCCGCCTTTGCGTGACACTAATCTGAGGTGATATGTTAGCTACCATAACCCAAAGGAGTGACACCGAGCCGACGGGGTTGTCGCATTGTTGCGTTAAATCTCACCCAGATACAATATGCTATTTTCTGATTGGCTAACAACACCAGAGGAACAACACCAGAGGAGACGCGCTTGATTCCTGCCGGTTCCACAGTGAGAGCGGCGCGGCCAGAGTTTTGTGCGCTGCGGCATATTAAATATATTACAAATAGTTTTTCAGCGTGAGAAATACAATGTGTGGCGGGAGAGCGTGACAAAAGACCGAAATGAGTGACTGTCACGCTCAATGCGTGACACTTGGGAGCCCTGCACTTCACATTATTTCAATACATTTGACATTGAAGACCTAGAAGCTGCGCTGTGCATACACAACACACAAAATAATTATTGAGCATGATACATAAAACATAAAAGCTACAATTAATAATAATAATACTTACAGGTTGTGATTCGGAGAAGGAAGCTGATCCAAATAAACTCGGTACTGAACTTTCCTTCAGTATCAGCCGGCTCGCGAATCCATACTTTATAGCATTTAGGTTTGTGAAGCAATCATCTTCAAAATGACGCGAACACAGAACAAGGTTCGGCTATTTTCTGTGGTATAGTTGTATATATGAACTGTAGCCACTTAGTCTTCAAATGCTCCTCACTGGGCAGATGAAAAAAGTTTGCTTTTGCGTCGCACTTCAAAAAACAGCGTCTCGTCGACATGATGTTAGGTTTCCCCGGCGTCTCCGAACGCAATGAGTGGGCGTATCTTATTCAAATAACTTATACAGGTGACGTCATAAAGTTAGAGAAAAAACATCGTTCGTCTATCGATTCATATCAGCGACTCAGAGTCGACTTTGACAATAACTTTGTATACGGTGAACTTTCATGTTTAAAACTTTGCAGGATGTTTTCATTCACTTAGATCTATGTTACACACTACATGAAGGGCAATTTTCAAAAATCCATAATAGGTACCCTACCCTTTAACGACTTTCTAAAAGGTTTTGTACCAAAACTTATTTCAAGGATGTTTTAAAAATGTTTCACCAGTTTGTATATTGTATTGTTTGTCATTGTATTTTAAACTAGTGCATTCTTGCAAGAAAAAAATAGCCTGGTGTTGACATTACATTTAAAAAGATAAAAACATATATAGAAAATGAAATGCACACATGTACTACTGTTGAAACCATTGGAGTCAATATGATTTCTTAAGTATCTTATGCTCACCAAGGCTGCACTTGTTTAATCAAAAATACAGTAAAAACGGTGATAGTGTGAAATATTACAAATTTAAAATGTAATTTATTCCCTGTAATGGCAAAGCTGAATTTTCCGCATCATTACTCCAGTCTTCAGTGTCACATCCTTCAGAAATCATTCAAAAATGCTGATTTGCTGCTCAAGAATTAATAATTTATTTGAAACTGAAGCTTTTTTTGAAGGATTCTTTAAAAAGGATACTGACCCCAAACTTTTTGGACTGTAGTGTATATACAAAAATTTATTTTTTGTTGAATCATGACTTCAAGTAAAATATATTTGTTTTATATTTTTATGTATTAATCAATACATTATTTGGCATTTTACAGTCTTTTCGGTTTGACAAATTCAGGCTATTTAAAGCAAGACCGAGGGATGCGTGTAAATAATACAGAGGATGATGCTGTTGTGTTACATAATTAACCCAATCTCTCTTCCTCCCTTTTCCTCACCTCTTCCTCTCTTTTCTGCTGTTTCCTCCTCCATCTTTCTTCTTTTCACAGATGAACGAGACAGGGTCCAGAAGAAAACCTTCACAAAATGGGTCAACAAACATCTCATAAAGGTACAGTCCAGCCTGCTGGGTTATTTTTGTCCTTTCTGCTGCACTGCACGATGATAAGGCCCGCTGGGCGCTGTGCTCCAGTCCTGCTCATGTTCACACTTACAAACAACAGAAGACTCTTCAGTAATACGACACTTGGAGTAAATTTGAATCTTGCAAGTGAATGATAGTGTCCACAGTATCTTGTCCACATGACTCTGAAAGACATTTGGCATGTTGTCATGCTCCAGAACTATATTTTTGTGTCTGTTAATCCTCTATCTCCTGCCCCACTGACTGCAGATCATGAGAGCAAAGAATGCTGGGTATTTCAAGGGCAGGGCAGATGACCAACCACAGAAGGGCCAGAGTTATGAGGATAGAGATAGTGACCTCATAACTCTGCTGGTATTACTGTAATGCAGGTCAGACTGTATGAGATACGTTAACACAGCGCTGCTGTAACGGTAGACGCTAGAAGTAGTGAGTTATACAGTTCATATTAGACCCTCAAATATGACCATAATCACGCGAGGGAACCCCATCCTAAAATTCCCCATACTAAAAAAAACAATCCTAGACCTCTGTGACCCTTTTGTGACAGATTGCGTGTCCACTGACATGCCATTTCAACATTATATCTGATGATTACTTCCAGAAATCAGCAATAACTCAAATGCTTTTTTTTTTACTGTTGTAGGATGGCTCACATAGTCATTAGCAGATACTAAATAGGTGATGATACCTGTTAGCATTTGTGTTTACACATCTCTCTCCATCTCTGGCAGGTGAACAGGTATGCGGTTATCCTCAGGCAAACACTGACTGACAAAGCGGCGTGTGTAGTTTGTGTCACGTCAGTGTGTTTTCTCTTTACACACTTCTAACATAAACAGTGAGCTCATTGCAGAAATGTGGAACTGGTTTAAGAGGGTTTGCGCAATGGACCTGTCCGCAGGAATCACTGCAAATTAAACACATTTGAGTGCGACACCTTTTATTATTTATTACCCCTGCCCATCACATGGGTATTACTCCAGTGGTCAATTATAGTTTGTTATTCTTTGCATCTATGGAAACAGGGCCTCTCATGATAATACACCTGTAATAAACACTGAAGTGACATGAGGGAGATAGAAGTGGAAAGAAATTACTACATTGCGCTCAGGGAGTGTGGGAACATAAATGTAGGCCTACAAACAAACATTATTTGTGACATTGTTCATGTGATCTCTTTTTTTATACAGACTGTCAGATATTCTTGTTTTCATTGACACGCATGACGTTCATTGGATCTCAAATCATACTTTTGAACATGCTTTTAGCTCCAAATACTAAGAAATTCTCATATTTCATTTCACCTTTTCACTCAAATTATTATGCTAATTTGTATTCAATGCGATACAATATAATAATCAGAAGCTTGGGGGTTTTAAATTAATGTTTTGAAAGTAGTCTCTTATGACCTCTTATCACCAAGGCTACATTTATTTAATCTAAATGCAGTAAATATTGTGAATTATTGTTACAATTTAAAAAATAGCTGTTTTCTGTTTAAATAGATTTTAACATTTATTCTTGTGATGCCAAAGCTGAACTTTGGCAGTCATTACTTTAGTCTTCAGTGTCACATGATCTTTCAGAAAACATTTCTAATATGCTGATTTGGTCAATAGAATGTTCAAAGAACAGTTTTTTTTTATAAATAAACATTTTGTAACATTATATATGTCTTGACTTTAACTTTTGATTAATTTGATGCATCCTTTAATCTCTAAAAAAAAATCTATATATTTCTGACCGCAGATTTTAGAACATGACTGTATATAATAGAATACTGTTCTTTCTGATTTGATTGGGATAAAGTGAGGGAATAGAGAGGATAGAGACAGAGATGTCAGGATGTTATACTCAGCAGATGGTTCCTCTGTAGCCCTGTGGGGAGGCAGCTGTGTTGGATCTGCTGTATACAGCTTAGGATCTCTGAATCCACGCACACACACACACACACACACACACACACACACACACACACACACCACGCATGTGTTTCTGTCTGTGTGTGTGTGCTATGAAGTACAGAACTTCAAGATCCTCCATATTTTTCTTGTTGCTTGTTTACTGGCCCATCTCAATGAGTCCGGTGCCCTCTGCTGGTTGGAGTTAGAGCACTGCAGTTGTCTCACTGTGAAACTATTTTACTTAACTCTCTTATCTAGGTTTCTTTTGTTAATGAGTTTCAACCAACCAAAGTTTTGTTTGCTAATAGTCCTTTAAAACAGTTTAGTGTATACAGTAACAGAACATGGCAGTTACTATAGCACAAACTCTATTGAAACTGTTACACTCTTGATCATAATACACACGTTTACACATAACGAACTTAAGACTTATAAAGAACTTAACCATCACTCTCTAACTCTATTTCTCTCTCTCCAGGTGAGGAAGCACATCACAGACCTGTATGAGGATCTAAGGGATGGGCATAACCTTATTTCCCTGCTTGAGGTGCTGTCTGGTGTCACATTGGTGAGGAAGCAACTTAATTACCTTAACACAGACAGGTTATGATTTCAATGCTTTATGCAATTCTCCTGGGTAATTCATGTGGCAGAGATCTGCTTTATTTTCTATAATGTAATCCAGAGCCACATGTTACCTGGGGATCATGTCACATGAGTTGACCTGGGGGTTAGGCTGGTTTTATGAAGTGTCTTGGCTTGCTGCTGGTGTCAACGAATGTAGACACAGGCGTTTCAGCTGAGAAATAGCCGAGTCTGACACGCATTGCAGTGTTGCAATGACGTCTGCATTAGTACATTATTTCTGCACTCAATCTTGCCCACTCTGATGGCCTCAGACCATGATGCACTGGGGCAGACTGAATGACAAGGTGGATTAACAGAGACAGACTGCTGACACACCACATGCACTCTGCGATCTCTCTCTCTCTCTCTCCTCTCTCTCTCTCTCTCTCTCTCTCTCTCTCTCTCTCTCTCTCTCTCTCTCTCTCTCTCTCTCTCTCTCTGTCTCCGTTGTTTTCTCTCGTCCCATTTTATTGTTTTTTTTATTTGCAATTTTTATTTTTTGTTTTACTCTCCCTCCATCTTTTTAAAAATTTTTTTAAAACTGTTGTTTCGTACATATATCAGCCCTTCAACACTGTTTCTGTCTTCATCCTTTCTCTGTGACCCTCTCTATGATGTCATCAGCACAAGGGTGTGTCGACTCTGCGGAGAACGTCTGTGTCACGCGCACCCCCACTCATCCTGATGGGTGGGGAGGATGAGGAGGATGGAGCTCAGGGAGTATGTGTGACCCCCCCCCCCCCCTTACTGAAATACATAGTCACACACAGTCTCTGTACACTGCATGGCGTGGACTCAAAGGGCAGGTCAATTTCATGATTATGCAAAGGGGAATGTCTAATATGCATAATTCATGATACCTCACATAATCAGATTTAATACATTTAGATGTTTGAGTGACCTCGCCTTGTCACACACATTCACTTCACTTCAGTGTTGCACTCCTGACACATTCAATGAGATGACTTGGCCACGTTTGCCCTATTGTGGGGGTTTTCTGCTCACCTGCAGGTTTGCTGTACATGCTGCTTCATTTGTAGGTGATAGTGAGCATGCTTTGCATGTAAGGGTGTGCGAGTCTTCTATGTGAACTCAGTAGAGTAGTTATAGGCCAATTTTTTTGAAAACTGAAACTTTTTTTGAAGGATTCTTTGAAAAGGATACTGACGCCAAACTTTTTAGACTGTATACAAAAATGGCCGATATTTGGCCGTTTTGAAATTATTGGCCGTGCTCACTTGGCTAATTAATAGAATTAGCCATTTGGCCTTGTTAATAGATTTGTTGGTGCCAAAAACTGGCCCCAAACATATAAACAGTAGTGTTTATTGGCCATTTACTGTCCTGCACTAGATATTGCTATTGGTCGGCCACTAATAGAGAGATGTTAGCAAGCAAGACAGAAGTGTGTGATGCAATAATACGTTTTGCTTTGCTGTTTGAATTATTTGCTAATGGTGACAGTATGCTAACTATTCCCTGTAACTCTGAGGCAAGATTATTAATTACTGACGGTCCTGACAGGTTCTTGTGTCTCTTTGCAGTGTGCTGCTTTTGCTGCTTTCAGGCTTGTGCTAATGAAACAGTCCTGTTTTCACACAGACCTCTAATTTGCTCAGATTATTAGTGCGCTCATCTACATTTTCTTTCTCTCTCTCTTTCTCTCTTTCTCTCTCCTTGTAGCCCAGGGAAAAGGGTCGCATGCGATTTCACCGACTCCAGAATGTGCAGATTGCCTTGGACTTCCTCAAGCAGAGACAGGTATGAATGTCTACACATTACACACAGTTTCTCACTCTCAAAATAATCATAAATCGCTTTTTACAGATTGTCGGTCCTTTATGTACAAATTCAAGGTTATGGTTGGGCTAATGTAAGAATCTAAGAGTCTCCTGAATATTGGGGTGGACGTGTCCTCTTTAGTGTTGATGTCTGTGTCCTCCATATATAATGCAGGTCTGTGTCCTCCATCTCTGTGTGCTTCAGTCGGCAACATGGCTTTGAGATAACATGACCTGGAGTGATAGATGTTTCTTGCCCCATACAAGCCTGTCCAATCCCCTCCCTCATGTCACCCCAGCACAGGGTCCCTAAACCAGACAAAATGCCAACCAGCACCCTTCTCCAAATACACAGTACATAGCTTCTGACAGCTGTAAGCGTAAGAGGACAACAAGCACCAAAGCTGTCCTGAAATGACATTAGATGGCCAGTTTTTTAAAAACTAGTCCCTAGGCTTTGATGGCAGATTCAAGCAATGTTATGGTCTTTTTGGGGCAATAATTAAAATATTTTTTTTTACATACACCCTTAAATGAAAAAAAAAATACACCTTAAACTCGTCTAAATATTTTCTACTAATGAGAGCCTTTTTGCCTTTAATGCAGGTCAAATTAGTGAATATACGCAATGATGACATCACAGATGGGAACCCAAAACTGACACTGGGATTGATCTGGACCATCATTCTTCACTTCCAGGTAAGTCCACCTCAGTCACAGCTGTGTCCTGCTTGATTATGTAGTGCTGAACAGCATGTCAGAGTTAGAGGTGACTTTACTTAATGCTAATAGCTGCTGTTTACCAGCCTCTCGTGACCGTATCGGTCAGTTTGAGCAACAGGGATTTGTCCATGGGAAAACTCAAGAGTGAAGGGTGCATGAGGAGGATGTGATGGGTAGAGTACAATCCCAACTTCAGACATTGAATATGCTCAGGGACTGGTTTATTTGGTGTTTCAAAAGAAAAGGCCCTCCAGTCTGTCTATTCTGCAGGATGAGAGGACAGAGGTCGCGGACAGCTCTAGAAAGGCACGGCATGTTGATAAAGAAACAAGATTCTGCAGAGCACATTTGTGAAATGGCCTTATTTTCTATACTAATGGGCCAAGCTAGAAAAGTAAGCTCTGTTTGATTGAGACTGCGCTGCTGGATGATATAATTTAAAATGTCCCATATTTTATAAAGGCAATTTAAGTAGGTTGCATGATAGTTTATCAGAAGACTTGAATAAATGTTTTGCCCTTGCTTGTTGTTTCCATGTCCAGAGTGTTATACTGATTGTGCAAACTGTTTGTAGAAAGCCTGTAATTTGTGACAGTCTTATCAAATAATGACTCCTGAAAGATATTTAAATCACAGTTGTTTCTGCTTCCAATCATTAAATGGAAATGCATTGTAGAATACAGTAGAATAAGCAGTATTACTCTGATTGTATGCTTTACATTTTGGCTAATATAGTACATCTACAGAAAGTTGCATACTATATGTGAAGTATTTCAATCCGAGCATAACATAGTCACCCGTTAGCAGTGAGAAAAGGCCACAATGCAAATGATCAAATATATTGTATACAAACTTTATATGATAGCATTATTACAATACAATAAAAACTGTTGATATTATTATATATATATATATTATATATTAATTTTAATATATTGTTCTGAACACTAGCTGCAGTTCCCAGGACTGTCCAGCAGGGGTAGCTGTTATCAACAGATTGGTGACATCACAAGGTGACATGTAGCTGGTTGCCAAGGAGATTGAGTTTAGTATGACCCCAAAGCATTTTCAATCAGCATGATTCAGCAGAAATGAGTGGAGGAGGCAGAGGCCTCATGAAGATAGGAAATAACAAATCCGAAAGAAAAATAGATTACAAAATTGAAACGGGTGTCTGTTTGTTTCACACTGTATTACAGTGCTTGAATTTAATATATTACAATCACTATATTGGTAATTGGATTAAAGTAGCACACAAATAAGTAAACATGTAAACTACATGTTGAATCTCTGGGACAAAACATCTGAATAAATATGCACAGGGATAGAAAATAGGATGGATCTTTTTTTAAATAACTTGCATACTTTGCTTTTAAATAATGAAATTGAGACACCAGTACACGAAACAGCATGCTAAACATGGCAGGGTATGGAGAATCTGCTTTAGTTAAACATTGTTACATTAGCTTTGTTCATTTTTAAAAATCTGGATAGAAGTGGAAAACCCCTACAGAAATGTGTATGTTGTTGGAGAGATGAAACAAGTAAATTGTCATTGTACACTACACTCCAGTTTAAGTTGGTCAAGTAGAATATAGTATGACTCATTCAGGGAAACATCATCCAATAATCATTTCAGCAGAGGCACATTAGGAGCCATTAGGATGAGGTTGCTGTTTGTCAAAAGAAGCATTGGAAATTGGAAAACCACTCCTAAGTGCAATTTTGATGCCTACTGTACATTTATTTCAGATATCCAAGAGAGACTAACTATCTAACCTCCCCCACACTCAATCTGGGGCACGCACTTCTGCTTTGAAACCACCGCTGTAATTTAGGTTAACAGCAGCCTTTTAGAATATTGTTTTGGATATCCTTATATTGAACTCATATATTTTTGTCTAACATCAGGATCCTGTGGGAAAATACCAATCAGACCCCAATGTATTAGCGCAGGGTGTATTTGTGCCAGCTGTCTCGAACATAAATAATAGCCAATCAGATCAGGTCTTTTTATGACAGACAGTCACATAAAAGGTGGGGTTATCTGGCCAGCAGGGTTGTTTGGCAAGGATTGTGTGTGCTGCTGAAATCTTATGTTTTGTATCTGCTGGAAAAAGCTGATGGCTGTGTTCTAGTCTGGATTCTCTGTCTGTCAGTAAATTAGATCCTTTCTCAGTTACAGTACAGGAGACTCTGGATGCATGACAATTAGGTTAAAAAAAAGTGGGCTCAGCTGGCTGAATATCACGGTATCACGGATCTGATTGATTTATTTATTAGTTTATTCATCAGCTTCCTTTACAATCATGCTCTTGTATGCTGCTTCTACCAAGACTAAATTCCATCACAGTGCTTGTTTTTGTGTGTAAGAGGTTCAATAGTATAGGAATATCTTCATGCCTTCAGCCTCTTAGGGTGGAGTATAATGTTTACCGCTAATAGCTAGATCAAGAATTTCATGTAAAAGTGAAAGATTTCTACATGCAGATTATGTAGTGGGTTCAGTTAGTCATGCAAATTTGCCACGTTGAGCAAAAGACAGCTGGTAGCCTGCAAAATTTCATAAAAATGTTGCTAGTGTGACTGCACATTTAGGGGTTGTTTGCGCGACACCGTTTTCAATTAAAAACAGAAAACTTTTAATGCGTTTATGCCGTTCATTCAATTCACACGACAACAGCTTTTTGAGGGCCTAAAAATGCTAACTTTTGACAGACTAGTTTTAATGTTCGTTGTTTGAAAAGTTTTTGAAAACTACACTTTCATCATCTTCGTGTAAAGTACAAAAACGTGAATTTATGAAAAGGTGACAGCATGCATATTACGCGTTTAGTCTATAGGCATGCTCGTTTGGAGTGAGTGACCTGTAAAATAATGCGTATGTGTGCCTGTTTTTTTGTTGTTGTTGTTTTTTTACAAAGTGACATCGCCAACTACTGGCCTGGCATGCATAATGCATCATTTTTAGACCTGTATATGATTTGCATAATACATATTTTTTAGTCGTTTTTCGCAGATCCGTGTGAATGGCGATCATTTTGATAACGTTGGGATCTGTACAAAGAAAAAACTTTTCCATTTTTAGTACATTGTTGTCATGTAAATGTACCTAGAATTCTCTTTACTCTTTACAGAGATATTAAGCTCTTTAGTCCAGTCAGTGGTAAATCCATTCATCCTGCCTTGTTCCTTTTTAATCTTTGTCCATATATCCATATATATATATATATGTGTGTGTGTGTTAGAAGTAGGACAGGGTGATAATAGAAGCTGTGAAATAACATGCATGTTAGGGGGTCAACAGTTAATATTTCAAAAAAAATTCTGCCACTCTCAGGCTCCCAACCAATTGAAGGCCATTGGGTTGGTGTGCATGTGTGCCGAGCTCTGAGCTCACCAAGAATCATAGGGAGGGAGGCAGAGAGGGAGGCATGGAGGGAGGGATGAGCATGTGTATTGGAGGAGAGAAAGGAGGAGGGAGAGAGAGAGGGGGAGGAGGAGGAAGCAGCAGCAGCGTATTCTGTGAGGCTGCAGCAGACTGAAGATGAAGCTCTTTTTTCCGCTGGTGCCTAACAGCGAGAGCAGAGGAGCTACCCAGCAACTGAGAAGAGGACACTTGCAACCTGCTATTACTGGAGCCCCTGGCTACCTCTCCCCTCTCCAGACCTATTGAAGCACATATACAGAGACACATATGCTTTTAATATCAGATTTGGGATCGCTGAACCCTGCAAACACACATGTAAGTCACACGTTTTAATTTACACCCAGGTTGTGCAAAGGAGGGCGCCGTATCAATCGGATAAATTTCGCCAGGCTTGACTGATGGAGCTACGCTTTTTTCAACACTGGAGCAACCACTCTTTTCTGAGGATAGCAGTGCAGCTCGTGGTGGGGGGTGTATTCCTCTGGATTTTCCTCTTTTCCTCATCCAGCCACGGTTCAACTATCCTGCCCAGCCCTGTCCTGGCAGCATTCTAATTAGATTCCACAGCCAGAGAAGCCGTCAGTATCAAGGAGCGGCGCCTTATCAACTATCGCTCTTTCTTTCATCCGCTTACCCCAATTCTAGCGATGTACACTGCTTAGTGGCAGATGAAAAGGAAGACAGGATGGCTTGAAGCCATGTCTACTTGATAAATGAGACTGGACTACGTGCTAAACAACGCCCATAACCAGCCGTGTCAGCAAGGGGAAAGTGGTTATTTAGGTTTGCTGGCTGAAGGTGAGGTCTTCACTCATGGTAGTCACTGTCCTCTTTATTGACTTGAATGTGCTGGCATCAGTGAATGGGATGCCAGTTCCCGTAGCAGCAAAGGCAAGACGCTTAGTACCTAGCCCTTCCCCCTTTTCCCCCTGGGAGGTGAAACACTCATTGCTACAGGTGTGAAGACCAACCTTTACCTGACTCAGGCTGGTTATGCTTGGGTGATGATGGGAACAAAATATGTTGTGACTAAATTGTAGCCTGACTCTGCCTTTTGTCCATTTTCAGCTGATCTGAGACCTGTTACACAGCTTTATTGTAAACCGTTTCCCACAGGACTTCCACGACTACTGCTCAACACTTTACTACCCTATGTGAGTGCAGTGATCAATAATTTATAGTAAAGATACCCAGAGAGGCAGGTGTTTAGGCATCTTACTGTACACACAGATACAAGAACAGACATGTTTTTTCTCCTTTTTTTATTGTGTGCAAGCTGACAATTAGTGCATCCTAACTCAAAGATATTGAGCATGTGTGCTCACTGGAGTATGTCTACTTATGTCTGCAGTGCAGTTTTATTGTGGTTCTCACCTTGAGGAATATCAACAGTGAAATAGTGCGTCTCGAATACCATGAAAAATGGCCTCCTATTTAACACCAGCTCTTTTTTCAGTCAGCGCTGCATCATCTCTGCATCATGAGGGAGTGAAAAACATCAAAAGCCTTGCCGTAGGATTTTAATATTTTATAAAGGACAGTAACCTATACACAGCATCATGTCCAAGAGGCTTGCTAGGACCCTAAGGGATGTTTGCTTTAGGTTAACTGTAATATTGCCTGAATGACATCAGAAAGAGGAGACCAGACAACAGAATGAACGACTGCTGTCCACACCTACAGTTGAGACATCATGTCCTGGGAGAACCTCAACATGTACCAAACCCTGTTGTCATGTTTAATAACTTTTTGTCTTGGTTTTCACTCCAGATGAGCCATTAACTTAAGCCTCAACAGCCTCAGGCTGACTGTTTTGTGATCTCTTAATTTCTTGCTTTACCCGCTTCCTAGTTTTTCCTCTTGACTTCTATTTATTGTTACTCTGTGTCTGAGATATGGGGAGCTCCCTTGGTTGTGTGAAACAACCCAGGGACGATGGACCAGGTGGTGCTGCACCACTATCCCCCAAAAGAAGACTTCGCTTCAGACGAAAACGAAAGGCCAATCAGAATTTAAGAGGTTCCAGAGGTGAAGACAAAAAAAGCTGCATACTTGAAGAGAAGGGTGGAAGCATTGAACTTACAGAGGAGTCTACGTCAAAAGCCCTTATTCAACAAAATTGGTATCTGGCCAAAGAAATACTGAAACGCCCACCAATGTTGTCCTGGTTCCTGGTATGGCCCCAATATTCGGAAGCACTGGGACTTGCGGGGCAGCAAGATGGCCATTCTTTCCCCAGATCCCAGTCCAGCGTGGCTGGGGGCACTTCGCCAGTTTGAGGTGGAGGGACTTAGCGAAGAGTCTCATGCTAAATTAGACCAGGGCAACACAACACCCGGAGGAGGAAGAGTCTGCAAGGTTCGAGAGCGAGTTCAGGGTGTATTAGAGAGACCTTGCCTTTTGCGCTCCAAACGTGGTGACCTGGAAGTAGAGGAGGAAGGAGGGGATGTGCATGGGGCAAGAGAAATGTTGTTCAGTGAGCCCTTGAAAACTGAGAAGAAGGGAGTTGTTCACATTCGTGAGTTTGGAGGGCAACTTTGTGTGGTCCGAACGGTCTACCCAAAAGACTATGGGTCACCCGTCTGGCGCGACAAAGAACTTGAGGTCCATTCTGAACCTCCAGCTGTATCTCCTGTTACTGGAGACATTGTGAAAATACAAGTCTCCGCAACTCAAGGAGGACCACCCGGGAAGAACGACTCTGCCAAACCAGCAACAGCTGCAGCTCAGGAAAAAAAAGAGAAAGAGTTCCTATTGGACAACTCTACTCAAGTAACTGAAGGCTTTGACCTCCCACCACAGGACATTCAATCTTCAGGTTACGCTAGTGATGTACCTCTTACTTCGCCTGAGACGGGAGGTACTGTCCAGACTGACTGGGGAAGCTCCTCTGATGTGCTTGATTCTTCTGTGCTTGAGAGTCCCATCTCCCAGAAGAGATACCAGCACAGCCTTGCAGCCAGGTCAGATAATTTTTTCTCTGTCTGCCTAAAGCGCTTTCATGTCGCTTTTGTAGCATAAAAGAGTAGAGTTTAAAGCCGATGTGGATTGGGGGTACAGGTGTTTGATTGTTTTGCATTTCATTGTATTTCTACCCTTCTATCTATCGTCGGCTATTTACTCTCAGCCAATCAGCCGGTCTAAAACACAGCAGATCCTTCCTGACCCTCTCCCAGGAGCCTAATCAGTACTGGCCAGACCATCTCTCACTGTCTGCCTCTTTCCCTTCCCTACATTCCTCATTATCTTCCTTCCCTCATACAACCCACTCTCTTTCCTGTCATTCCTGATGTTCTGTATTAGAGTGAATCTGCCTTGCAGTGCCAAAAACACCATCACTAGTGATGTTCACAGACACTTTGTCAGCTGTTCATCTTTTTCTCTCTGCACCAGTGTAAGATTGCTGCATATTTGTGTCTATTGCCAGCCCTCCCTCGCCCTTGTGCTCCACCTGCACACTTAAAGGGATACTCCACCCAAAAATGAAAATTATGTCATCATTTACTCACCCTACAGTTATAGCTGTTAGAGAGGGATTTCGTGGCCTCGTTACATATGTTGCAGCAGTGTGCTAGAATGCTTATTGGTTTGTTAGCAGGATCCTAAGTATGTTCAAACCATGAATCTGCATGGCATTTCAGTGATGTCCAAAATGTAGCAAAAGTGAAGTGGAAACTGAAGCCAACATGTACACACCCAAAAATATGCATAAAACAGTAACTGGTTGAGTATGTTTAAATGCAGTCTCAGTGATCTCTCTCTCTGTAAAGCAAGCTGTCTTCGTTGGAGTTCAGTACAGTATGAGCCAGTTGCATTCATATTGTCATGAAATTTCATACATATGCAAACATTATGAATTTAAATTTGAAATGCATTAATCAGGCCTACAAACTTCCTTTTGTTGAAATGTTTGCTGTCAATTATAATTTGTTACTTTTATATAGTGCTATTCTAGGTACTCAAAGCGCTTTACATATGGAAGGAGCGATCTCCTCAACCACCACCAATTACATGGCATTTATATTTTGTCATATTTGTTGATCTGGTGGATTTGTTGATTTTGCATTTTTATTGGTTGCTTTTGTATTTTGTTTGTTTTTAGCTTTATGTTATGTGTCTTATGGTTTGCTCGTGCTATACTGTTATTTTTGTTTTGTTTGATTTCTCATATATCGCTTTTCTGATATTCTTAGCTCATACCATTCTCAAATATCCTTTTACGTTGCTGGTTGTAGCCCTTCCTCCACTATCCCTTATGCCCACACTACTAAAGTGTTAAATTGCACATTGTTGTGTGTTCATCTTCCGAGAGCATGCTCAGTGTTAACTGTGATGTAATTACACTATTTGAAGGTTTCAGGGTGCAGCTCTGTCCTGACTCGTGACTCTATTATAAGGTCACATACTCAGTCATCTGCTCTCTGATGGAAATACCACCATGTCACATTATGTCCATGTCATCAAACTTGATTTAATCTATATTGTCCTGGTCTATTCTCCTTGAGTCTGATTTGACTCAGGCCGTCTTGTCTGGCAAATATGTTTGAACCAAAAGAAGAGGTAATGTTTTGGTGCATTTTTTTATGGCTTAGAGCCTTGTTGATTGGCCTAGCTTAAGAAATCTGTCTGACCTCACTTTCTAAATCATCTTTAGAGTAAGAGGCTCAGGCTAGGACAGTTACTGTTCTGTTTCTGAATTTCACCAAATTTGACCAAGCTAATCTGGGCCTGCATTTGCCTGCATTAAAGATCTGTGATATACTCTTAAGTCTGCCTGTACTCTCAGCACTGCAATTATTCCAGGATTTAAAGGGTTCCTTGCTAGCTCTGCAAGAAAAGAAGCAGGCAGGGATGCAAAGAGTAGCATATGAGAGGAATGACAAAGGAATACAGATTAGAGCCTGGCACAGACAGATATGCGGATACTGACTCCCTTTGTGAAGAAGAAGAGAAAGTAAAAGTAGAGGAATAAGATAAGTGAAAGGTTCATGGCCTTGCTGCGGTCATCCGGGCCTTGTGGTCAGAGCTATTCCTAAAAATATATGTTTGCAGACAAGTGATACTCGACCTTTTTAGTAGAACTATGAGATCAGTTCCCCTTTACACAGTTAAAGGAGTAGTTCACTTTTAAAAAAACTTTTGCTGATAATTTACTCACCCCCATGTCATCCAAGATGTCCACGTCTTTCTTTCTTCAGTCGAAAAGAAATTAAGGTTTTTGATGAAAACATTCCAGGATTTTCTCCATATAATGGACTTCATTGGGAGCCAAACGGTTCAAGGTCCAAATGACAGTTTCAGTGCAGCTTCAAAGGGCTTTAAACGATATCAGACGATGAATAAGGGTCTTATCTAGGACCCTTCGAGTCATGACTCGAAAAAAGATTTGTTAATTTTGATGAACGAGTTCAAACAGGACAGTCACGAACGCTCATCACAGAACAGAGCAAGGCGAGCATTTGTGCTTAAAAAACTTAAACTTTGTTATTTATTTTTGAAATGACCGATGGTTTCGCTAGATAAGACCCTTATTCATCGTCTGATATCGTTTAAAGCCATTTGAAGCTGCACTGAAACTGTCTTTTGGACCTTGAACCGTTTGGCTCCCAATGAAGTCCATTATATGGAGAAAATCCTGGAATGTTTTCATCAAAAACCTTAATTTCTTTTCGACTGAAGAAAGAAAGACATGGACATCTTGGATGACATGGGGGTGAGTAAATTATCAGCAAAAGTTTTTTTTAAAGTGAACTAATCCTTTAAATCATTTAATAAAGGGTTCGGATACAGTATCAGCTTTTTCTCTTTACCAGATTTCTGAGATCTATGTGAGCGGTGAGTCAGGTGACCTCACGGCGAAAGAGAAGCTGCTATTATGGAGTCAACAGGCCACAGAGGGCTACCCGGTCTCCGCTGTGCCAATTTCTCTTCCAACTGGAGCGATGGACGCTTGTTCAATGCTCTTCTGCACAGATACAGGTTCACACATACATTTAAGTTTAATGAGTGCTCAATTTCAAAGTATAGATGCACATTAGAGCATCAACACTCATGGCATTGTGATTTTTAGGCCGGACCTGATAAACATGGAAGTGGTTGCGCAACAAAGTAGCCGTGAGAACCTGGAACAGGCCTTTGAGATTGCAGAGTCATTAGGGGTAACAAGACTTCTGGATGCTGAAGGTAACATTAGTGTTTTACCTGTCTTTAGTTTTAATCCATTCTGCATGTGGGAATTTTTGTTTGCTAAACTCCATTTTTCTTTGATCACCATTCGCTTTCTCAATATCTTAATCCTCTTTCTACATCAGATGTCGATGTGTCGTCGCCAGATGAAAAATCTGTCATCACGTACGTCTCCTCCATCTACGATGCTTTCCCCAAGATCCCAGAGGGTGGAGAAGGCATTGCAGCTAATGTATGATCACTTCACAATGCACTCACTCGCTTTAATTAGCATTTTCTTTCTCTACAGTACTTTTGTACCACTAAATTACACATTGTACATTTTTCCCCCCTTGTTTTCTTACACACGGTGTCTGTTGTTCAGGAGGTTGACCAGCGATGGACAGAGTACAAATCTGGCTTCTCTTCTCTGCTGCAGTGGACCAGGCAACATACATCCCTCATGGCCAATAGGAGCTTCCCCCACAATCCTGTGGAACTCAAGGTAAGAAACGCGAGGGAAGGAGTCGTTGAAAGAAAAGAGCAGTATTTCATAAAGATGTAGCTAAAGATATTATTTAATGAGGAAAAAAAATCTCTATTCAACAATCTAGTGAGTTGCCTCACTGCCTACGTCCTTCAGTTTGGGGTCAGCATTTTTTTTTTTTTTAAGAAATGAATTTTATTCACCAAGGACACATTAATAAGTTCAAAGAATGTTACAAACAAACACAAATGTTTTTAAATTGCTGAAAATACTGAAAATGCAGCTTTGCCATCATTTAAGAATCAATTATAAATTATATTAAAATAGAAATTATTAGTATTTCACAATATTTTACTATATTTTGACCAAATAAATGCAGCTTTAGGTGTACATGCGAAAGCAACCTCAAACTTTTGAATGGTAGTGAATGGCACTCTAAATATGCAGTATATCCATATGCCACAAATAGGGACTTGACTTATTTATTTATTTAATTTATTTCAATAGAGTTTGTTTTAGTATGTTGGTAAGCTAACAAAAAAACAATATTCTAATAAACATGAAAAAACACAGCATGCGCACATATTTGGTAAAATAATCCATTTTGCATTACACAACTTATCCTTTTCAGTGCTGAATACAATATTTATTTAAAATCCATTATTTTAGTATTTTGCAGTGCATTCTGGGATTGCCTTCTCTGTGAAGGATACATACTGAATTTGGCTTAAAATAGTGTCTGTGAAGGCAGCAAAAGGAATTACCTTTTGAAACAGCCTTCATGTCCAGAAAAAACTGTGATGCCATACATTGCTAATCAGTTTGATTTGATCTGACTTGGCTGCTTACCAAAAGTCTTCTTTTCCCCAGGCACTTTACAATGAATATGTCCACTTCAAAGAAACTGAGATTCCCGCAAAGGAAAGCGAGAAAAACCACATTGAGCACCTTTACAAGCTTCTTGAGGTGAGAAAGAAAAAACGAAGATAAAAAGAGAATGATGATAAGACAGAGAGAGATTGACCTTGATTCTGCAGCTAAATGCAGGCAGCACTGTTCATAAGAGGCACAGTGGAGCTGCACATTTACAGATTCAGGCTAATGTAGAGCACAATGCTGACATGTGGGAGAGGAGGAAGACTGACAGTATAAAGGGAACACATATGCACACACTCAAACACACTAGGAAAGCTTCTTTTCATGATTGATGTTTGTGGATGTTGTTTAGGCATGGATAGAGTTTGGGCGCATTAAATTGCCTCAAGGGCTACACCCTAATTATCTGGAGGAGGAATGGGGAAAACTGATCCTGGAGATGTTGGAAAGAGAGAAAGCACTGAGGCCTGCTGTGGAAAGGTTAGGGGAATCCACTTCTAGATAAAATGGCCACATTTACATTTGTAGCAGGTTTTTTATGTGTATTTTGTATGTATCTTTGTTTTTAGGTTGGAGTTACTCCTGCAGATGGCCAATAAGATCCAGAACATGGCTCTAGATTGTGAGGAGAAACTCACACTGGCGAAGAACACTTTGCAGGCTGTAAGTATGGGAGTCTCATAAGCTCTTTTCCAAAAACTATTAAGCTGCCTTGCATTCCTGTGTCTACATAGGCAACTGCCTTCTGAAAAGGAAGTGACTGATTTTGAATGCTCTTCATATGCAGCAGCTCTGCCTGCTATATTAAAGGGATACTCCACTTTTTTTGGAAATAGTCTCATTTTACAACTCCCCCAGAGTTAAACAATTTGTACCGTTTTTGAATCCATTCAGCCGATTTTCTGATATTTAGAAGAATATCAGTAACCAGACAGTTTCTGGTCTCGTTGACTCCCATAGTATATTTTTTTCCTACTATGGAAGTCAATGAGACCAGAAAATGTCTGGTTACTGATATTCTTCTAAATATCTGAAAATCGGCTGAATGGATTCGAAAACGGTAAAACTCTGGGGAGTTGTAAAATGAACCTATTTCCAAAAAAAGTGGAGAATCCCTTTAATAGCACTCGTTATATACTGATGTTAGATGCTAAGCTACATAGCACACAAATATTGGGTACAATAGTCTTTTTTTATTAGATTTAACTCTTTATATTGCTGCTTTTCAGTATTTAATGAAATAGTAGAAGATTAATATTACCATGAAGGATACAGGCAATGCCACCTTCCCAAAAGAAGGGATGTTACAAGAAAGACCATTTGGAATGTCATGTCAAACACACTAGATGCCTTGAAATACAATCTCAGTAAGCAAATCACTTGGATTTGGGACATCTATTGACAAGTCCTCTGAGATCACCCTGTTTAGTTTTTTTGCATGAAAAACTTTTATCATTTAGAAATCTTTAGTGCTCCATTGTTTTCCATTGTCTTTCCTCAGGACATGTCTCAGCTAGAGAATGGGCAGCCGGTGCGGTGTGAGAATGAATTGGGGTTGTATCTGCAGGACTGTGAGGCTCTTGTCAGACAGCTTCACCTTGACCTGCAGGTCCTTCGAGATGAGAAGTACTACCAAGTGGAACAACTGGCTTTCAGGTAAGAGGGAGAAAAGGGGAAATAGAAAAATGTGTGTGAAAAGCAAGCCACAGAGTGGGAATGGATGATTTTGCTCTTGTTGACCGTTATTAAAGATTAATTTGATTGACAGAAAAGAGGAAGAGATTGTCACAGTTATCACAATTAAAATTATTCACAATTATTATAAAGGGTTAGTTCACTCCAAAATGAAAAATTCTGTCATTAATTCCCCACCCTCATGTTGTTCCAAACTCGTAAGATCTTTGTTCATCTTCGGTACACAAATTAAGATATCTTTGATAAATCCGAGAGCTTTCAGTCCCTCCATTGAGCAATGCAATTTACACATTCAAGGTCCAGAACAATACAAAAGACATCATTAAAGTAATCCATGTGACTCCAGTGGTTTAACCTAAAAACAAAAAAACGTAATTTACCACTTTATTTAAAAAAAAAGACCTGCAATCCAGTAGGAGGAGCACCACAATGCATGCATGTTGTGTTGACTCAAGACGCGTGAATGTATGAGGTAAATTATGTTTTTTTTGTGCAAAATTAATAAAATTGAGTTGAAAACCACTGGAGTCACTTACTTTGATGATGTCTTTCCTATTTTGCAGAAAAAAGATTATTTTTTTCCATCCAGCAGTCTTACTCGAGGTTATTTCTCTCTTGTAGGGTGTCATGTCTGCAGGAGGAGCTGGTCTCTATGCGCCTGCAGTGTGCCAGTGTGTACAGGAAGGGTCATTTCTCCTCGGCGGGTCTGCTGGGAGAGCACGTGGGTCAGAAGGGGTCCCCGGAAGGTCTGGCTACACTCGGAGCACAGACACTCATGGGAGCGGTGGGTGCTGCGGCGTCTTTGCTCAGGCGGCCAATGTCTCGTGCAGATCTGGTAGCCATGTCCTCCTCTGAAGATGAAGGCAGTCTGCGCTTCATCTATGAGCTGCTAGGATGGGTTGAAGCGACACAAGACCTACTGGAGCGAGCCGAGTGGGGTTCTGATCTGCCGTCTGTAGAACAGCACCTGCAGGACCACCACATCATTCACACAGCAGTGGAGGATCTACTCAATAGCCTCAAAGAGGCTCGAAATTATGAGGTACATGAACTATGAGGTCTTGGTATCAAGGGACCTTTCACACCAATTCTGATATAGTCTCCGCTTCAGGCAGCATGTACACAAAACTGGAATGCACTTGAAAAAATGGCTCCAGTCAGATCAACTGACAATTTGCAATGAAAATTACTGTGTGACTGTAAAAATATTTAGGTGCATCTGTGCAAGTGACAGATCGAAGCTCATGAATGGTTGTATATGGTGTCCAAAATTAGAACACGGCAAGTGGCAAATGGGAGTAGTGCGACAATGTGTTCATTTACACACGAGCAGCTCATGATACGGTGTGCCAACATCTTGTAATGAGAATTGTAACGCAGTTTGTTGTTATGGGAAGGAGGAGGTGGGAAATGGCGAACATTTCAAGACTGATGGATGACTGCTGTCACGTATAACAAAATAAAACACAAGTCAGGCCTGTCCTCTCTCAATCTTCACGATCGTCGCTCTTCCTTTTTTGATTCCTCCGTGAGAGATACGAGAGTGGTGCGTCGTGCAGGTGTCGCTCATCAGCAATCACGCCACCGGCCTCGCGCCATTCTCTCACGGCCCTCGGCCTCGTCCTGCTCTCCACAAGAATCATTTTTATATTCATGTAATAAAAGCTCTTATTTATTTAACAATTAGTAGCCAAGGAAATGAAGACATGTATATTAGTATTATTGAATACTGTTTTTATTTTACAGTACAAGAGTATTGGTACTAAAATAGTACATTTATTTATTTATTTGTTAATTTTTATAATACAATGATTATAATTATTATTGTTGTATAGTCATATTGAATGGGGTCCATTAAAAACAACCGACACTCTAAGCCTAGAGCCATGCACAAACCTTTAATGACAAGTAAAAACAAAACCGTTCTGGATGGTTAATTTACAGCAGTTAAACTTTCTCTTACTGTCTGTGGTTCTAGATCATGATAGCTTTATGATTTTGTTCATAGACATGCATTTTCATTTTAAAACTTGCCAGGTGCACAACCAACCAGGAAATCAGAATTGGTGTGAATGGACTTAAAGACCTTATGTATTGCGGACTGCACACTTTTGCATAAGGAATAATTATTTCTTCATATTCTCTCTCCCTCAGTCAAGCGTCTCGCCTAATTTACGTAGCAGTTACTCTGAGACTCTGTCCAAGTTGGAGAACCAGTATTGCAAATTGCTGGTGAGTTTTTCCTGCTTTAATATTATGATAAGCAGACATGTGTGAGTGTGTTTGAGTTCATTATACTCTGTATTATGTATATTACTCTTCTCTAATCTCATTAGGGTGTGACAGAGTGTGTCCTCCTTACAAAGGCAGAATGCTTCTGTGACATGCTTAAGAGTGCCCAAAACACCTGCTCTTGACATACTGTATACCCACACCCACACACGTCTCCATAATTTAACCAAATCAGTTCTCCATAAAAACATGCAATTGTTCAAAAGACCAAGGGTGCTTACCACGGGGAAAGCTTAAGACTGAGCAGTTGGCCGCGTTATATGGCCAGTGTTATAAATGTTGTTTTGTGTTGTCGCAGGAACATTCGTCATGGCGACTGCGTTGCCTGGAGAGCCTTCGAGCTTTTGTGTCCCACTGCACCGAGGAGCTGATCTGGCTCAATGAAAAAGAGGAGGAGGAGCTGGCCTTCGACTGGAGTGACGGCAACACCAACATGGCTGCCAAAAGAGAGCAATATGCTGTAAGACTCCATCTATGAAAAGATGCACTACCTCTGGCCGCTTTACTGATTTAGTCCTTATTACTTAATGTTTTTTGCCCTTTCATGTATATTTTCATTAAACATTTATTGTATAATATTTAGGGCTGTATGTGTTTGCCCTCAGTTTCAAAAGTACTTCATGATTATTTAAAGTCATGATGAAACAGAAATGGAATTGAATTGGAAATGTTAGTGAAATGGATTATTGAAAAAGAAATAATGTTAGTGAGGGCTTGGTTCTATGCATCTTGTTGTTGATTGGTTTTTGAGTTGTGGGTGAGCCAAAATGGAGCAGATAAGCAGCTTGCAGGGCCAGAGTTTAAGCCGACTAAGTGATTGGAGAAGTGACTGACGTTTTATGATTTGTCGAGTTATGATAATTTTTTTTAAATTAAGTGTCAAATTGAGGTCAAAAATATAAATGGATGAATTGATTTACAGTAAAATCAATGACATGCATTTACAAAATAGGGTGAATTTTCATTTCATGCGATTTAAGTGTAGTTGCAGGTTGTTCGTTGGATTTTTTTGAGCAATATCTTTTGATTTCCTTACTCTTTCTCAGGACATGAGGTCAGAGCTGGAAGAAAAACAGGAAGTGATGTGCTCTCTCCAGGAGACAGCTGACCACATGCGTCAAGAAAACACCCAGCCAAACAAACAGTGGAGGTGAGTTTCAAATATTATGATAAACTCAGTATGTCGCTCTCAGCATGTAAAATGGTTTGAAACCAGATTTGGTGCTCAATCCTGACCTGTTGACCTCTCTGATCAAGGCCTACAGTGCTGCCCTGCAGACACAGTGGCAGTGGATTAAAGAGCTCTGCATATGTGTGGAGCAGCACCTCAAGGACAACACTGCCTACTTCCAGGTACTAAATCAAGCTTTTCAATGGAAAAGCATAACAAAAATATTTATTTATACATTTTCTGCTTTAAATGACATTTTCTGGGTTTTATTGACTTTGTTTTAGTTTATGAGTGATGCACGGGAGTGTGAAAGCTTTCTACGTCAGCTACAAGACACCATTAAGAGACAGTACACCTGTGATAAAAACAGCAGACTTGGCAGATTGGAGGATCTGCTGCAGGACTCCATGGTGGGTGTTCCCTCTTATTCAAAAAATAATAAAAATGAGTGCACAATCAGCCTTTAAAACATAAATAAAACACTTGTTCATAGGAAATTTTACAGTTTTTACTACATGGTTTAGGAATTTGAATTTTTGAGCTCAGTGAGTGCACGTATGACAGATGGCACCATGAGAGAGGGTTTGCACAAGAGCAGACAGAGCAATGGGCATATCCTCTTTGGCCATACGGAAGAGAAACCCAGAGCTGGCACACAAGTGCATCACACAGTTAAATAAGGGCATGAATGAAATAAAAATAGATGGAATCTCTCTCTCTCTCTCTCTCTCTCTCTCTCTCTCTCTCTCTCTCTCTCTCTCTCTCTCTCTCTCTCTCTCTCTCTCTCTCTCTCTCTCTCTCTCTCTCTCTCCTCTGTATTATGTAACAGTGTTAAAAATTACTAGATTTTATTAATACTTTTACTATCTACTACTAATTTTCCCCCAAAAAACACCCTTTTTTATTGTAAGAAAATATTGGCTATAGGTTGTTTTTTCTTTTCTTTAAAACAAAAAGTAATCATGTAACAACGACATTAAGAATATTTTAAATGTTCAAGAAAAGTTGCATTAGTTCATAATTAATTAAATTAAACAAATCATCAAAAGTCATTTATTTGAGTGGTATATACAAATCTTTATGTTAGACCGTTCTTTGTGTCAGTATGTGGTCTACATCGCCTCCAGCTCGCACTAGGAGATGATTTTAATTAAGCATTTGACAGATGTCTCCCCAAAAATCCCCACTGTTTATGTATATTACCAGTAACAGTTTATATCCCTCAAATAAGGATTTGGCATGTTTGCAATAATTTCACTCTTGTTGCTCTGAAAAACCTCTATGGTTTTAATGAACTCTGACCCCTTGTTGATATGCAGTCAAATTTAATACCACATGTTAAGTTCTTGCACAGAGCGTTGTGTTATTAGATCTTCCTGTCAGCCTCTCCTTCCCAATGCCAGAACTAATGAATCCCTTATGAGCTGTTCATAGAAATTTCATACCACATACTCATTAATTTCAGTACAATGAAAGCTAAGCAAATAATAACCCAGGGAAGAATATCAGTGAGGGCCTTATATGTTCTTAAAGATATTTCGACAGTCATTAAGCTATTTTTGTGAGAAAATGAATATTTATTATCATGAATGCACATTTCAGTTACAGTTCATCTGACATTTAGCATGGAAAAGCTGGTAATAATAGAGAAAATCCAATTATGAGGACAGTGGCTTAATTAAAGAATTATATTCGGATTAATACATTTAAATATTTATTGATTTGACACTTTTTTTTAAACAATATTTTTCACTCGTTTGCTCACAGGAAAAAAATATTATGGCCGCTAATACTACAACACCAAAACTGCAGTGTTGGCTAAAGTAATGTTACAATAATGTGTAACCCCCTTAAATAACAATTTGCTTTATTTAGTTACTTTTTCTGGAAAGTAATAATGTGTTGCGTTACTTTTCTGTTTATTTTTTCTTTTCTGTTTATTTCCAAACCTGCTTGGCTTGCTTGTTTGTTTTTTAATAAAATAAAAAAAAGTTCTGTATTTGCCAAATGTAACGTCCTTTTTCACACCAAAAGTGAAATGAATCTGCTGCCATTCTGGATTGCAGAAGAATATGATACAGGAGAGGAAAATGCAAAAATAGTAAAATATATATATATATATATATTTTTTTTTTAATTAAGTCATTTTTGCTTATTGGTATGGTTAATTTGGGTCATCAAATGTCAGCAGCAAAGACATTGGTTAATAAAGTGAGGTTAAATACATAAAGTATATTTGTATTATTTAGCATTTAATATAGCATGTTTGCCTAGAATTTTGAGTTTGCATTTCATTGTTTTTGTTTGTTTTGAGGAAAACTGAATATTTTTTGTTCAAGTGGGATGAGTAAATTCATGATTACATTAGTCTAGAACGATAACAACCATCATTTGTACACAGCGCACACAACGCTCTACACCTCTTAACATTGGGGACCGGCCTGGGAAAGCAAAGTAACTTGCGTTAGTTATTTGAAAAAGTAACTCAGATATTTTGTACATTTAAAAGTAATGTTACTTTACTCATTACTTTACAGATCACAAAAATTAATCAATGCATTACCCCAACACTTGTTTACTGTTGGACTGCTTTTTTGACTACTTATTTTATTTTTCAGGAGGAGAAAGAACAATTGATTGAATACCGCAGCACAGTGGCCAGCCTTGTAGGCCGGGCCAAGTCTGTAGTCCAGCTCCGCCCACGTAATGCAGAGAGCAACCTGGGCACCACCACGCCCATCCGTGCCATCTGTGACTACCGGCAAATAGAGGTATAACACGCTCCAGATATCTCACCATCACAACCTACTCGCTTTGCCTTACCTTATCACATCACAACCCTGCATTGATCCTTATGCTCTTAAGAACTGAGCAATGATCACATTTGGAAAAAAAAAATGTGATTCTAATTCGGTTGTTCAGAGCTTTACGTTTGTGTCCCAATCCCACCCCACTTGAAGACCGTCTTTTAGTTTTCATCTTCTGCTCCACTCGGGATGCTAGCCAGAGACCATCTGCACATATTTAGTCATAAACCACCCTGGAGCTGTGAAGGCAAGTATATGGGGAAAAAGTGCCATTGACCACGATATTTCCAGAGAATCTATCCTTTGTGTGCAAACTTAGCTGTAAGCAAAGAATCCTGGCAAAGTGGAGGTGTGGCATATCATGAGTGATGAACAAACCTGCTGTAGCGTATCTAATCTGCCATTTCGTTGCTTTTCATTCACACATTTCACACACTCTACTTAATTGAAATGTCATTTATCGAGTATTCATTTTTATGCAGAATACTCATAAACACTCAATCACTCTCCCAGCTGTGGCCCGTTTCTTTTCCTGATCGCATTATTTCAGTCAGGCGAGGTCTGCTAAATGCCTGAAAGTAATCTCTTTCTCCCTCCCTATCCCCTTCCCACCCCCATTTTCTCTGCCCTCCCCAAATCCTCCTCTTTTTCCTTTATCCCTCCATTTAACCCCATATTTCTCTCTCTGTTCCCTTCCTTCTCCCCTCCTCTTTATGTGTGTCTGCGGGGCTGGGCAAGGCCAACTCTCAGGTACTATTGTCGACCGTTCTCCTCCTCTGACCTTTGCTCTCTGGCCTGGCCCTGCACACAAGGGACGCCCTGTTTACCTCAGGCGTCCTATACATGTGTAATAGGGCATATATATTATGTTAGGTCTTTTTTTTTTTTTTTTTATCCCAGCCCAAAATGTCATCAATTTTCCATGGGGGAAGCATGTTGCATGTTGACTTGCTATGTCATTTTAATTCTTTTGTATTTATCAGTCACAAAGGTGGTAACCCTCTGTTAGATTTAATTTATATCCATAAGTAATATATAAAAAAGCATTATGTTCACTGTGTGCAAGGGGATAGGGTGAGAGTGGAGGTGGGGCACTAGAAAGTGCTCACTACTTTTCTTTGATTTGTAATATGCTTAAATTACTCAGGAGGCTTTAATCTTGTTGCCTTTAGCTTTAATGATGCGTTTAGCTATCATGTTAGCCTAAGGCAAAGCTAGGCTGAAAAAGTGAACAAGATAAGAGCTTTTTATTTTTTATTTTTTATTGCCAGTTATCAATTGTAAAGTACGTTAACACAGTAAGGCAGTATTCCATGAAATTCATATTTCATGTAATATCAACTCATATAAAGGCCATTAGCATTAACATTTTATTCCTCATCCTTTGGTTAATATTTTAAATCCCTTTACTTTTTAATCAACATTAACCATCAGTTCTGCTTTTTTTGCTCATTTTTTAAAATCCTCTCTCCCTTACCTGTTATGTTTCTTCCATCCCTTTTTTCTATCACTCTCTTTCTATCTCTATCTCTCTTTCTCAGATCACAATCAGCAAAGGAGAGGAATGTGTATTGGAGGATAACTCTCAGAGGACTAAGTGGAAGGTCATCAGTCCTACAGGAAATGAGGCCATGGTGCCATCTGTGTGTTTCACCATTCCTCCCCCTAACCAGGAAGCCATCGACACTGCCAGCAGGTACAGTACACAGATCCTTAAATGTTCCCAAGAAACATGTTAATGAGGGTCTCCCATGCAATATTCCATGTAATTATGTTTATGTAATGTTTGGCCCAGTAAGTAACCACCCAGAATGCCCTAAAAACTACCTATCAATTCTAGCAACTGTGTAGGTACAACCCTAGCGTTTTAGTGGCAAGGTTTGCATGGGCAAACCAGTTAACATCGTTTCATTCATTGAAATAAAGCTATAATAATTTAAGACTTAAATATTAGATAAAAAAACGTTAAAAAAAAAAAAGTACTAATAATGCTAAAATAAAAAGACATGTAACTAAAAAAATATAAACAAATATAAAAAAATGACAAAGCACATAACAAAAATACTAAAACTAAAAGTTAATAGTAAAACAAAAACACAAACAGCACTTATTTGTCTTGGAAAATACTGCTTTTTCATTTTGAATGATGAATTGCACTATAACACAAGGGGCATGTAACAAGTTACATTTTGATGTTTTACTGTCTTTGTTGCATAAACAACTATATAAACTTTGTAAGATAATCATGTTTTTTTTTATCTGTGCATAGAATGGAGCAGATGTACCAGAACGTCATGTCTCTATGGCACCAGCTGCATGTTAACATGAAGAGCGTAGTCTCCTGCCACTACCTGCAGAAAGACATACTAAATATTTCCTCCTGGAGTCTGGACACAGTTAGTACTCAAGTTCATTCGATTTCCCTCTCTTATTGAAACTCTTTCAGAGGTTATTCATAATCATGTGTCCGTCTCTCCAGATGCGCTTGCAGGCCCCAACAGAGAGGCAGCAGGCTTTAAACAACCTGGACGCCCACTTGTCCGATTTCCTTACGGATAGTCGTGAGAGCGCACTTTTCACGCCGACTGAACGACGTGAGCTAGAGAGAGAAGCTGAGAACTGCCGTGAACATTGCCAAATGCTGATGGTTTCTTTGGAGACAGGTAGGAAGGTTACTGTGTCTAGGTGTATTAATCGTGTTATGAAACCATATGACATGGTACTCAGTATTTTTTTTGTCTTTCAGTGGAGAAGGATGAGTTGGCCTCTCGTGCTTACCTCTCAGAGCTGCAGAGCATCAAGTCTCACCTAGAGGAGGCAGAGAGCAGGCTGATGCATGGCATACAGACTCCACCCCCCAGCACAATATCAGATGTCGCAGACAATGCAGTTCACATAGCAGAGCAAGAGGTGAGTCATCAACACAACTACTCCCTCTACTGGGCAATCAGTGGTCAGTCTGTACTACAGTTTCTAGCTGGATGTACACTATATAAACCAGTCGGATTCATTGAAAAATACTGTTAATTTGAAAAAAAAAAAGATTTTTGATTAAATATTTTGCAGTATGTTGCTGACAGTGATCAAATTGTTAAACGTTTTATAGTATTTCAATTTTATTTGAATTAGCTTTTATTTTTGTTTTCAATTTTCATTTTAGTTTTAGCAATTATATGTGCTTTGTCCTTTTTATTAGGTTTGGTTTTTATACATTTTATTATTTATGAAATAATTTAAATTATTTTAAATATTTCTGTATTGGTTTAATTTAGTTTTATGTTTATTTCCTTATTAAATGATTTTACGAGCACTGGTTTTTTTAGGCTGTTTATGTCACTGTCATGAACACATCAAATTTTCTACTTCGTAGCTAGAGACATTTGAGATTAATCTGCTAGTGTTCTACTAGCAGATGAACACTAGCAGATTATCTCAAATCTACTTAAACTAAAAGCTGCAAATGTCATTTTAAATACATTTTCATGGAGTCTTTATAAATGTAATCTGAAGAATCTTTTAATGCTGTTCCAGAAGCTACAGCAGGATTTAAAGGGTCTTCAGTCAGATTTGGGTGAGGTGTCTCGTCGCTGCGTGAGCTTCTTTGAGGAGAAGCCTACCTCTTCCAGTGTGCCTGTCCTACGCTCTGAGCTCAACCTGGCCGTAGAGCACATTGAGAAACTCAACTCCCTCTCCTCCGTTTATCTGCAAAAGTTAGTGCACAAAGGCATTTCAGTACATATATAGCATGTACTCTACCCTAATTAGTCATCGAGCCTTTTTTAACGTTAACTTAATTTGAGTGTCTTTTTTTTTTGCATCTGCCAGACTGAAGACGGTCGATGTGTTGATGAGAAGCCTGCAGGCTGCAGAAGGTCAAGTGAGAAAGAATGAGAGTCGACTGAGTGAAGAGGATATTGTGCCCGCTGATACTGCTGCAATCCAGGCCTTGGGAGAGCAGTTAAAGGTGAGACACACAGACGCTTCACTAGTTGGTTAATATCTCAACGTTAGAAGATTTTGATTCAAACATCCACATAATCTTATTCCTAAATGACACCGATTCGGCTATGTCTATTAAACCTTTAGTGAACATAAAGGAGTATTCAAATATGTGTTGACGTTGTTTTCGACCACACAGTATCATTATTTCTGTGTTACTATAATTCAGATAGTACACAGTTTATAGTTTGTATATAAACACTGTCTATGTCTATGGTAGCGATCAAAATATAGAGTAAATCAACTTTTGAAAGTAACTTGATGCTTCAAATAATTTTTTTATCAATTACATCATTACACAAGTAGATGGCGTCAAGTGACTGTTAAAAAAATGTATTTGTCATTGAAGCCATCTTTTCACTATCTCCAATATTTGCATACAATTGTCACATTTTGCCCCCAAGTGGCAGTCGCACAGAGCTTTTAAACTGGTCATGAAGCAGCCACTACCCTCCTCTTATTCACCATGGAAAATGAAAAAAATTATGAATGTATGACTATATCCACACAAAACAAATGACCGCCAATGTGAAAGAAAAGCATACCAGATTTTCTAGGGCTAATCAACTCAAATAGTTAGGTAATTATAAAATACTTATTTCAGACATAATTATTCATAACTGTCAATTTTTCTGAAATGGTATTTAAATAATAGTGCAAAAATATTTCTAACCTCATGCTCTATAGTTTTGATTAGTTGTACATCCGGTCATGTGGCCACATGCGGGGCAACGATTAATCGCGATTAATCGCATCCAAAATAAAAATTTGTGTTTACATAATATATGTGTGTGTACTGTGTATAATTATTTTATATATATATAAATACACGCATATGCATGTATATATTTAAGAAAATATGTTATTTATATATAAAATATTATATTAATATATAATATTAATTATGTATAAATATATATACAGTATATACATGCAATTGTTTCTAAAATATATAAATGCATACGTGTAAATTTATATATAAAAAATAATTATACACAGTACACACACATTTATTATGTTAACACAAACTTTTATTTTGGATGCGATTAATCGTTGCCCAGCACTAATTTTAACAAATCTGAAGCTCAAATCATAACTACAAGCTGGTCCTGTACTACTCTGTATTGAATATTCGAAGGACTTGCAGTCTGTTGTTTGTTAAAAATAGTCGATTGGCGACTTTACCGTTTTGATTAGTCTTTCATACTCTCTATTTCACACTTGCAGAAATGGCATTCAGAGCTAGAGGAACAGGATCACATATTCCAGAGTTTGAGTTTAGAGGTCCAGCAGGCTAGAGAGGTCGGAAGCCAGCTCAGCCAGTTACACTCTGACCGCAGCCCTGAACTGGACCGCTACCAGGAGAAAGCACACCAGCTCACTGAGAGGTGGAGCGGAGTGCGCAGGCAAATGGAGACGCGGTGAGTTGTTTAGAAGGGAAAAGAAGGAGATGGAGAGAGGATGTCTACCAGTATGTTCAGTAATATTCCAGATCGTAAAACGAAACGTAATGTCACACAGGCAAGCGGATCTTGAGGTGTTGGGTTCAGTGCTGCAGCAGTACAGAGAAGGCCACAACTCTCTCATCTGCTGGATAGAGGAGACCACAGAAAAACAGGAGAACACACAACCCGAGCAGACCGACAGCAGAGCTTTGTCAGAACAGCTCGCACAGCAAACGGTGAGAGAGGACACTGATATTGATGAATACTTCCCAGTGTTGCAAAACAAATCAGTGTTTGATTCAGTATCTGTTCTTTTGCAGGCCTTGGTGGCTGAGATCGAACAGAACCAGGTCAAACTGGATGAGTGCCAGATGTACTCTAAACAGTACTGCGCTGCTGTGAAGGTGAGCACCAGTGACCGGTGTCGGCTACTGCTTAATGGCAGTCATCATGGAGAGATGGAAACATAATAAATACATTTCCCCATACTATACTGTGTCTTTCTGTGCATTATTATTTCATTTTCTTACTGTTTTCAGTGAGCTTTTATTTTTAATTTTTATTCTTATTTTATTTGTCTTATTTTATTTGTCTTATTTTATCGTCATTGTGCTTTTATCATTTAAATTTTTTTTTTTATGTTTAATTTTTTTTTTTTTTTCAGTTTTAGTTTTGCTTTTTATTTCCAGTTAATAATTTTAGTGCTTAAACTTATGCTAATTTCAGTTTTTCAACCAAGGCAACATTGCAAATTTCGTTTAATTTAAGTTTTAAGCAACAAATAATCATATTTTATTTCAGCAGAAATGTTTTACTTAGTTTTACTTAATGATAACCACATTTCTGTGTATGCATTAGGACTATGAACTCCAACTTATGACGTTCAGAGCTTTTGTTGAATCAACCCAGAAGTCCCCTGTGAAAAGGAGGAGGATGCACTCTTCATCAGATGTCATCACACAGGAGGTAAACGCAGGGAAACCAGGACATTAATTTGATGGTTATGTTGGTTTTTGTGTTGACCTTAAATGCTTTAATGACATTGTTCTACTCCGTCTTAGTTTATGGATTTACGCACACGCTACACGGCTCTGGTTACCCTCACAACGCAACATGTCAAGTATATTAATGATGCACTACGACGACTAGAGGAGGAAGAGGTGTGTTATGCTTTTCTAAGCCTCCTACTTTTAGATTTGATTTTTACCTACTGTATATTTGTACACATAAATACCTATAAGTGTGCACATAATGAAGACAACATCAGGTTTTATCATCTGATGTATGGCAAATGAAAATGTTTCCCCTTTGTGGTACAGAAAGAGGTGGAAGAGGAGAGGCAGGCACGAGTGGGGCAAGTCTCAGAGATGCTTGACTGGGTCAAGGGCCTACAGGAGCGCGCTGGCAGATCTGCCGAGCCATCACTTGCTGCACAGCAGGTACAGTTAGTGTGTTAACTATTAGAATATCATATATATTTAGGTACTCTGCATACAGTAGTGAATCAATCAACACTATGAAAATACTGTTTCTGTCTCACTTCTAGGCTATTAGTGAGCAGTTAGCCGCTAAAAAGGAGGAAATTGCTGAAGCTATCAGGAGCACACAAGTCTTCCTGATGTCAAAGCAGGCCAGCAAGTGAGTCCGCCCTATACGGCCTTCAACACATTTCATAACAAGTGCTACCAAGTCAGTCCAGTCGATGTCAGATAATACAAGTACTAAAAAAACTTTTTTCTTAAGATTAAAACTTTTTTTTTGTCTTATTAAAGTTGTAGTCTTATATTTTTTTTTTCTTAGAAAAGTAGTAGTAGCCTACTCGGGCCCTATTTACACAAGACTGGGTTTTGCATTGAATTTTTTTTTTAAATGGTTAATTCAATTAGAAATAAGTTGTATATGGAAAATACATTTTTTGCTAGTAAAGACGTTTATTTGACTTTAAAAGTATACTGAAAAATATTTTTAGTATTTAAAAATTTCAGTTGTGTGCCTTTCAGTTTAATTTTTTTGTAATTTTATTTCTTTTACTTAAACTTCTTTTCAGTTAGTTGCCAAAACATTTCTAATTTTCCTTTTTAAAAGTATTTATGTTTAAGTTTTTATGTTTGTTTTTCATCTTACATATTTATCTTTTATTTTATTTCAATTAACAAATAGGATTTTTAATAGTTTTAGTTAACAATAACAACACTGACCACTTGGGGGTGCTTTATGTATCGTAGTTTGTGAACAGCTACACCATTATGTTCACATCCTAAGGTAAATGTTAAATAATCATCCACCTAAACACAAACACACATTTGTATTAATGAAGCGCATATATCTTTAGACTATCGTCTGAAGAGCGTGCCCAGGTGGTCTCGCAGCTGGATGAGCTGACAGCCAACTACACTCAACTGTGTGACAGTTCTGCCACACAGTTGCAAAAACTGGAGGAACAGTTGGCCAAAGAGGAGAAGCACAAGGTAAAGTTAGATGGCCAAGGGGAAGTCGCCAGTGACAGCAGTGTTCAACTTTGCCTAAGCGAGCTTCAACAGCAAAAAGCGTGTCTTGAAACACTGCTTCTGAAATATATTGCTTTAAATATTGGTCTTTGTTATGGTCAAGTGTTGTCAGTGTTCTAGTGATTCTATAGCAGTGTGTATGTGTGAGCTTGAGCGAGTGAATCATCTTTGTGTTTTTTTATGTTGCCTGTCACGTGTGGTTTAACCTTCATCATCACGTTCATACATCTCACAGACATTGTCTTATTTAACAGTTATAAAAAAATTAATAGCATGGTGTGAAATCTAAATCCTTTTATACAACATGCCTGATATCATTCATGTCACCCCACACCATCCTTATTTTTCATATTAATCAAGCACATCTGCTTAAACGCAACTCATCGGCTCATTAGAGTAGAATAGTGTGATAAAAGCTTTTTGGCATCCAAACAGCTTCCATAGCCACATTAGTGTCCATTAAAGGCACGTTCAAATTGTAGTTTAGCTTTTTTTTTTTTTTTTTTTTTTACATTTCATTTGAATAAGGCATATGTAAATGTAAAGGCATAAATGTCAATACATTCATATTGTTTTGTCGCCATATGCAGTCACAAACATTTTGTGGAACTGTGCACTCATACATCAGTCATTAAATAGTGATTACTGTGTGTACAATGGTGTGTTTGTGTTTGTATGGCCCAAAGTTAAAGATATACACAAGATAGATTTATCAGAAAGCAGTGGTCAAAAGATTTTCCTAGGGATTGGTATAGACTGAGCACAAAAAGCCAGCTAAACCTCCACCTCACTGTTTGAGCATGATGTGTCCAGATCACAACTATATGTTTGTTTGTTTGTGTGTCTTTATGTGTGATATTGTCTGTTTTCAGTCCGTGTGTTTAATACTATAATTCTATGTGAAATTTAATCAGCATTTTGCTTCAAAATCACTAACAGCTGCCGGGAGAAAATGTAAGACATCATCTCAGAATTGGGAGTAAGAAAAAACTGTTAGTCGGAATACAGGACTATCCTTAGTTGATAAGTAATTAAAAACGTGTATTTACCAACCAAGTTTAAATTCATGGGTAAGTCTCAAAACATTTTAAAAAACAATACATAATAAAATAAGTTATAGTGGTATGAAAGTAGTCTGTTAGTCAGTCCCGGGCAGCATATCAGGCAGCTGGAGTGTGGCATGCAGATCGCTAACAACCGGCTTCTCACCCTATTGCGTCTCAAACCGCCAAACCCTCGGTCTATCAGTGTGTGTGCATACCACCCCACACGGTAAGTAGTGCTTGCTTTCTCTCTTACTTTTGCTTTCTTTCTCTCTTACTTTTGCTTTCTTTCTGACCTAGCAATATTTTCTCAAGATTTCTCTGTTTTTTTCTTTGTCCTCTTGTATTTTTAGCATTCAGTTTGTGCATTTTTGCATATTTTTTGCACACTGCAATGCTGAGCTGTCGTGTTTTTTGTGTATAATAAAAAAAATATTATACTTTGCAATTTTGGTAAAATTGTCTTCATACTCATGAATAATGCATGAATGTTAGTATTAAGATGATGATTGCTTCTTATGTTGACTTAAGTTACTCCAACTATGGTGGCGGGCATTTTTCTCTTCTACCTCCTAATTAAATTGTGAATAAAATTAACCAATTAAGAACCATTCTTAAAATTATGATTTTTATCTTTCTATAGGATCAGAAAGTCATCGCTGGAGTAATTGAACTTGGCACCATGGAAACCTTTCCAGTTTTTCAGGCAGCACAGCGTGGCCTCATAGATCAAGACACTTGTCATGTACTGTTAGAGGCACAGGTTGTCATGGGTGGTCTACTTCAGCCTGACTCCCCTGATTACCTGTCATTAGATAAAGGTCTTTCCAGTGGTTTAATTGATAATCATGCCTACCAATCACTGAAAGATTTAGAGACTGCCCTTTGTCTTGTCAACACAGCAAAATTTGCTGAGTGTCAGGAATTACCAGTAGCCATTGCTGTGAAAGAAGGTGTCATAAAGGAGCTGGTGGGGCTCCGTATACTTGAGCTGCAGATAAGCACTGGCGGCCTGAAGGTTGGTTCCAATGGAGAAATCATCAGCCTGGATAATGCAAGGCAGAAGGGATTGCTATCCACCGATCTTTGTCAAAAGCTGCAGTCCTGTCTTTACCGACGAGAACTTATTGATCCAAATACAGCAGAAAAACTAAGTCTGGTTGACTTTCAACAGCGTAGTGTTTTCAATCAGGAGACGGGTCTGCGCTTTTTTCCAATCAAACAGAAGTCAGGAGGAACTGTCTGCTTAAGTTCTGGCAGAAATGTGGGAATATTCCATGCTGTTCAAGAGGGCCTCATCGACCGCCATGTCACAGTTCGACTTCTGGAGGCTCAGTTGTTTGCTGGAGGTATCACAGATCCCCGATCAGGACACAGATTGACTGTTAATGAGGCTGTCCGACATGGCCTGATGGATCAGGACTTGGCCTGCAACCTCATGACACGACAGCTTCAAGCAGGGGGAATAATAGATCCAGTCAGTGGAGACCGTCTAGAGCTGGATGAGGCCATTCAAAGAGACCTCCTCTCTCCTCGCATAGCCTTACGTGTACTGGAATCTCTACAGTCTTTTGCAGTAATACTGTGGCCAGAATCAGGAGAGGTGCTTCCTGTAAGTGAGGCACTTCAGCAGGGTGTTGTCAGTAGAGAGCTTGCTGCAAAAGCCCTGAGAAAACGTAGTTCCATTGGTGCAGTATATCTGCCTGAGAGTAGACAGGTGGTCCCTCTGCATCAAGCTGAGAAGATACTTCAGCCTCAGGCAGTGGAGATCCTAAAACAGACCCAGGTTCCAGATGTCCTTTCGCATGTGACTCAGTCAAGTTCCTCATATATGAAGCGATTGAGTTCTGGATCTGCCTATTCTTCATCACCATCACCATGTGCAGGTTTCAATTATGATTTTTCCATCACAGAGGAAGGCAGGTCAGAAGAGCAGGTTCAAAACCAACTTCTCACTCAAGTTATGACACACAGCTACATTGATGCTCACTCAGGAGAACGTCTAGTACTACTAGAACCAGAATTGGTAGAACTACTATGTGAAAAAGTTAAAACCACAAACCTTGCCAGACCAGTCCAACACAAAATCTCGGACAACATTAGAGTTACAGTGGACAGCATAGCTATGATTGGGATTGAAAAGGATTTGGAAGAAATTGAAGAACCAAAAATGATGCAATATAAAATTGCCTGCAAGGACTCTTCTATGGAAGAGACTATAGAAGTGTCAGGAGAAGATATTGCACCCTTGGTGGTCAGTGAAAGAAACTCTATAGAGCCTTTGGTTTTGCAAAATAAATTTCTGTCTTCAGAAGAGTTTGGACAACCCAATATAAAAGGTAAAATTGCCTGCAAGGTCACTAATATAGGAGAGGTGATAGAAAGAACAAAAGAAGATCTTGCACCGGTGACAGAAACAAACAGAGCCTTTATAGTGTCTTCAAATGAAGTGATTCGGCAAGAAAAAGTTTTGTCCTCGAGAGACTGTGTTTATGTAAAAGATGACATTGACAGAAAGAACACTGACATGAGTAAGACTATAGAAGGAGCAGGGGAAGATCTTGCATCAGAAGAGTTTGGACAACCCAATATAAAAGGTAAAATTGCCTGCAAGGTCACCAATATAGGAGAGGCTATAGAAAGAACAGAAGAAGATCTTGCACCGGTGACAGAAACAAACAGAGCCTTTATAGTGTCTTCAAATGAAGTGATTCGGCAAGAAAAAGTTTTGTCCTCAAGAGACTGTGTAAATGTAAAAGATGACATTGACAGAAAGAACAATGACATGAGTAAGACTATAGAAGGAGCTGGGGAAGACACATGCTTGACAGACACAGACAGAATTCTTATTGAGCCTTCGCATGCGGAGGTTTTGCAAGAGAAAGTTTTGTCATCAAGAGAATGTAAAGAACCCAAAATTAAAAAAGATGAATTTGAGAGCAAGGCTGATGTGGTTGAGACTGTCAAAAGAGCAGAGCCTTCACATAAAGATGACTGGCAAGAGAAAGTTCTATCACCAGGAGGAAATGAAAACCCGAAGTTGTTAAAAGGTAAAATAGCTTGGATGGACACTGCAATACAGAGTGAGACATTAGAAAGAGCAAAGGAAGATCTTACACCCTTGACAGGAGCAGCCAAAGCTTTTATAGAACCTTTACATAGAGAGAAAGTTCTGTCATCAGAACATTATAAAGAGCCCAAGATGAAAAAATATGAAACTGCCAGCAAGTCTAACTTGGGTGAGACAAAAGAAAGACAAGAGGAAGATGTTGCAGCTTTGACAGGCTCAGAAAAAGCATTTATAGAGCCTATGCATGAAGTTGTTTGGCAAGAGAAAGTTCTATCATCAGGACAATATGAAGAACCAATGACTATAAAAGGTAAAATTGCCTGGAAGAACACTGATATTGGTGAGAGAATAGAAAGAACAGAGGAAGATCTTGCAGCCTTGACAGGCACAGAGGGAAATTTAATGGAGGTCTGGCAAGAGAAAGTTCTGTCATCAGGAAAACATGATAAACCTAAGGTTAAAAAAGATGAAATTTATAGGAAGAACACTGAAATGGGTGAGACTATAAAAGAATCAACGGAAGAAATTCCAACCTTGACAGGCACAGAAAGAGCCTTTATAGAGCCTTCACAAGAAGAGTACTGGCAAAAGAAAGTTCTGTCATCTGATCAATACGAAGAAACCAAGATTAAAACGAAACAAAATGCTAGCAAAAAGACAGAAATGGGCAAGACTATAAAAACAACAGAGGAGCATCTTGCACCCTCGACAGGGACAGCTCAAACCTTAATAGTTCCTTTGCATACAAGCTCAACCCTACCAAAGAATATTTCAGATAAAGGGATGTTTTCTCAAAATCAAATTATAGATTCAACACTAAACGAATCTAAAAATAAGCAAACACTTGAGCTGGAACAAGCAGAGAGTAGTGGGATATTTCTAGAGATGACTGAACAAAAATCATTTGACATAGGTGAAAGCAGTGCACACTCTTCAATCCAAGATGGTGTAAAATTAGGACAATATGATACGCTAAATGTCAAATCAGATGAAGTCAAGACTGCAAAACAGTCAGAGGAACTAAAGAAAATGGTTGAACAAGAGGTAAATAAAGACATCTTTGATAAACCTGATAAAGAAGAGAAATTAGACCCTTCAGAAATTAAGACTTTGTCTGTGGAACTAAGTGATGATGATGCGAAGCTTGAGAGTATGGCGATGGAACTACAACAAGGTGGTCTTGTAAGTGTAGATGGCCAAAAAGTTCTCTTGGATGAAGCTCTGGCACAGGGTTTGCTACCAGGGCACACTGCTATTAAGCTTATGAAAAAAGCTGGTCTCTTTAATGGTTTTCTGGATAGTAATGCCTGTAAGTCCCTTAGTGTTGAGGATGTGATGCAAGAAGGCATGTTGGATGAGGACGCAATGACCTGTGTATTTCATTCAGAAAAGATTTTAGCCGGTGTCATTGATGTGGAGCGTGGTCGCCTTTGCTCAATTAAGGATGCTGCTGAAGCTGGCCTGTTGGACTCCGATACAGCTGCTCGTCTCCTTGAAGCCCAGGTCGTGTCAGGGGGAATAGTTGACCTGCAAAGAGACAAGAAGGTATCAGTTACCCTTGCAGCCAACCTTGGGTTAATTGAAGAGGGTAGGAAGGAGACGCTTCTTGCTTTGGAAAAGTCATGTCGGGGTAAATGTTCAGATCCAAGTGCAATGCAAACCAAGTTGACGCTACAGTTACAAATGAAAGGAGTGGTGGACCCAAAAACCAAAAAGACAGTCCCACTGGGACAAGCTCTTCAGAGTGGCATAATTGGTCAAGATGTGGCTCAGACGATTTTAAGTCAGCAGATTGCAGAAGGTGGCATCGTGCATCATGGCTCTGGTGTTCGCCTCACTGTTGTGGATGCACTTGACCTGGGTCTCACGGATCACACAATTGCTCCAAAGTTAAAAGCACTGGAAAAGGCGTTCAAGGGCCAGGCACCAACTAATATAGATCCAGACACTTTACTTCTTCAAGCATCTACAGGTTCCATTTATGATGATGCATCAAAAAGCAGGCTTACTCTGAGTGAAGCTGTTTCTAAAGGCCTTCTAGATGATGAAACGGCAAATAAAGCTATGGACTTACCCAATGTGAAAAGTGGATTGTTGGACCCTCATAACGCTCGTATTGTGCCCTACTCTGAGCTGATAAACCAGAGTAAAATTGACATTGAGACAGGACAGAGATTCCTTGAAGTGAGACCTTTCAGGGGTGTTCCACATAAACAAACTAATGAAATGATGACCTTACCACAGGCAATTAAAGCAGGCCAAGTGGATCCCATACCTGCAGCAAGATTATTGCAGAGTCAAGCAGATACGGGGGGTATCATTAACATTTACAGTGGAGAGCGTTTGCCTCTTCTAGAGGCTATAAATAAAGGCTTAGTTGATAAAGACATGGCTAAATGTATTGCAACAAATCAAGTCTTAAAAGGGGGGCTGCTCAATCCAGCCAGTGGACAGAAGGTCCCCAGCATCACTGAGGCAATTGGATATGGGCTTATATCCACAGAAATGGCTGCTAAACTTCAATATGACATGTGCCATTTAGATGAAAATGAGATGGAAAGTTCTAAAATATCAGCCTCCTCAACAAATGGAACCCTTTGTCCTCTTCTTCCTGAGATGGTATCAGATCAGGTCAGCCCTAATAAATTGTTACCTGAGAAAAATCTATTGAGTATACCACCACCCTCGCCATATCTTAGAGAGGCTGAAATAAAAAATGCAGATCTTCTAAAAAAAGAGGAGCTTGAACTTGACGTCAGTCCTGATTCAGAAAGCAAGGAACAATTGGTTGATGCAGTGATGGAGGACAGAAATGATAAATCTTTGGAGTTCCTGCTGAATTTACCTTGAAAGCAGAGAAAAGACTTCAGCAGGCCATTAAAGAGATAAAGCCCACAAAAAGCAAAGATATCAAGTCACAGCCAATCCAAAGCCCTGAGCAACCCCAAGAGATTTCTGAGATAAAATGGCAAAAGGTGGAAGTTAAGAACTTAACAGCTTCACATGACCACACAATAGAGATGGAAATCCATAGGCAGACAATCAATGAATCTGCAATTTCTATGGCTATTTTCTCAGAAAGTACTGAAAACAGCAAGGAACAAGTCCCATCTACAGAGCAAACAAAAGGAGAGACGGAGATCCAAAGGCAGACAGTAAGCGAGCCTGCAACCTCTAAAGTCATTTTCTCAGACAGTGATGATGGCTTGCAAAACAAGGAACAAAATGCATCTATAGAGCAAATTGAAGGGCATAGTTTTAAGCTAGAAGCAGATCAGTTGTTGTCCAAAGCAGAGGAAATCAAGGACAGGCAGAAGACTGGTTTGGATCCTTGTGCTTCTACATCCACAAGGACAGTTAAGGTACCAGGAAAGAAGAAAGGCAGAGGGAAAAATGGTAAGCAAGCTAAAATAGAAAATGCTGAAAAGCTACAAGTTTCAGACACCTCAGCCAGAATTGTACCTATAGAAAAAGGAGAGGTTGATGGACAAGACAGCTTTACCACTAGTCAAAAGCCTATTATGAAAGATAACAAAGAGAAGGTGATCGAAGTACAGCTATCAGAGACAACCCATGCAAGTGGTGGTATTGCAGATGTGCCAGAGAGTGATCAGAATGTGCAAGGCAAAGATTTGGAAATGGGGATGGATAGAACTTCTAATGAAACTAAGACCCCCAAACATGAGGCTGATCATGAAAACATTGCAAATCAGAAAGAGAAGACTCTAACACAGCATAGTGTCACAACTAGAAAAAAAACAGACCCAGGTCAGGAAGCTATTGAGGTATTTAAGGACCTTGGCACTGAGATATCAGAAAAGAAGAGGAAGAAGAAAAGCAAAAGTAAAAAAGCTAAGCAAGTGTTTATTGAAGGAGAAGAGAAAAGAGATGATGAGACTCATAAAGAGCAGAAGACTGTGATCCCTGAGGCCCAACCTCAAAGCAATCAGTCAGATGAGAATGAAAGTGTAAAGTGTGAACTTGAGAAAGCCAACCAGGCAATAGCACAGAAGGAAATACTTTTGATGAAAGCTAAGGAAAGCATTCGTAGGAAGGTGTTTGAGCGAGGAGTGAGTGAAAAACAAGCTGCTGAAGAATTAGAAGCAATGCGTCAAATAGCCAGTAATGGAGAGACTTTTGTAGAAAAGACAAGCATCAAGCCTCCTCAAAGGAAAGAAGAGGGCAATAAACTACAGCAAGCGGGACAAGAAATTAAAGAAAGGGTTGAAAAGTCAGTGGCGAACATTGCAGAGGATGTTCTCCCTCGGTCTGATACTGATGAATGCTCCTCAGCTAAAAAACAGGAAGAAGATCAAGATGACAAGTGTGCAAACACCGGATTAAGTGCGGATGATATGAATCAGAATATTCCATCTAAAAAGACCTCTAAAGACATTGTAGATATAAACCAGAAAGAACTGGTTCAAATCCAGAATTTAGAAGGGGAAAACAAAGAAAGAACAGCAGAACAACAAAGCATTGAGCCATTATATACAGAAGATGAAAAGTTGATAGACCCTAAGATTAAACTGACCTTGCCATCAAGCACTGCAGTGACTGACAGTGAAGTTTCTAAATCAGCACCCCTCAAATGTGTCCCAATAATGAAGGTCTCCAAAGAACTTCTGTCGAATGAGGCGTGTACTCCATTACAAATTACCAAAACAGCAATGAAGAAGCTAGGCAATGAAGTTCATCAAGAAAGAGACAAGCCCCCTTTCAGTGATTATGAAGCCACAGATAAACCTTCTATTCAAGAATGTACAATTTCTGGACTACCCCTTATGGAGGTGATCCCAGAGTCTGATACCACACAGAAAGAAGATGTGGAGGAATATGCAGAGGGTTTAGTGGAGAGGCGGTCGGAAGAAATTCAAATAAATATTGAACAAATAAGCAGGGACACTACAAAAGCAAACAAGGTAAAGAATAAAGATTTTTCTTGACTTTTTTAATGTAGTTTATTGCAAATACTGTTTACTTGATTCTTTTTAATGATTTTCCCTCTATTTTCAGTCCCCACTTGCCCGCCAAGAGTGCTTAGAGCATGACCAACAGATTGTCGCCTTGCTCTCCATGGTAAGACACATCGAAGTCCGCCTTAAGCAGCAGCAACAACAGTCGGTTGGTCGAAGTCTCTCCACACTGGATGACATAATCAGACAGACGGAGGTACAAGCTTTATATTACATCAAAATGTTTGATGTAACAGAATCAAAAATTGAAAATTCTGTCATCAATTACTCATCCTCCAAACCCATAGGACTTCGACAGAGATCTTCGAAACACAAATTAAGATATTTTTAATGAAACTTTGAAAAAGAGATTGTAAACCTAATCCACATGAATTGTGCGGTATAGACCAAATTTTATGAGGGGACATGATCACTTTATGATGATTTACTTTACGCTGAACAGATTAAACTCAGGCTTTTATTCACATATAAACATTTATCAGTGCACAGATCTGGTAAACGGAAGCTCAAGCATATTCGCTTGACATGCGAGAACCAATAGGTTCATTCTCGTGTAGTGCAGCACGTTTAAAGCTTCCGCAAGAGGTTTGTTCTTGTGCTGCACGCAGGTTCAGTTGACCTTCTGTTTATGTTCGCTGATCAATGTTTATATGTGAATTAAAAAAGTATAAATTCAATATGTTCGTAATATAAAGTGATTGTGTCTCTTCAGAAAGAAGACTTGCACTTGGACTAAACCACTCAATTCATATGGATTAGTTTTATGACCTCTTTATGAACTATTTGAAGCATCAGAGTGGTAGTTGGGTAGCTGTCAATGGAGGGACAGAAATTGTTCATATTTCGTTAAAAAAATCTTCATTTCTGTTCCGAATATGAATGAAAGTCTTACGGGTTTGGAACAACATGAGGGTGATTAATTAGTGATAGAATTAAAACTTTTTAGTGAACTATCACTTTAAAGTTTAAACTAAAAAGGGCTGTATTTTCATTTAATTCTCTTTTCAGGTTCTTTTCCTGGAAATTACTGACTTGGAACCAGAAGTGCACAAGAAGACTAAAGCTGCCACACAGTTACTGGAGTCTCACCCTCAGGATGTTCCTCCTCAGCTGCTTATGGCCCTGAACAAAGATGGGCGAAACCTAGCCCGGGCTTACAGTGCATCCAGGGACCTTGCCAAGAATACTTTGCAGGGGTTACAAGCACAACGTGATGCACAAAACGTAAGAAAAAAAGAAAAAAAATGTTAGTTTAGAGGTTTTTCCATGCCAGAGCAGTTTCTTTAAAATTTCTCTGAACGCTTTTATATATTTGCAGGAAGCTGTAAGCAGTCAGCTGAAATCTTTGGAAGAGCAAATTGACAAACTTCTCAGGTGGCTTAAGGAGACTGAGACACAAATGCAGGAAGAAACAGTGGTAGATGGACTGACATTGGCAGAGATCACTCGTAAACAACAGTTGTGCAAGGTAAAACATCAACAGTGATAATTGCAGTTATAGTGATGGCATCTTTTTCAGTCTTTCATTTTTCTTTTTTCCCCCTACAGCATATACAGAATTCTCTCGCTGCCCGATCCAATGAAGTCAGCAATGTGGCTTTCAATATTCAGGTGTTTATCTCTGAGCATGCACAGGACTTGCTGCCTGATCAGAGCAGGCATCTCCTTGGACAGCTGGAGAAGCTACAGAGGGTCTTTCACCAGGCTGTTGGTCTCAGTCATGCCAGGGCAGAGGCACTGTCGGCTCAGCAGGCGATGGAGAATGAACGAATGAAGAAAGAACTGAAAGAAAAAGAAGAGAAAATGGAAAAAGAAAAAGAAGAGAAAATGGAAAAAGAGAGACAAACAAGGGAGAGAGAGGTTTGCAAACAGATGAATAACTGCTTGTGCTGCTATTTTAAGAACAAGGATATTCCATTTTACTTTTAACTTTCACAATCATTCAGTTGTGATAAAGGAAAATTAATAATGATAAAAGGAAACCCACACTACTGATGCATGCATAAATACTTGTTAGCATGAAAGCCGCATTTTAAAATCAAAATGATCTTTGTGCATGTAAATTTTAGTATGTTCAACTTGTTCGGTTAATTTTGTAGAGCCAGTATTGCTGATAATGCTGATCTTTTGTTTCAATAATGCTTCTGCGGGACTCCACAATAATGACTTTTAGATACAGTTTAGATAGACAGTTTAGATTTCTAGTTGCCTTACTAGCATTTTTTTAGCAACATATTTTTACATGTGTCAAGAAAAATAATTTAACATAATAATACATCTTTATATAATGTTTATTTATTTATTAAATAAATATTTATTCAGAAATTACAACAACAAAATTGTTGTAATTTATAAATGATCAAATTTGCAATTATACCTGAAAAATGTACAGTTAAAATATATTGGAAATGTATAGCTATACAGTACATATGCTCAGTATTCTGTCACAATATTCATACTTCACCTTCACACTTTTTTGTAAATTATGCCATGTGGTGCAAAATCTTAATGCTTTTAAACGTGTATATACTTCTCAACCCATTCTAACTGATGGTTTCAATACTATCACACTAAAACCTTATGCATGTTATCCAGCTAGATAACTATACCTTATTTAAATAATACATCATTCTTTATTGTTGAGCCCTGTTCTGTAGCCACCTGCATTTCAAACTTGAGTTTGCTAGCTGCGTGTGTATGAACATAACATGTGTGTATTAACCTGTCTGCCTTGCTCTTACAGATTGCCACAGAAGACACATTTGGAAAAGGCTAAAGATTTAAATGTAGCCTCACTGTATAGCTTGCTTGTTTTTTTTAGAGACGAAAATATCCAGCTTTTAGTTTTATGTCCTAAGGTCTTTGTTATTGTTCTGCTTCACTGGCCTGTTGTGTGTTTTTGGGTGCTTTGTGTGATGACTTTGGACACATCATGCTCAACGTGTACATTGTTTACTTTGTGTGAAACCTTGCATATTTATAATTGTGAAAGTTTGGTGGGGGTAAAAGAAATATATGATGAGCACTTAATTATGATTATAATAGATCGAATGCAAAACTTTTTTCCCCTCACTTTTCTTACACCCTTTCTTATGGTGGGATATAGGTTGTGCAGCAGCAGAAGGCAGAATGCTCTCAAAAACTGGAGAATCTCACAATGTGGTTGGCGGGGGCTGCCAGCCTCCTGGCCAATCAGAAAGTTGGGGTCGAGTCAGATGACGTGAACGCGTTACAGCAGAAACAAAGAGAGCTAAAGGTGAGAACAAGAGACACAACTGACATTTACTTATCTATTGTCTGAGAAGTATTAATGTATGATTACTGGCAAAAGAGGGGTGGGGAATGCATCTTTATTACACAGTATTTTACAGAAAACATTGTTACTGTTTGTACCCTTTAACTATAGGAGGCGGAGAAAGACCTTCAGATCAAAAGTGACTTGTTGACTGATACTATCCGCTCAGTGGAGGAGTTCCTGTCTGACCGGGGTGACAGTCTGAGTCCTGAAGAGAGGGCTACACTACAAGGGGCTCTTTCACAAATGAAGGAGCAGCACAGCTCACTCACAAAATCAATCAACTCCTCACTAGCTCAAGTAGACACTGCCATTGTCACAACACTGCAGCAGAACACACAAAGAGTAAGCTGTTCACATATTTATTTTTCAATTTGTCAGCATGTATTGGTTATTCTTTTTTTTTTTACTTATTGTCATGTTTTGCTTCTGCCCAAGGCTAAAGCTGAGGAGCAGATGCAGGAGACGCAGGAAAGTATAGATGCACTGCTCAGAGAATTGTCATCATTGGACGACTCAAAGAGGAGGTCACTTGGTGACAACGTCACTGACACCCCGTCATCTGTAACACAAGAGAATGCTCTGAATTCTCACAGAGACGTGCTTCAGGTTAGATTCTTAAATCAATGTTTATAATTCTCAATATCTCAATAATTCACAATGTTTTACCAATATGGTAACTCCAATCTAAAGTACATAAATGTTCTCAGTTCTAAAGTAAGTACAGTCAGTTTTAGAGTTGTAAAGTGAGTTTACTCAGGTCTATAGTTCAGTTTTAATGTTGTAAATTAAGCTTAGATAATTCTAAAGTCAGTTTCAAAGCAAGTTCTAATGCCAATATTAAAGTCAGTTTTCAAGAATATTCAGTAAATTCTAAACATTCCGGTTTAGTCAAGTTTGCAGTGCTGTGTCTTCCCTTTGACATTTTGTCTTTTCTTTATTGCACCAGACCGAGCTGCAGCAGTTACAAGCTCAACAGGCTCATCTTCAGCAGGTGGCCCAGTCTGTCCGCTCCCTCCTGGAGCAACCCGACTCCAGCGTGCCTCCAGAGGAGAAACAACGCTTGCGAGCAAAGCTGGACCGACTACAGAGTCAGCATCAGGAGCGTCTCCAGAACTGTCAGGACAGACTGAGGCGGGTAGATGCCCTCAGAGACGAGTTTGCTAAGTTTGTGCAGGAGCATGGAAACCTGGGAACATGGCTTGATCAGAGTGAGCAAGAGCTACATTCACTTGGGGACAAGGAAACAGATGGAAAAGGCCTAAAAGACAGGATAGAGGAGCACAAAAAGGTATCAAAATATACTGATGGTGATGTCTAACAGTTTAAATGTACTTCAGGAAGAAAATAAAATACTTTAAGAATGTGTTTATCTGTATTTTCAGCTTGCAGAAGATGTCATTTGTCACAAAGCAGACCTGCGTTTTGTGACTATCTCTGGTCAGAAGGTTCTGGATTCTGTCCAGGGGGCCCTGGAGAGGGTGGGCAGTACTGATCCAACTCTGGAGGAAACCAGACAGCTAGTGAGTGACAAGCTCCAAGATGCCACACAGCGCTACAATTCCTTACACAGCAAGGTGGGTACAAAACAGAGCCTCATATTCTCTCAGTCTGCAATGACATGTAACGTACTGACGACATGCTGAATGTTTTATGTTCTGTCTTTCAGTCCTCAGAACTTGGCACCCGTCTCTCAGGTCTCCAGGAGCGATACCAGCACTACCAAGATGAGGCTAGTTCTTTAGACTCCTGGCTGAGCACTCGGGAGCAAAATCAGAGTGTATTTAAACCCAGCGGAGAGCAAACAGACACCGGGACATTGCAGCGCACTCTCAGTACTGTACAGGTTGGATTATTTATTATTTCCTGGTTAAATTGTTGAAGGAAAGCTCACACTTTTTTTTCCAGATGGATAAAGTAATGGAAATGATCACTTAAGCAAAATTTCGTTTCCATACCCTTAGGAATCCTCCTGCTTAATCAGCTTTTTTCACTCTTTTGCTGTCTTCTCTCAGCTGTTGCAGGATGAGTTGGCGGAGCGTTCGGTACAGCTTGAGAAGGTCAAGAGAGCAGGAAAAGATCTGGTCAGCACTCAGGAACCCCCAACTCTCAAAAATGAAGATATTAACAATATTACAGGTAATTTTATTCTCACTACCAGGGAATAACTTGCAAATAGGAGGTTCATTCAAAAAACACTACAAATGAAAGGTTTAATGTTTTTTAGAAAGGTTAAGTTCCTTATGCTTACCAAGGCTGCATTTATTTGATCAAAAATAAAGTAAAAACAGTAATAATATGGAATATTACAATACAAAATGACTGTATAGTGTAATGTGTAATTAGGTTTTATTGTAATTGTAAGAATTGTATTATTATTATTAATAGATAATAGATAATAGGTCAAACCGATCAGCCAGACGGTGGCGCTACTGCGACCAAAACAAAACAATTAAGAAAAATGGCCATAACTTTTGGACCATTTGTCACAGACTCAACATTTCAGTCGCAAATGTATTAATACTGGTCAATCGATGTATGTTTATGTTGTTTGTTTTTTTCAAAACATCTATCATGTGTCAATATGTGTGGAGAATTGGCTTGTATGGTTTATGTTTCACACTTCAGAACTTCCATTAAAGGTTTTGAGATTGAGACAGCCCTTAAAGGGTACCTATTATGGCATTTAAAATGTTCCTAATATTGTTCTGGGAGTCCCCAACAACAGTTTTACAAGCATGCAATGACAAAAAACACTTTTGTTGTCTTATAATATGCATTTATTTTTACCTGATTTGCTCACCGACTCCCAAATGAATCGTTTAGCGAGTCATTTTTCCAAACCCCGCCTTTGCGTGACGCTAATCTGTGGTGATATGTTAGACACCCAGCCGACGGGGTGTCATTGGTTGTTGCGCTAGATCTTACCCAGATACAACAGTGCTATTTTCTGATTGGCTAACAACACCAGACGAACAACACCCGAGGAGACCAGGGTTGCCAGGTCTGCACAACAAAACCAGCCCAATTGCTCATCAAACTAACCCAATCTCGGCCAAAAATATTCAAATAGCGTTCCCGGGTGTTTCCTCAATAACAATCATGTTCCAGTGGATAAAACAATCGCGTCAACCAGCGTGCACTACACAAACAACCCACGGAAACAGTGCAGGCATACGGACCTGGCAACACTGGAGGAGACGCGCTTGAATCCTGCCGGTTCCACAGTGAGTGAGTTTTGGGCACTGCGGCATATTAAATATATTACAAATAGTTTTTCAGCGTGAGAAATACAATGTGTGGCCGGAGAGCGTGACAAAAGACCGAAATGAGTGACTGTCACGCTCAATGCGTGATGCGTGACACTTGAGAGCCCTGTGACAACTCCATTAACAACGACAAACACTTCACATATTTAAATACAATTGACATTGAAGACCTAAGTTAGCTGCTAGAAGCTGCGCTGTGCCTGTGCGTACACAACACACAAAATAATTATAGAACATAATACAAACATAAAAGCAACAGCCTTCTTACAGATTGTGATTCGGAGAAGGAAGCTGATCCAAATAAACTCGGTACTGAACCTCCCTCCTTCAGTATCAGCCGGCTCGCAAATTCATACTTTATAGCATTTAGGTTTGTGAAGCAATCATCTTCAAAATGACGCGAACACAGAACAAGTTCGGGCTATAATACTTCTGTGGTATAGTTATGAACTGTAGCCACTGTCTTCAAATGCTCCTCACTGGGCAGATGAAAAAAGTTTGCTTTTGCGTCGCACTTCAAAACACAGCAGCGTCTCGTCGACATGATGTTTTCCCTGGTGTCTCCTAATGCAATGAGTGGGCGTATCTTATTCAAATAACTTGTACAAGTGACGTACGAAAGTTAGAGAAAATGCATCGTTCGTCTATCGATTCATATCAACGACTCAGAGTCGACTCTTACTTTTGAGAGATAATAACTTTGTATACGGTGAACTTTCATATTTAAAACTTTGCAGGATGTTTTCGTTCACTTAGATCTATGTTACACACTACATGAAAGGTAATTTTCAAAATTCCATGATAGGTACCCTTTAAAATGGCAGACTCCCTGACCAGTGCCCTGACTACTGAACTAGGGAACTGATTGAGACAATGTCTTGCACCAGTCTATGTCTTTTTGAGCGTCTTTCACAACTCTGTCAATGCACTCTGGTCAATCAATGCACTCTGATGTCAAGTATTCTATGATTGAAAGTATAATTTTCAGTTATCATTCCAAAATAAACCCTTAGACTTGATCTCTATTTTATTTTGTGCTAATGACCTGTACACTTGACATCATTCCTTGCATGTAATTTAATCTTCCTCTTGGTTATTTCAGATTCTTTGGAAAAGCGCTTTGAAATCCTGTCTGATTCAGTATCGGTGAGAGCCAAACAGCTCCAAACAGCTGTTGCCCAGTCAGTCAGCGTTCAGGAGGGTCTTAAAGCACTTCTGGCGTGGTTAGATGGCCTACCGTTATCACCTGGATCAGTCCAGCCCACTGCTCAAGCAGTTCAGGATGCCCTGACACAAAATCAGGTATTGTGTTAAATGTACCACCAAAATCATCAGTATCAGAGATCTTTAACCGGAAAATGTTTTATATAAACATGGTGTCCCCCCAACCCACCCCATTCCACACAGAAAATACGTCAGGAGCTCATTTCGAGGCAGGGAAGCGTGGATGCCACCTCGGACTCCGTGTCCAAGCTCCTGAAGTCTGCAGATGCATCGACAGCATCTGGCCTGCAGGGAGCACTGCAGGACTTGAGTCAGCGCTACACCGCAGCCCAGGCCAAGCAAGCAGATAGAGAGACTGAGTTGCGGGGACTTTTACCCAAGTTGGAGGGTTTTGAGCGCCAGAGCGCAGACCTCCGCAGCTTCACACAGAGTCGAGAAAGGGCTCTCAGCCCAGTAGGCCAACCAGACTGCAGTGTGGATGACTACAGACAGACCATAGAGGTTAGAGAATTAGGCCACAGGTTTACATACTTTCTGAAAGATTACATGTTATTGGTCGATGTCTGAAGGTGTCATCATTTGTCTCTTTTTCATTAAAGGAGGTGAGATCAGAAGTTACCCAAGAGTCGAGTCAATTAAAAGCATTTGTTGAGCTTGGTACAGACCTAAGCCAATCTGGGATCCTTGCCAATGTACAAAGCCTTCTGGACACAACCAAAGAGGTTTCTGAGGACTTTGCGCACTTGGAATCTAATGTCAATGAGAGGTGATTGGAAAGAGCTGTGAAAACATTATCTTGCGCCAGTGTTGTTTTAATCTTTTTTTTTAACCGTTTTTATTAATAATTTGAATTTACTTTTATTCTTTTGTTTTCATTAGTTTAATTTTTAGTAATTTTAATTTAGGTTTTTTTTGTAATGTTGCTATTTAGGTTTACTTTATTTTTATTTTAGTGCTTCAACTTAATCTTATTCAGTTAGTTTGAACATTTCTAGTTTTCGTTTAGTTTAAGTTTTTCTTCTAACACTTATTTTATTTTATTTCAGCTTTATTTCAATTAACAAAAATGTTTTAATAGTTTTAGTTTTAATTAACAATAATATCACTGTTTTCCATATATAACTTCTTTGTTCAGACTAGATGTAGAATTAATGCTGTTATCAAATTCAGGATATCCTAATATCGTCCCCCTCAGTGCCTTTGGCAACTATAGCCATTAGCACAATAGTGAGTTTGTTCCAAGCTATTCTCTGCAATAGTTTAATTTTGAAATGTGGGGCCCTACCAACTCTAATTGCTTTGACATTTGACATGTGACAAAAATAAGAGGCTGAATGCTTTCTGCCATAAAAGAAATAGAATCATGCTAACCCAATCTGACAGCACTGTATCCTCCGTTATTGAAACCATTTGGCCACATCCCTCCTTAAGATGCCATACTGGGCCTCTAGGCATTTAAAATGCACTTCCAATGGACTCATAAAAGAGTTAGTCATGTGTTCAAGTCTAAATCCACTCCACATATCTCTAGGAATACTTGTGAGTGGGAAGTGGGATTATTATAATAAAACTGTATGTAAATGGTAGCATGTTAGGACATGACCTTCGACTCGCTGCTGCTAACATTGGTAGAAGACATGCTGGCCTGAAGTGGAGTCTGGCTCTGGGTTATATCCCACACAATGTCCTGATCTATCACCATGACCTAAAATAGTAGCATCTAGTGTTGCCATATTAATAGGAGGCATAGTTAGCCAAAGATGTCTGGTACTGTCTGCTTAAAAGAGATTTTTTTCGGTTATGGTGGTTTAAGACCAATTCCAGCTGTTAAAGATGTACTCTGTTTTTTTTTTTCATTAAGAACATTACACTAAGAAAGGAATGAGACATTTGAAAAATAAGCTCAAGTGTGCTCACAAAAGCCGTTTTATTGTACGTGCAACAAGTCGCCTCATTGGAACCAGCATTGTGAATACTCACAATTAACAAAATCTAACAAACCAGTTTTTTCATATTCAACTTGCTCTTTGTCCTTCACAGGTTTGATTCCATCCAGAGCTGTGTTCAGCAACTGGCGGAGTTTCGCTCGCGCTCTGGCTCCCTCCTCAGGTGGCTGCAGTCGGTACAAGAGCAACTTCCTGCCAAAGAGCCCAACCTAAGCACAGAAGGCCTGCAGAGAAGAGCACAGCAGCTTAAAGTAGGGCTGTAATTCTCTCTATTTACAGTGTTCTGACATCACTTTCTGTTTTTAGTGGGTGAGCTTTAATTAACATGTCTTATAAATTTGCTTGTAGGATTTGCTCTCAGAATGGGAAACCCAAGGAAGCCAAGTTCAGGAGTTAAACAAGACCAGTTCACAACTTGAGAACTTGATTATTAACATCACAGCCCCCAAAAACAAGGCTGGTAAGAAAAACACCATTGTGGAGTTTCAGGGCTAATGTTCCTTTTCTTTTTATGTAGCTAGTGTGTAGCTATTACACCTAAAATTGAAAACTCTGTCATCATTTACTCACCTTCATGTCATTCAAAACCAGTATGACTTTCTTTCTTCCAGGGAACAGAAAATGCTAATTTATAGATCCTGGCCACAAGAATAATAGTATTAATTTCTTATCTTTTTTTTTTAAATTATCCCAAACATTTGAATGCCAGTGTATCATGGTTTCCAGAAATGTTAAGTACAGTATTAAGCAGCACAACTGTTTTGAACATTGATACTAATAAAAAAAAATGTTTCTTGAGCTCAAATCAGCATATTAGAATTATTTCTGAAGGATCATGTGACACTGAATTTTCAGCACCCATTACTCCAGTCTTCAATTACATTTTTAAATATATTGTAATAATATTTCACAATATTACTTTTTTACTGTATTTTCGATCAAATAAATGCAACCGTTGTGTTTTTTTTATGATTTTTTTTTATGGTGCTTTTGCATTCTTTTTGATGCATAATAGCTCTTTTCCCTGTTCATTTGTTGTTGCATGAAAAAGAGTGACCAGTACATTATTCAAATGTGCTCCATTGAATGCAGAAAGTCATACAGGTTTGGAATGACATGAGGGTGACTTTTTGGCTGAACTATCACATCTACCACCTTCCAGACTACTGATTTTGAGCATATGTTTGTATATGTGGCTCTGTGTTTAAATCCTCTGTGTTGAGTTTGTTGCTTGTGTATGCGTGTGTTGCTCCAGCATGCCTGTGAATTATTGTGGCATTGTCTGAGCGTGTGTCTGTGTGTCTTTCTCCCAGGTGTTTCCCAGCTCAATGGTGCTTCCAGCTCCAACAGTGTTAATGGCATTCACACCTGTAAAGGTGAGCTTCCTCCACACCTTTAGCCAGTGAGCTGTGCAGCATCCTTATCTCTGGAGTCTTTTTTCTATTAGTCATTTGCATTTTCCGTTTCACCCCCAGGCACGATAACTCCACATCTCTCTTCCTCACCCTTTCACTCACTCTCCCTATTTTTCTATGCATTGCTTCTTGTCCTGTTCTGTTAGTTTGCTTTCTAAGTATGTGAAGATTGGTGTCATCTGTCTTTGTGCATATGACCAATTTGTCCAATCATTTAAGCTTTCTTTGACACGGGCAGTGCACATAAATCTGATACAAAAGACTGTTCAAACTATCTTTTTGCAAGTAATCTGTTTGTTCAGACAGTCTATTCATTATCTAGACTAGAGTATTGATTCCCATTGTAATGCTTTGACAAAACTGGAAGAGAGTGCAGCTGTCACTAGCTGTGTTTCCAGCCACCAACTTTTATGTGAATTTTGGGAGATCGCATGTAAAACGCTAGATGGAAGCACCAAGATGCACATACATTCTAAAAATGCACAAAAAATAATGTATGCGCTCAGTTTGATTCGACTCTTTATTCGCAAATATTTAATGCAATATTCAAATTTTTGATTTAACTTAAACGAAGTAATAAATGTTAATATATATATATATATATATATTTTTCTGCATGTTGTGTGTGGCTCAGTGAATAAAAAATGCATTGAAATGCTTATACCTCAGCTTGTATATCATTGCTTGGAAAAAATAACACCAACATGATGCAGTTTTAGAATTATTTGGCCTACTCTCACTGTACTTGCATCAACATTTCTTCGCTCTTACCCTCAGACTTGACTGAGATCCAGGTGGCAGTGGCAGATGTGAACTGCAAGTATGAGCAGCTGGGCAGTGACCTGAGGGAGAGGAAGGGTAGGCAAGACGCCTCTCTTGACCTGCGGCAGAAGGCCAGGCAGAGCACTGAGGCTCTCGTCCAGTGGCTAGGCCCCCGTGAACAGAGCCTGGCACAAGGGCAGACCGCCTCTCCCTCGCGGCCAGAGGTGGTGCGTGCTCAAGCCCAAGAGACCAAGGTAACGTCTTAAGAGAATTGAGTGCTTGACAGGGGTATCAAACTGCAGGCCCCCAAAAATTATTTATCCTTAAATCCAGCCAGCAAATATAATTTCATTTTATTTTTGCCTTTTATGTTATCCCATTATTTAAAAAAGCATTTGATTCCAATTTGATACCTTGTGAATGAGCTGACAGACAGGTATCTGTGTCCAGGTTTTACTTTCTGAGCTTGCCGAGCATTCTGGGAAAGTGGAGGATCTCAAGAACATTCTGAAGCAGCTAATAAAAGATAATCCAGAGTCTCCTGAAGCTGAGACATGGAAACGTCAGCTTGAAGACATAGGTCAGTAAAGTGTTTTTAAATGTGGTGTCCTTGCATACAGTGTTTTGTATGCATTTCCATTTATTGGACTTTGTCCCTATGCCAATAATTAAGTAGCGACATAATAGTGCATTAATATTCATATTGTTTAATTTCTAGTGACTCGCAGAAAGGACAAGTCAATTGTCTGAGATTTGTTTAAATTGTCTGAGATTTGTTTAAATTGTCTGAAATTTGTTTATTCTGTTTAAATGAAGCACAATGGATAAAATAAATTCCCTGAACAGGTTGCACTTTGACAACAAATGAAATGCTTTTACATGTTTTATAGCAAAAGTTCAGGATATTTGATCTGGAAAAGACAAGATCAGAGCTCTTCTTGGACATGACATTATTTTCAGCACCAAACTCTCGGCTTGTGACCAAAATGTGACCAGATTTCTTTGTGTGCATTATCATAATTCTCTGTGGTTCTTGCTACGTTTAGTATCTAAGTTCATGATTTCTAAATCATTAAAATTGGTCTTTGTGATATTTGTTCTAAATATTGCTTTCTCTTCTAGACTCACGGTGGATGAAAGCCAATCAGAATGCAGCACAGAGGCAGACTGAATTGGAGGCGTGTGCTGATAGGCTGGGTAGTTTTGCAGCAGCAGCCAGTCAATTAGGACCATGGCTACGAGAGAAAGAGCTGATGATGAGTGTATTAGGCCCACTGAGTATCGACCCCAAATGCTCAACACACAGAAACAGCAAGTGCAGGTAAACAGGTTTTTAATGATATCTTCCTATTTTGTCAACCAAATGACCTCCTGACAACAATCTATGACCATCACAGTATAGGGGCCTCATTAAATACAGGTTGTTAAATACAATCTGAAACATTGAAAGTGTTACATTGTAGAGTACCATAGAAATGTTCCACATTTTAATATAGTCCTACTTCAAAAGAACAATTTAGACACCCTTACTGATAAGGTTTAGTTCTTCAGTTCTGAAGAATAGTTAATGTAACTATTTATTAAAACATTTTTATCATTGGATATCACCTGTGCCTATAAAGAGATGTTTCTGATGGTATTAAAACTTTCTAGAGCTGTGCTGACATCTATCCAGTGTGTGGACGTCTATTCTTTATTTTTTCAATCAATATCATGCCTTTCATTGACATTTACATATTTTTTTACATTTTGTACTCAAAACTTATTTCTTTCACCACCAGTAGTCAATTTAAATGTATTTCTTTATCCCGTCAGTTCATGCTACGTGAGTTTGAGACACGGCAACCCCAGTTTGACCAGCTGACTCAGGCGGCAGAGGGAATCCTCTCTCCGACTGGAGACGAGGGTTCTAGAGATGAACAGGACCTAGAGGAGGTGAGGCAGGAGCTGGCAGACATTTCACAGCAGTGGGGAGACCTCACCTCTCGCCTCACGGGCCGCTCGCAGAAGATCGACCAGGCACAGGGAACCAGCGAGCACTACCTGGCCCTTCTCAAGGAGCTGTCTCAGAGGGTGGCAAATCTAGGCGAGAGGCTAGATGCGCAGGCCTCTCTAAGCGCTCAACCCGAAGCCCTACGCCGTAGGCTTCAGGAAACCGGGGAGATCCGCTCAGAGCTGGAACAGAGACGGGGTCAACTGGCCCAGGCTGAGCAGCTGTGTGAGGAGCTCAGCACAATTGTGGCCGAACCGTATCTCAGAGATGAGTTGCACAAGAGATTGGAGAGTGTGAGCGGCCCTCTCAAGAACCTAGAAGAACGGGCTGGTGAGTAACATTTACCGTAATGCAGTGTCAGAAATTAGGCATTTCTGTTAGTTTTGGTGGCATTTTTGCTCCAAACCCCACTCATCTTTGACCCTGCCATAATATATGTTTGTGCATGTACTGTATATAATAGTAACCATCCCTCTCACTGCTGTCTTTCAGCTGATGGCTTGTCTCAGCTGCAGGCCGCCCTGTCCAGCACTCAACAGTTCCAACAGATGTTTGACGAGCTTCGTGGCTGGTTGGATGGGCAGGCTGGGAGTCACACAGCTGGTATTTCTGAAGCTCTCCCTTGCCAACCTAACACACTGAAGACCCTTCTCGCCCAACAAGAGGATCTCCAGCGAGCCATGGCACAACAACGTGGATCCTATGAGCTCATCCAGGCCGAGGGGGCATCTCTACTGGCATCCCTTCCTGCTGGAGATGAGCGATTAGCCCTACAGACTCGATTAAACACCTTACGGCAAGACTGGGAGGCCATGAACCAACAGACCACTGAAAAACACTGTCGAATAAAAGAGACGCTGTCCCGTGCTGAGCTGTACCAACAACATCGCAATGAGCTTGTACCTTGGGTTGCAGAATGTGAGGAAAGGGAGTCAGAGATCCACCCATCGCTGGATCCCGCCGCCTTAGACGAGGCTTTGCAAAAGGCTAGACAGTTGAGTCTGGAATTAGATCGTCGTCGCCCCCTCTTAGAGTCTCTGAACACGGCAGCAGATCAGCTGCTGGAGCAGAGCTGCGTTGGTGAAGAGGAAGTGAGGGATGAAAAGGCTCAGCTTAATCGCAGGACAGACAGCCTCTCTGAGCGACTACAGGGACGCACGGCTCAGCTAGAGGAGTTGGGAAGCAGACTGAAGGAGTTTGAAGATGGCAGACTGGCTGTGGAGAGAAGGCTCGAAGCAGCCAAGCATCAGATCGAGGTTCAGGAGGCACTTGGGCCACAAGCTTGTAGCAACAAAAGCCTGGAGCGTTTGCGTAGCCAACAGGAACTGTTGAACTCTGTACAGCCACAGGTGGTGTACCTGCGAAACCTGGCTCAGGGGCTGTTGCAGGACGCACCCGAGATATCCGGCGCCGGCGAAGATGGCGGCCAGAGGCTAATGCAGCAGGCGTGTGATACCGAAAAAGAGTTTGAAGAAGTTACTGAGAAGGTGAGAGAATCTGCACATGATCAGGAGCCTCTGGAATGTGTCAGGACTCAAAGTAGTCTGGATGTTATTTATATATGTACACATATAACCTGATCTGTAGTTTATGTCTGCGCTCATGCAGTATATGCTAAATACGACTTTTACACATCTTTTTTTTTTACTGTTGGTCCAGATTTGTCTTGTTAATTTTTAATAGTTTGTAGTCAAAAGTTTAACATTACCATTCCTGTTATTCAATACCTTTTGAACTCTAAACTTAACTTATACATATATACTTACAGAAGACTTTCAGAAATATCCTCTGGTCAAGCTCAGATACTTGACATTTTTTATTATAATTTTATATCAAATTATTCACATAATGGCAAGAAGATATTCAGGATAACACCTAATTCAACTCACTTTTATTTATATAGTGCTTTATACAATACAAATATTTTTATAGCAGCTTTACAGGGCTAAACGGGTAAATAATTATTTAAAGGGTACCTAATATGGCATTTAAAATGTTCCTAATATTGTTCTGGGAGTCCCCAACAACATTTTTTCAAGCATGAAATGACAAAAAAACACTTTTGTTGTCTTATAATATGCATTTATTTTTACCTGATTTGCTCACCGACTCCCATATGAATCGTTTCGCGAGTCATTTTTCCAAACCCCGCCTTTGCGTGACGCTAATCTGCGGTGATATGTTAGCGACCATAGCCCATAGGAGTGACACCGAGCCGACGGGGTGTCTTCGGTTGTTGCGTTAAATCTTACCCAGATACAATAGTGCTATTTTCTGACTGGCTAACAACACCAGACGAACAACACCAGGGGAGACGCACTTGATTCCTGCCGGTTCAGTGAGAGCGGCGCGGCCAGAGTTTTGGGCGCTGCGGCATATTAAATATATTACAAATAGTTTTTCAGCGTGAGAAATACAATGTGTGGCGGGAGAGCGTGACAAAAGACCGAAATGAGTGACTGTCACGCTCAATGCGTGACACTTGAGAGCCCTGCACTTCACATTATTTCAATACATTTGACATTGAAGACCTAGAAGCTGCACTGTGCGTACACAACACACAAAATAATTATTGAGCATGATACATAAAACATAAAAGCAACAATTAATATTAATAATACTTACAGGTTGTGATTCGGAGAAGGAAGCTGATCCAAATAAACTCGGAACTGAAACTTCAGTATCAGCCGGCTTGCGAATCCATACTTTATAGCATTTAGGTTTGTGAAGCAATCATCTTCAAAATGACGCGAACACAGAACAAGGTCAAAGTCCTTTTAGGCAGGTTCGGCTTGTGTGGTATAGTTGTATATATGAACTGTAGCCACTTAGTCTTCAAATGCTCCTCACTGGGCAGATGAAAAAAGTTTGCTTTTGCGTCGCACTTCAAAACACAGCGTCTCGTCGTCATTGATGTTAGCTTTCCCTGGCGTGGCGTCACCGAACGCAATAAGTGGGCGTATCTTATTCAAATAACTTGTACAAGTGACGTCATAAAGTTAGAGAAAAAGCATTGTTCGTCTATCGATTCATATCAGCGACTCAGAGTCGACTCTTACTTTTGAGAGAAAATAACTTTGTATACGGTGAACTTTCATGTTTAAAACTTTGCAGGATGTTTTCGTTCACTTAGATCTATGAATACAGTAGATACACTACATGAAGGGCAATTTTCAAAAATCCATAATAGGTACCCTTTAATTATGCAAACAGAGTTCAAATCTGCTGTAAAGCACCTCTAAAAATAAAAGTGTCACTGTTCAGCTGAGGTCAGTTCAGTGTTGATTGAATAATTGTGTAAAGATCGTCAAATATGAAATATCGTTGCATAGTAGAAATGGCCCACAATCTCAGCTACATTTAACTACATGTGTCCCCTTTCTTTCCCCCACAGACTGAACAATGCTGCTCATCCTTGGAGTCCCGGTTACAGGGCGTGGGAGAGGTCCAGTCACATGTTCGAGACATTTTCTCCCGCCTGGCTGATTTGGATGATGAGCTGGACAGCCTTAGCCCAGTGGGACGAGATGCTGACTCCTTAGCTTCGCAGGCTGACGCTGTCAGGGGATTCCTGACCAGACTTGATGCCCTCCGTGCCGAGCTGGAGGGTCATGGTGGGGAATGCACAACTATGCTGCGTAGAGAGGGGAGCTCTCCTGATCTTTTGGCCCTCAGGAGAGAAACCGAAGCCCTAAACCGACAGGCCGGCAAGCTGACAGAGCGAGGTCAGAACCGTCTGGCACTCATAGGAGCAGCAGAAGAACGTGTTAAGGAGTTCTACACCCGGCTGTCTGACCTACAGGGGTTGTTGGGACGAGCAGAGGAGGTCCTGAACACACAGGCCGTTGTGGGGACAGAAGTGGAGGTCATTAAACAGCAACTTCAAGAGTTCAAGGTAGGAAAATATTTAGCAAACTGTATATTTTTGTGTGTACTGTAGCTTTACTTTGCAATAACAGATTCCATTGTGCGCTAACCGCCGTTAGCTAACAATATTCATATGCCACAGGAGGTTCTAAGGCTTCAGTCTCAGAGGGGCTCAACCCGCCTACCTAAGCATGAGCTCATGTGGCATAGTCTTGTTTTTTTCAATATCTAAACAAGGTCTAGCAAAGCCCTCGTCATGCACAATGTGGTTTGCCGAAGTATGACTTGTTCCTGAATCACCCACCCTACCCCTAAATTCAGTGTGCAATGTTTTGCAGATGATGCTGAATGATGTTCCAGAACCAGGGAATCAAATTTAGATTTTTCTGATAAAAACTGATTGCTATTTAAAATGCGATTAGAAAAAAAGCTCCAGGTTTGCTGAGCTTGTTTGTGGGGATGCACAATTTTGACAATTTTTTTTTTTATTATTACTAAATAAAATATTAAACAAAAAATGAATATTACTATTGTAATATTTAGCAGTAAAATAAAACAATTTAGTATTTTAGAAAAATAATAGTAATCATTTTATTTTACAGTAAAATTATAATGGCTTTCTTACTTACTTTATTTTCAAATGTTAAAATATCAAGCTTTAATTGTGGTGTAAAATCCCAGGAAGCCCTTAAAGCTTCTCTTTTGTTGACAACTGCTGGTTTATAAGCACTTTTTACAAGTGCTGCGTTCCCAAATGCACGTTAAAAGCGTATTGCTCTATGCATATATTTATTTAATTAAATCACAACTATTGCAATTTAATAATCACAACTTTTGCAATTTAATAATCACACTAAGCCATAAAGTGATTTCGGTTTTATTTTTATCAAAAATCCAGCTACATTAGGCTCATGTTTGTTGTGAGCTTAGCAGGGATGTTTTCATTGACTATGCAATCTCTCAGGTGGACCCATTTGCAGCTTAAAACCTACAGAGCAATCTGAATTCAGTTGCACACTCTCTGAGCTCTTGCCCCTCAAATGTGTGTTTAAAAGAGTCAAGATCTGTGTGGTACGTTAAATATTTGTATTACTGCAGGGTGAAAGCACTATCCCTTGATAAATCCTCCTTTCCCGACGTGTTCTTGCTGTTTTGCTCCTATCCTCTCTGTGACGGTGGCGAGAGAATAAGGTGAGACATGTCAGCTCTTACTTAGAGTGGGCCGCTCGAGTTCACCTTTCCTCCCGTCCGTCTGATGAAATGTCTTTATCTCTCTTACTCGTGCCTCTTGAGGGTGGTGAAAGAAAGGAGAGTGTGAGAGTAAAGAGGTGTAGGTGGAAGTGGGAAGGAATGGAGCTGAGGAAATGACGGATGTAGTGGGCGTCCGAGACCTCCAGGAGCAGGAGAGTGAATCAGTGCTATAGAAAATATGTCTTGCTGAGACTGAATCATTCCTTCCTCTGCCATGTTTGATTGCTCAGCAACAACAGTATGAGTGGTTTAAAAGACTTAAGAAGTATTGAAGTAGTCCAGTGACCTTTAACTAAACATTTGAAGATTTTAAATGGCAACATCTTTCATCAAAGACTTTTTGAAGTTCTTGGAATTTGGGAGAAAGGGTGAAATTTGTCATTGTGTCATTTGTGGTTTCCAGAGACTTTATAATTTCATGCGAGGTAAATCTTCCATTGGGAGTTTTTTTTTTCTTTCCATAGTACTTCATCCCTCTGTTCAGTGCTAACACTTAAGAGCTCATTAATGATGTCACCACTGTGATGGACACTGAGATAAATCTGACCACACAACTAATCTGTGTCAGCCCACTGTGTCAATATGGAAGCGTAAGGAAAAAAAGACAAAAGAGTTGGGGACACTTGGCTGTATATCAGTCATGTGAAGAGTGGAGACAATAAAATAGTTTTAAATGTACTAGCAGATTTACTAGTGTTCAAAAGTTTGGGGTCAATATCTTTTTTTTTTTAAAGAAATAAATACTTTTATTCAGAAAGGATGCATTAAATTGATCAAAAGTAACAGTAAATACATTTATAATGCAAGATTTCGATTTCAAACCAATGTGTTGTTTTTTTACTTTCTATTCATCAAATAATCCTGAAAAAAAATTATTATGGTTTTCCAAATCAGTATATTATAATAATTTATGAAAGATCATGTGACACTGAAGACTGGAGTAATTATGCTGAAAATTCAGCTTTACATCACAGGATTAAATTACATGTTAAATTGTAATAATATTTCACTAAATTACTGTTTTACTGTAGTATTAGTATCATAATAAATGTAGGATTGGTCGGATTAACATACACCACCTGAGGAAGTCTTTGTCTTTCCAGACACTTTTCCCATTTTTGAGTATTCTGTTTTTCCGCTACTTGTCTACTCACTTGCTTGTATCATAGCTTTAGTCCTGCCTCATCTAGGCATAGCGGTCTAATAAAGCACTCAATCAAATTTTTAACAATATGGTTGACTGAAAGCACGGCATCACCCGTTTTCTCTTCTTCTGCTTTTCTCTCTAGTTCTCTCATGGCTGCTAAATGAAAGCAGGTTGTATAGATGTTATTAAGAGCACAGGCAGACAGACAGTGAGACGGGCTGAATAGAGGACTAAGAATAAGTGGGTGTTGTCGATATGGTCAACAGTGACGCTCAAGTGCATGTCTAATCAATACGGCGTGAAGTGTTGAAGTGAATGAAGTCAAAGCCAGCACAGTATATAAAGTACAATGGGCTTCAGTCATGTTGTTGTTGAAAATCTTGGATACACTATTCTAACATCCAAGTTTATTTCCTACTAGATTTATCTTTCTGTCAGGAAATATAGTTTAAAAAACAAATTGAATTGAGTTTATTGAATAAACCTAATTGTCTTTCTCAATGCTCAATCTGACTGTGATCAGCACAAAATCAGTCAGTGGGATTATAACAAAGACAGTGGAAAATTACTGCTTCTCAATATTGGATTAAAATGGAGACAGCCACTCATCTCAAACTCTTGAAGACGGTACAAGACACAAAGTGAGAGATAACAGTAAAAATAATATAAATATATAATGTATAAATTATAAAAAAAAATTATTATTATATTATTTATTCATTGTATATTTTATATATATATATATATATATATATATATTTATATATGTATGTATATATATATGTGTATTCATTGTAAATTATATATTTACATAAAGCAAAGTACTAAGATATACATTTTTTTCTCTAACATTATTATACTGTTGTTAATGTTATGCTGCATGAATATAATTTGTAACCGTAACAAAATGCACAATAGAAGCATTTTCACAAGTGGACTTTTGAACCCCACTGTATGTATTTGTAGTGTAGAGGTTATTTTTAGGAAGCTGAGGAGATCTCATTCATTAGAAAGAGGAAAAAGAGAAAGATGAATAAAATGCGTTCAGAAAGACATCCTTGGGATTCATCCAACTTCGCTCCAAGCACTTGTCATTTTTCCATCTTCTCTGCCCCATTTCTCTCTTTTCGTCTTCCACTTTGTAATTAACCATCGTAAGATAAATTTGAGTCCAGCCCGTTCGTCTGCCACAAGATAGTCTGCTCTCATTTTCGCCTCACTCCACGCAAGCCAGACTCCATTTCAAAGACACCAAATCCAAAATGATGTCATTGCTGAAAGGGGTGGAGAGGGGAGGGTGATCCTGTGTGTGTGTCTGAGAGATTTTTTTGTTGTGCAAGCTCCGTCAGGGCAGCTGCGGGGGCATGGGGTATTAAGAGAAGGTGTCAGATTAGTCAGTGTCATTGTTTAGCTTTTCAACAATGAGCGTATTGAGATGTTGTGGAAATCGGTCCGAGAGAGCCAGGGCTTTTTCACACTTATGACTTCAATGTGAAATGTCTAGCCGGTGTCGTCCAGTGTTTCCTGTCTGAATATGTTCTCATATTTATCAGCAGGCGTGTGCTATAGGGTGACATGTAGACACAGAAGGTGTGTTTGTATGTTGTGGGAGTGTGTCCGCAGGTCCATGTGTGAGAATGTTTCTAATTCCAGTCCGTGTGGAGCGTCCGGCATCCCAGCTGTCTCCCCACCCTCAACCCTGGAAACACACTCACACATGTACACATAACCAGGGTGTGGTTGCCCCCTCCTTAAAATTCCTGTCCCTTACGTACCCTTGTGTGCTCCCATGTCGCTCTGTCCCAGAGCAGCTGAGGCTTGAGCCAGCGGGGCCGGATGAAGTGCTAGATTGGAGTAAAGCGAGGGCCTCTTGTCCAACTGGGAATTCCTTCGCAGGGCTGTTGGGATGAGGGAATAGCTGCTAAATCAAACCATGTTGTCCACGCTGTCCTCAACATTGCCGCTTACACTGTAAAAAGTGAACAGTTGGATCAACCTAAAAAAATTACTTCAATTGGTAACACCTAAAAAAAATAAGTTTTCTCAACTTAAATTATCACATTTTAACGTGATAATTTAAGTTGAGAAAATGTAATTTTTTTAGGTGTTACCAATTGAAGTAATTTTTTTAAGTTGATCCAACTGTTCACTTTTTACAGTGTATATCTTCACTCCCTTTACTCCTTCCATCCCTCCAACACTCTTGCTGGTTTGTCTATTTTTATCAACCTCTTTTTTTATGTAGTTTGAGATCACAGCTTTTCTTCCACAAAAACAACTGTGGAGACTGTCATGACCTGCCCTACCCCCACCCAAACCTTAGGGGTTTCCCTTTAACTCATCAATCTTGTGGCCTCCCAGTCAAATAAGTAGATTAACACTGGGTTTATCACCACTATTGCAATAAGGTAATGTAATGTAAAGTTCTTGCAATGAGTTATATTAACATGGTGACTCTCTTAGAAAAATTCTGTCATATTTCACCCCAAATAGAAATGAAATGAAAATTAGCCTTTGTTACTTGTACAAGTTTGTATAAGTCTAGTTTTAGGACCATTATAATAATTTAAATAATTTTGGCATCATTGTTGTTGTTTCAGATAATCACAGTTTATACTTGCAAATCAGTGTAATGGAAAACAATTATTTCTTCAAATATAATTTATTTGTATGTAAATAATTTTTTACTGTAACAATAAAATTCTTACATTTACATTTATTCATTTAGCAGACTTCAGAAGTGAAAAGAGATTTAATAATGTACTGAACATAATGTCACAATGCAAAATTTTAATGGTACTTTTCCGTGAGCTTTGATGAAAGGGTTAGAGTACACTTTGTATGAACCTTATCTGTATGAATCTTATCAGGCTTACAATTGGGCCTAGTTAGATAACTCTGTGTTTTTACCTGTTTCCAGTCAATGATCTTGGTGATACTAAATGTTTTTGTAGCCTCAGAAAACTTGTTGTGGTTAAGCATTTCTGTGCCATGTCTCCATGATCTCTGATGCCATTCTAGTGTAATTTCCATTTCTGCAGTTTCCCTGGAACATCTTTCACCTGTAAATGTATCATTTATATCGGTTTGCTCATATTCAGTTTATTTTTTTAACTAAGGGGTTGATTAAATTAGGATAAAATGGTTAGACTAATCTGATTACTTAATTTCTCTAAATTGACCCGGTTCTAAACATCACACACTGGCATTTGAGTGTGTATGCACATATGTGTGTTATGTCATGCTCTCTCTAGCTGTTCCCATTGCCTGATATTGTTTCAGCTGTTGTGCATTACTGTGGCATTCCATAGAAAAGCCCACTTTCCCTTCCAGTAAGTCTCAATTATCTCACCAACAGAAATAATTAGGAACTTAATGTAAATAGGGTTACTCCACTGACATTTGGAAATAATTACCAAGATAATAATCAATGTTTTGACTGGTCAAATGTGGGAACAAGGTTGTGATGTAGATTTTTATTTTACATGGTTTATTTTTGTTCCTAAATAACATGTTACATGGCTTTAATATTAACTAAATGTTAAGATTTAGGTTAATGATTTATGTGCTATCTCCTATTTTATTGCTTTAATTTTGCGGCAAGACCAGACTCTTTTCCTTTTTCTTAGCAGAGATGTTTGTCTCTACTCCATATGTCTTTGTGTCTGGTGTGGTGAGAGAGAACAATGCACACATTGAGTCATTCAGGTAAAGCCATGGTGGTTAATTATAAATCTACTGCTGAGATAGAGAAAATGAGAGACATGCTACCTAGTAACCAGTGTGGCAAAGGGAACGAGAGAAGAGGGGGTAAATGAACAACCGAAACAAACAGATGAGGCTTTCAGTACCTTTTCACTTATAGTGCAATCAGGCAGGAAGAGAGAGAGAGAGAGAGTAGCAAGAGTAGTGGGCAAGCAACAAAGGTAAAGAAGGAAAACAAAATCAACAGGTGCTCTGCTGAGGCAACAAATAGCCCTTTAAGTCAATAATGTTCTCAGGCCTCGTGCTTGTTTTGCTGAGTGACCACCAGTCTTTAAATGGGGCCGCTTTAGTACAAGACACAAAGCACTAGTAGCACTTTACCTATGCCAATCACAGTTCAGTTCCAAGCAAAGAGTCTGTGTAGGGGATTTTGGGTTTTGAACCCCTCCCTCTTCCTGTCTGAGTCAAGACTGTGACTCTTTAACCAGGCGTGACTGGCTAAATGACCAGTCACTGAAAGAATGAGGAAAAGTAGAGTGGGGGATGCATCAGTCAAGCACTCATGAATTTAATTGATATAAGGAAGTGCAATGAGAAGAGGAGGGTTTAGACTTTGTACATCCAGAATAGGTTTAGATTCATTGTTTTGGTGTTTTGTGTACAAATGTATTTTGTATTACTTTGTATCCTCCAATTGTGTCTGGGATGCACATGTCCGGTTTCAAATTCGCTGAGAATTACGGCTCACTGAAACCTAGTTTTATGTGGTTAGAGGGAGAGAGCACAAGCACCAGCAAAATGGACAACAAACCTCTTTTGTTTCTGTAGGGAGGTTTGTGTTAGAAGCAGCCATAACAGCTGCAACCCAACTGACACAGAGGGGGAAAGAGTTTATAAAAAAGACAGAGAATTTAGCTTGCTTGATATGCAGGCCACGGGGAGCGTGGCGTTTCAGAGCAACAGTTAGATATCTGAAGACTAACAAGCCCCTCCCCCACTTCATGTGTGAGTGTGTGTATTTTTCTGCATGCATTTGCGCTTTTTGGACAGAGTGCTACGAAGAATAGGCAGACATGCGTTTGGTGTTTATTCTCTGCTAGAGCTTCTTAAATGAATAGTGCAAAATTTACTGCCATCATTTACTGACCCTTATTGAGTCTAATCCCAAACCCGTATGACTTTCCTTCTTCCCAGAACACAAAAGGAAAAATTTTGAAGAATTTTCCATGCAATCACAATGAATGGGTACTAAAGCCTTTCAGCAGGGGCTTGTGAGCTATATTCCAAGTTTTCTCATTTGATTGCTTTGTGTGAGGAATGCATCAAAAAAGTTTTGGACATGTTAATGATTCATTAGAGAATGTCCAATGTATCAGTGAATAATGATCTATATATCCATCTATTTGTATAATATAGCACACAAGTTGTATTGTCCCGTTTCATGATACTTTTTATGGTACTATTTTGTCCTTTTTGAAGCTTTAAAGCTTCAGCCCCTGTTCAATGTAATTGCATAGAAAAGAACATGGAAAACATTTCCCCTCCAAAATTTCTCCTTTTATGTTGCACAGAAGAAGAAAGTAATGCCGGTTTAGAGTTCATGATCGATTTTTGTGGTGAACTATCCCTGTACACTGAATGAAGGATAGACATAGTTGTGATCTGTGCAATAAAACTAATAAAAATGAAATGCAAAACAAAATACACATACAAATAGTAATTGAAAGCTCACACTTCACGGGGGAATGTTCATTCATTTTTATGTTATGTTATCCCGAAGCACCTCATCAGAGGCCCCAGTACCCCCTTTATGCTCTCTTCTGACAGGATTGTGTTACAGAAGAGTAGCAGACGGGAATGCACAAGTGGGGTGTGTGAATATGGCAGACTTTTGTATGTCCTTCTGTATTGTTTTGCTGTTACAGAAGGCCCATCTTAAAAAGAAGGGAGGGAGGTTACTGAACACTGAGAGGGAATGTGTGCAAGGGATTTTTACTTCCACGTATGGCAGTTTATTTGAGGGGGGAAAGAAGGGCAGCCGTTATTTCTTTAAATCCCTCTTGCAAGCTCCCTCCTCTTTCCCCCACTCACCACTCCCACTTTAGTTATCGTTTTCACTCTCACTTTTCCTGTCTGATTATCTATTGTGCTCTACAGTTTTTGGTTTGCTTCAGGCATTTGTTCTTTTTTGAGTGGTTCAGTTTTAGATTACAGCAAAGTGATGAATATCACAATTACAAACTGAAAATTAGCTTTATCATTCACTGTTGACTCATTGAAGCTCACTGTACACATGATGGAAGAAAACTGTTAGCGAGAGCATGTAGCCCCTCTTCTTCAATACCGTTTAGATAGATGGTTGCTATAGAGCTTAGAATGTGATAAGCTGCTCCTGTTATCCAGTGATTCTGCAGAAACACGTCAGATCCCCAGATTGGTCACTCCCACTGACTCCATGGTCCCTCCTCCCACTCACTTTATCTTGGGCTCACTCCTCTAGTCTTGTCTCGCATGTTTTTTTGGAAGGGGAAACCGGCATGATTGGACTACTTCCTGTGTTTTAAAACCACAGCAGGAAACAGAACAAACGGAGCTGGATTCAAACAAAAACAGAGAGAGCGAGAGAAAGAAGGGAGAGAGAGCAAGAGAAAAAAAAGAGGCGAGTGTGTGAGAGAGAGGGGGGAGTGAACGAGAGAGGAAAACTGGGAGATTTTTTTAGCAGCTGCAAACCATTTCAGCTGTGAAGTGGCTTTAGAACAGACAGAGAAAAGCGTGTATGAGAAAGAAAGCCTGCACAGGAAGAAATCAGAGAAAAGAAGAGCAAGAACTTGCGTGGATCCTAGCTGAGCTGTGTTTAGAGTACTGAAAGAAGAAAATAAGAGAACAGGGAGTGTGTCCGGGGATTGTCTGGAAATCACAGTGCCTGAAGTGCAAGGCAGCACTAGGAATGAAGCTCTGTCTGGGTCTCTGCCTTCTGGATACAGTCCCTTGACTCAACTCTCTCCCTGGCTGAACTGGACTCACTGGATCTACATACCCTCAACCCTTCTGGACACAGACACCTTTTGGACCCTTGTATTTTCCCCCAAGTGCTGAATGAAAGGATTGCAAAAAAAAAAAAAACATTTTCATGTTTGAAGAACGTCTTTTTTACTTTAAATATGAAATGAACATGTCACAAAGAGTGTTGGATTTAATTGATCTCAATCCCTTGTTCTCAGTCTGCTGAAGTGGGCAAGATAAAAGAGAAGGATGAGGTACTTCAGGCACAGATGGCTTCTCTTCCTGACATGCTCTATTAATGCTTCATTATAGGATTAAAAAGAGGAAGCAGAAATTGATAAAGAATACACAGCAGGAAAGCTGGTAGGACTGTCGGAAGAGTGAGTGCGTTATGGTTTTTATGATTGTTTCTTTAAATATTTTTAGTGTTATCAAGTAAGTCGTTTTTTTTTTTTTTTTTTTCAAGATGCCTTGTTTTTCGAAATTCTTCCAAGGAATTATGTCTATTACATTATTTTCTTAGAAGAAAAGGGAGATGAGAGACAAAATCTCCTGAATGGCACTTTTTGTTTTTCTTTGCCGAACTCAGTTTTATGTAACCGAGTGTGGATATCTCACCTTAAAAGGAGCCTCATACAGCTTTGGCTGCTGCTCTTGGAGATGGTGAAAGTAGCTGAAGCCCCGCATTGATTTTTCCTGTTGTAGCAGCAGGAAGGAGAGTCGAGAGGAAGCAGCATTCAGGAAGGAAAGGATTTTGGATTTTGCTCTTGTTTTGAGGGTTTAGGACTCAGAAGGGAAACAAAGGAATATTGTCCATAAGGGATGTTATTATCCTGTTATGGATTTTGGATGTCTCACTCAGACACTTAAAAGATTTTTGTATATTTTTCTTAATATTTAATATGTTCCTGCACAGATTTATCCATGCAAAGGAGACATTTCTAATGCATTTCAGCATTGCACGTGCAGATGCCGACATGTAGCTCTGAATCAAGAGCTTGTATCTTTTCTTACTTGGATATTTATGCTGGATGTTGAGCATCATAACAGATTTATACTGAGAATTCAGTGCATGACTGTATGTGTGTGTTCAGAACCTCACTAATACTCACTGCAGGCTTTGTTTGTGGAATAGTAACCATCCCATCTCAGCCCCTTGAGGGCGCTGTAGTTTGGGATGGGAAAACCTCTGAGCCGCCCGGACTGCTTGCGGCAGAACCCCAGGTGCCTTGGGAAGGGCGATGATGAGGAGGCATATATTGAGGACTGCTATGTACCACAGCGCTCAATTTATGACACCATGCGCATCAATGAGCAGATTGATCAAGGCTCAAAGCTCAGCCAGCCTTCTCGCAGCACTTTGGGCTCAGGGGGTGGTGAGGGAAGTACACTCTCCAGCAATGGGACTTTGGGAGCCGACATATGTGGAGTATTTGTTGCACGAGGAGGGCCTTCTGATGCAGGTGTGAAAAAGCTGGATGAAAGAGTTATTTTTGATGCTCTGAAACTCACCGGTGACCCTCAGAGTATGTCACCTGTCGGAGGAGTCGGCTCTGGAGTGGTTATTCCTGCATCAAATTCAGCTGCCGTTGGGGCAGCTGTTGTGACAAAAAGGAGGCACCAGGGTGGTGACAAGAAGGACAATCCAAATCGGCGCTCCTGGAAAGCTTTTATGCCCCCTACTTACCCTGAGTTTGCAGAACGTTTAGAGCTTTCACCTGGAGAGAGTGGAGAGAAACGTCTGTCTGGGGCTGGAATCCCAGTTTCTCCTCTCCATCCTGTGCCATCTTTACTAGCCTCATCTATTTCTTCTACATCATCGCCTCCTTTGGCAACACCTTTCTCACACTCCCCTGTCTCATCTGGAGGTCCTCAAACTCCACCTGTCTCTAGCTCTCCTTCTTTCACTCCCACTGTTAGCCCAATTCCTCCCCATCTTCCTCATCCTCACAGACAAAAACAGCCACTCCAACTGCACTCCCAAAAACTTGCTACTGCTCTGCACTCTCCCTCAAAAGAACAGCCACCCTCAGAGACGACTACTTATGCTCAGCCAGACACTCCACAACCTAGTCCTAGTATCTCTCAACAGACTGAGAGAAAGAGAGGCGAGCAGAGTAAACCAACTACTGCCCCAATGTGTGTTAGAAGTGTCTCAGAAGAACCACCACAAATCTGGGATACTACTGCAGCTAGAACCTCTGATAATGAGCGAGATTCACCACTACTGGAACATGAGCAAGACACTGTTCCACTAATACCGCCAAAACCAGTATTTTGTCCCCCCACTAAAGCCCGTACCTGGCCCCGCAGTATGAGGGGTAGTAAAAGGTCACTTGGGCATGGAAGGGTTCTCTCTATCCTGCCCCCACTGCCCCCCATTCTTGGTGAGGAGAGTGATGAGGAATCTTTGTACCTGTTGGATCCTCCATCACCTTTCCTGCAAGAAGGAGAGGGACTTAATTATGGGGGTTTGCCCCTGTCTCCCTGTATCAGTCAGGAGGGTGGTGAGAATGGTTTATTGGGCTGGCCACCTCCTACTAGTGGGCTAAGAGAGAAGACGGCCTCTGAACTTTGCTTTGAAGAAGATGAACGCAGAATCTTGGAGGAGTTAGAGGAGGATGAGATGGATAGAGAGCAAGAAAAGAAAGAAGAGGAGGAGAGACTGGAGATGGAGGAGAGAAATTGGCAAGCGGTGTTGAAACTGGAGAGCAGTGAAACATGTGGCTTATCTTGGGAGGTAGACGAGGAGGAATCACAGTTACAAGACTGGGAAACGCAACAACTTGCATCCTCAGGCCACTGGCCCCTTTTGACACCACCTGTAGGATTTGGAGGCTCAGAGGCCCCTAGTGCTTCCCCTGCCCCAGCTCAGATGCAGGTTCAGACGAACTCTTTCTTGAGCTGGAAAGACAGTGTTTGGAAGAAGACAAAGACAAATCAACTGTTTCTGAGAAGAGGGATCTTTCTCACACTTCTGAATACTCGGATACCTGTGACAACTTGGTTGAAGTGAAAAAAGATCAAGCTGATGCCAGACATGAATGTGACATCACAGAACTGTATGATGAAGATTGTGTTGAGATATCATCACATAACATCGTATACCATGTAGAGCACACAGATCAGACTGAGCCACGTGTAACACAAATAAATCAAAACTCACCAGAATGTACGCAAAGCTGCTTTTCTCTTGAAGATATTGACCAAAGCCAAGACCAATTGAAAATATGTCTTCCCTGTAATGGTGAAGGTAAAAACCATGATCAAAATTATACTTCAAATATAGATGATGCAGATGCTTTATATTCTGAATCAAGTGGCATTCAAACCTTACATCAAGATAGGACTTTTCCATCTGAGACAATTCAGACTGTGAGCTATGAGCGACCAGATAGTTATTCAGATCAAGGCATTGGAGCTTTATCAGATCATGAACAGCAAGAGCAAGAGGAGGTAATGAAACAAGATGAGACATCTGACATTCATATCTCTTTACAGCATGGATTTTCCCTACCAGAGAATTTGAATGCAGATGTTGAATGTAATATGAATCTTGGACATCTTTATTACTGATTTGGAAGGGGTGGAAATTGAGGACAGTTTTCACCAGTCTCCAGAGTGCTCTGTCTTGAAAGATGAGGCAGAAAGTGAAGTTAGGAACAGTCCATGTGAGACTGTCTCTCATGAGGATACAGTTTCCTCTAAGCCTGCTCAAGTAACTATGGAAATGACTTCTGACCAAGAGGGAGCTTTTTTAAAATCAGAGAAAAAAGAGATTTCAGTCTCCATGGAAGTATTTGTTGAAGAGGAGGTGTCATCACATGAGTGGGAAGTAACAGAGGCTGTTCAGGGGACCACAAGTACACCAAAATCAGATGTATCATACCCACAGTTAGACTCTCACAATATCAGTATTGAATCTGCTCCACCTTCCCCTCTGCCTCTGAACATGACCACCACTAAACATGAGTCAAGAACAACAGGGCTTGAAAGCAAAGATGGTGATGCTTTTGTTGCAACAGACAGTTTTGTTTATTTAGCTGTGGCTGTGCCACCTCAGTATCATCAGGATGGTCCCCCATCTCCATCAGTGGAATCAGCCCCTCCGAGCCCCCTCCCAAAATGCTGCCCTGAGCCAGAGGAAGGGGCATTTCTCTCTTCCGATAGTTTTGTTTACCTGGCAGCCCCTGAGCGGCTTGTGTCTGATGGGGGCTCTGCCTGTGAAGACTGTCAGGATTTGGACTCTGAGTCAGAGGAGACCCGATCAGGTGTTGACTTTGTACTTGGTTCAATGACTGGGGATAGTGAATGGGACTCAGATGGATCAGGCTTAGACTCTGTGCACCAACAGAGGGACCAGTGGGAGCAACTAGAACCAGGCCTTTTATATGGTCTTTTTAACGAGGCAGAGAATCAAACAAGCTCTCAGGAGGGTGTGGAATCATGTGACAATGACTATGAGGCCATCTGTGAAGCAAGATCTGTGGAAGAAATCTCACCACTAAAACATGACCTTGATTTGGACACAAAGGTAAAATAACCTTCTTAAATGTATTGTTTTAGGTGGTCAGTGCAAAGGTAACTCTGTCAATTTATAGGTTGACTATTCTAAACCAGCTGGTTCTTTTATTGACCAAAAAAAAATGTGTTCTGCATTTTAATTGACTGATTTTTAACGATAGACCTAAATAAATAAAATAACTGGTAGTTAGGTTGATTGGAAAAGAGAGGCTAATATATAAGGTATGAAGTAAGGGTAATTTGCACACTTCTTTGGTGCCAACACAGCTGTTGGTAATGGTTGGAAATAATCGTTTTACATAGTGTTCCCATATTACTTTATACCCATAGTGTATGTTTGCTTAAAAAAACATGCTTTTATTGAACAATAATGGAGCACATTTTGTTGGAAAATAAATAATAAAAGTTGATTTTCTTATCCCACATACAATACTTTGTGTGTCAGTAGGAAATATCATTGTACATTTCCAAACATTCCTTTTGCCATTAATTGTAATAATCCAGTGAGGTTTATATATGCACAAGGAATTTGACAGCCGGTATGATCCACACAGAGATCTGATCTTACCATCGAGTCCATCTGGGATTACATGAAGAAACAAAAAAACTGAGACAGACTAAATCCATAAGAACTGCTGCAAACGTCTCCAATACACTTGAAGAAACCTACTTGCAAAGCTGCAGTACTGTGAAAAGTTTTAGGCACTTATGTAAACATGCTGTAAAGTGAGGATGCTTTAAAAAATAATGTCATAAATAGATTTGATCAATTAACTTCTATTAACTAAATCAAATCAATATTTAGTGTAACCACCACCCTCAGCGTTTGTCCTCTGTACACTTGAACTAGCTTTGCAGGTAGGTTTTGTTTTGGAGACGTTGCCACAGTTCTTCTGGATTTAGTCTGTCTCAGTTTTTTGTAGTTTTACAGTATGTAATCCTAGTTGGACACGGTGATGGTAAGATCAGATCTCCGTGTGGAGCATACCGGCTGTTGTCAGACTCCTTGTGCATACAAAAATCTCACTGTATTATTAAAATTAATAGCAAAAGGAATGTTTGCCGAAGTTGCCCGCCCACTAAAAAATGCAATAAGACCAAAACAAAAGGTCTGTTTTTTAATACACGTTTCACTTTTTTCCCCCTCTTTTTTCACACGCAACAAGTACAATTTTTGATAGACCTTTTTTTTGGTCTGATTGCATTTTTTCAGTGTGCAGGCAGGCAACGTTAGTTACTTGGTTGACACAACTTCTTTTGTTCTACGCACGAGAACTTACTTTTTTTTTTTTTTGAGCGCATAAATTCAATTTGAAAAAGGAATGTTTGGAAATGTAAACATATTTTCTACTGACACTACAGCATACATCAAAATATATAAATACTGGCTTATGTTTTTTTGTTGTGGTTTTTTTAAATACTAACATGCCTAAGACTTTTTCACAGTACTGACCGACACTTTGTCTTAATATCCAAACATATCCTTTCATTGATCCTTCCGGTCCTTAATAGTTTGTATTTAGTTTGAAGCAATGTGTGTTTTTGTTCATGGGGACCCAAACACAGACTTCTTATGTATGATTGGTTAATCCATTAATATTCATAATCACTATTGTCTGAAATGTCTTCAGGCGCATAGTATGTGTATATCCTGGGGTTCTTGTGTATTGCAGTAGGGATCACATGAACACAAACAAGCTCGTTGAGTTAAAAAAGCATGCTTACTCCAAAGTAGTAAAACCCTAGTGATCGGTTGTGTGTTTGGTTTCATGCAAATGGGTTTGTGCACACATTTGCATGCGTTTGCTTTTTTCTGCCTGTTTGAGCACTGCTTTGTCTAAGTGAGCACACTGTATGTGTTCGAATAAGATTTAGGAGTCAAAAAGCAGACAGGAATGTTTTTTGTAAATACATGTTAGATTTCTTGACATAATGTGAGTGTGCGCTTGACATTCTCTCTCGGCTGTCGTGACAAGGCCTGTGTCTGCTCTGCTTCACAGTGACAGTGGCGGGTGGCCGAGAGACACTGCCTGTTACTTCTTAAGCTATCCGGATGGTTATTGCATTACTATCAGCCTGACTGATCATCCACATCTCATTTGACCCTCTGCCTGGGCCAAATCTGCCTTTCTGTATGCTCACTCTCAAAACTCCCCATCCCTTCAAGTGTAATCAGATTGAGGAACCCTATCAGGCTGGATTTGGGTAGAGAGGATTATAGCAACTGAGGGACTGAACAGGGTCAACTAGCACATTATATTTAAACTTGGTTGGGAACTTGGGATAAAAAAAAAATTAAAGAGCAGAACAAAATGACTGATTTGAGGCGTGGCTGTCATCCAGTGCCAAACTAACTCAAAATCTCTTCCCACTTCAAATCCTCTTTTCTTCCCAGCTGCAGTCTGATGGTGCTGCAATTGAGATAAGTGAGAAATAAACATCAGGCCATGTAAGAAGAGCCAAATTTGGCAGTAACACACAAACACTGTATAAAGTTGTTGGAAATGTAAACAGATGATAAGGACAGTCCTATATCCCCCCCCCCCCCCCCCCCCCCCCCCCCCCCCAATGCCCAAAGCTGAGGGAGTCAACCTTTCTTTGTAATCTTTTGGAGCTGCTCTCCGTTACGGGCTGTCTCCAGTAAAATTGCACGCTTCCAATGGGTGCTGATGGAGGGTAAAGTTAGAAGATTTTGCAACAGCATGATCATGAATGAACAAAGAGTCTCTATGGTAGAACACCTGGTAGTACTCAAAATAAGAAGCGTCAGAAAAAACATCTGACGTAACATCTGAAACTCACATTCATTTTTGAGTCTGTCCAGGGTAGAGTTTTAGAGACGGTCAGGTAAACAGACACACTAACTGATACGCACAGTGGAAAGTGAAGAGCAATCAGGGTGGGAGTGAGCACTGTTATGGCATGGTAACAGCGGGTATATTTGATTGTTTGGATAGTGATGACAGTGAAAGACAGTGCGGGAAACACCTGTGATTAAAGACTGCTACAAACAAAAGAGTTTGAACGGAACCCTGTGGCCTCGTCGGCACAACACAACGGCCATAACAAAGCAGTCACATATGCTGTAAACTCATTGACTGTTTTCAACCTAATTTGCTATGTTAATGTATTAATGGAACCATTTAAATTATTTCCTTGTTAAAACATTTGTGTCAGATAAAATGTAGTCATCCAAAGTCCTTTGAAAAGGAAACGGGGGGGTTAGAGGGGCTGAGGGACCAAGAGACCGGACAAACACAGGAGGTGAAAGCAAAGACAGGAAGAGTAGGACTGGAGAGAGAGTTTTAAAAAGTCTCTATAGAACAAGAAAGTTGCTAGAGGCTATGTTTTCATTGATTTGAAAGAAATTATATTCTTGTGATTTCCTCTGATATCAAGTCCAGACTGACAAGATAGCATCTTTTCTCTTTTAATTCTCTTTAATTTCACCTTTTTCTATTTTAATTTGCTGTTTTAAGCTTAAAGAAATAACCATTTCTTATGGTTATGCTTTGGGTCTAATGCAAATAAGAATTCCACGCCCGTATATGCTACATTTGTAGTACATAAAAAAAAAATATTACCTTGAAATTTCCATGAAATCAGACATGTACAGCCTACTTTGTCTTGCAGTACATGTGTAAAGTTTTTTTTTATTTTTTTATTTAAAAATAAAATAAAATACCACGCAGAAGTTTGACCACACTTCAAAATATAATAAAGTTAAGTCATCAAAATTATGAAATAATGCAAATAGAAGTATAGGAATTATGCAGTGACCAAATGGTGGTTATTAAAACTGTTGTATATTCTGACTTCAAATAAAAAAAAATGCAAGTTTTGTATGAAATTCATACATAGATTAAATTTAAGAAAATGGAACAATAATTTCTCGTGATGCTTTCAGATACAATATAAGGTTTAGAAAGCTCAGCAAAAATCAGCACATAGTGTGATGTATATAATATATAGGTTAACTCCTATCCAGCTATTATAATATTTTCTTTAGCGAAATGTGGGCATACCCCGCTTAAAAGTGGAGTTGTGGTTTGAAATGAAGAGAAAGAAACAAAAGATTCCAATGGATGGGTTGGTGGTAAGATGGAGCGCTGCCAGTAGCTAAAAGTGATCTGTGGGGGTTCGAGTGCGAAACAAAAGAGTTTAAAGTTTGGTGACAAAAGAGAAAGAGAGTGCTGGAGAGATAAGTGTGCAGCAGTCCTGTTTATGTATGTGTGCATGTGACTGGGCTCCTGACCAGATTGGTTGAGAGTGTTTGAGTGGAATGACTGGCATCCTAGATATTTTCCAGAGGCCTGCGTTACGAGAGTCAAACGCTCTCTAAGAAAATGAGTAAAGAGAAGAGAGATTGTTATTTGCGCTGACCTCTTTCTGTTGTTGTATGGCTATGTATAGCTACGTCCTACTTGCATGTGGATATGTGCATCTTTGTTCAGATTTCTGACAAACTAAATTCCCTCTCTTTCTGTTGTGAATTATTAATCATAGAACAAACATGTAGATATATTATTGCCTATGAAATGATTAACAGGTTTCCTTTGGATTTGGCCACATGAGTTGTGGAAGATCTGCTACAGATGCAGATGAAAGTTATTTTTGTGCTTGTGGGTGAAAAGTGCCACATGTGATGAATGATCAGGATTAAAAACGGGAAATGGCTCCAAGTGTACACACCGTGGGTAAAGAGGAGGAGGCCTAGATGATAGATTCAGTTAATGTTAGACAGGATATAGAAAGACAAAAGGGGACCAAACACTCTTCGTTGCACAGACGCATACGCGTTCACAGTCACATATACTGTCGACGAGAGGGTGGAGTAGGTTGAAGCTGTGGCTTATTGTTTTGAGGCAGACTGACATCCTGTTTAAAGCAGGAATGAATCCCCTTACAACAAGGCAACTGCAAACAAACTACAAACTCATGCAAAGAACTTAAATATACACAGGCAAATGGTGCTGGATTTGTGCATGTACCACTCAAAGTTAATATTTAAAAATACTAATAATTTAATAACTCTTCAAAAGAAATTGTATCTTTTAAAATGAATATCCATTTATCATACTGTGCATTATAATGTAGACATAAAATGCTTTCCGAGTATGCCTACTTCCCTACTATATAGTAGGTGGAAAACAGTTAGATGTTTGAATTCGTAGAAGTCATAAAACAGTTGGCAATAAAACACCCAGATGACCTACAACTTCTAGTGAGTTTCTGGAGTGTGCATACAATGGACACTTTTTTTATCCCATGAGGCTACGGGAGAGGAGTTGTGGATGGCAGTGAATCGAGGCAGCTGAAGTTATACTGTGGGTCACACAACAAAGCCAGCATAGCGGATGTAGTTGTCCGAATTGCAATCATACTTTTTTTATTGGTAGCGAAGTTCTACTTACTCATTCCAGAGGACATTTTCCTGTTGAATATTGTGATGTCACATTACAAAACTAAAACTGGTTTTACGATGACGCCAAACTTCTCTTAGGTAACTGCTGGTTATGGTGTTGGTTAGGGGTATTTGGCAACCTGCTTGTGGGGAACCACTGTGTTGGATATTCTGTCAGAGCTGTAGTGTTAGGCTGTTGGAGAAAAGGAGCTGTACAATGTTGCTGCCAAGGCTCTGGATTTAATTTCATTCAATGTGTGGGGGCTGAAAACTGCTTCCCCATTTATAAATGGCCGTGCCACCATTATCATCATGTTGTTGTGTTTGTACAGCCTTGACCTGTTTAGACGCATTCTGTCATATCACATGTCCAGTAACATAACAAGAGTGTTGGTTATGCACTACTCAAGTCACTTGTTCTCTCTCAACATTAGGCAGTGGAAAGGGAGCAGTTTGACTGTATTCAGCCTAAACTGCAGCATGTCAACGCTGTGGGTCAAGGTCTTATCCAGAGTGCAGCCAAACACACCGACACTCAGGCCCTGGAACATGACTTGGAGACCACGAACCTGCGCTGGAACTCCCTCAACAAGAGGGTAAGTTTGCATCTATTTTTAGCCTGCTTTCTTAATGGACTGAGAGAAATTCTTTTTGAAAATATTTTTTTATTTTATTCACAGGTTGCTGAAAGAATTGCACAGCTGCAGGAAGCCCTGTTGCATTGTGGGAAGTTCCAAGATGCTCTAGAGCCACTCTTGAGCTGGCTGAGTGACACAGAGGAGCTCATAGTCAATCAGAAACCTCCATCCGCTGAGTACCGTGTCGTCAAGGCACAGATTCAGGAGCAGAAGGTTAAATTTAAATGAAATTTAATTAATTTCAATACTTTTTAAAGGGGATTTGCATTATCTTAATATTACCTACATTTTAAAACTTTTTTTTATTCATATATTCATTTTTCAGTCAAGTTGATAGACTTTAGCGTCCCTTTATTTTGTATCAGACTTATTAGACTAATCTATCCTTCTACATAATATAAAATAAATACATTTAGGTCACTAACCTGTTTTCCATATTTTTTTAAGCTGCTGCAACGGTTGCTGGATGACCGCCGTGGGACGGTAGAGATGATCAGGGCAGAAGGAGAGCGTATCGCTGCTACGGCCGAGACACAAGACAGAGACAAAATCCAGAAACAACTTAAGAGCCTAGGAGAGAGATGGACAAACCTGCTGGAAAAGGCCAGCGCCAGGTAAACTCCATTATCAGAGCAATACGGACACCCAGACACAACCATAAAACCTCTTAATCAAATCTCTTACTCAGAACTCAATCACTTGGTTGCTTTACAAGGCCATAAAATAGAGCAGAATAAGAGTATAACACAGATTTCCTCCTAACCTGACGTCCTCAGGCAACGGCAGCTAGAGGAGCTGCAGGTGTTGGCGCTGCAGTTTCATGAGGCCGTGGAGCCCCTCGGGGAGTGGTTGAGTACAACAGAGAGACGTTTGAGCTCCGCTGAGCCAATGGGAACCCAGACCTCCAAAATCACACAGCAGATTGTAAGGCACAAGGTAGAGTATATGCAACACCTGGGAGAGATGTGTCCTGGAACTCTTGCTGCCAAACCAAGATCATTTTAGCAAGCGATTTTCATTAGACTGACTGGAAATGCAGAGGAGAGAACAGATTGTAAGTCTCCTGTGGTTTTAAATGGACAAGTAGGAGTGCAGTTATCTAAGAAGGCACGGATTTCAGGTCTCTGGTCGTGATCCTGCCCACATCCTTTCCGTTTTTTAGTTTAATTTCATCATGATTTCTTTTCTTTTTTTATGGTTGTGTTCCCATCTCACCTTGTGTTGATTCACATTTTTATTTTTTGCTTGCATCAGTTAATTATGATTTATCATTGTTCTGCATTGTCATGTATGTTTATGTTTATGTTTGCCTTGTCTTTTTTTCCTCCTTCGACTCATCCCATCACGTCTCTTTAATCTGGGCTATACTCCCAGGCTCTCCATGAGGAGGTGTCCTCTCGGGAGAATGATGTAGACCATCTTGAGATGCTCAGCCAATCACTGCACCCGCTCAGCTGTGTGGCTGATCAAAATTGGCTGGGCGACCGTGTGGCGGCAGTGCGCAATGGGCACACAGAGCTGCGTGATCGGTGCGATCGGAGAGAGGCCATGCTGGAGCAGGCCCTGGCCAATGCACAGCTATTTGGAGAGGAAGAGGTGGAAGTCCTTAACTGGCTAGCTGAGGTGGCCCAGAGACTGGCTGAAGTTTCAGTACAGAGTTATCAGCCGGAGCTACTAGAGCTGCAACACAAACACACACTGGTACGGTTTTGCAGAGTGTAGCAGTCCAGGGCCAACAATGCAGTAAAAGCTCAGTTTAGAGAAGATGAATACTGCTAAGCGCCTCATTCCGAAAATACCTTCACTCACTGAAAAGAGTTACACTAGGGCTGTCAGTCAATTAAAGCTTTTAATCAAATAAATGACATGAAATGCTGGTTAATTAATCTAATTAATTACATACTAAAATTTGCTGAGAAAAGCATCCAAATTAAAATAATTTAAAGACATAAATAAGTTTTTGATTACTTTAGTTTACTTTACTTTATTTCCTGAGTTAATGTTTATATTGCTGGTCCCCTACAGGCTCTTAATGAAGAGATTATCAGCAGGAAGAAGACAGTGGACCAGGCCATTAAGAATGGACAAGCTCTGCTTAAACAAACCACTGGTACTTTACCATCCAGTCTTTGCTAATTGGTGTATTACCAAATTCCTCCGTTGATTGTAATCATGTTTGATCTCTGTGGCAGGTGAGGAGGTCCTGTTGATCCAGGAGAAGTTAGATGGTATCAAAAGCCGATACGCAGAGATGACAGCGGGCAGCAGCAAGGCCCTTCGTATTCTGGAACAGGCCCTTCAGTTGGCCACACGATTTGCCAGCTCACACGATGACATCAACCAATGGTTGGATAGCGTGGAGGCGGAGCTTAACAACGTTGAGGCAGATACAACACCAGCCTATCAGGACAGACAGAAGGTGAGGATCTCTTTTTCAGTAGTTCATGAATTACTTATTTCTTTTCTTTTCTTTATACCATACACCTCTATTTTTGTTTCAGCTAAATCAAATTAGTTTCTTTTATGTCTTCAGTCTAATCATTATTTTATATTGTGTGTATTTTTGCCTCAGGAGCTGAAGTGCGTGTCTGCTGAGAAGAGGCTAGTTCTGGACACTGTGAATGAGGTAGGCAGTGCTTTACTGGATCTGGTGCCCTGGCGTGCACGGGAAGGCCTTGACCGCCTGGTCGCCGATGCCAATCAGCGCTACCGCCAAGCAGACGAGACCATCACACAGAGGGTGCAGTTAGTGCAGGCTGCCATCCAAAGGTCACAGCAGGTACTGCAACAAATACTGTACATTTATGTGTCTGTGTGTTTCTTAAAAGGAGTAGTTCACTTTAAAATGAAAATTACCCCATGATTTACTTGATCTTTTTTGAGCTTCATACTGATGGTTGGAATTTACTGCCATTATAAGCGTCAGGGTGTTTATTAATAGAACTCCGATTGTATTCATCTGAAAGAAGAAAGTCATTTTCACCTAGGATGGCTTGAGGGAGAGTAAATCATGGGGTCATTTTCTTTTCTTTTTTTGGGGGAAATTCAAATAAAGTTTTAAGTAATATTTATATATTATAATGTCTTTTTAATTTTTAAATAATATAACCAAATATATACATTCTTATAATAAATTTTACAAATCTATTGTATTATATTGTATAATAGTCATTATTATTATTATTATTATATACATTTTATTAACACAGAACCAAAACTTAACTTGCTTAACTTAAAGGGGTCATCGGATGCAAAATTCACTTTTATATGGTGTTTGCATATAATGTATCTTTGCAGTGTGTGAACACAACCACTATACAATGAAAAAAATCTAAATCCTCAAAAAGTCTAAACACACTCAATAATCAGGCCTTTTGGATTTTCTGAGCACTATCACTAACATAATGCTCATGCACCGCCGACGACCACTAACGGATTGTCCCGTATTAGCATATTTCTGCCCTCAGCCATTCGACACCCCCCATGGAAGAGAGGGGTGGGGTAAGCAGTTGCATATTATCATTTAAAGAGACATGGTCACTGTGAGTCTGTCACTGTGAACAAAGCTGTTTTTGAGGAGGTAAAAAGTGTGTTGTTTTACACAACCATTGAGGAATTTTAACCAAAGTATATTACAAACTTTACATGAACACCCTAAAGAATCATACCAACTTGTGTAAAATAGGCATCCGATTACCCTTTTAAGATTATTCTTGTCCTGCCTTGCAGAAAATCAAATATAGTTTTATATTATTATTTCGTAACTGTTTTTGCTTTTTACAATTATATAACATTAACAAAAAATATGATAAAATATTCATTATAATAAATTGTTTATATATATATACAGTATATACATGCATATGCATATACAGTATGTACATAAACTATTGCTTAAGGATTATTCTTTCCCTGCCTTGCAAGCATTGGTATTTTCTTTTAGAAAGTAGGTTTATCTTATTTTTTTATAATATTCAAATTATCTGCTCATTGTTTTCATTCTATTTTAAAATGTTATTACAAAAAAGTGTTGCTCTTATGTCATATGTACAATGTTATTATTATAAACATGTAACATAAATTGTTGCTTCAGTAATGTTTGATTTAGGACTCTGTGTCCATGTTGCTTACTTTGAATTTGTAAATATTTTCGTCACACTTCATTTTTGGCGGTGTATTTATGTGTGTTATTGTTTCAGTATGAAGAGGCAGTCGATGCGGAGCTGACCTGGGTCGGAGAGACAGAGAGGAAGTTAGCATCTCTGGGGCCTCTGAGTCTGGAGCCCGATGTGACTGTGACGCAGCTCCAGGTGCAGAGAGCCTTTAACATTGACATCATCCGTCACAAAGACACCGTGGACCAACTTCTTAAGACACGAGAGGACATCCTAGAGAGCTGCAGTGAACAGCAGAGAGAGGCTCTGAAGGTTAGAGACAAAACAAAAAAGAAAGGGAGGGAGGGAGCAGAGTAATCCATGTACTGTAATTATTCTTCAGCGAAAGCTTAGATTAGGAAAATTGAATTGATGTGACTCATGCATTTTCTGGCGTAAATTTGATTTGTTGAGTCATGTTTGGGAAAAACAACAGTGCAAACTTGTTTTTCAGTCTCTCAAAAGGCTAATTTGGTTGACCCGCTAAAAAATCTATCCTTTTTCTCCTGTAGATGAAGACGGACTCTTTAAGTGCTCGTTATGAATCAGTAAATCAGAGTCATGCTGAGCGCTTCTCAGCTCTGGAGCAGGCTCAGGTGCTGGTGGCTCGTTTCTGGGAGACACATGAGGAACTTGAACCCTGGCTGGGGAGACCGAGACTCTGATTGCCCAGCTACCCCTTCCCGCCATCGACACAGAGGCACTCAGACAACAGCAAGAACAGATGAGGGTAAGTGGGCTTTGTGCAGATGAAGGACTTGAGTCCCTTTTGCTTCTTTGTGGTTATAGACATGGGTTAAGACACTCAAAACTGACGCATTACATGTTTCATGTCTAGCTTCTGAGAGAGTCCATCTCTGAGCACAAGCCACACATAGACAAACTGCTAAAGATCGGCCCACAGCTGGCAGAATTGAGTGCCCAGGAAGGAGCAACAGTGAGACAACGTTTTAATGAAGCAGAGAGACGTTACATCAGAATCAAAGATGATGTCAAAAGTAGAGCCACGGCACTGGATGAAGCAGTGTCACAATCTGTCCAGGTATTTGCTCCAAAATGTTAGCATGCTTACTTTGGACTGCGGCCCAGCTTGTCATCTATTTAAGAGTTACAGCTCACAGTTCAACATTATACAGCACAGTATCAACAAACTTTGTCATCATCACATTTTCTAGCACATTTAGTTCATTTAAGCTATTTTAAATGACACATCACTTTTAATTAACCATTATTTTGCAAGTCCATTTTTTTGTTGTTGTTGTAAATAACATCATCTGACATCTGACATCAGCTGCATTTTGGCTGAATGTTTGTTATTGATTCTTCCTGCTGGCCTGTTGCATGCTGTTGAATTAACGCATTGTACTGTTTCTCACCTCCATCCCTTCAAACTCCACCTGTCCCACCCCTGTGCCCCACATCCTGTCACCCTCTCCTTTCCATTCCTGTGTCCCCTAAACTTACCCCATTCCTGCTTGCAAATCTCCCCTTGCCCATTCCCTCCACCTCTCCCTCCCATGTCCGTTTGGTCCATCACTCATGTTTGTGGATGTGCTGTGTGTGTCCATCCCTCCATCATCACTGCTCTCTGCATCACCCTCAGCTGGTAGAGGTAAGAACACCATCACCTGCTGATTTAAACTCTGATATAACATGTGTATTGGATTGAGAATCAGGAATTTTCCGTAATTGTTAAAAAATCGATGAAGCAGGTGTGTGATATGGACTAGTTTTAGTTTACATCAGTTGACCTAAAGCCAGTGTTTTGTTAGTATAAAACAAGTACAAGAAGATGGGCAAATATTAATTATTCTACACATTAATTGTATACTGTATATTTTGGCTTAGAATAATAGATTTTTGACACCTCCTCCAGTCCCTACACCCATGCTCATTTTTAAGAAAGAAAAAAAAAAGTGTTTTTCCACTTTAAGAACAGCAGCATACACTTTTCAGTACTTGTATGTCTTATTTAGCTTCAACTTCCCCTGCCCTTTTGCATGTGGCTGGGATAAATCTGCCCTCCTCCATATGCCTGGTCCTTCTCTAGTAATGTGCTGTATTTGTTTTGATTGTCATCTTCTTTCTCTCCATTCAGTTTCACGATAAAATGGACCCTCTGTTGGAGACTCTGGAAGGGGCAGTCCAGCGCTTGCGGCTGCCTCCTCCAGTGGCCGCTGAGGTGGAAAAGATCCGGGAACAACTGACAGAGCACCGGGCTACAGGACTAGAGCTGGACAAACTCCTGCCGTCTTTCAGCGCCCTGTGTGCCCGAGGAGAAGAGCTCATCAGCCGAGCCCCACACGATGATCCTGCCGCACAAGGTAAAGATCTTTGATCTGAAATGATGCTATATGGCTGTATGAAATGTGTGTTTTGATAAATCTGCATTCTTTTCCCATCCTCAGCGGTGCGTTCACGACTCTTGCGGCTGCGCTCTCTGTGGGATGAAATCAGGCAGAGGGCGGAGGAGAGAGAAGGTAAACTTCAGGATGTTTTAGATCTCGCCGGAAAGTTCTGGGCTGACATGGGCGCTCTGCTGAGCACGCTCCGTGACTCTCAGGACATCGTGAAGGAGCTGGAGGACCCGGGGGTGGATCCATCACTCATAAAACAACAAATAGAGGCAGCAGAGGTCAGTCCAACAAAAGAGATGGATGTCTTTTTCTTAGGTGAAATCACTACAAGGGAATCGTGGTTAATTTGATAAATCAATACTTACAGATTCTGTTTAATAAAAAAAGTTTGAAAACAAGCAGCTATAAAGGAAAAGAACCACTAGTTTAGATGGATGACTAGTCAACCATTTTAACCCATCCTTACTTATAACGCAAAATGTGTATAATAATGTGTCTAGTTTTATAAAACAGTCCTTGAGTTAGATCGAACTACATAATGTTGTGTCAAGACAAAGATCTCAAGAGAATGAGGTCATGATGTTTTTATCTCACACTCAGGCCATTAAGGCAGAGACAGATGGGCTGAGGGAAGAGCTGGAGATCGTACAAACTCTTGGAGCTGACCTCATCTTTGCCTGTGGAGAGACGGAGAAACCAGAGGTCAAGAAAACCATTGATGAGGTAAGAGGGTAGAAGAATAGTTAGACATATGGAAATGCCCCTCTTCACTCAAATTTAAACAAAATATCTCCATGTTGTTGATTTGACACACAGATGAATGCCGCCTGGGAAGGTTTGAACCGCACGTGGAGAGAGAGAATGGAGAGACTTGAAGAGGCCATGACTGACTCTGTGCAGTACCAGGATGCTCTTCAGGTTATTATTTCTCTGTTGGTACAGCAAAATCTGCCCTGATTGGTCAAGCCAAATGTGTTCACATTCATCACTTTGTCTCCTCAGGGCATGTTTGACTACTTGGACAACGCTGTCATCAAATTGTGTGACATGCCAGCTGTGGGGACAGACCTCAGCACTGTCAAACAACAGATAGAGGAGCTCAAGGTTTGAATCAGACCTTATCTACTCTTATCTCTTAAATTGCTTTGAGAAAAGGATTGACCCTTTTTCTTTGTACATGACACAGCAATATAAAGTTGAGGTGTACCAGCAGCAGATTGACATGGAGAAGCTTAGTCACCAAGGAGAGTTGCTGCTCAGGAAAGTGAGCGACCAAACAGACCGAGACATGATTCAAGAGCCTCTCACTGAGCTACGCCACCTGTGGGACAACCTAGTGGACAAAATCACAATCAGACAGGTGAGGAAATAGAGGTTTCTTATCTCTGACGCTTTCTGTTTAACGCTGGTCTCACGATCACAAGCTCATCAGTTTGGTCACTAAACAGAGCGAATTGGCTATATACCTGAGATGGTCGCATTCACGCTTACACAATCAAAGATACTTTTGGTATAGCCCCCCATTGAATTGCATACAATTTAACGTAACGTTTACTTCAGGCAGAGGTATGGCCACTACTACAGATATAAGTCGACCAACGTTACTTCTCTTTTAATAGCTTTGGATTGGCCATGCTGTGGTTTCCCATGTTCACTTATCTGAAGTAACATTAAATTTAAACTGAGGTAAGACGCAAGCAGCATTTTGTCCTAAAACGGAAATTCACTCCTTGTCTTTGCAAAACAAGTACACTTGAATTAGTGCCAAATATTAGTTGTTACTAATCTGACACAGACTTTGCGGTAACATTCGAATCCATTTAATCCACTTGGTAAAACAATTTCAGAGTCATTTAGAATAAAATCAAATGTAACAATTTATTATGTCAGGTAAATGTATCATGCCAATTTCATAATCAGTTCAAAGATAATCAATATAACTTTAAATGCTCTGAGATAAATAGTAAAAGATGTAGGTTAAACCCGACATTTCGAAAAATACATAATGCTGAAGTCTTTGAGGTCCTTCAACATTATGGGCTGATCTGATTTACAGAAACGCCCTGAGTCTCTTGTTGCATTTCTTTATATAGACAGAAACTTATTTCACATGGAAACATTTGCTAACAATGGGAATTTGCATTCAGAGGTTACACCTTTTGGGAGCAGAATGCCATTTGCCTGGAAGACACACCCTCCTCTGTGTGCAAGTTATCTCTAAACTCTTAAGAACTTTATTACCTTTTGGTTTACTTCTTTGGGAATGAGATATTGGCACCAGTCGCACTGAGACATTTCAAATGATACCAAGCATGTATAATACTGTAACTGTATGATAATTATTCACATTAAACCATATAGATTTTTGGTTGAATATCTGGTGGTCTCAGCGTGAGAGACAGACAACATGGGGGAGGTGATTGACTCGGGGATTCTAGTTTCTCAAGTGAGAGTCAAATGTTAATTTCGAGAAAGGTCTTTGTCTTCTCGGGGAGTAGTCGTTCCCCAACCAGACTGCCCGGCATTTTCTAATTTCTCAATATTTACAAACTGATTATTGAATATTGGGTATTGGAATTGTAAAATGGAGTATGAAAATAATACTACTAAATAAATTTTAATTCAACCAAAAACCTCTGAAAACATTGTTGCATAGTTACTGCATTTTGGAGGACAGACATGAAAGGCTCTTACTCTTGATTGTTTTGATTCTGTCTTCTCTCTACCAGCACAAACTGGAGGGTGCGCTCTTGGCTCTGGGTCAGTTCCAGCATGCTCTCTCTGAGCTGCAGTCTTGGCTCAATCACACTCACGCCACACTGGACACCCAGCGACCCATCAGCTCCGACCCCAAGGCCATCGAAATTGAGCTGGCTAAGCATCATGTACGTCACATTGGGCCTCGTTTTTATGTTATCTCCCTTTTAAAGCAAATTCCTCTAATCAAGCTGCCTTTGTAGGTTTTAAGAAACGATGTGCTGTCCCATCGGGCCACTGTGGAGACAGTGAACAGAGCGGGCTCTGAGCTGCTGGAGTCCAGTCCTGGAGACGAAATCAACCACCTGAGAGACCAGCTGGATGAGCTCAACCGTAGCTGGAAGAACCTTCTGCTAAAGACTGATGAGAGGCAGAAGCTTTTGGAAGCTGCCCTGCAACAGGTTCTCTAGATATTTCTACATCATTATACAGAAAGATTGAATGCACCAAAAAAACAAGTACATCTGCATATGTTTGTAGCTTGAAGTACATTGTTTTCAGTAAATTATGTTAAAGTCCATTCAATAAAATGGATGCAGTTTGGAGGGTTGCTGTGCATGGAGAATGGTTCTCTTTAATATTGTAGTACAGGTGTCGGATCAATTAGCTCATTGTCTTAACTCTGCTTGGTTTCTGTGTCAGGCGGAGGGTTTCCATGGAGAGTTGGAGGAGTTTCTGCAGTGGGTGAGACGCACAGAGAGTCAGCTGTCCGCTGCCAAACCCACAGGTGGCCTGCCTGAGACTGCCAGAGAGCAGCTGCAGCAACACATGGTACGCTAAATGAGTTCACTTCTAGTCCACCCATTAGAGATCAAACCACCCTCAAACATACTACAACTTATAACAATTTCAAATTGATAGGAAATAGTTTTACATTTTTATTTATTTTGTTACTTATCTTCCTCTGTCCTCTTTATAGGAGCTCCAGGCTCAGTTGACCCACAGGGGTGAGCAGTATCATCGACTGCTGGATAAGGGAGAGTCCATTCTTCTGGCCAGAGGAGGAGAGGATGCTGGACCTGGTACCACCCAGACCCAACAGAACCTGGCCATGCTACAGAACAAGTGGGCCAGTCTCAATGCCAAAATGGATGACAGAAGGGTGAGGGAACCAAAGACCTTACATTCATGTTTAAAAAGCGGTTTCTTTAATTTATTAACAGGTTCGTGAAATATCTTATTCTGCCTTCCAATCCTAATAGTTCTGTCTCTGTGTCCATCTCTTTTCACAGGGTAAACTGGAGGAAGCGGTTTCATTGGCGACAGGATTCCAATCCTCCCTGCAGGACACCATAAACTGGCTGACACAGGCAGAGCAGACTCTCAACATGGCTCAGCCACCCAGTCTCATTCTCGACACTGTCCTATTCCAGATAGATGAGCACAAGGTTGGTAGAAAATGTGGTTTTGTTTGTTCAATATTTATACCTGAAATAAATGCCACTTTCAAAAACATTAAAAAATCTTAAAGACCCCAAACATTTGGTAGTATATATATTTTTTTTGCTTTTGATGTTTCTGTTTATGTAAAACAATTGAATACTTTTGGGAAACTTGAGTCCTTGTCTTGTATTTCAGGTGTTTGTGAATGAGGTGAACACTCACAGAGAGCAGGTTCTGGCTCTAGAGAAAGCTGGCTCTCAGCTGCGATTTGCCAGTCTCAAACAGGATGTGGTTCTCATCAAGAACCTGCTGCTCAGCGTACAGGCCCGCTGGGACAAACTTGTGCAGAGATCTCTAGACAGAGGACGCCACCTCGATGAGGCCCGCAAGAGAGCCAAACAGGTACTGTTTGATTTACTTCACTCTGTCTGTTGCTCTTATCATACCGTCTCTCCGTCTCTGATGTTGGCAATCTTCTCTTGTCTAGTTTCATGAGGCCTGGAGGAAGCTGACAGACTGGTTGGAGGAAGCAGAGAGCAGACTGGACTCTGAGCTGGAAATCTCTAATGAACCTGACAAGATTAAAATCCAACTGGCCAAACATAAGGTACAGCATTGCTGCATTAAAGAGTTTTGTGAAGCTGAAAACTTGAAGCCTTATCTCTTATGCCCTCTATCTTTTAATTACTGTTATTTAGGATTTCCAGAAGTCTCTTGGCTCCAAGCAGCCAGTATATGACACCACAGTGCGCTCTGGGAAGGCAATGAGAGACAAGGCCACACTGCCGTCAGACACACAAAAACTGGATCATTTGTTGGGCGAGGTCCGTGACAAATGGGACACGGTGTGTGGAAAGAGCGTGGAGAGGTGAGAAGGACTGGAATTACCCATTTGGAATATGATTGGATTTAGAATGAAGTGACACAAATAATTTGAGATTTTTTTCTTCTCAGGCAACACAAATTGGAGGAAGCCCTCTTGTTCTCAGGTCAGTTCGCTGAGGCTCTTCAGGCACTTGTTGACTGGCTGTATCGTGTGGAACCTCAGCTTGCAGAGGACCAGCCTGTCCATGGAGATCTGGATCTCGTTTCCAACCTCATGGATTCTCATAAGGTACTAATGGGGTGATTCTTAGGAAATCTTGGTTTTAAAGATGACACGAAATTTGAAGACTTGCATAAACAAATTGCCTTTGTAGGCATTAATTGTGCTACGGCCTTTTTGAACATATCTTCCAAAACTTTATATATATAAATTAGATCTTTTAGTGTTGGTCCTTGAAAACCAAAATATAATGTTTAAAAAAAAGTCCTGGAATTTCATTGGATAGCATGCATGAACCCTGCATTATTGACGCAGTGAGACTTGAATGAGACTCTTACAATGAAGGCTGTTTCTGAGTAGGACAATTTCTTAGTGGTAGTGCTGTATTTATTGTTCCTCAGGTCTTCCAGAAAGAGCTGGGGAAAAGGACCAGTAGTGTGCAGGCTCTGAAGCGGTCCGCTCGAGAGCTGATGGAGACAGGCCGGGACGACACCGCCTGGGTCAAAGTTCAACTGCAAGAGCTTAGCAACCGCTGGGAAACAGTCTGTGCCCTGTCCGTTATAAAACAGACTCGCCTCCAGCAGGCTCTCAAACAGGTACGTCTGACGGTTCTTTGAACGAAACCAAGAGCAGTGTTGATATTTTCTTCTGACTCTATTTTTCTCTCTCTTTTTCTGCAGGCAGAGGAGTTCCGCACAGCTGTTCAGATGTTGCTGGAGTGGCTGTCGGAGGCGGAGCAAACCTTGCGTTTCCGTGGCGTCCTGCCAGAGGAGGTAGAGACTCTGCAGGCGCTACTGCACACACACAGAGATTTCATGCAGACGGTGGAGGAGAAAGAGGGGATGTGAATAAAGCTGCTGGCATGGGCGAAGCCATTCTAGCTGTGTGCCACCCAGACTGCATCACCACCATCAAACACTGGAACACCATCATCAGAGCTCGCTTTGAAGAGGTGAGAAAAATTGAAACTGTGGCATCAGAAGGCCAATAGTTAGACAAATAAGAGTCAAGCTTAATACAATAGGTCTGAAATGCTTATGATTATGTGCTGTACAGGTGCTGACATGGGCCAAACAGCATGAGCAGCGCTTGGAGACGGCTCTGGCTGAATTGCTCAACAATGCTTCACTATTGGAGGAGCTGTTGTCATGGCTACAGTGGGCGGAGACCACACTGGTGCAGCGTGATACTGAACCACTCCCTCAGGACATCCCTCAACTGAAGACACTCATCACAGAGCATCAGGTGAGTGGGCCACAATCATTCGTTCATATTCTGTTACTCAGTCTTTTAATATTAATTGCATTGTTAATAGCTGAGATGTTTCTTAGTATTTTTGTTTTCTTCTATCAGGTGTTTATGGAAGAGATGACCCGAAAACAGCCTGATGTTGACAAAGTTACAAAGACATACAAGAGAAAACCAGCAGAACATCCCAGCAGTCTGTCAGACAGGAGAGGGGCCCGTAAGAAACTTTATCTTCAGCTGCACACATGATGCATACAAACACAAATCTTTACATAAACTACCCGTCAAACGTTTAGGGTCGGTACATTTTTTTTTTTAATGTCTCCTATTCTCAACATGGCTGCATTTATTTAAAGTAACACTATGTAGTTTTTCAACCTTCATGATATATTTCCAAGACCCTTGTGATGGTACATCGACTTAAAATAAGTTAAATGACTCGTCTGCCATAGCCTGACGGGGTCTGTATCGCTTTTACTGGCACTATGTTCCTACCCGAAACCCGACCACAAAAAGAACTACAAAATTCGACTGCTTTACGCCAAGCGCTACAATAGTCATTATTTCATTTTTCTTCGTTTCTGATGACGCAATACATCATCCTCTCATGAAATCATGTATCATACTCTACCTTGTCTGTGGACATCGTTCATTGTAAAGCCGGAGCTGGATAAACAGCGAGCGTGCGTGCGACGGTAGGCTAAATTATTTACGACAGCGGCAATGGACAATTTCGTTTCCAACCAGTAGGGCGACCGAAGAGGAAAAGTTTACTTGGTGTTACTTTAATCAAATACAGGGTAAAAAAAGTAATATTGTTAAATATTGTGAATATTTAAAATAAATGTTTTCAATTAAAATATTTTTGAATTTATTCATGTGATGGCAAAGCAAATTTTGCGGTCTACAGTGTCACATGATCCTTAAGAAATCATTCTAATATGCTGATTTGTTGCTCAAGAAACACTCATTATTAATGTTGAAAACCGTTGTGCTGCTTAATATTTTTGTGGAAACCATGATACATTTTTTTAGAACTCTGTAAACTAATATAACGCATAAATTGCTTAGTACAGTATACAATTCTGAACATATTTTTCTGTGCCCTGCTTACAGGGAAACACCAGCAGCAGCAGCAACAACAGCACTCGGTACAGGTAACCGGTGGCAACCCTCGCCTCACCCAGCTCTGCTCTCGCTGGCAACAGGTGTGGCTGCTCGCACTCGATCGCCAGCGAAAGCTCAATGATGCTCTCGACAGACTAGAGGAGGTACTGCATCTATTTTACATATACTTTTTTAATTTTACTCTGTGTACTAGTAATGAAATAAGTGTTTAAAAGTCATAAAATCTTAACTGTAGAAGTAATTACCTTTCTCCACTTTTAGCTTAAAGAGTTTGCCAACTTTGACTTTGATGTGTGGAGAAAGAAATACATGCGCTGGATGAACCACAAGAAGTCTCGCGTCATGGACTTCTTCAGACGCATCGACAAGGACCAGGACGGAAAAATCACACGCCAGGAGTTTATCGACGGCATCTTGGCATCAAGTACGGGCGCATGTACTTCCCTGTCATCTTCAGTTTTATGAGCCTTTATTTTAACGCCAGTTTAACTATATATTTTGTTTGCAGAGTTCCCTACCAGCAAGTTGGAGATGACGGCTGTTGCTGATATCTTTGACCGTGATTGTGATGGCTACATCGACTACTATGAATTTGTAGCTGCTTTGCACCCCAACAAAGATGCTTACAAACCCACAACAGATGCTGATAAAATCGAGGATGAGGTATGGACGATGACAAGAAAATTAATTTTGTGGGTTTGGCATCATGTAGTTTTGAATAAAATCCATTTTTTGTATCCCAGGTCACCAGACAAGTGGCTCAATGCAAGTGTGCCAAGAGGTTCCAGGTGGAGCAGATCGGAGAGAACAAGTACAGGGTGAGAATCTGGAGCCTAACAGTACTTGTCACGCAAGAATTCAAGTCTAGATGTTTTAACACATTTAATATGACATTATAAATGACATTGGCACTTACCACTGCTGTGTTATCATCGCACCTCCTCATTCAGATTATCCTAAAGCTTGCCATTATAATATTACGACTCTAACCAGCATAACACTCTTTACGTTACGTCAGTAGCCGCGTTTCCATTACCCTTCAAATTGCGCAAATTGAAATTGCGAATTGAAATTACGCTCAATGGAAACACGTCAATTTCGCAAAAACTCCCATTTATCGCAAAAAAGTTTTTACGCTCGCATGAGGAGTTTTTCAGGCAATTCGAAAAAGGAATATTTCGCAAAACTGCAATGGAAACAGTTTTTGCGCAATAACAGTCACCTGACTTAGAAGACGCGGTGTGTTTGGGGTCCGTGATAAACGCAAATAATAATAGGCTAATAAATATCATTATTATAACAGTTATTAGGCTACATATTAAGAAGACGCTTATCCAAAAAAGGAACAAAGCAATTCGTCAAATGTCATTCATAATGGTTAGACAATAATAATACAGGGCTAAGATTATCACAAATAAACAAGATTTTGACGCATATCCAAGTGTTTGCTGAGCGCGCATGGCACGGAGGCGCGGCCGCGAATACTTGCTTTTTCCTATCAACAGTAGAAACAACTTAAAATAGGCCTACTCTATTATTTCTGGTCATACAGAAAATAATAATACTTTATTCGCAACTATGATTTTATTTGTGTAAATCTTACAATAACAAGAAATCGTTGTGCTTTTGTAAAATAAAATAAAACAATCATGCGCTTTCATGATCTCCGTGAACTGGAGCGCGAGAACTGAAACAAAGTATAGCCTATATAGGCTAAAGCTTGAATTGTCCACTTTAAAACGAACAAATTCGAATCGAAAGCCAATACCTTCTGCTTATGTAATCCGTATGAAAGGTGTAGGCCTATTTCTCTCTAAAGGTACATTCGCGCGACGCGCCTCAGCGGAGATGGATAGCCTATATGTTTTTAGCCGACGTCTGATTTAGAAAACAATAGTTTATTAATAAACAATTAAAATGCCTCGTTATTTTTTCAGACACATTTATTATCATTAGCCTATAACTCACCTAAATCAAGTTTCTGTAGGCTGTGGTTCCAGAGACATAGCCTAAATATGGCTCTTCTCATTCAGCACTGCGGGAAAAAATATAATTTCCGGGTTCTAATTTGGCCTTAGAAAACCATTGCAATCGACCTTTTTTCGTATTAAGTTGGGAATATTATAAATGTTTAATAAAGGGACAAAAAGTAATAAACAAACATCTGAAATTTAGTCGATATATTATTATTTTTGCGCAGCATTTGTGTAGCCTACAGTTCAAATAAAATAAAATAAATGTTGTTCAACTTTGCATTTTTAAAAAAAAACAACCACCGTTCATTTTTCGTTTTGCATACGGGTTAAATAAGGAAAAACGAATGGACACAAATGTACACTGACAGTTTGGACAGAGTTCTTTATTAAATTCATAAAATAAACAATAATTAGGCTACAGGAATACTGGATTCTAAACCTCAAAGAAATGCCACAATCAAGATCTCGGAGCAGAAATGAGAGAGAAACACCCAGAAACTCCTTATGCCGTTCGCAGTATACGGGTCTTTCCCTGCCATTAATGCTTGGATAAATGCTATGCACGTCTCCTTCCATTAATAATAATAATAATGTCTAGTGTGGATGTGTAATGTCCCGTTGTCATGATGTTTAAATGACTTATCGCGAGAGGAAAAAAGGACGTTGTATCGCATAACATCAGTTAATGGAAACGCCGTCATTTCGCAATAGTTTTTTATCGACATTTAGAAAAAATCGCAAAAGTTTTGCGCAAATCTGTAATGGAAACGCGCCTAGTATGACTTGACCATTTTGGAATAAAGGTGCATTCGCAGTTTTGTGTTTTGTGTTTGCAATACCACCATAACACTTAACAGCAACATCCGTATGCTGTGTGTGCTTCTCACCACCCAACTAATGATCTATCGGTTGTTCTAGCAATTGCAGTCATGGTCAGTCGGTGGTCTTTCATACCCCAACATCATTATCCAGTGCGGTTAATGATCTTTGACAGGAATGTTTACTAACTTGTTGCATTGCACAGGCTATAGATCCACAATGCTAACTCCACATCCTGATGTTTGTCCATCTTTGTCTATCTCTTTACTACTACACCTGCTGTGCTGTCCTCATTGTGTTTGTTTTTTAAGCAACCATTCTCAAGCACTTATTGCAACAAATCACCATGCTTCCCATGGGCATTTCCTCCATTGTATGCTGTTTTAGTTATTTTATACTTTTAGGAATAGTTAAAGGGATACTCCACTTTTTTTGGAAATAGGCTCATTTTACAACTCCTCCATGGTTAAACAGTTTAGTTTTACCGTTTTCGAATCCATTCAGCCGATTTTCTGATATTTAGAAGAATATCAGTAAGCAGACAGTTTCTGGTCTCATTGACTTCCATAGTAGGAAAAAAATATACTAGGGGAGTCAATGAGACCAGAAACTGTCTGCTTACTGATATTCTTCTAAATATCAGAAAATCGGCTGAATGGATTCGAAAACGGTAAAACTCAACTGTTTAACCATGCAGGAGTTGTAAAATGAGCCTATTTCCAAAAAAAGTGGAGTATCCCTTTAATAGGACATGAATCATTATACCAACAAAAAAGGTCAATATGTGTGTATGTCTTTATCTGTTATTTCACTCTCTTTTTTTTTTTCTTTCTCTTTGTTTTATTCCTCCTCCATGTGCACCGGACTTATTGTAGTTCTTCCTTGGGAATCAGGTAAAGTGAGCGGTGTGTTTGTGACATGACATGTCCTCTGAAATCTGTTCCCACAAACTTTTTCAGACAGCCAGATCTAAATCAGTACTGGACAGTTTCTGCATGGACTAGCTAAGAATTCCCTGTGGACGGCCCACATTCTTGGCTGCTGTCTGAAATGGGGATTTCTTTAGTCTCTTCCTGCTTACTCAGCGGGCATTTCCTGTCTGAGAGACAAAAATTGCAGTGCTAACCCCAAAATATTAAATGCATTTATACACGACCTCCAATTCCAGTGGCAGATTTCAAAGGTTCAGCTTGCGTGTTGTGGTTGGGATGTGCTTGTTTTTTATTGAAAACTATTTATCATGATCAGGAAATGATTCAGATTTACAGGCCCTTCTATTATGATTGTAGGCTTTTTTGGCTTTTGGTGGAGGAAAATTATCCAGTGGCTGATTTCTTGGCTTAGAGAAAATAAACCTTCAACCAAAGCAATTCTTTGAAGTTAAAAAGGACAAACGATCAGGGAAAGATTCCAGAGAATTGCTGTGGTGTGGTGTTTATTGTAGAGATGGGATTTGAGCTGGGCAAGCTCTAACAAAAATCATGTAGATCTTAAAAAATGTGGTTTGATGCATGTTTGCAGTGTGATTTCATTTGATTTGCTTCTGGTGCTTCAGAAAATAATTTTTATAATTACCAATTTGAATGGGATCTACCATTGTAGTTCATATTACTTAATCTCATGTCATTCCAAACTTCAGTGTTGTATAAAGATATTTTGAGAAATTTTCACTCAGATCGTTGTATGGAAGAGAGAAATTCGTAAAAAATCATACCAGGTTTGGAACAACATGAGAGGAATTTTAATTTGTGGGTGAACTATCCCTTTTTCCCTTTATAATCCTTTATCTGTCTGTCTGTCCTCTACCCTTTCTTATCCATGTTCGTTCCTCTCCACTCTTCCTCCTGTTTCCTCAGTTCGGAGACTCGCAGCAGCTGCGTCTTGTGCGAATCCTGCGCAGTACAGTCATGGTTCGTGTTGGAGGCGGCTGGATGGCGCTGGATGAATTCTTGGTGAAGAACGACCCATGTCGAGGTAAGTCCCACACAACAGCTGGAGGAAACTCGCTCTTTAGGTTCATGGACACTGACAGACAGTTCACACAGCATTATTCTTGTTACTCTCATTAGCCTTTTTTACAATCTTCATCATATTTCACTCTTGTATTCATTCTCTTCAATGAGTTTTCTCATCTTTTCAGTACTACCTGAGTTCACTTTCATCTCATCTTCCATCACTTCCCCATTACTTCCTGACCTCTTTTCCTGGTGGTTATTTTTATATGCATGGCCTACACACATTTGGCCCATTCTTTCTCTCTTTCTCCCTGTCATCCTCCTATTTTTATTTGATACAATTTTAGTGCATGGTGCATGTTCCTTAGTTCTCTCCCTCCCTCTTTCTCTGCCCCGTCCCCTATCTCTCGTTCTCTCTCCCCAGTGCAACATCCAGGACTAAAAATCCTGCGTTCTGACTCCAGCAGCTCCATATCATCTCGCATAGGTTGGGTTTTCTCTCTCCTTCTCGTTCGGATTTTCTTCTTTTTCACTCGTTTGGTTCCCCCTCTCTTTGCCTCGTTTCACTCACACTTCGTTTGGTTCTTTGTTGCTTTGCTGTGCTTTGCTGACCGTGACACTGATCTAACCCTCACGCCTGGTGCTCATTACGAACCAATTGTGCTTTTGAGAATTCTGGCTCAGCCATTAACATCACATCCTGCATTTTGATTTAAAATACTACTTAATGCATACAGTATTTATATTCCAAAAATGGTGTTTGTAGGCAGTTTATTCCCTTTTGTTGCATAGACAAGGTTCACACAAAAATTTTAATTCTCATGTCGTTCTGAACACGTATGACTTTTTTTTTTGTAGAACGTAAAAGAAGATATTTGAAATAATGTTTATGCTGCTCTTTCCCAAGTAAACTGGAAGAAATGCTAGGTTTAATGTAAATAATGTTAGACACAAACCAATTTGAGGTGATTGACTTCTGCTAAATATCTCCTTTTGGAAAATCGTACATGTTTGGTATGACTTGAAGGTGAGTAAAGTAAATGATGAATTTTGGTTTTTGAGTGAACTATCCCTTTCAACAGAACGTGAGTGTGTGTATGACTCTTTCTGTGTGAATGCGTGTTTTTCATGTTGTCTCCTGTGTCTCTCAGTGACGGTTACTCCTGGCTATTTCTGCTGCAGAGGTACCTCATTCTCTCTCCTTTCTCACCTCTTAACTCCTTTTCTGTTCGACTACATCTGTCTGTCTATTCCATTCTGAGCCTCTAAACCTTTTTGTCCAGCTTCAGATCCATCCCATCACTGCTGTGTCTTAGTATGTGTGGTGTGTGCGAGAGCGTGAGGTCTATGTGTCCGCTAGCATCATGCTAACCATTCAAACCAGGCTTGGCCAGGCCTGGGCTCGATTCCTTTCATGTGTGTCCTGGATGAATATTGCAAATGAAAAAGCATCCAGGGCCAGGGTGTGGCCCTAGGTTGGGGTTGTTCTAATATTGTTTGAAGCAACTCTTAAAGAGCAATTACTCATGGAGAAATGGATTACAGGCTCCACCTGCTTTGAGGGGAGGAAATTATATGGTGTGGTAGTTATCAACTGCCCTGCTCTTACTGGGTTTGATGGAAAAGTGAGTGTCATGCCGTGTTGGGGACGCTACTTTGAAACTGTAGCTTGCCAAGCTAAAAGCTACTTATAATTGAAAGGAGTTGAACTACAGTCAAGCTGCAATTTTGAAAAATGAATTAGCCGCACTACAAAATAACAACAAAGTATTTAAAAACATCGAAACTATTTAGAAGGGCAGGATCTTGTTAAATAACCACAGTGACCCTAAATGTTTTTTGTACACATCAGCCTCACTTAAAAATGTTTCCGCTTCTTTGCTTTGTATGACAATGTCAAAGCAAGTGGCATTCATTTTAAGAAAGATAGCACAAGCTTACTTTTCAAGCAAAATATCTCACAAAAAAAAAAATTTATTAGATAATAAAGCAGCATATACTTTTGTTCATAAATACAACTAATGAAACTGGAAAGGCATTTTTAGGACTATTTATATACTATCATAGTATTTATTTATATTTTGAATTATTTTTTTTATTTTTCGTTTCATTTTAGTTTAGTTTTTAGTAATATATTGCCAAGCATATTCACTTCAATTTTCCAAAGCAACATTTAAAAATTTTGCTGGTTATTTTTCTTTCTAATATTTATATTTAAATGAATTTCTGCTTTATTTCAATGAATGAAAATATTTGTTTAATTCCTTGCACAATGAATCGTCCAAACAAAACTAATCCCACTTCCCAAAGCTACTTTAGAGAAAGGGGATAGTTTAAGAGAGTGTGTTTGATTGTCTCATTTTGCTTGTCTGTAAGGCTACGTGTTATGTTCCACTATAACGCTACTGAAAATGAATTGTCTGTGAAATTAGTTAGTTACTCCTCCTCAACACTGATGTCTTGAAGGAATAACAGACAAATTCTGTCCACACTACTGCCGCCATTGTGCACAGCCCCCCTCTCTCTCTCTCTCTCTCTCCTCTCTCTCTCTCTCTCTCTCTCTCTCTCTCTCTCTCTCTCTCTCTCTCTCTCCTCTCTCTCTCTCTTCTCTCTCTCTCTCTCAGCTGGCTGCTCTGGTCTGTGTGTTTTGCAAGGGCTGCTGCGTTTTGTATCTATTATTGAGAATGTTCTGTAAGGCTTGTGTTGGTTTTCAGTGTTTGCTAAAAGCATTATCAGGCATGACCCTCAGGTATCTGTCGACGCTGTTTATGCGCGTGCACTGGTTTACGTGGTGGGCTGAGGGAAGTTGTGCTTTTTTTTGTTTTTTGAGTTCTTGTTTTGAGGATGCTTGCTCAATGACTCACGTTAACCCCCTGCATCGTGTCCACCACGTGCACGGACCGCTTTTAAAGTGGGCATACCGATCCCTCTGTCTGCATTGAGTCAAAGCAGTGGCCAGAGGAAGTGTTGAGTCTCTCCACTCGCACTGCTCACCACCTGATCATCGTCCCTTACAGATTTCTATCTCCTCCTTTTATTTACTGCAGCTCGTGGACGCACCAACCTGGAGCTTCGAGAGAAGTTCATTCTTCCAGAGGGAGCTACGCAGGGTCTGGCGGCCTTCCGGTCCCGGGGGCGTCGATCCAAACCTTCGTCGCGCACGGCCTCACCCACCCGCTCGTCTTCGTCGGCGTCGCACAGTGCCCACAGCTGCGCCTCTCTGCCCTCTGCACCCGCAACTCCCACAGCATCCTCAAGGGTGAGTGTCACCATATTACACTGCATAGGCTTATAATAACCCATACTTACTGTTTGATGTGTCTTGTATAACAATGTCTTCATAAAAAATTTGAGGGTAACCTCAGTCTCCATCTTTTTTTGTTGTATCATACACTACTGTTCAAAAGGTTTTTTTTTTTTTTTTTTTTTTTATACAAAATTAATTTTATTCAGCAAGGATGCATTAAATTGATCAAAAGTGACATTAAATTCAGCTTTGAATAAATTAGATTTCAAAATACATTAAAATAGAAAAAAGTTGTTTTTAATTGTAGTAACATTTTAATGTTACATTTTTGCTTATTTTTAACTGTTTTTACTGTAGTTTTGGTCAAATAAATGTAGCCTTGGTGAGTAATAGTATAAGTGATTTTTAAAAACAGTGGAAATCTTACCAACACCAACTGTAGTGTACATTTAGTCACATTTTATCTAGATATACAGTTGTGCTTGTTTACGAGCATTTGTTTAGACACCATTTGCAGAATCTGTAATGATGTTTAGCATTTTACAAAAACGAGATAAAATGTTAGAGGCTCGATGTAAAATTCTGAAACCCTTGTTATCAGCTACACCAGTAGTCGTTACGTGAACTGCAGCCAGCAACTTATTGCTTGTGCTCGCACACGTATTACAGACTGAACGTGATTCAAGGCCCCGTATACAGCGCTTTTTTTTTTGTTATTCGCTTAAAAGTAAAAGAAAGTTAGAAATACCTTTGCAGCTATATACTTTTAATGATCATCCAAGCGCCATATAGTGTATTTATGCAGCACAAGATCTTAGTAAATGTAGTTGGGCTCAACTGTAAAAAGACTCCCTCGCAAAAGGTTTGGTAATAAATGTCCTTTGTCACTTAACATATCATACTTCATATCTGATTAATAATCATAGTCTGTTAATCATGGTCTTTGTCTACATCTGTATTTTCCAGTTTTTAAATGTGTGTGATTGCTTGTGTTTTATGTTGTCAACTAAATTTTAAGGACTGGAAAGATAGATCTCAGAAAATATTCTCAGATTTAGTACATAGCTTTTATAAGTTAATAATTAATAATAATAATAAGAAATGTTTCTTGAGCTTTCTTAAAGGATTAGTTCAGTTTTTAAAAAACTTTTGCCGATAATTTACTCACCCCCATGTCATCCAAGATGTCCATGTCTTTCTTTCTTCAGTCGAAAAGAAATTAAGGATTTTGATGAAAACATTCCAGGATTTTTCTCCATATAATGGACTTCAATAGTAGCCAAAACGGTTCAAGGTCCAAATGACAGTTTCAGTGCAGCTTCAAAGGACTTTAAACGACACCAGACGATTAATAAGGGACTTATCTAGCGAAACATTTCGAAAATAAATAAAACAGTTTAAGTATTATTAGCACAAATGCTCGCCTTGCTCTGTCCTGAGATGCACGTTCGTGAATCTCCTTTTCAAACTCGTTCATCAAAATGAACAAATCTTTTTTCGAGTCATTTTATTCAATCAACGAACGAAATGACTCGAAAAAAGATTTGTTCATTTTGATGAACGAGTTCGAACAGGAGAACAGAGCAAGGCGAGCATTTGTGCTAATAATACTTAAACAGTTTTATTTATTTTCGAAATGGTGCATCGTTTCGCTAGATAAGACCCTTATGCATCGTCTGGTGTCGTTTAAAGCCCTTTGAAGCTGCACTGAAACTGTCATTTGGACCTTGAACCGTTAAATTATCAGCAAAAGTTTTTTAAAAAGTGAACTAATCCTTTAAGTCAGCATATTAAAATGATTTCTGAAGGATCATGTAACACTGAAGACTGGAGTAATGATGCTGAAAATTTAACTTTGCTTTTTTTAAAATTGCAATAATACATTTCACATAATTGCTTTTTTAATGGTATTGTTATATAAAAAAAATTATAAAAAAAATATATTATACTTGATAAACTTTATGCAATTACTTGGCAAGGCCTACATATCAACCTGTCGCTAGTCTTTTTGGTGGATGGTTTCTCTTTGTCTCTGATTGTTGTTTCGGGGTCAGGACATGATCACTATTGTCTCTGCATGTCAGAATCATATTGTCATCTGTGAAATTTTTATTTGTTCTTTGTCTTTTTGTCCCTCTCCCCTCCCTTGCTTGGAAAATGTGCCTTCCTCCCTGTTTGCGCTCATCTCCACCTACAAAAACACTACGCTCTGCTGTGCTGCATCGCCTCCCTCTACTTTACTCTTTTTCCGATTATCCTGGCTTCTTCCCACTGCTTTTTTTTTTTTTGCTACTCCGCTATTCCTTGTCCTTTTTGCTGCCGCATTTCCCAGTCCTCCCAATCCCAATCTCGTGACTATGCCAAGCCCTGGCTGGCACACAGTAAAACTCCAACTCCAACCAAGTGCCAGTCCTGCCCAGAGCACAGCCAGACCCCTGGGCATGAGGTAACACACTGCCCCCTCCCAGTGCCCTAGCACACTAACAATAAAAGCTTTAAGAGCGGCCTGATCTTAACACATGGGAAGGAACTGAGGTAGATGACCCAGAGAACAGTGCAAACAATCTGTGACCTTATGCTGTGTAAACTTCAGTACAATATTCATTTGCATAAACATCACTTTTATGTTTATTTAGGAATTATTCTGTTAAGCCATCTTATGTTATGACAGTCGACAGATTCATTATCTGTAGATACACAGGTAGATCTGCCATTTTGTAATAAACCTTCTCTCTTTACAGGGAGGCTCCACAACTAAACTGAAGAGACCAACTTTCCATTCCAGCCGTGGCTCCTTAACTGGGGAGAACGGTGGAACACCAACTGCTGCTAAACCTGGACGCTCAGGTACGAAGCCCTGTACTGCTTCACTGCTTTACTCAGTCACAACTGCAGTGCAATAGTTCAAAGGACTTTTAAAATGATCTAATATCCAGTGTTGGTTCAAACAGACCCTTCTGGAAAATGTGCTAATAACATGTACTACTATACTGAAGCTATTTAGTGGCAATATATTATATGTTAGTGCGTCAGCCAACAACATTTTATGATTATTACACTTTGTTCAGTACAATTTTCACAAATGAACAATTTTTATGAATTTTGAAGCCTAAATACAATCAATGAAACATAAATCTAAATGTAGGCTATAAACAAACTGCACAATGGTCACATGACTTCATCACCATCACTACGCTTCTAAAAAATCTTTAAGATCTACAGTTTGGAAACTTGAGTTAGAAAAGTTTGCAAGAGCATGAGTATAAACATACCACTGTTAAAATTAAACAAGTGAGTAGATGAGTTTACCTCTTCAGTGTGATGACATTTAATGTCCCACAAAATATTTTTTAGTCCCATTTAGCCACTTGTTAGCAGCAACCTTTTTTAAGTCACATAAAAGCTTCAAAAAAATCATAAGTGGGGTATTACTTATGTATTTTATGTCACAGAATAAAACGTGAAAATATCTTGAGCTTGTGTTCGGGCTTTATTTCAGACATTTAACCAAAAACGCATTAAAAAAAAAAAACTGCAGCACACTATTATAAATGTATAACTGTCCAATGGCATGCTTTGACATTGTTTTTGTCCAAGATAAATATAGCAAAACAGTGTAGTAATTATTGTACATTAAATTCTCAAACTAGAAACCGCAGAAGTGTATATTAGTCAAATATATTGATAAAATGCAGCACAAAACAAAAAATTTGATGCAGCAAAACAAACCAATTTTCCAAAACTAATCAATTATGTTTTATAATGTTGCTTGCTTGCTTTAGTGCACAACACATATATCACATTCACCTCTATGTGTTGGATAAACTAGCCAATTACTGGTTAGTAATGGGTTAGTTAGTATCGTTGCTATTTTTAGATGGTTTTGTTAGATACCCCCAACACTACTAATATTAAATATATTGTTTTTATGTGACTCTCCTTTATTTTTGTAATACACCCTTATGTACTATATTACTGTACCCTTAAACTTCAATCCTCTTTTTCATCAGACACCAAACGCACTCCGTCCTCGACGAGCGGCCCAGCCAGTCGCGCAGGGAGTCGCGCTGGGAGCCGAGCCAGCAGCCGAAGGGGCAGCGACGCTTCAGACACGTCTGAGCTCATGGAGACCCGCTCGGCTTGCTCCGATACCTCAGACACGCCTCGCCGACCTGGGGCCAAACCCTCCAAAATCCCCACCATCTCCAAGAAGACCCCTAGCCCCAAAACACCAGCGGGCAAGAAATGAAGTCTGTGACTGACTCTGAGGTGGCTCTGACTCTCACCTCTCCAGCGCCCGCACACTGCTACACCACCCAGATTAATACCTACCATAATGCTGCCTTATTTGTGTTCTACATCATGTCCTTTATTTAACTGACTTTGGTTTTCTCGAATGTGCGATGGAGAACATTCTGTGTGAGCAGATATACACAGAGGGACATCAGTTCTGCACCAGGGGTTTCCACTATTCTTATGAATATGCAACCGCCCGTCACTCTCCAAACCTCACACGGACATGCATGGTTGTCATGTTTGGTTGGACACACGCTCCCTCTCCACATGTATACAGACCAGCTGGTGTCTGTACCACTGCTAACAAGAGGAAGTCAACTAAAAAACTGAGACCCTTTCCTTCTCGGCACTTGGGACTTTTTGGACTCTCGTGTGTATGTGTGTGTGTGTGTATGTATGTTTGTGGTAGTTCCTGTCATGGTAAATGAACGCAGTAATAAGGAGAGGAAGTGGAGGATACATATCTCAGCCTTGTGGCGAGAAGACTAGATCCTTCACGTCACACGTGATCCTTTTTAAAGGAACCCCTATTGCGCACAGCACACGAGTTTCATGCACTCGCACCCACAGTCTTCTTCGCAGTCCTTTTGTTACAGACATCATGTTACAGAGCTTTTCCACAGTATGCAAAAATGATTACAGTTGTGAATGTTTGTTTCATGGTTAATTTATAATCTTGACGTTTTGTTTGTTTTCTAGAGTAAAGAGCTGTATTTATTTGTGATGGCAGTATCATATCAACTCTTGAGAATGACTAGTATTAACACACTCTTCTTTTTGTTTTTGTACATCCGCTCCTGACGTAATGAATTGCTTTGACTGATCATTTCTGATGTTAACTGACCAGGAAGCTTACTGATTCCAATGGTGGCCTTTTTGCCGGTGACTACACACTTTAGATGACGTCAAAAGTGGCTTCCTACTTGTTCTTTCGTGAAGGAAGCGTCCTAAATAATGGATGATGGGGGCGGCTCGCGTAGCCCCCGTTAAAAACAGCGCTTTGAATCTTGTCTTTGACAAGCTGAAGTATACGAATACCTGAAGAAAGGTGATTTTTATTTATTTATTGTGTCATTGGGAGGAGGGTGAGGGCTATGAAAGGATCCACCTTTTGATTGTTACTCTTTTGACATGACTGAGAGAAACAGGGGTGCAATTGTGTAAAAGTAAAGAAGCTATGATTATGAATTCTTTTTGTTCTCTTTTGTATTAAAACAATGCTTGCAGTACAACTGTCTGATTCTCATGTTGTTAAGTGGCATGTGTGTGTGAGCGTGCAGGGATGCCACAGTTAACAGGAAATGGCACAGTAATTACAAGCGGTAGAGATAATGACACACCCCATTAAATCTTCAAAAAGGGACGAGCCTTTGGTGTGTGCAGTTTTGAACACTGCTCTTTTATATGAGATTTAGTCATTTTGGAGTTCAAAAATGGCCCCCGAGCGAATAGAAGCACCTTTGTTTGAGCCGTGTGTGTTGGTCACACATAAGTAGTGTGTGTTTGCACTGGACTCTGTGTATGTTTGGTGGTCAGATGCAGCGGATGGGGTTTGGGAAGGGTGGTGTTCCATCATCTTCATTCTGCAGCTGTGAGTCTGTGTTTATATACAAATATTTAAACCCACTCACATCCTTTCCCACCAAACACCATCCACACCGCAGAGCCGAGCTCTCATGGCATCTCGCAACCCTGCAGTGTCATTTCATTTTCAGAATCTCACAACTTTTTGAGTGCTTTTATCAAACAACTGTTTTTCCCATTAAAAACATGTATTAAAGTCTCGATTTATATGGGTCTATTTGCGTAGTTGACAAATGGCATGTCAATGGCCACCTCCAACAAATCTCAACATTATGTTAGGTAAAAATGTACATATATCTATATATATATATATTCACACTTTTTTTATATGATTTCAATTATTAATTTACATTTGTATATATGATTAATATATATATATATATTTGTTTTGTGTGATTCATTTCTTAAAAACTTAAATAGCCCTGTTATTTAATTTTTTTATAGAGTAATATAGTTTTTCAAATAATATATAAAACTATATTTAGATAAGAAAGGTTTAAAATGGTTTTAGATGAACTACAGACCCTTTCTATCATTGGTTCATATTTCAACTACCTGTCTGCATGGACACTTTTAAGTTAATTTTCATTTTATATCCACACCAAGTTTTTCAAAATTGCCATCTTACATCTAACGGCAGTGATCTGTCACTTCTTGGCTACTGTTGAAACCACAGAATATAAATACAGTTTTCATATTACCCTAGCCATAAGAACTCAGTTCTAGTCTGTGCAAAGGCTGGATCACATCTTCATCCCCAAACCACATGATAATTGCCAGCAATTTGTGAGGTATGTGTAGAAGATGGGACGGTTTGATAGGGTAGATGGAGACTGAGGTGAGAAGGAAGAGAGGGAGGAGGATTCAGACGTTGGAAACACTCCCTCTGCGTAAGCGTGTGTGTTGGAGTGAAGGAGGACACCCATGTTCAGATTGAGCCTTCAGCGCAAGCAGCACGCAGGCTAAGAAAACCACAGTCCACTGGGATCTCACAACTTCAAAATTTGGGGACTAACACTATTCTGATCAACAACTTGCTCACAATTGTGGAATCTTTTTCTTTAAATTTTTCAGGAGTCTTGGATAGTTTCGCACAGTGGATTAAACATTTAAAACCAACATTGATTGATTGACTACTGCGAGAGAGTTTTCTAACTTTTTGTTGTTCAAATAATTTCATCAACTTGGAGTAGCGTCTCACATCTTCTCAAAAGGAGCAGAAGCAGGTGTTGTGTTTGATCCAGGAACCTTTGAAGCCTGATGTTTGTGCGGCCCTTCTACCCAAAGACTTTAATTTCACATTGTGCTTAGTCCTTCCAACTTCGAGATCACCTTTGAAAGGAGTTGGGCTTCTAGTAAGACGTGTTTGTTTTCTCTTCCAGTTTCTAGGACATTGTTTGCCGTCCATCTCCGTAAGCACTTTATAGATTATGAGAGAAGCCCTGTGGTTTGGTAAATAAAGCGACAGCATGAAGAACGACTATCAGGAGCTGATAAACTGAGTAACTCGTAGCAGTAAACATTGCACTCTTCCAAATAACGATGACTGCTGTGGAATCTGAGTGGCTCAGGCGTTTGAGTGTTGTTCAGAGTTGAATTTCAAGACGGTAGTCAGACCATTCCAGAGAAGACCGACGTCGGGTAAACACTCAGAGGTTTTGGAGGGACAAATTCCAGGATAATCTAGATAGGTGGCTGCAATGGAGCAGAGCTCTTCTGCCACACCAATGGACAAACAAGAGCGTGTGGTTGAGTTTGTGTCCTCACGCCGCAGCAGAGGGAGGAAGGAGAGCAAGAGAACCCGACTGTTCCCTCTGGCCATCTTCCTCCCTCTCTGCATGTTGCTGTGTGTTTGGGGTCAGGTGGAAGGAGTGGTTCATTCCAGCTTTCGCAGGCTCAGCGGTCGGGAAAAGAAGGAGATGCAGAAGGAGATTTTATCCATTCTGGGTCTACCGGGACGGCCCAGACCTCACCCGCCACTGCGGCCCCCTTCCTCCGCCCCGCTCTTCATGCTGGACCTTTACCACGCCGTGTCGTCCGAGGCCGATGATGGACCGGGATTGGGCTTCACTCCGGAAGTGGTCAGTCATGCCGTGCTGCCCACCTTAAGCACACACACACCGCCCCTCGGCACGGTGGTCAGTGAGGCCGACACGGTCATGAGCTTTGTCAACCTGGGTAAGTGACAGCTGGTTAGGGTTAACAGGAGTCGTCACTTACTATACATGTATGGACATAAATCACACTTTAAAATATGTAGATGTTAATTTAATGTTTATTTAAAAGAACGACAACACAAATCTTACAATGGCAAGTTTGTTGGGTTTCAAATTATAAAACAAATACTTGTACAAAAAAATTGTATTTTTGGACATTTTCTGGTTGTCAAACTAAAAACTGAACTGGAACATGTTAATAACAGTGTTTCATTTTTATACTACTGTAGCTTTTATTCATATTTTGAATTAGCTTTTATATTATTTTCAATTTTTATTTAAATGTTAGTAGTATAAGATTTAGCAATTTTTTATGTGCTTTTGTTATTTGAATTAGTTTCTGTTTTTATATGTTGATTTAGCATTAATTAGTTTGTTTCAGTTTTACTGATTTTACTACTTGTTTTAAGTCAGTTGCAATTAAGAGCAACATTTCTAATTTTCATATATTTTTCATTTTCAAGTTTTTCATCTAATATTTATTTTATTTCAGCTTTATTTTAAATAAGAAAACACATGTTTAAGTTACTATTAACAACCCTTTTTAATATGAAAGCCTGTTTCTGCCATGAAATGTTTAAAAGGTTAGGCCACTTATTGTGAAATAAAGTTTAAATAATAAACAGTCACACTGGCAGATAAAGTCACTATTACAGGAAAATATTATATATTAAAACTTAAAACTCATTACAGAAATAGCTAAAAAGTAGTTAGTTCCGAGAACAATATTTTGTTTGCAGATGCCATTTGGTTTGATATTTTAACTAATACAATAAGTCTGGTTTCAGTGACTGGTTTCCTAATATTTTGTAAATAATATAGTTTTATAGAACAAAAATACAATATTAGTTGTTCATATACAGTAATATTTGTCAGTGATTTTGAGAGCTTGTATTGACAATGAGACAGACCCACAATCCCTCCATCATCTCTTCCTGTCTCAGCCCAAACACAGACGATACTTATCGGTCCGAAACAAACAACAGTTTAACATCCTCTTTACAATTACTGCATATCTTTCTGCCCCATTATCACTGGTCAGTTTTTCTAGTCAAATTTAATTAGTGGTGTTGGCTTAGACAAGCGTCACTTTTTTAATCGCTCATTCTTCAGGTGGTTAGTGATTTAAAAAAACCCATTTGAAACTCACAACATGAATGATGCCTCAAATCATGTGGCTTTTTGATGAGATTGCTTTTCTAAGCGATCAGACAAGGTTCCAAAAGAGGGTTTTTCTAGACCGTTTTGGGTTCTCCTTTCAGTGAAGTTCTTAAAAGAAACATTAAAACAACTTTCGTGCACTGGAAGGTTCTGTAAAGTTTAAAAGTTCTTCATGGAACCAGAGATGTTGTAGTGGGCACACAGCTGTAGGGAATTACAGGCCCCACTGAAAGGCAGAAAAAAAGATGAGATGAAGTGGATGAAAATACTGTTGGGCACTCCTCTAAAAATAGAGCGCTGGACTGTAATTAGTGGTGGTGCTCTGAGCGACTGCTGTTCCACAACTCCTGTAATTACTCCAGTGCAGAGCCCGGGCCGTGGGTGTCAGTCAGAACCAGAACTAATCTTCCCTTTTCTGTTCCCCCCATCCATCTTCTTCATCTCAAGTGTCTTCACACTCACTCGAGACACGCTCCTCCAGTTGTGTTTAACTCCCTCTCTGTCTTTGTGAGTGCAGTAGAGCAGGAGAAGGATCTGCTCCAGCCTCGGCCGTACTGGAAGGAGTTCCGCTTCGATCTCACTCCTCTTCCTCAGGGAGAGACGGTCACCGCTGCCGAGTTTCGTATCTATAAAACTCTTACCATGGGTTGGCGTGCAAACCGCACCCTTCATATCTCTGTCTATGAAATCCAGAGGGAGAAAAGACACAGGCCAGTACACATATAAGACATTTCATACAATATTGAGTATGAAACTAGATAGCATTTGATTTGAGTGTTTCTTTGTGCTTCCATCGTCCGTCATTATAATGGGAATGACAGTTTGATCTTGTGGTTTGACAGGGAGCTTGAGCTATGTTGCTGGACATGCAGTCTGTGCCTGCGGGTCAGGAGGGCTGGTTGGCATTTGATGTGACTTCTGCGAGCAATCGCTGGCTTCTCCATCCTCGGTGCAACCTGGGCATCCGCCTTTACGTGGAAACTGAGGAGGGTGAGCTGTTCCTTATAGTCCGCTCTGATAGTCTAACCAGATACAACTGACTGGATGTTGCTTCCTAGACTTCTAATCCCTTGAAATCCCATGTTAAACCCATGTTTTTGGTATGTTTTCATATGTATTTCATAAGAGTGTATGGCACCCCATAGAACTGTAAAGTGGAAAGTTGGGAAGGGTCTGAATTGCCTCCTAACCCATTTGATGGTTTCCCAGTCAAAATAATATAATTTATTTTAACAAGCAATATGTATATCCGATGAGGTAAGAAAGGCAGTGCCTCCTTAAAAAAAATTGGATGAGAAAAAAATCCATGTTGCAAATATTACAAAATGTGACATTAAAAAGTGAATAAATCACTTGTTTTTCTAAAGTAACACTGTTTAACAGCGACACCATCAGGTAAAGTTACAGCGGGACGCCCCGTCTCTCTTGCCTCCCCTGAGCCCATTGAGTTTTAACAGACCCCCTAAAGCATGCGGTGGCTGGGGGTAAATTAATATGAAAGTGGGAAAGTCATGTGAGAGGAGGCAATGATTGGATCTGATTGTTTCGTGTGATAATCCCACCTCTTGTTTTCATGCTTGTTCCACGTTTGCAAATCAGTCTGAATGAACAACATTATAGGACGACTAAAAAAAGTAAACAACTCACCCAATTAGATATCACCGATTATGTCAAAATCAAAGTGGAAATGGCCTGAAAACATGGTAACTGTTGGGTTTTTCAGATTGGTGAAATTAAAGGTTTGTTTTACTGAGCTTGATGACTGATGATCCCAAAATAAGTTGACCATTAAAAAAGAACAGCTGAACATCAGTTCACAAATAAAATGAATTGTTTAAAGTATTACTGCCTTTAGTTATTTTTTTGGAATAAATGTAAAAATACTTAAAAACACCAACTTGAGATTTATACTTGATTTAAATAAATAGAACATTAATTACAATGTTAATATAAAAAAATATAAAAAATGTATGTAAAGTTTATTTAACCAGGATAATGTGACAACATTAAGTGTAACTGGGACATTGATTTATATATATATATATATATATATATATATATATATATATATATATATATATATATATATATATATATATATATATATATATATATATATATATATCTTTATAATCTCTCTGGATTTTGACAATTAATGGCAAAAGGAATGTTTTGAAATGTAAACATATTTCCTACAGCAAAATGGCTTAAAACCCTTTCGTCCCTAAGACTTTTGCACAGTACTGTATATAAACAAACTGGGAGGACTTTGCCGCCTCATTTCAGATACAACACTGTATATATAAAATGTTCTTAGGTCCCTCAACTTGATTTCACCGAGTTTCAATCTCCACAATATCAATGGTTTGAAATAATACAAATATTGTTAAATGTTTTCTTGCTACTGTCAGATTTATCATCAGACCAAATATTATTGAAGGAGTTTGAGATATTTGCAAGAATTCTGCTCTAGCATGAAATGTATATTGTCATTGTTTCAGACCGGTCGCTGTCAGCCGCATGGGTGGGTCTGGTGGGTCGGCGAGGGCCTCGCTCCAAACAGCCTTTCATGGTGACGTTCTTCAGAGCTAGTCAAGTCCCTTGCCGCCCACCTCGCGCTCTGAGACACAACAATCAACGCAAGAAAAAAACAAAGTACGACCTGCCACACCCAAACAGACCCGGCATATATGGTGAGCCACAAAAAGCGGTTTAAGAGGCAGATTGTGTTTTAAGAAGCATTTGAAATGATTCGTCTTTGAGCTGCGATCGTCTCGCTTTTTCCAGACCAAAATCATGCCAGCAGTGGACGCCAGGCCTGTAAGAAACATGAACTCTATGTCAGCTTCAGCGACCTTGGCTGGAAGGTGAGAACTGCCTGACTTTTAAACATTTATACAACATAGAATATCCAAAAAGTTAATTTTGAGTCACAGGTTATATAGTTCTAAACAAGTAAAATCAGATTTTAAGCTTGCATTCAGTGTTTTGAATGATTCCATGGCTCACTCATGAAGTCACTTGTTGCCAGCTGTTGGCTTATTGATGTAACCTTAAGAAAGAGTCGCTGAGAAATCCACACCATTAATGTACAGACTGACAGTTCGGGATAGAGCGGAGTAATACAGTGAAGTCCCAGAGTGTTTATAATTTATTTAATCAAATTACTTTTTCAGGACTGGGTTTTGGCCCCTACAGGTTACTCTGCGTATTATTGTGATGGGGAATGTGATTATCCTCTGGGCTCTTGTATGAATGCCACAAACCATGCCACGATCCAGCTTCTGGTGCGTAACCTCTACTTTTAACATTTCACTTCAACACTAGGAGACCCATTGAAAATGAACATTGGGCTATTTTTGGGCCATACTTTAGATGCAAGGAACCCTGTATATGCATCTCTCAACTGTACTGCCTTCTTTGGCAGGTTCACCTTATCAGACCAGATGAAGTGCCCAAGGCCTGCTGCGCTCCAACCAAACTCAGTCCCATCTCTGTGCTCTTCTACGACGACAACAACAACGTTATTCTCAAGAAACATCGAAACATGGTGGTCAAGAACTGTGGCTGCTTATAACCTCCTACACGCAGTATTTCTATTGTACATTCAAGTTTTAAATCGGAAACAAATGTAGATTTGTTATAATACTCTGAGGCACCATTTGTAAAGATTTATTTAGCCAAATTTGAGTTCTCTTACCTGTCCCAAATGATTGACAAATGATAGTTCAAGTGTCATGATGGTTTATCAGCATATTTGCCATTATTTTATTGTGAGTGGATTTAAGGTTGGAATCATCCCATATAATAAAAAAAATACATATTTTGCAGTTGTCTTACACTTATACTGTACAAGTTTTTGCTAGTGAAGAAAAGAGACACACATTCCGTTTGATAGGTCTAAGGCTGCACACATGGACCAGATCATTTTGTTAATGAGCATTAAATGTCACATCAAGAAACAAGTTGTTTGTGTGAAGTCATCTGAATGGTGTACACTTACATTAGATGAAGACTCCCTGTAGACCTTATTCAGAGCAGCGCCACGACAGGTATGAAAGAGAGGCTGAAAAGGATATACCGTGTTTTCAATGGCATCTGATGTAAAAGCTTTTTAAAAAAAAGCTACTAGATTACTTATAATTTTCCACAGCTTATGCTGTCTACTGAATTTTCTTGGAAAAATATTTTTGCAGTGTTTTTTCAGCAGAAGAGTAAAAAAAACATACATTTAATAACAGAAGGCCTACACCCACTGAACAGATGTATCTATCCTTCCCAGCCTCGCTTTCATTCCAGCTTAAAATCAAAGATGGCGCTGCTGTGAATAAGGTCTATACAGTATTATATATATGGCGTGGGTCACCCCCTCCATGTATTTCGCCCCTTTTGCCATGTTGAAATGATGTCAGACAGAATCCTCACGCTCATTGGCTGTCGTCTCTGGAGATACACTAATAGCGTAGTACAGTTTGGTGATATGAATATTGAAAATAAGAGAAGGGAACAACAAGAGGAGATTATGGAAGCTCGTTTCTGTCACCGAATAAAAAAGGTAAATGCGACTTTTCATCTCACAATTAACACTTTTTTTCAATTTTTCTCAGAATTGCATGATATAAAGTTTATATATCGCAATTATGATTAACACAAAATTGCGAGTTACATTGTGAGATATAAACTCGCAATTCAGAAAAAAAATATTTTTTCCCCTCAGAATTGGACTTTATAACTCGCACTCGCGAGTTTATATCATACAATTCTAAGAAAAGTCAGAATTGCGAGATAAACGCAAGTGTGATGACAGAAGTAGTGCTGCCCAAATTGCATCTTTTTTGGAATGGTAATAGAATCAATTATTGCATAGACCATTATCTTTGTCATTTACATAAAACTCTTGAGATGATCATGCTGATCCACATTAATAGATGGCAGTACAGCGTCTAACACCATTGTGGTATCGATGCTCAAAGTACATGAACAGTGATGTTAAAGCTAGCTGAACTACTACTAAATGCATAAAACACCACAAAAATTGAGATAACTCCAATGCTAAAGAGCTATTTTCACATTTTCACTATTACAGCTTGTTTAACAAAGGAAAAAAAAAAATTCTCTCCTCTGGATGTTCTTGCTAGTAACCATGACACACATATGTACTATATGCATATACATTTATTGAAAACTTTAGAAAACAAAGTAACAAAAGCGTGTTTGTGGGTCCCGACTCATTATTCTGACTATTTGAACAGGTGCAAATTTACCACATTTGTGATCATTTTAAGCATGTCAATAAATGCATCTCAATCGAAATCCTGGTCAATACTATGAATACACACAGTGGTGCACCTCTCCAATTTGGGTCACAGTTAAAATATCAGGGCACATACATTTTTATGGATTGAAGCACCTAATGATATTTTAAAATCATACTTGTCAGGGACCAAACACCACAAGGCATTGCAAAAGTGGTGAATAAATATGACAAGTTACAGCACATGGCAATGAAACTGTTGGGTCACAGCACACTCTGAAGAGATGGAAGCAATATGCACATATAAAAATATTTAAAAGAAAGAAAAGAAAAAAAGTAAGTGTGCTGGTGTGCTTGAGTCCAACCTAAGATCTCTGTCCACATGGTCCATGTTTGTGATATACAGCAAGTCGAGTTAGTCGCCAAAATCAAATCATGTTTCTTTCCCCGGGGGCTGAAAATTAAACCATAATCATGAGATTAAAATTCAGCCACATTGGCAGACCTATTCAATTACTCTATTCTAACGTACAATACAGCTTTTATGAATCTAATACTATCTGTAAAGTTATTAGACTCACCCGTGTGTTAGGTCCATGTCGGTTACTCGTGTCCTTTAAGCTTGAACATCTGCCAGCTCAGGAGGCATAGGAGACTTTGGGTGCTTGCTTTCAAAATGCTGTTTAAACGTCTTGGGATCTGGCATCTGTGTCTATATAATTGGGAATAACCACATCTCAGCAAGGATATGCCGGGTTGGGGTACAGTGGCTTAAACGAGCAACCCTTTACACATATTGCTTTTTAACTAACTCACCCTGCAGACAGGACATGTGTGGACCAGTGCTGCTTTGGCTGCAGTCTTCTGATCCGCTCCTTGACCTTTCTTCTTCTCAGCTGCTTTCTTTGCGTTCTTCTGTTGAGACTGGATCTTCTGCTGCCCTCGAGCCATGGCCTTCTCTGAAAAACATACATAATGTACTCACTCAAGTAGACAGATATAATGCTGACATATCAGCCACCTTTCTCTCCATACAAAGAAAGTCAATGGTGAATGAGACTTGAGTTTATGAGTTTATTAGAACATACATTTTAAACGTCGCCATTTTTAAAAATAACCCTTTAAAAAATGTTTAAATGACGAGTAATGTTATATCCATGAAGTATAAAAGAACTTCAGTATTTAAAAAAAAAAAACTAAATTAGGGTAACGTTAACGTTAGAGACCGCGAAGATCACATTAGCGTGCAAGTTAGCTCATCCGCCTTCTTTAGAACTGATCTAAGCCGCAGAGTTGCAGTGTACAAAACGATCGAATTAAAAATAACATCACCATAAACCACAAGCGTATGTAAAAACAACAAAACGAGACTTATAAGATGAAATATGGCAAATTGATCAATATTTAAAGACAATACCTTGGCGTTGAGACACGATAGGAAGTCAAGCTCCACTGCTGACGCGTTTAATATAGCTTCCGTCAGAAGCACTTACATAATAAAAGTACGCAGACTGTCGAGAATTAAATAGATTATCCTCGGGCCCTATGCTCAGGTAAGATAGGGCCGTATGAGTTGGCTGAGAACGTTTTATTTAGTTTATTTTTGTTTTTTAAATTAAGTTAAGTTGAATTCGTATTAGTATTTCAAGCGCGAAGCTTAATCTTGAATCTGCAAATCAAAAGAATCAATAGGGAATGCGGAGGTACGTCACGCCGTGTTGCATTATGGGACGTGGCCACCATCTTTACAGGCACGATCTCTGCTTACCTTCGGTATAATAGTGGGTGTTTGGCTAAAACGAGGTAAAATTGAAGAAGAATGGAAGAAGTGGAGATGTTTAAAGAAAAGGAGAAGGGGCCCTACTGGGATAAACTAAATGCCACTGTCAAAAAACTATTTGGACAAACTATCCGCAATAAAAAACGTTGAAACATCTGATTTAGTTTTGGTGTTCGAAGCCTATGCTAAGTTGATTACATAAAGTTCAAGCTATTTTACCTGAAAAGCAGCTCTCGTAGTTAATGTTAGCTTGCTATTTTCAGCATATGTTAAGTTTTCATAGGTTGTGCAAAATTGTACATTACTTTATAATGCCACAAGATGTGGTAACTTGTTAAATACAACTGTGCCTTATTGTCAACATTTAATGCTGACACGTCTAAAAATGAGAGTATTTGGTCGTTTATTTTAAAAGTTTGATGTATATTTGCCCATTGTTATGTGTACTTAAAGGGTCTTTGTGGTTGCAATCAGTACAGAAACAGAGAAGTCACTTAATGTATTTATTAAGCAGATATATGAAATCATGATTCACAGACATTTTAAAAAAGGCATGTAAAAAGATGTACAAAATTTTAAAGCAAATTGTTAATTGAAAATAAATAGAATTTGATTCATGCAATGTGTCCTGGCTTTATCATCTGCTGCTAACATTAACCGCAAATTCAACATCATTCATCAACTATCCTCCTAAATGTTAGTCATCGAGGAATATACAATACACAACCTCTTGCTTTGTACAACTTTAAACAAACGTAGTATGCAGTGGAGGACAGTAAGTAAAGTTTTTCCTCATGAGTGCGGCGATCCGGCGTCTTCTCGTCAGCTCCTCGACCTGCTTCCCTTGTTGTTTTTCCAAGAAAGAAAGGTGAAAAACATACTCCGTTGTTCAGTTTCCTCCCTGAACGAACGTGTGACCTGCTATGGCAGTTGAACTGAACAACCATATCGACGTTTATTAAAATCTCGACAGAAAATCCAAACACAGCCTCCAACACATGCATTTAAATACAGCGGTATTGGGCGCGATCCTGTAAATATGGCGGCGGACCCATAATGCAACACGGCGTGACGTCATCTCCACATTCCCTATTCATTCGTAAAACTATTCACTGATTCAAATGTTTCGAACAGGTTGTACTCGTGTTAGTGAAATGGAAAGACCTTTTTATTTGTTTTATTGCAATCTCTTTTTAACAATGAACATACAAAGGCAGTAATAACATTATTTACGTAATCAAATACAATACAATAAAGAAAACATGAAAAAATAAAACAGTTGCGTGACGTCTCTATAATTATGTAAAGTACACTTCATTAAAATAATGCTTTGGGAATTACCGCCAATAAATCTTTTTTACAAGAAAGTTTACAATATATTTACACATTCCTGAATCTTTGTTGAATGTGTAGATCTTAATATAGGACAAATGTTGCTTTTAAATAAAGTTTGTGTTCATGCTTAAACAAACAATAGTCTTGTTTTATGTTTAGCATGCTTTTATTCCTCCGAAACGTACAGACAAATGTCTGTAAAAACACAATTAATGGTCGGTTTTTATTCAGTTCAATTGTTCATGACTTTTATCTTGACGAGTGTATTTTCAAACATTTCGCGGAAGTTGTTTGTATTTCCGTAGCCAAAGACAAAAATGGCAGATCGAGGATACAGTTTTTCTCTCACAACATTTAGGTAATTTTGTCATTTATAGATTTATGTGTGGCTGTGATTTTTCATTATACATATATTTTTGCATGCATTCAAAAGAAATAATTGTGGTTTTTTCCCAACATACTGTACTTATGACTGACTTAATCGTGAGTCACATCGGAGTTGCACTGTCACGGTGTTAACGTTAGTTACTATATGAAACTTTTTGACTTCTATTCATTTTTAATGTCAGTGTTGGTTAGTTTTTACTCAAGTTATGTAACGTTATTCCTTTGTTTAGTGTTTTATCGCTCTGTTATGTTTTAATGCACATTCTGTTGGCTAAGAATATTATCTTGTTTATCTGTTAACGTTACTATTCATTAACAAGCTATTTAAAAAGTATGTTCAAGTTACTATGAAGCTTTTGTTAACTTTTTTTAAATCTTAAAATCTATGAATTTGAAATAAAAAATGCATGAGTTCGGAATCAACATGAAGTACAGATTACAGTCTTGATTATAGAAAAAAAAAAATGTTTCAGTTTCAGATGCATTTCTCTCATGTACTTTTTTATTATTATTTTCAACACAGCCCCTCTGGCAAACTGGTGCAGATTGAATATGCTCTGTCCGCTGTAGCAGCCGGTGCTCCATCTGTAGGAATCAAAGGTAAGTCTGTGTAGATCAGTGTATATCAAACCATGTTCAAATCAGAACATCTCTGCACCACCTAACGTTACTCCAACCAGCCGTTGAGTTGCTGAGTGTAAACTGAGTGCTGAATCCAGTATTGAGTTGAAAGAAGATCCTCTTAAAGTTCATCTTCATGTAATCATGATGATGATGACATGCTTACATTATTTGCATTTTGTCTTAAACGTAGAGACTTACATTAAAACTATATATAGACCGGAAACTGAAAAAGAAAAAAAATATATTGTCAATTTACACATCAAACAGGAGGCCTTTACACAGCAAATACAACTGTATACCTGCATGATTTTGTCTGGCGTTAATATTTTAATTTCTTTACATTGAATTTGGAGACTATAATCAAAATTGACCCTATTGACTTAGTTAGCACACATTACTGGTCTTAGGGTGAACAATTAATCTGTGCAAGTTAATACACAGAAAAAAAATGTTTGTCGTGGTAATCTTTAATCAAAATCTGAAAAGTTACTTCCGGTCTGGAATGGTGTTGCTTTTCCGATAACGTCAGTTTGACGGCTTGGGTTGAAAACACTTTTCCTCTCCCCTCCAACCGGAGAGGTGTGCTAAAATAAAACCCTGCCCTCAATTCAATACTCCATTTCACTTGGAAATACCTCACAGCACTGAAATAAAATCAGTTGCCACTTCCAGTTCACAGGGACATTAATTTGGCTGTGTAAAAGACACCTTATGTTCTTTATTAAGGGTTTGAAATTCAGTTTAAGACCTAGGCTACATTCCTACAGTTTGTTTCTCCATACGTATTGTGTAAATTTGCTTTGAAGGCCCTTTTGCTATTTTTTGCAGCATCAAATGGAGTTGTGCTGGCAACTGAGAAGAAACAGAAGTCCATATTGTACGATGAACAGAGCGTGCACAAAGTTGAACCAATAACCAAACACATCGGCATAGTGTACAGTGGAATGGGTCCTGACTATAGGTATTAAAAAAGCACAATATTTATAATGAATGGTTATTTTGTTCTAAAAATGAGCCCTTCTTGAGTGTTAAGTTGAACATTAAAAGCTGAAGATGTAAGGAATGATCTCTCTTGACAGGGTGCTGGTCAGAAGAGCAAGAAAGCTGGCTCAGCAGTATTTCCTGGTATACCAAGAGCCAATCCCCACAGGTCAGCTGGTACAGAGAGTGGCTTCTGTTATGCAAGAATACACACAGTCTGGGTATGTTACTTCTTTACATCTTTTATTATCATACTAGACTTGAATTAGAGCTCTTGTAGTAATTTAAGTGTCATGTTTTTGTAGAGGCGTGCGCCCATTTGGAGTCTCTCTTCTCATTGCCGGTTGGGACGAGGACCGACCATACTTGTTTCAGTCAGACCCATCGGTACAACAAATAAATAGCAATCAAAACATTCTCGTAACTGTTTGTTTGTTCTTTCATCATATTGTATTAACATGCAACCAATTACTTTATAAACTCATCTCTCAATTGTGATATCCCACAGGGAGCATACTTCGCCTGGAAAGCCACAGCAATGGGAAAGAACTATGTGAACGGAAAAAACATTCCTTGAAAAAAGGTATTAAAATCATCAACATGTTGGTGGGTTGAATTAGTGTAATGTATAGATTTTTCTTAAGGTAAAAAAAAATAGGACAATGATTTTGCACATTTTTTACAGCATAGCTTTGTATAATTTTGTTACAGATATAATGAAGATCTGGAACTTGAAGATGCTATACACACCGCCATCTTAACTTTAAAGGTGAATTCATCTCTAAATAACTATTAAAGGGATAGTTCACCCAAAAATTAAAATTCTGTCATCGTTTATTCACCCTCATGTCGTTCCAAAACCATTAGGAATTGGTGTTGGTATAATCGAAAGCAATTAAGACTCATAAGAAAATTTGGACTAAACAGCTCAGTTGATATGGATTCATTTTACAATCTTTTTATGAGCTTTTTGAATTGTCAAAGAGGTAGTTGTCAATTGAGGGACAGAAATCACTGAGATTTAATCAAAAAGATCTTCATTTTTGGACGACATGAGGGTGAGTAATTAATGACATAATTAAAGGTGCTCTAAGCGTGTCATGCGTTTTTTAGGCCAAAAATTTTTTGTCACATACAGCAAACATATCCTCACTATCCCGCTCGCTGACCTGTAAAAGCGGTCTCTGCGACACCCCAAGGCTCCACAAACGGCTACAAAAACAAACTCTAGCGACCCGCTCTACGAAACATAACAATCTGTTCCAGCCAATAACCGACAGTTTGGGGGGTTAGTGCGCGGATGAGGAGGAGGGAGGGTCTAGCTAGCCTCCGTTTTGTTTGACAATACTTTAAACGTCAACAAGAAGTGACGTCACCCAGGATCGCTTAGAGAACCTTTAACATTTTTAAGTGAACTATCCCTTTAACTTCCTATATCAGATTGCTTAAAACAGCAATATAATACAGCAGTTTTTTTTCTACAGGAAAGTTTTGAAGGACAGATGACCGAGGAAAATATTGAGGTGGGCATCTGTAATGAAGCAGGATTTCGCAGACTGTCACCTGCTGAGGTGAAGGATTACCTGGCAGCAATTGTTTAAAAACTAGAGCACTACAACTGCTTACAGTTTACCATTTCGGTTTGGTTGTTTGTTTAAATGTTGCATTTTTATTATTTGTACATCTGTGTAACTGATTTCTTTATAAAAATATGCAAATGATCAACTGATGTTACATCCCATTCATTTTACTATCCTGTCCTTTGGGATTTTATTACCTGACTGTAATTATGAATTACAATGTAAGGTGTGGGATCTGAATTGTTCTATTTGTTTAAAAACAAAAAAAGAAAAGTTTGACAGGCAACAAATATGTGGGCTATTTTGCGGCCTGCTTAGTCACAGTAATGTCCATGCTAATGGGATCTTTCCCTGAGGCTCTGTTTACGTACATTTTTCAACACAAAAGTGTTGGCATGAAGTAAAAAAACATGAAGTTACTTCCTCCCAAATCGTTGAACAAAGTCTGAAAGTTTGTAAACCTCTCCATACCCCACTCGGGCATCCATGCAGATGAAGTCATCAAGATTCATTTTAGTGTCTGTGAAAATTATACACTGTGTAAGAGGAGAAATAAACCAAATTATGATATTGCATTAAATCATTTTACAACAAACCTGATGTCTCTAAACAAGGATATGCTGGAGGTGGCATACGCCAGTTCCCATCTGAATCCTTCATATGTGAACGATCGGAAGCAAACTTCTTCAAGTAGGTGTCCCCTGGTATTACACGAAGTTTCCTAAAACATAATAGACAATCATAGACTGAGATTGTTATGGTTAGTAATATAAACGTTTTGATAAATGCAGTTCAGATCAGATACTTCTTAGCTGACCTCCAGAAAGCATGTTTCAAATGCTCGTCAGAATGAAAAGCCTCCTTCGAATATACATCAAGTAAACAAGGGAAGGGAAGGACGGTGTCAAGATCATATATAAAGCTCTGTCCTTGTTTATTTGTGTGTAGAAGAATAACATGGTAATCCTAAAGGCAAGTCCACAGAAATCTTGCATTAATATAAGGTAAACAAATGTATTTTCCTTATTAAAAATGTTCTTACCCAGAATACTGGTTCATCACCTCGACTCGATTTTTGTTTCCAAATGGGTATCTGCAAATTTCACATAAATAAAAACTGTACAGTACAAACATAGTTATTATATTTGCGTATGCATAGAGTAAAAAAGCCTCACCATTTTTCTTTCGTTAGATATAAAGACTGCATGCACCTCATCCAACGAGCACGTCCCTGATCCTTCACATATTCGCACAATTTCCACACATTCTCCTCACTGCAGAGAGAAAAATGTTGTGTATTTAATAAGAAATATAGCTACTGGTGTTATTTCGTCACACTTACCAGTAACAGCTGGTGTATACACATTGGTTTCTAGATGGGGTGATATTTCTATATTCAGACGGAGAGCTTTCTTCATTCATTCTTCCAATCCACAGGTTACACTACGTCCGGTATTTTAACTATAACGACATTACGAGGGGGACAAAATACAATATATAAGAATACAGCAGTTTACGTTGCCCCTGGACAACAACGATAGGTGTCTGTTACAGTTTATTTTGTCCGTAAGGATCTTTAGGCTAAATTGTCGTTCCGGCGTGTCAATGCGCGAACATTCAATCCTCGTGTGAATTGCAAATGTGATGTGCACGATTATCACTATAATTGTTGAACGCCTTTGCTGACTTAATAGCACAATTAGAAAACCCGTTAGCGAGAGATAATGTGCAATTAAACACCTCCATCAAATAAATATGAATAAATATTCTATGACTATTTTGTTTGTTTTTGTTTATATTTGAGCCATGGTATGTCTTTGGTTAATTTGTAAAGTATTTAAATTTTACCCAACCTTAAATTCAACTTTTCAGCCACAAAGATAGTAAGTAACGTTTATTTATAAAGCGCTTTTCTCAGATAAAATCACAAAGTGCTGTACAGAAAAAATATAATATGTAAAACAAACAGTATAAAATATAAATATATAAAATTAATATAACACTAGTCAAAAACCCATCAACCAAAAGATAGATTATTATGTATATGTGTTAGGCTATACCACTGTTTAAAACTAAATTGAACAGAAATAAGATCTTCTTTTATAAATAAATTAATAGCCTACTTTAATTCATCACTGATCTATTAAATTAATCAAAACTGACAATAAAGTCATGTAAATGGTGCTGTCAAATAGATTAATCACATCTAACATACAAGTTTGTGTTATATATATCTATCATATATATATATACAAACAAACAAATATATATATGTATATATTAGGGCTGGAAAAAAAATAATCGTAATTAATCGCATCCAAAATAAAAGTTTTGTTTACATAAAATGTGTATCTGTAGTGTATAATTATTTTGTATATATAAATACATACAAATGATGTATATATATATTATATATATATATATATATATATATATATATTATACTGTATATACATGCAAATATTTCTTAAATATATACATGCATATGTGTGTATTTATATATACAAAATAATTATACACACTACACACACATATTTTATGTAAACAAAACTTTTATTTTGGATGCGATTAATCACGATTATTTTTTTCCCAGCCCTAGTATATATATAATATAAAGCAATTCAACTATTTGACAGGACTAGAATGAATCCTGAAAATTGTATCACACTTTACACAAAAATATTAAGCTGCACAACTTAAAAAACATTAGCCTAAATATACCAACTCCAAACTTTTGAACTGTATGTGGGCCTATATTAAAACAGAAACTGAGCAATAAATTAGGTCTACAAGCCAAACCCTGGCTGAAATATTCATGGCAAAGCTTAATTGTATGCAAGTACATAAGTAAGTAAGTAAGTAAATAAATGCTGATATTTCTAGCAACTCCCTTTGTTATAGCCTAAGTCATAAGCTGTTTTCTTTATTTCAAACTTGCTTTATTAAATTACTTAATAAATAATGCCTGTTCCATGAGTTAAATTAATTAAGCAAACATAATTTGCAATAGGCTCCAAACTTTTAGTGTAAAGAATTAACTTACCATATACTGAATTCAATACCACATTGGCTACTGGATTTAATTTGTGGATCAAATATAATCCACCTTTAATATAGTAACATCTAGGCCTATTATTTGCACCGTGGGTGGCTAGGCTATTTCACTTGTCCAAAACAAACAAGAGGCATACCATTAAAATAGGCCCACTGTTTTGGACTGCTATTTCTTAAAAACAAAGTAAATATTCTTGTTGCAAGTAGCCTAACTGCCAATGCATATTTTAGAGGAATAGCTTAAGAAAACGCCCGGCCATTAACACTTTTTTATGAACAGCAGTTAGGCCTACTAATGGAATGCAACACCTATCCAATTGAAAGCTACAGCCTGGATATAAATTGAGGCTGATCTTCTCAGTATTCAGTCTGAATTTGGACCAGGAGCTCATCATGATGACTAACGGAGGATTCAATGTTTTGCTGCCACGATCAAGCGTCGTTCCGAGGAAGAAGTACAAAAAATACTCTACAGGAACATACATCGGACTTATTGCATATGCAATTCAAGATTCACCGGACAAGATGCTCACTTTCAAACAGGTAGCCTAAAATAAGTCATGAATTATCGAAAGATTTAGGCTTGTTGTCTTCAGTAGGCTAACACTTTTACCTTATTTTTGCAGATAATGAAGAAGCTAGAACCATTTGTCTTCGGAGACAAAAAAGGCATTGAGAACAACATCAGAGTCTGTCTGTCATCAAACAGGTGTTTTGCAAAGGTGCGTATCTTAAGTTTGTCCTAAGGCTATTTTAAGCAGGTATTCTATTTTTAAAGCATCGGATCACACTGCATTTTGTGTAACTGTTCTATTAGTGACAGTGTTTTCTATTTTGTGTGTGTTTTAGGTACCAGTCGATCCGGATTATCCAAATCCTAAAAAGAACTTCTGGAAAGTGGATGAGAGTGGCATTACTCCAAAAATGTTTCGCCGACATTTCAAATACATCATGAACGTGTTTCCTGGCCTATCCATTCAGGCACTTCAAGTGGATGAGTGTGAAGAAGATAATTCTTATGCTCCTGAGCCTCTTATGCCAGTCTGCACAGTCGCGGAAAACAAACGCGAAGTCAAATTCACAGGCCCGTTTTCCATAGAATCAATATTAAAGAGCGACCGCGAAGTGAAGCGCATGCGCAGCACGTGTTTGGAGGAATCTCCACGCTATGTAGACGAACAATGTGGAGCGACCAAGAGAAAAAACTTTTATGAATATGACACAGTGGAGTGTTATTACCCCGTTTCAACAGTGGGATGTCAATTGGTCTCGGCAAAAAAACCTCGTATGTCTTCAGGACCTCCGTTTGGACTGTCTTTGCCTCCACAGCTCCCATACGACCACCCCGTTCTCCTCAGATCTCCTGTAATGTTCGATACTAGATATGTCAGCTGGTGAACATCCAGAGTGACCAAATGTAAATATTCTGAAATTGCACTTTATTTTTGTTGTTACCTTTGTTTATTTTTTTAAATAAAAACATTGTTCTTCGCATTTGATTGTTCTCTGCTTGATTTAGATCTGAATATATTTAGGCCTACTATTTATTTTATTTTCCTAATAAGAATAGGCTATTCCTATATAGCCTATTTATTTTTTTCCTAATAAGAATAGGCTATTCCTAATATAGCCTATTAATAGTGTATTTATACAAGCTATCATAATGGGTCTACTGTAAGCCTATGCTTTATTTGTAAAGTTGCCTATTTCTAATAGATTACCATTTCAGTCTAAATCTAGGCTATGGTAATATTCCAATTGCTATAGTAAAGTATGTAACATGATCTTAAATATTTAGTAACCATCTTAATTACCTATATTAATTTATGGACTAGCCTACAAAGAATAAATTTTAACTTTTAAAAGTTACATAGTACAAAAAGCTAAAATGTTTTGCATACACTACCCCCCAAAAAAGCCCATAAATATATTTGTTAGACTGATTAACCTAAACTAACCCCAAACATTTACAAAACATTAAAAGTGAGATCTCAGAATACAAGACATGCCTATCACTATCAGATAGTATACATTACCATTAAAATAATGTTTGCGCTCACCAAGCAAAACATGTCGATCAGTATGTTAATCGGTGATTAGCACATCATCCAAGATAATGTTCATATGATAGTGGAGACGATTTCCCGTTAAAACAGGTTTACTTTGCGCCACAATGTCTATTTTCGCATTTGCCACGGGGTGGCAGTAAAATGTTAATGTTAGATATTTATAGCCTACCTTAAAGAAATAAAAAAGAACATGGATGTATTCATTGATTAACTAGACCTAAAACACGGATAATAGGCCTATAAAACGATAAAAACAGATCAGAAATGGACCTAGCTATACCAAAACACATTCACATTATGAGAATAGCCTATAAACGAAGGAAACACACCATGTGCACTAGCACTATTGACATATTATTAAATTATGGAACTTAAAAATGTCTGAAATAAAAAAAATGTTTTAATAGACCTATTAATATATAATAAGGAAACTGTGTTATACTCATTTGTATCCTAATCTTTAACCCAACCCACTGATGTCAGTTTTGGCCTGTAAGTCTCAAAGTCAAAGGCTTTTTAAAAGTTTTGTGTAATTTCCACAGAAAATAATATATTCTGTATTGATTTTAAGTAGCGGAACAGTAACAGTAGCAGTAACTTTGATGGCCCGAATCCTTTTTGTCCAACAATTTCGGCATCAAGCTTTCACTTTTCCCAATTGCACCATGAGTCTTTATCCATTATCCACCCAAACACACCACTGAAAAACACTGATTACTATGACTATCACTTAAATATTTCTGTCCTAATATTTCTGTAGATATTTAAACCTGCTCAATGAGGTGACACCATTTGGACTGACAACTGACCATGCAAAGATAAGGGATGGCAAATATACCATAGACTAAAACCACTAAAACTGTTTGTCTTGTCTTAAAATAGATATTCACCTTGATGCTCTTTCTCCTCTTGTTTGGTTTTACAACACTTTAAAAAATTATATGACCAATAACCTATGACAACATATGTTTTAACATTGCTTTATCTCATCAAAATAAGTTAAGCAATTTTCTGCTATTTTTAATAAGCTATGAAAGGTTCAACTATTTAGTTAGTTCAATGTAATTTAAGTTGAAATGACTTAAACAACCGAGTTGATTGTACTTAAAAACATAAAGGGTTGTTAGAAAAAAAACCTGTATCAGCATTGATCTTGTGTGGACAAATGGACAGAGTATTTTATTTAAAGTAAAAGTATAATGAATGTGTTTCCTGGCCTATCCGTTCAGGCACTTCGGGTGGATGAGTTTGAAGAAGAGAATTCGTATGCTCCTGATCCTCTCAGTCTGTGAGTAAAGTATTTTAGAAACTAATGATACATGCCGTCTCTTTGTGCCTACATCTTGACCGTCCTGCCATAACGTAAGCTAGCCATTATCTCATTTAAATAAATAAGTCCAATGAGTTCACAGGTCTGTGTTGTTTTGGTGAATGTAGGTTGTAACAGGCATATACAATTATTTCTGCACCTCCATCATGATAGTGGTGCTCATTCCTGTACAGTAGTAGCATAGACAGATGGAGATATCACAACTGCAATAGAGATAATTGCACTTTTATCAGGAAGTAGTATTTTTCACAATATTAATGTCTCACATGCATTTGGTTTCACATTCACAGTCCTGTTGGAACTGTTACATGCACTCAAGAAAAAAAGGATATATAAGGAGAGATGTCTTTAATTATTGCGTAATGCTTTCATGTTTAATGGGTTATTTAATTTTGGTCTAGTGATAAAGAATGTTTACATGCTTTTAATTTATACAATTTAATTGACACCTCAACCATCTGTCTGACTGACTGATTACGGGAAAGGCTTTGAAAGGCTTTAAAACAAGCTATTTATTTGTGTCTGCAGAATTTTGCCACATCTCTCTCTCTCTGTATAACAAGCCAAATTACTGTTTTTCCGTAATCTCTGAAAGTGCTAACATAACAAATCAAATTTTTTTGTCAGGTTGATCCACAAACCCCCCTCAACTATCTGTTATGAAAAAAAAAAATTCTATCCAATTTTTTCTAAATAAAATTAAATAAACAGTTAATACAAAATGAAAGATGTTGTTTTATAAATTATATTGTAATTGTTATTGTGTGTGCATTGAATGCACCAGTAAACACTGCATGCAGTCGAGGGCGTGTGAACACAACAGCAGCATCTCAATCTCTGATGAAGTCTTCATGATGAAGGTTTTGCTTCACCACATATTTAAATTAATGCTGTTTAAGGTAGTGCTTCTCAGATATTAAACTCTGGAGGCCATCCAATTTCCACAACATTCACTATTTACATTACAAATTCAATATTAGAATTGAAAATGTTTCTCTTCAGGTTTATGCATTGAATAGTATAGACACATTTAATAGTAAATAAATATTAATATTTAATAATTTGCTTCAGTACCATGACAATTGAAAAGTAAGTTTAGGCTACAGCATTTTGCAAATAATATGTTTACAAGCTGTGAAGCTTAACATTGTCTCATGTAGCCTTTAAATGGGGTTTTAAGCATAGGTCTAAGTATTTAGGCCTACGCCTTTATATTTTTGGAAGTAGGTCCCTCGCAAAGGGATCATCATATTTCGGGGTCTTTGACCCTTTCAAGAAAAAGTAAAGTTCCATTAATGTTTAACACTTTGCAAAGGAATTCAGCATTATTTTGGATCATTTCTGTTAACAGATTACTGTCTTAAAAATTAACCAGCCCTTGACACTAGCGTCTTATTTCACGGCTAGAGACAGAGATAAGAAGATAAAAACTTCCTAAGCCCCGCCTATCAGAGACGCAGCAGTCACGTTGGCCACGTCTGCACTGAGTACGTGAGGTCATGCACGTTTGACACACCTTACAGTGTTTAGTGATTATACTGGTGATCATTTTAGTCACTACAGCGTTTCTACATCTCATGGGTGGACCAAGGGCTTTACATTATGATTTCATCATATTGTCTGTCTGTCTGTCTTCTATCTATCTGTCTGTCTGTCTGTCTGTCTGTCTGTCTGTCTGTCTGTCTGTCTGTCTGTCTGTCTGTCTGTCTGTCTGTCTGTCTGTCTGTCTGTCTGTCTATCTATCTATCTATCTATCTATCTATCTATCTATCTATCTATCTATAAGGTCTGTCTGTCTATTTTTCTACATAGGACAGATTATTACATTTGTGTCCTCAATATATTTGAAAAAGTCTTGACCTTTCATTAGAAAATAAATTAACTTGGGTTTATGATCATGTGATCATGTGCCTTTGTTTTGATGCTGTGAGCATGTTGTGTGGACCGGGGAGGAAAGTCCTATGACTGGCTATAAGGTCAAAAGGTGGATAAAATGATTAACAGAGAGATCACACTAGCAAGGCAGCTGTGTCCATAATCTACCTCAGCAATGGAGCAATTATTACCACTGCCTTTGGCTCCAGTTTACTGAAAAATCAGTGGGCAAGTCATTTCTTCACTGAATACTTATTTCACTTTATTTGCTCAACCTGCAAACCGTTTTTCTCAGTCGCTTTGATCTCTCAGATCAGACATTTAATTCTCAAAACTACTTATTCAACCTCCACATCATCTAGTTACTTGTGCACATCATAAAAGCAGTTTCTCATTCTTGTGAACAAGTTGGGATTGCTTTGGTACATTCATGCAATTGATTATGTACATTTGTCTGCGGTTTCCTACACTCAAAATGTATTAAATAGTTCTCTGTGCAATAGTCTTACCCCTCAAAACATCTAGTCATTAGTTCATCGTATAAGTCATTAAATGCAAAATGGTTGATCTAGTTGCCATAAACTGTCAAGCATATTTTCTACACATTTCTATTAGACTTTTTGTAAATGTGCCATGAATTGATGAATTGTGCAGGTGAATCTTGACTTTCACTAATGAAGAGAATGTAGATCAAACAATGAGAAACCAGTTCTCTGAAATGCTAAGTTGCATCTCATGAACCTTCAATTAGCAAGCATATACAGCGCTGCAAAAGCAAAGTTCTCTCTGGGGTCTTTCCTGTGTTTGCTTTTCTAATGTTGTATTTTCTATCCAGTCTCATTCGATCAATAACTCACGTACAGTAGTGTGTAAATTTGTACTTTTGAAATGGATATATTGTTTTGAGAATACATTCTTTGCAAAATGCGACTAAGAAAACTCGTAAGACACTTAGATACTTTCCTTCAGTGTTTAATTTTATAACCACTGTAAAGCATGAGCTTTGCACAAGGGAAAACATCTAATTTGTATTTCTCAGGACTATGATGTGATACTTCCATCATTAGATTTCACAGACTGCGGAACCAAAGTCTCCATCTGTGGCAGATGAACCAGAAGGTGAATATTTGAACTGTTTTTTTTTTTCTCTCCAGAAATTCCAAACCCAGTTTTCCTGTTTCTAGCAATATCAATACCTGTGGCCCTCCTGTGGTGCAGCAGTCCTGTTTGGCCTCAACAGTTTCCCCATCTAGCCTAAAATACATGGAAATATAACCAGTATACTATAGACTTATGTCGATTCATGCATGACACAAATAATTATCAAGCTAGACTGTTGTGTTCCAGTCAAGCAATGTTTAAAACCTAAAGATTTAGCTTGGACAAGATGGTTGCTGGTTACCTCAGTGTCGCCTTTGGCAAGTTGTTAGTGAATGAGTTTAGGTCCTGTTTTAAAGGTTATTTTCACGGAAAACAAAACAATGTCAGGTCAGAGCAATTTTCCCCTTCAGTAATCAGTTGCATCTTATCAGCAAAGGCAATGACCTGTAGCAAGAATGCAACCATGTTGCCAGGTCAGAGTAAAGTGGACATGATGTATCAGAGGGAGTTTTCATGTAGGTGATCCCATGCATCTAGGCCCTTTTTATCAGGCGAATTAGCTACAATAACACTTATGAAATCAATCCACTTTCACCTGTTGGTGAAGATGAAGCTGTGAAAATAATTCACGCAGAGTGGTTTATTTGGCCGGGGAACAGCCCAGGGTGTGTCTGGACAAAACTGCTGTGAGAAACGAAGCAACAACTGTGCTGTGGATCATTAGAGTAGAAGTCAGTAGTCAGAAAGTACATCTACACCAAATATTTATTTCACAGTGAAGAATTATGCCCTGCAATTTATGGCTGTAGTTATTGAGTAACTTTATTATAAGCATCAAAGTGAACTGAGTAGTAAAGTGCCCTTATAATTGTTTTGACAAGTATTGATAACAGAGATAAACTGATCAAAGATCAGATACAGCCTCTGTTAGAAACAGAGGGGAATTATTTTGCATGCTTGCATATTGTCTGTTTATGAGCTGCTGTTTGTGCTATTCCACAACACACGTTAATACATAATCCATAATACTTTGATTGCACATGGAAGAGTTGGTGTTGGCACATATAGTTCATCATTTATTAACATCTACTTCATGACCTAATTCTGCAACTTGTTTGTTTCATCTTGAATGAAACCATCACATTTTGGTGATTTATCCCTGTTTAAAACATTTAACGCTCCCATTATACACTGCAAAAGTGTTTATTTTCTTAGTATAACTTTAAGACGTCCTATCCTCCTCTTTTGTAAATCAGTAATACGAGACATTGAACTAGTAGCACCCGCTCTGAGGAACTACGTGACAGGTTGAGGTGAGGCCTACATTGCAGACTGCTGTCTCATGTCATGTGTGTCTCTGAATCATGGCTTAGTATGATTCATACTACATCTGACTACTGTTATTGCATCACATACTACATCTGCACTAAAGCAGTTTAATGCAGTTTAAAGTCAGCATGAAACAGAAGTTGCAATTACACAACTCATTGTGACGTATATCAGAGGAAACATCTTCTTGAACAAGAAAAAAATGTAGGGTAGGTGGGACTTGACTGGAATGATTGGATGGTGGTTTACTATTGCTGTGTGAGTAACACATTGTCAGAGAAGAGAGATGTCATTACAAGAGGGACTGGATGTTATTTGGATTAAAGAAGTGGACATGAATTTACAAATCATTGTAATAAATTCTGCAATATTTCATAAAAACATAAGAATTGTCCATTTTATTTTCATGGTGACTTTAAGCTGATTGATACCATGCATGATAAATCCTGGTTCGAAACATTATTACTAATATTATTTTTTGAATAATATAGTTTAAAGTGTAAAATAATGCCTTAAAGGGGAATGGTTTTGTTGGTGAACATGCATTGTAGTAGACAGTCCGCAAGGATAAGGGACAAAGGCAAGAATCTACCGTTCTCTTGTCAGTCAACATTACATCAAACTAGCCCCATTGATCTTTCAAGAAAGGAAGGCGTGTGGGCCTTTAATACTGTTATGATCTAGTACCAGCTGTAATGTTCATTTGGATTATGTGGGATTTCTGTGTTTTAAATGTAACATAATGAATGTTTTGTCCTGTTGTTGGATGGCCAATGCAGAAAACGGCCTTTGGTTTTGAACCTCCTTTTATTCATTTGATTCTTCTGATGCCAAGAGCGTGTAGGACGAGAGAGGTCAGTGTTTTATCTGTTCTTTACGAGGAATCCAATGACCTCCATGTTGTGCAAACCAGATACGAGTTGTTCAAGATGAATCCTGCTCTGTATTTCAAGTGCAAGGACATGAATTGAAGCCAATGTCATGAACCCAGATTTTGTGAAAACAGAGACCTGACAGAAGAGTGAGAAGTAGCTACACATTTGACACAAAGTTCTGCTGACAATAACTGAATGATATCCTTTACATTGTGTGCTATAATATTTCATTTAGAATGGCTGAAAGTTAGTTACTAGCCAATCTCTAACGTATAGCTATGACGTTATTAGTACTGCAGGAATCAAGTTTGTTTTTATATATAAGGTAGGTGGATGATTAAAAATGAGTGTAGCGCAGACTCCATGAGTAACTCTGTTCTGAGTACACAGAGATATGAACCTGTCAGGTAAAAGTCCACAATCCTTATCAGTTTTTATTCTCTTTAACCCAGTTTAGAACCCTGAGCAGCCAACTCTTTGATTCAGCATGTATTTGCCTATAAATCTTAAAATCATAAAAGTTTTTCTGTTTAACAATGGTTTCAGTATTTTTCCACAACACAATATGACCTGGCCGATTGACCGGCTTTACATCAAACAACCTAAAATATCTGTGATCTCCTGACTGTTTTGATTTATGAAAAGTCTCTCATGCTGAACATAGCTTTACAAGTAAATTATATCTGCATTTTCTTTCACTTTAATTCAGTTTGTGGTGTAAATGGTGCTTGAGAGATGATCAGCATATAGTTCCTGAGCAATGTGTCCATTATGAATGTGCTTGTTATCACTGCCTCAAATAAGCTAAACACAGTGTAAGCATTGTGTTGTTAGAGAGGACACACACGCATACAAAGGCATGCACTCTGAACAATAGGCTACTTTATTGATGCAAACTAATTACCAGTTTTGAAAGTATTCTGTATTATTAATATGAAATTAGTAGCTTCTTGCAGGGACAGAAAAATAATTGTATAATGTGAAAGATCATTCCTAAAATCAAGACATTTTCCACAGTCATCATATCTCACGCAATGCCATGAAAGAAGGCATGACTCAATGAAGTTACCCAATAGAAGGAGGAGTGGGCAGGACTGACTAAACACACATCTTTATAATTGCCTGCCTTCATCCTGTCGCGAGCAGCACGTAGTCAATTGTCACCCTCAAAATCTGCAAAAACTTTAAAGTTTTGTTGGACTTTCTTGTTTTTATTCTTGGGACAATCAACCGGTAAGTCTTAAAAAGAGCTATCTCATTCTTTTTTATGTTACAATATTGGCTGTTTCTTTATCTAATGAAACCGCAGACCGTGTGTAAAACATCTCTGACATGATAACGAACAAGATATGTATTTATCAGCTTTGAAGAAAATATACCAAGTTTAAACGGTATCAATAACAGCAACAATAAATCAACAGTAAAAAGTAAACATGCTATAATTGTACAGCGAAACCGCTATCCTTTTTTTCGTTTTGTTTTGTTTATCATTCCGCGCGTGCGTGTGATTGGTTGCACGTGCAAATGTCAACAAAGTAGAGTGAGCTCGAGTGGTAAAATGAATATGAGCTGTAGCCTACGATATCTACTAACAGTAGTTTTCACCTCACTGCAAATTTTTTTATGTCTCAGTTTCATATCTGTCCAACTAAACTAAGTTTTATAGAGCTTTCTCCTAATGACCTCAGGTGCTACATGCAAAATGACTACTACAGGTTACTTAGACGTGAGACCAGACCATGTATTTCCATTGTATTTCCATTGGACCATGTGAGTCCATTTATCTAGCTTTAAGGGTTACATTTTATTTCACCTGTCCTATCTGAACATATCAATTTGCATGATCAGACACAATATGCTGATTTGTGAAATACTAATAATTTCAACTCAAGCTTAGGCCTACTTGTTTACTTATTCTCAAAGCAGATCGTAAAGATTCAATAGACTACTTTGTTGCAATATACGCTTTGAATTTTTCTTAGGAACTACTGAACATATAAATATCAAATTTGAAATATATCAAATATAAAATGCATGGATTTAACAAAAATGTTGAATTATAACCATAATATTCAATTATGTATGAAAAGAAATATGTGACATGACATGAAGGATTTAAACACTCAGAATTTGTCCTCTGCATTTAACCCATCCAAGTCCACCTTCTCACACATTAGGAGTAGTGAACACACACACACGCACACACACTAGAAACCGTGGATGCACACGCCCAGAGCAGTGGGCAGCAATTTTCTGTGGCGCCTGTGGAGCAATTGGGGGTTAGGGTTGCTCAAGGGCACCTTAGTCGTGGAAGAGAGTGCTCTCCCACCTACATTTTTCCCACCGGTGACCCATTAGCCACAACTACCCCTTGAAATATTTATTTGCACAAAATCAAAGCAGCATCAGAGCCACCTCTGATACTAGGGCCTGAGGTGCATCAGAGCTGTGTTTTTTTTTTTTTTTAAAGAATTGCTTTATGTAGCCTCCTCAGAGCAGGCTGTAAGGACATCTTTCCTGATGTCAAAAATGACATGAAGGATAATGTATCAAATATGTATATCGATTATAAAGTTATGCTTACATGGCTGTAAAGAACAGAGATTATTGTCTGTTAGTGTTATAGGTCAAAAAGTGTTATTGCTTAAACGTGAGAATAAATGTTTTAATAATGCAGCACCCCTGCAGTCATCGATCTAATGTGCATTAAGTTCAAAATCTCTCACAATATAAGATTATAAGGTCTACTTAACACATCTTAATTCCAGGCTTCCAGATTTAGATTCCCAAAGATTAGCTCTGATGATTCTGAAACTGTGATAATAGTTAGATTTTCAGACACAGTTAATTAAAAGTTGGAAATCACTGAAAAGAAGAAAAAGAAGAAGAAATGGTTAGGGAAGTGAAAGAAGCATTTTCCTCTCCTCTGTATGAAATACTGGTACCGTATGTTCCAACATAAAAATAGTTACTGATTTTGATGCAACATAGCAAGTTAATGAAAACAAACATATGCGCATGTTCATACAAATATACAATGTATCCGTTATCAGTTCCAATATTTAATTTAAGAGATTAGTAAGTCATGTTTACCATTGTAAACTGAAATGGAAACCTGGTCTGGAGAGATGGACAGGTTTTGAAGTATAGTGAGTGTTCTAGGGCGTGGGAAGGGCAGGATCTGTCCTTATGTTACTGCAGTTTATATCCTGCTGAAACATTACTGTCACTGCCAGCCACTCCCAGGTTAAAGATTAGTAAAGAGAGGCCATAAGGGCAGGTGACTGAAAAACAAGCAGGTGACCTACTTGCTCGCGGACCGTTACTTGTTGACTTATATTTGATTTTGATTCTATATTTTAAAATAAAAAACATCTCATATTAAGCTGATTTCTTCTAGCTTGGTTAGTATTCACGAGTAATTTCAGTCCTCACATAATTCTGGTCAGGAATGTGTGTAGGGGGCTTCTGTAGAAACCTCAGCAAATGATGGACTGCACAATCATGCTTTTTGAACCACAGAAATTCCTCTTGATAAACAGCTTGGCTTGGTTCCTAGAGCTCGTCTGTGAATATAGAAAATCAATTGCTGCCTTTTTTATAGGGGCTTGGTACAGGAACACTCCTTGAACCTGTGGGATGATAAGACACAAAGGCTTTCATGCTGGTTTTGGAAAAATGTCTAGTGTTTAAGGGGTGGAGGGACTGCAGGAGCCATGGAAGCAGCTGTGTCTGTGGCTTCCTGTGTGTAGCGTCCAGACCCGCTACAGAGGAAAAGCCTGACATGTGACCTGTAGAAACCTCAGTCAGACAAAGAGCCCTTTTCAAGCTCTCGTTTCAATTTGCATGCGCATCAACTGACTTTTAGAAAAGCATGATCTGCATCATCAAGATACAATTGGGCTGTTTGGAAAAGCTAAGGATATAATAATCATTTTAAAAAACACACACAGAGAAATATATGCGTAATGTGTGAAATGTGTCTGTTTTGCTGTAGTTAAACTCCAAAATTGCAAAAGCTGGATCTAAAACTGCAAATAGAGTGATCACGTGTATGTGTATACACTATATAATGCTGCACAGGAGTGGCATCAAATTAATTTACAGTTGCAAAAATTATGTTATGAAATTGTTTATATTATATTTTGAATTTAGTATTCTTTATTCATTTTTATAATATATTAAAGGTGGGGTATGTGATTTCAGCCGGCAGATTTTGAAAATACACAACTCAAAAGGTCCTACCTTCTTTCCCTGACTCCACCCACTCCACCCATTCGAAGAGGGGCATGGGGAGGGGGGTGTGGTACGACCGTTTGATTGATGCACTGACTGTCCAATGATTCTAGACGGTCTTGAAAATGATTGGCTGGAGTTTTTCGAGTCCTGCCGTTCCACAGATGATTAAATTTTTTAATTTTCATTTCAGTGCTTCTAACTCAGTGGCTGTAAGTGGGTTAGGAATTGGATTTCAAGTTATTTTGAAAAAATGGTCAAAAAAGAAAACCACATACCCCACCTTTAAATGCACATTTATTTATTTTTTATTCACATAATATTCTTGATCGTCTATTATTCTTGTTGCACTGGAATGAGAAACTAGGGAGGAGCTTTTCACTGCCCTACATTACATATATGTACAGTATGTGACACATAAAATATCTTTGAACCTTGAAAACATGAAACCGTAAATTAAGAAATAAACACTTTGTCATGACAGTGAATTTAAGGCTTTTAAGCAAAACAAAAGCAAGGACAATTTATCACATCTTATTTCCTTGATTCCACTCAGGAGATGCACTCATAAAGTTGAGCCGTTGCCAAAGCTGAATTACACCTAAACAAAAACATGGAACTTGACCTTGGAGGAAGTTAGCGGTAAATTATTTGAAGTGTTATTTATTGGTTTTATTTGTTGTGTTAATGTCATCTTTTTCCTACCTCTAGGTGTCCTCGTTGAGAATGGATGATATCCAGGTTGTTGAGTCAAAGCCTCTGCTTGTGGACAGGGATTTGCAAGTATGGGAAACACCGTTGTCTTGGTCAAGATTAACAATGAATGTACATATTTATGCATACGAAAGTAGTGAACACGTATAGTATTAATTTTCACTGTTTCTCTATTCTAGGGGTTAAGGGAGGCTGTCCAGCAGCTGGTGATTAAGGCAAGCATTTCATTTTTAGATTGTTATTTGCATGGTTTTCTGCTTCTGTAATTTTGCAAACTAAGTCTATATATACAATACAACATACACGACACACCACACAGCACACACACACAGAATTCCATAGCCTAGGTCCAGCAAATGCACGGTCACTTCTCAACTTCAACCTTGATCTTGGAAAGGAAAGAGTATTATTGTTTGAGCACCGCAAGTATCTGACCGGCGAATTCAAGTTTAAAAGTTCAGACAAATAAATGATGCCAGACCATTCAATATAACTCTGTAACGCACTGGCATTAAAATTGGAGTAATATGTTCTCGTTTACCAACCCCAGTTAAAAATCTGGCTGCAGCATTTTGAACCATTTGAAACCGTAACAGAGGACTGGGATATTCCAACATATAAGGAAGTACAATTAACCAAACGAGACTCTAACTCTTTCAAGATCTTTAAACTATAGGAAGGACTTTACTCTGGACAGGAAAGACAGAAAAGTTTTTGCCAGTCATGACACCATGGCATTACAGCAATTCTGAGATGCATCTAACTGGCCTTGCGTGCTGATCCTCACACAGATTAAAGTCCTGAAGTTTGGGTCATGTGTTCAATAAGAGTGTTCAGCTTCTAGATGAATGACGTGGGCTGCTGAGGGATACACCGGCCATCTGCCTGAGCCGCTCACGTAGGCCTCGTCCCGTTTAAAGAGATTAGTGCCAATAGGGAGACAACATATGTTTGTGTTCAGTCACTACACAAAGCCAAGATGTTTATGTCCTTGTCAGTGATAAGGATGTTAGATGTAGCAGCTTGTGCTTCAATTTGAGGCAGCTGAAACTAATTTCTACAGCGTCAGCCAGTTGATCTTTGACCGGAGACCTGCACTCAAAGACTTTTCTCAATGACTCTTGCAGTGCATGGCGGTTATTTGTTATTGTTTGTCACTAGTGTTAAATTAACTTTGAGAAAGTTAAATTGAAAGTTAAAGTTCAATCCGTTGGAGATGATTTATGATTTGTTGGTTTTAGTGGTTATGCAGCTTCCACGTTGTTTTCAACGTAAAGAAATACAGAATCTCATTGGAAATGTTATTTTAGTCAAGTTGTGGTCTTTTAAATGTACTTTAGTATTTTCTTTTAGACTGAAAAATGAAAGAAATATTACAAGTAGCTGCAGATATTGGCCATGACCAAGTGCTGAGCTTCTATGTAGCTCAATTGCATTTTATTGCTGATTTACTTGAAGACAACAATTATTCAATGTGAACCGCCACCCCAATCATCACATTATAGTTTGGCTGCACATGCCCAAGTTTCCGATGGCCTAGAGTTGGCTACTCCAAGCACCTGACACAGGCTGATCCAATTTACGGATGTCGTTAACTAGAATTAACTTGTTTTGATCTTGGTGCAAAGCATGCTGGGAGCATGGGGGCTTATGTCGATCGACAGCAACAGGGGTATAAAACCCTGCGCACAGATGAATATTAACAAAGTGCCAGAGGAGCTTACTTCCAATCGGATCTTATATTCATTCACATCATTTCTACTAATTATTGATTTACTAATAGTAATTTACTAAGCTGGCAGCCATGGTTCTGGAAGACTCCGAAATGGAATTAGTATTCGAGATTGAAGTCGCTGTGAGTAGAAGCCTTCATCTTGCTTTTTGCTCATACATTTTAGGGATTTCATTTTGACAGAAAGGAATTACTGTCAGTCATGATTGGAGTTTGATGCTTTGAGAAATCCGATGGATAGTTTTCGTGGACCGTGAGCTTTAGATTTATAGCCAAAGTGCATAGAGCGATAAAATGTTTGTGGTTCATTTGCAGACAGGTTTCAACTTGTGCTTGCCCTTCAATGTTACATTAAATTGCATGGCTACTCAGTTAAAACAAAACTGAAGGGTGTTCATTACACAGAATAAACATTCACAAGTTGTCGTTGAGATATGCGCTATTGTACCGCAGATCAGATTAACGCTGCTTATGATGGCTCAGCAGATGCTGATAAGCATTGTCTTGTCATGTAGGAACATGATGTGGAGACTCCGTTTGGCAGAATCCACTGTACCATGAAAGGAGTTCCTAAGGGTGACCGTCCCGTCATTCTCACCTTCCATGATATTGGACTGAACCGTAAGCTGTTATACATCTTAAATAGTATCATAAAACTGTTGAAAATGTCCCTTAAATCTTTTTGTTTTGCTTTGCAAGACATGATAATCAAGAGGTTTTTAATGTATATATTATGCTTCTCCAATAGACAAAAGCTGCTTTGAACCCTTGTTCAGCCATGAGGACATGCAAGAGATCATGCAGCATTTTGCTGTGTGTCATGTAGATGCACCAGGGCAGCAAGAGGGAGCTAACACCTTCTCCACTGGGTGAGTTATGATATATTTAGACGGACAAGTGGATATCTATAAATTAATGCAGAAATATAATAATTTACTTTGTGTGTTTATAGATACGAGTACCCTTCCATGGACCAACTGTCTGAGACTCTTCCATCTATCCTTAAACATTTTGGGTGAGGTGTTTATTTGATTATTTAACAGCTTAAGGTAGATTTCAATTTTTTTTTTAATCCTAAACTGATTTTCTTAAATCCCACAGACTGAAGAGTGTGATTGGCTTGGCTGTTGGAGCAGGTGCTTATATCCTTGCTAAGTTTGCTGTGAGTTTGATTTCTTCTTTGTTTATTATTAAGTGATTTCAAGTTTTAATTAAACCAGGATAAAGAGAGTTTCTTTTCCTGTGGATTTTGGCATTCATTTGGCTAGCTTAGCTGCTTTAGGAATGTCCCAAAAATACTGCTTGACTTGCGGTGTCTTTAAATGTGTTTAGATGAAATACTGTTTTCTTTTTCAGTTGGATTACCCTGCTATGGTGGAAGGCCTTGTGCTCATAAACATCAACCCATGTGCTGAAGGCTGGATGGACTGGGCAGCACAAAAAGTGAGCGCTAACCACTAAAATTCATAGTTTATATACCGTTTCAAGCTTTTGTGTCTGTCATGGGCTCATGATTCGCATATCTTACAGATCACTGGTTGGACTCATGCCATGCCTGACATGCTCATCTCTCACCTGTTCGGAAAGGTAGGTCAAGTTTAATGTCCGACCCAATTTAGATACATTTTTTAATTAATGAATTTATATTAACATGAATGGGTTTATTATTGTTAATTCTTCAGGAGGAAATCCAACAGAACCATGATCTCATTGGCAGATTCCGTCACCACATTGTGAATGACATGAACCAGTTCAATCTGGAACTCTTTGTCAAGTCCTACAACAGGTAAGCATAATACTAAAACGTCTTGCTAAAAAGCAATATCCGTTGACGTAATATTTAATCAATGTTTTCATCCACTTCACAGCCGCAGAGACCTGGAAATCGAGAGGCCTGTACCCGGTGGCCACATCAGTGTCAGAACTCTAAAGTAAGTCTGAAACTGTTTAAAAAACATTTAGAGAATGTAGGATGGATTTCCTGTAGTCGTGACTTTGTCACACTGTTTTTAGATGTCCTGCACTCCTGGTGGTTGGAGACAGTTCCCCTGCAGTGGATGCTGTGGTAGGTTTAAATTTAATCCAGGATTACATCACTTTATTATATTTGCCATACTTGTAAGTTTAAAATTATATTTTTTTTTCATGAACTCACTTTTTAAAAAATGATTTAAACCCGCACACTGTTGCTCCACACTTCATATCTGTTGCATGTATATTTAGTAGTTAAAATGTTCTATTTCTGTACAGGTTGAGTGCAACACAAAGCTGGACCCGACCAAAGCCACACTGCTTAAGGTGAGTGGCCTCCAGTGAAGCTGGCAGGTATTTATAGCCCACATGGAAAAGTCGGTGCTGATAAGATTCCGATAGCTCAGCATTATCTAGTGACTAATTTACCTAGGTAGAGCAGAAGCGGTCTACACTGGCCAGCTTCGGGGTTGATTTTTACCGCGGCTGACCTAATTTTCCACAGCCCACCCTCAGGTAGACTAAGAATTAGGTTTATGGCATCCGAAATGGCCTATTTATCACCGATAAGTGCTGAGACCGGTGGAGTTAATGGAGCACTAGGTGTTTTAGACACCTGCATGAATGGCAGAAACAGAAATGAGAAACAAGCAGTGACGCATTTGTGTTTTCCCTGCCTTTTGACCAACACTTCATGTGCATCTTCTTTCTTCAGATGGCTGACTGTGGAGGCTTACCTCAGGTCGACCAGGTGTGTATTTATAAAGTTTATGATCATTTAGATTAATTTACAAGTTTGCTCAAGGTACAGGATGATCATTAGGGATGAAGCGCGCACTAATCTCATTACGGACGGCAATGGCACAGTTCTAATTCTCAGATTGCCACCTGCTGTTACCAGCTGTTAGAATCATCCTGTTTCTCAACATGTACTTAGTGAAATCTGTTTTCCACCTCGACCTGATTAGGTGTTTTTGTCTCCTTTTTTTGTCTCCTTAGCCTGGGAAGCTAACAGAGGCTTTCAAGTACTTCATTCAGGGCATGGGTTACAGTAAGTATTGTTGTTGTCTTTTTGTTCAGTATAGTCTGTATTTTTCTGTGTCTTTATAAAAATGTCCATGGTGCAGTGGCTGAACTCCTTTGTTCATGTGAAATTTGTGTAGAAATAACAACAATATAAATGACTAGGCTGTGCTGCCCTCTAGAGGTGTGATTTAAATTTCAACCTAACTTGCTCAATTTGACCTTTTTTTATTAAAGTGAAATGTCTCATTGAAAAGTTGTCTAACAACTTTGGGATCAGTAAGTTAAATTAATACTTTTATTCACCAAGGAAACAGTAAACTGATCAAAAGTGAGAGACATGTTATAATGTTAAAGACAAAATTTCTATTAATCAAACAAATGCACCACAGTTTCCACGAAAAATATTTTCAGAAATGTTTCTTGAGCAGCAAATCAGAAAGATCATGTGACACTGACTGGAGTTAATGATGCTTGTCAATTCAGCTTTGCCATCACAGGAATAAATTACATTTTAAATTATATTTAAAGCTACACTGTGTGATTTTTACCCCCATCTAGCGGTGAAAAGGTATATGACCATCCGGTGAATATTAGTTTCTGTTCCTCTCAATTCCGATTTCGTTTTAACTCCTACGGTGGCCAATGTAGTCCAAGATTAACATGGCTTCCAGTTCGAGTGCTAACCCACGCGTGTTAAAACGCGAAAGTCGAAGCTTGAATTAACGGGGTATGTCCCTCTTTGGCTAATGTATTTTCAAGATAGAAGGGCAACATGGCGACCGACATTAGAACCCCATTGCCCGTATGTATTTTCAATGGCATATTATACACTCACGAGAATACTTTATTACTTGAACGAAGTAAATATACATTAATGAGCACATATATTTTTGAAAGAACTAAATGTTTTTAGCTAAGAATAAACTAAAAAAGTTACACAGTGTAGCTTTAAAAAGAAAACGTTTTAATAATATTTCACAATTGTACTGTATTTTTGATCAAATAAATGTAGACTTGGTGAGCATAAGAGAAAAAAAAAAATATATATATATATATATAACTTTTGAACATTAATGTTTCTTTATATTAAACTTGGAGACATGTTATTTAACATAATTCATACATCAGATTTGATAAGCAAATGCAAAAAAACTTTCAAATATGTATCCTAATCTTTTTTTCCTCTGCCTCTCAGTGCCCTCTGCCAGCATGACCCGCCTGGTCCGTTCCCGCACAGCATCCGGATCCAGCATCACCTCCTTTGATGGGAACCGCAGCAGGTCGCACACCAACGAGGGCAACCGCAGTCGCTCCCACACCAATGAAGGCCGCGCTCGAGCCCACACCTCCGAAAACCAACGCGGACGTTCACACACCGACAACATGGACAGTTCTGTGGACCAGGCTCCCAAGTCCACCGAAGTGTCCTGTTAGACTGGTGACCTTGTCTCCGGTCCATCTCACACATGCATTAACCTCTCTGTTCTGACTGTGCTGCACTGCCACTAACTACCCACGCAACAAGACTGCCGCATGTTTCCCTCAGGGGTCCCTCAGGCACCATTTTATTAGTCAGAGAGCATTTACGCCAAAGTGTCTTGTGTTTAAGACGATTTCCTGGGGAAACGCTGAGGAAGGAGTGGCTAGGGTGGACGGAGGAGAGGATGGAGTCGTTTTTTTTTTGCACCCTGCGCAATGGCTGTCTTGTTGTTGTTAGAGGCTATGCAGCACAGAGATATTGTGATGGTCATCACCAACGTATACTGGGCACTGAGAAGGGCACATGTTTGTAAATTTGTGTTGATCTCTAGTTTGCAATTGAATTTCTTCTGTCAAGTTATTATACCACACCCTTTTCATGCTAGTTTGAGTGCATAATTAATTTGTATAATCTGTATATGTTGAATTGGACCTCACTGAATGGAAAAGGGATGGGTTGACCACAGAGTAGAGATGGTGGTATTTTTTTCATGATGCTAACCTACCTTTTAAAACTTAAGGTATAAGCCCCTAATGTGTTGATTTTCATTTCCCTGTGTGTGTCCCATTATTTTGGGGTTATATTTGTAACTCAGTAAATTATGCTCTTAAATAATTGTTATGGATCAATTGTTTTAACATTAGTTTAAATTCAACAAAAAAATGTATAGATATAAGGATACAGGAAAATGTCTGTATATGAGTGACATTTTTGTTTTTTTGTTTTTGTATGTAATGATGATTTCTATGCAATCAAGCACAACAGAACAAAATGTGCCATGGAATCCTCTACTTGGACTCGATTATTTTCTCTCAAGGTGTTCGAAAAAATAAAGCGAAGGATCACACGGAAAGACAGATAAATATAAGCAACACACCTGCTCTTCCACGCACACTAAAACAAATGCTTGCAGCTTGGTAAAGCCCCTCGCTTTGTAAAGATGTAAAACAACCTGATGCACTGCATTTTTAATGGAATAACAGTTTGTATTTATTAAAAAAAGAAAATAAAAAGCTGGTTACTCAGTTTTTTTTGTCTCTTTATTTGATAACTCAGAACTGTGTCCATACATACATACACACAGTATAGTATATGGAAGTTCAAACTTTATAAGGCATAACTTGCTCCATGCGTCATTTAAGAACATACATGTGGAAAAAAATATGAAATTACAAAAAGCAATCTTCTTTACATAAACTTTGCATAAATTAAGACCTCTACCTACAAGAACTTGTCTTTTTACATATCTATTACTTACATAATTTGTACAAAAGGATATATTTGTCACAATAATAATCTTGGTTGAAATAACCTAACAAATGTGAATAATTTGGTTGCCACATAGTCTTAAAATAGCATATATTAGGAAATGTCAGTTTATTTCAATTTTTCCAATAGGAAAAAAAGTCTCACACAAGAAAGAATGATGATGGTCGATTAAATATTAACAAATGAAAGAAAAACAAATCTGTGGCTTTGACCCAAATCTTAATATTGACTTTTCTTGTACACTCAGTTCCCAATCTTACTTCTCTCATGGTATTGCTCTAGATCTGTAAATATGTCATTGGGGTTCTACAGCTCAGGTTGCAGAAGCAGGCGTTTATCCACATGACCTGCCAGGTGAAGCTGGATCCGTTCGGGCACTGAAAGTCGACCTCCACGGTCTTCGATTTGAAGGGGATGCAGCAGCGCTCATCAGTACACACTCCACAATATTTGGGCCAATATGTTTTTGTACTAGTGCAGCCAGACATGGTGAAGTTCTGTGGCCTCTCCACCTTGTAGATGTTCAAGCACTTCTTTCCAGGCTTGTGGAGAGTCAAAAAACATCCTTTTATACACTATAATCACTCATATCGCTCTCAGTTGGAAATTCGATATTCATTATATTAGAATAAATCTGATGTTTAAGCTCTTGCTGTACCTTGATGTGCTTTGTGATGTCCACTTTGCAAGGCCGGATGTTGCAGAGTCTGCTCTCTTTGGCCATCTGACACTGTTTGTTGTTGTTAGTTATGCGTAAAGACACTCCACGGCCGCAGGTCTTTGAGCAGGGACTCCAGGAGGTTGTCTGGGTCACACAGTTCTTGTGCCAGCTGTCCTTTATACTAGACTGGGCTGTAAGAATGCAGAGACAATGCATGCTTTCTTTAATCGTGAGTAGGGTTGTATGAGATTTTCACGGTATGATAATCGTCTCAGAAAATATCACGGTTTCACGGTATACGATATTAAACTATCATTATTGTTATAATCATCATCAGCTACAATGACCCTTAAATGAATAAAAACAGATATGGTTTTTGGTTGAACATGGTTTATTGTAATACACACATAATAAACCAACAACATGGATTTAAATAGGAAATTTAAATAACTTGGATGGGGCAAACTAATTCAAAATTTTAAAATACTGAAACATGTCTAATAAATTGTATTAAAAAACATTTTTAATTTATTAATCATTATTTAAGAACAAGAGTCTTTATGAAATGTATATTTATTTCCTCAGAAATTCTGGGTTGTCTGATATAACTGGTCTGGATTCTGTGTGATTGAATGCAAAATGTATTTTTGAAAATGCAATCAGATAAAATGTAACAACTTTTGTTTGTCTACACGAGAGGTTTACTAAATTAAAACATGGACAAAAAACTATACACAATAGTAATATATTTTAGTCATTATTTCTTCAGGCTAAACCAAACTTTTTTTACAGGTTGTACTGAACACCTATGAGTTTCAGTCAGTGTATTTGATGATTATTCTTTTAAAAAACAATTCTAAAATGCTCAATAAGTGTTATCTGTCTGGATATGTTCATGTGTTCACGTCTTCACATAGTGGGTGGGACAGCAGATGCTTTAAAAACCATGAGCACCATGCGTACTTGAGTGTGTACTAGATCTACTTGACGAAACGGCGCTGCTCATTCATACAGACGCGCTGAATATAGAATAATTAATGGGTCGCACACCAGTCTTTTTGCGCTGTATTCACAGACACGCACATCGCGATTTGATTTACTGCACAGCTATATTTCGATTTATTTATCCATCTATCTATCAAATCGCACATTTTACGTGGCATCTGTATTGTAACGCAAAAAGACTGGTGTTCGTCTTTTTGACAGACCGGGATTCCCCTCAGCATGACAGAAATAATATGGCCTTACGTTGTAAAAGTTATGAATTAGGCTACCTTTATCTTCACGGAGGGGTGTTCCCGAATGTGGGAGAACGTACTCGGTTACTAACGTAACCTCGGTTCTCTCTAGAGAGGGAACGAGTACTGCGTAATATCTTACGCTATGGGGAAAACTCTTTTCCACGAGATATTGAAGCCAAAAATTATCCTTAATTTTTTACTAATGTAAAACGCTTTGCAGCAGCAAGCAGACCTAGGCGAGACAGCTCGCGCGCCTATTGGCTGCTCTGCGGCAATAGCAGCAGCCTATCGAGAGAGGCTCTGCGTGACGTCACGACGAATGGGGGCCCTTCGCGCCCATATCGTCACGTCCCGCCAGAAAGGGCGTGGTCTCGCCCTATATCTTGGCTCGATAGCTGCTCTTACGTCGGTTTTTATCGCCGAAGCGAACCAGAGCGTATTCCAAGCACGGCAAGATACGCAGTACTCGTTCCCTCTCTAGAGAGAACCGAGGTTACGTTAGTAACCGAGTACGTTCTCTTACGAGAGTATCTCTCGTACTGCGTAATATCTTACGCTATGGGGAACACAATGCAACACGCCGTGCTGGTAGGGATCCAACACCAAAGACCCAGGGGCCGAAGCCCGGGGCGCATATAGTGCATAATCACCATAAACTCACAGAGAGTGAGGGAAGAGAGGCTAGAAGCATCATTCCCTGTAAATAGCCTCCGAAAGGGGCCAATCATATGACAATAACCAAACAGTCAGGGTGAACATTCAGCCTGAACTGGGTGGCCACAAGTGTGTCAATTTTTAAATGAGCTGCTGTACCGGTCAGTGAGCGATACGCAGGCCAAACTCAGTATCCGAGCCGCACAGCGGGCAGATAGCACTGAATTCTATACCGCTAAAAGCTTAGCTTGTAAGGCGGGGACCTCCAGATTATAGTATTTTATAAATGTAGACGGCGAGGCCCAGCCCGCGGCCATACAAATATCTTGCAGGGTAACCCCGCTAGACCATGCCCACGAGGAGGCCATGCCTCTCGTGGAGTGCGCTCTAACACCCAAAGGGCACTGAAGGCCCTTAGAAGTGTAAGCCAGCGCTATGGCACCAACTATCCATCTGGATAAGCTCTGTTTCGACGCGGCAAGTCCCTTAGTACGGCCGCCAAACGAAACAAAAGGCTGCTCAGTCTGTCTGAAACCAGACGAGCGGGACACATAAGCCCTTAGTGCCCTGACAGGGCAAAGGAGACTCGCGTCCTTCTCCTCATTGAGAACCGGAAGGGCAGACAGGGAAATCACCTGGGCCCTGAACGGTGTGTTGAGGGATTTTGGCACGTAACCGTGCTTTGGTTTGAGTATGACCTTAGAGTCGTTAGGTCCAAACTCCATGCATGACGCGCTTACTGAGAGCGCTTGCAAGTCCCCTACGCGCTTCACTGAAGCGAGAGCCATAAGAAACGCCGTCTTGAAAGACAAGTGTTTCATGTCTGACGACTGGATTGGCTCGAATGGGGCGCCTTTCATGGCCTCCAAGACCGTGGAAAGGTCCCATGTCGGGACTGAAGGGGGCCTGGGAGGGTTTAGCCTCCGAGCTCCTCTAAGGAAACGCACGACTAAGTCGCTCTTTCCTAGTGACTGGCCAGACACCGGTTTTGCAAACGTTGCTATGGCCGCCACGTATACTTTGAGCGTGGAAGGGGACCTGCCCTTATCCAGTAGCTCCTGAAGGAAGGAAAGCACTTCCGTAACCCCGCAGTCTACAGGTGAAAAGCCCTGCGCTTGACACCACGCAGAGAACACAGACCACTTCGAGGAGTAGAGCCGTCTGGTAGACGGGGCTCTAGCCTGCGCGATCGTGTTTAGCACTCCCTCTGGGAGGTCAGCGGGTACCCGTTGATGGGTGTCTGGGTGTGGGAATGGGCACTGGGGCGTGGGCATTCTTACAACACTCATAACACCATCGGCCGAGGCCGGGACACCAGAAAATACACTCTTTATTGGATTTATCTGGGTAGCCGTAAAAACAGCTTTTGTGTGCAGGCAAGCGGGCTGAGACACCGGCTGCTTCACTGCAAAATACACTGGTACAGTCACAACGCATGGGGCTGAACGAGCGAGAAGTTTTGGTGGAAATCCGGCCGCAGCGGGATCTGAACACCGTCGTTTTCCTAGAGCGGCTAGGAAGACTTTGGGGCCTCGGGCTTGATCTCAATCCTCGGCCGGGGCCCGCGGTGAGGGGGGCGGCGTCCGGCGGAGCTGTCTCTGATCCCGGGCCTGGCGGCGCTGTGAGGCGGCGGCGGCGGAGGGCGGTGCAGGCTGGGGCTGAGAGCTGCGAGCAGGCGGCTTGGTGCGGCCTGTAGCGGAGCTCGAGCGCTTCGGCAGGAAGTGCTTCATAGCCTGAGAAGTCTTCTGCACCTCAACAAACCTGTCCGCGAAGTCCTTGACGGCCGTTCCGAACAGGCCCTCCGGGGAAATGGGCGCGTCGAGGAACACAGAGCGCTCGGCTTCCGTCATCTCAGACAGCGTCAACCATAAGTGTCTCTCGGCGACAGCGAGAGAGGCCATGTTCCGCCCCATGGCTTGCGCAGCGGCTTTAGAAGCGCGTAGAGCGAGGTCCGTAGCGCTCCTCAGGTCCGCCACACAGATAGCACCGGGTCCCTCCTCGTCCAGCTTGAGAAGGAGGTCTGCCTGGTAGATCTGCAGAATAGACATCGTGTGCAGCGCTGAGACTGCTTGCCCGGCGGCGGTGTAAGCGCGTCCGTGCAGCGATGATGTCACTCGGCAGGCTTTGGACGGGAGCGTCGTCTGAACCCGCCGTCCCGCAGAGGGCGGGCAGAGATGCGACGCGACAGCCGTCTCCACCGGAGGAATGGCGAGGTAGCCTCTACTTCCCGCACCGTCGACAGCGGAGAATGCCGCGGAGGTAGAGGTACGCATCCTGGCGGAAAAGGGGGCCTTCCACGACTTTGCAACCTCCTCGTGAAGTTCCGGGAGGAAGGGCGCGGGCCTAGATTTTGACGGAGCCTCGTCTTTGCCGAGAAAGCGCCCGTCTAATCTGTTGCGCGGCGGCAGCGTGGGTGCCTCCCAATCGAGGCCGATGCTTTCTACGGCCTTGGTGAGCAGACGCATCAGCTCAGACTCAATGCCGGCTCTCTTCCCAGAGGGTTGGCGGGGAGCGTTAGCGGAGGGGAGGTCCACAGAGCTCGCCCAATCCTCGCTATCCGAAGCCAAGAGAGAACACGCCTCGGTGTTGTCGTCCAACTCGATGGCGGACGCAGCGGCGGACGGCGGCCGCTGTCCGTCGGTGAGCGACTCGAGCGAAGCCGGCGAAGCTGGCGGGCGAACCGGCGAGCTTTGGCGGGCTGGAGATAGCTCGGGAGCGCGCTGGGCGCGGCGCTTCTTGCGACGCGGCGTCACGGCAGGCTGGGATACGGGCTCGGAGAACGAAGCCAGGCGAGTCCGCAGAGTCACCATAGGCAAACGTTCGCAGTGATGGCATCCGCCGTCAGCGAGCGCGATGGCCGCGTGATCCTCACCCAGGCAGGACACGCAGATGACATGTCGGTCCTCGTCGCTGAGTGGGGCTCGGCAAGAACCGCAGGAAGGCATCTTTAAAAAGACGCCGCTCTTTTAGAGGGGGGTGGGAAAAAGCAGATATGCAAACACACACACACACACTCTATGCAGAGGAAAGGATATAACGCCGGAAAGCACAGCAGGTACGGCGGCTGAAGGCGGCGAGGCCAGCGACTCCAGACTCAATGGCACGTCCCGCTGAAGGCTACAGGTCGACGGCGCGGCTTCTCACTCTGGATCCAGCGATGCGTGAGGCTTCGCTGAAGAGATAAAAATCGACGTAAGAGCAGCTATCGAGCCAAGATATAGGGCGAGACCACGCCCTTTCTGGCGGGACGTGACGATATGGGCGCGAAGGGCCCCCATTCGTCGTGACGTCACGCAGAGCCTCTCTCGATAGGCTGCTGCTATTGCCGCAGAGCAGCCAATAGGCGCGCGAGCTGTCTCGCCTAGGTCTGCTTGCTGCTGCAAAGCGTTTTACATTAGTAAAAAATTAAGGATAATTTTTGGCTTCAATATCTCGTGGAAAAGAGTTTTCCCCATAGCGTAAGATATTACGCAGTACGAGAGATACTCTCGTAAGAGAACATGTTCGACGTGTTTCCTCCTCAGGGGCGTGGTACCGGGTTATAGTTCCAAAGTCTAAAGTCCGTCACCGTTCGCGGAGCTTCAGCCGCGGAGCTCAAGTCAAAAGTCAGGTTTTTTTCGGCGGGAGATAGAGATTCGCAGCCTCTGTCTCGGACATTTTCAGCGCTGTACAGGTATGGGTGGAGTCTAAGCAGTCAAGCTGAAATAAGTTGCATGCGGCATCTCCAGTAGCACCTCATTGCAGTACACGAGATCCGGGGGGCGGAGTCGGATCCAGATTAAGGGGTGGGGTTGGGTAGGTTTAGGGGTGGGTTTAGGGATAAGGGGTGGAGCTGGGTAGGTTTAGGGGTGGGTTTAGGGATAAGGGGTGGAGCTGGGTAGGTTTAGGTATGTAAGGTGGGAGGAGTCGGACCATCTCGGCAGTGCGGGTGAATTAAACGGGTGGTTTAATTTTTTTTTTTTTTTTTTTTAAACCGCGGATAAGCAAATGTGCACGATATGATGAATCGTACATGTCAATATCGCGATAAACCGCCATACCGTTACAACCCTAATCGTGAGATTTAAAAATGATTTATATACTACAGTTCAAGTTTGGGGTCAGTAAGATTTTTTTTTTTTTTTTTTTTTTCATTCAGCAAGGATGGATTAAACTGATCAAAAGTGACAGTAAAGACATTTATAATGTTACAAAATATTTCTATTTGAAATAAATGGTGTTCATTTGAACTTTCTATTCATCAAAGAATCCTGGAAAAAAGTGCATCACAGACTGTTACCAGCTTTTAACATTAAGAACAATAATAGATGTTTCTTGAGCATCAAATCAGCATTTCAGAATTATTTCTGAAGGATCGTGTGACACTGAAGACTGGAGTAATGATGCTAAAAATTCAGCTTTGCCATTAAAGGGAATAAATTACATTCTAGAATGTATTTAAAATATATCAAGCCTTCTTGCAGACTTTTTGTTAAACATGTTTTTATTAAATCTTACCGACCTCAAACTGTGTATATTTACATTATATTTAAAATAATAAATATAATTATACTATATTTAACTGATCAAGACTACAAAATGTAGTCATAGAACTACATTACTATAGAAATTTCCATGACTTTTCCAAATCTGGAAACAACAAATTATATAGTGGTGTATATTTTTTGGTAACTGATGCAAATCACAACACCACAAGTAAAAGAAGACAACATAAATCCCATTATGTTATCTCTTAATTATGCAGATCAATTCTTATCTGTCCAGAAAGAGTTTCCATTCAAGTACGGCAGACACCTGAGATCATACCGGCCATAGTGTGTCGTGGCGCCGTCTTGCGCCCCCTCCTGGACTCGTCACAGATCCACAGCTCACAGCAGCGGCCGGGGACTTGAACTCGCTGTGGGTTCTGACACCAGACCCTGGGGGGCTGAGACTCATTACACAGAGACACACATCCAATCGCCCCATTTACACACAGACACTGGTATTTGCAATTGGGCTGAAAGCTCTGACCGTTGCGATAGATCACGCCATTGTGCTCACAGCCAGTGCCTGGCAAATCTGGACAGCGAAAAAGAGCAGAATGAGTTAAATCTAGTTGATCACATCCAAGGTGGAGATACATGTGGTGTTTTATATGCTAAAAGGTGTAGAGAATGTATTCTGCTCGGCTTGGTTTATCTGGGTTCCGCCACCTTAATCCAAGCTTTAAATCTTCATCGTAATCTAATCTAAGAGCGGAACAGTGTTAATCAGAAGGCTGTGTTAGTACAATGACACTTACACGCACATACTCCTTTTTCGTACCTAGGCTTGTCTGCGCTGTAATCACAGTAAAGGCCACGATGATGGTCACAGTTTTCTTTCTCGTTGCAAACCTCCCCCACTTGTTTGGCACATGCTTGGCAGCAATCGCAGCCATCCGTGATCAGGCTAACCCCTGGCGGACAGGTGGGGGGAGTTTCAGGGCATTCGCAGGGCCATTGGCAGTACTGGGTGCGGTTATAGGGCTCCGGGGACACGGGCTCTGGTAAGGACAGCATCTTTGAAGAATCCTGGGAAAATGCCCTGTGAATCTACAAGACACAAGTCCCAACAGATTCCTGTTTCTGACACATTTAGGCTTTTGTTTCTCTTTCCCTCAAGTTCTCTCCTGGCTACAGACATTGTGAAAAATGGGTCGGAATTGAGCGTTTATATATTCTCACTACATGATTTAGTCTTTGGTGACACAGATAAACATCTTCATTTGTTGTTATTTATCTCAGACATGTAAAAGATTTCAATTTAGCCTCTAAATGCAGATTATGCTGCCATTTATAATTGATTAATATATGTAGCTTCATTACTCGCCAATACATAAGATGCTACTATATCTCAGAGCAATGAACCAGTTCTAATTACACTTTCCTGCATGTATCAAGTTATAATAGCAATAGACTTGTTGTCAGTTTATGGATCTCATTTTGTACTGGCAAATTATTGCACATCAGGTCAAGAAACAAATAGAGCTAATTGGGTAGGCAGACAAAAATAAATATCATCTTATGGTAATCAATGTCACTTTTTTTGTACCCCATCAATTATGTAAATAATGGAGTTTTAAAGGACAGGTCATGATGATAAACGATTTTAATAGCAGGCACCTCTTGAAATTGACTGTTTTAGGTCCTCGTGTTTGATTAACATGACTGATTGATATGGCAACACACACAAAGTAAACCGAACTGGTAGTTTACAGCTGTGGGATCCTTAACCTTTGACCTCTTATAGCCTGTGTGAGATTAGCACCAGATAGTTGCCATATTTCATATAATTAAGGCAAAAGAATGCCGTCAGTGTGGCAGTTCTAATTATCTAAAACACAGAGGGTGGCTGTCATGTTTAAAGACAAAATGGAGCGAATTAAGCTTTAAAATTTTCAAATAATTCAAAGCAAACCAATAAGAGTATTTCTCTAAATACTCGCTATGCATCTTGATAAACATGCTCGTTTCAGTCCACAGGGTGGCAGTATAGCCTAACACATGTCATTTGTCTCACACAATGTCATGTGTTGTCATTGCATTCCTTAAATGCGTGAAACATTAGGTCATTTGTTAAAAATGCCGGTCACATATTTAAAGCGCATTAAAATTTTAATTATGTGGATTATTTTTTTTTAAATGTGATGAAGAAAAAAAAAGTAATATAGCGGGATTAGAATTACTGATGCCAAAACTGTTACGTAGGCTAATAACGTCGTCAGATAATAAGGAAGGGGTCTCATTTTAAACACTTATTAGAGAGTAGAATATATTTGAGAATAATTTTAAGCTGCTCTAATACATTTATTTTTTTATATTCATTTTATTTTACACAGAAAATAAGTAAAATTACAATTTAAAAAAATTCAAATTAATCAGGTAGGTAAAATCAATTGTAATTTGCAGGCAGAACCTTTCTGTTAACACAAAATGCAGATATTATCCATTAATATTTTTTTCCACCGCATGTTTGTTTTGTCTCCAAAAAACAATTATCAACTGCATTGAATCATCCATCTCGTCGTGGCTGAAGGCTAATACTGGGCATGCATGGATTTAGCTGCATGCGTTTATTACGATTTGATTTCAGTGTGGGTTAATAACCCTTAAATAAATAATTATGTTTCTTACCTGTGGTACACAAGCAAGAAGAGCCCACAACTGAAGCCAAGTCATCACTGATACCGAGTGATAAATGCATTGAATCCAAAGTTAGATGGTGCTTAAAAAATTGCCCATAAGCGAGCCGGATCCATTCATTTGATGACCTGAGAGAGAGAGTAGCCACACAAACACACACACACCGCATTGCTGCTGCTGTAAAAGTTTTCATGCTCAAGATCCATAATGACGTCAGAACCGAAATGCTCACGTGTTTGGCCAAATCAGCTTGCAAATTCTGTAAACTCATCCAAAGTGTTTCATCGCATCTTAAAAACATATCTTTTTTAACTTGTTAGTATGAGTGATAATGTGAACAATTTGAATTTTGTCAATAAAGTGCTCGAGCAGCGAAATTGCTATAGGACTAAGCTACCTCATTATTACAGCTCTGAATTAAAATTTCTTTGGTTATGGATGTTAAAAAAAAAAAACTTGCATCACAATATGATTGTCAAAACATTTGGTAACTAAACACAACAGAATGTCATTAAGTTCAGTGACAACATACAATAGCTATTTACATGACTGATAGGCTATTGTTTTTTTAGGCTATTGCTTGAATGTGGGAAGTGCGAGGAAGGAAGAGATGTGCTTTCCCATAAATAATGCAAAATACACAATAAAGCGAATTTTTGTGGCAATAACCTTTGGTCGTCACAAAAAAAATCGTTTTTATTCTATTGTTTACTATATTTTTTTCCTCGGTCAGTGTCACTGTGGGTTTTAGTTCTGTGGACTGTAAAGACCTGCTTTGAAACTGAAATCATTTGGCGAAGTGATATGGAACTGTTATGCGCCGATCAAGATCTGCCTGGAACTACTTTAGCCTGCGTTTCCCTGAAAATAATTGCACACTTTTGAACGTTCGTCAACCAATCAGAATCCAAGCATTCAACAATACATATAAACATGGCTCAAGTCTCCAAATTCCATAACTCCATGAGAATAGCAGATAGGCTACACAGCACATTGTGTCTTTCTCCGTGAGAACTTTTTTTTTCTGAGAAAAAAGAAAAAGGGAGTGGCCATGGGCTTAAACCTAAAAAGAGTAAATGTTCCCTTGCTCTTTTCATACCCTGATATAATGGCGTTCCACTTTGGCATAGTATATTACAAAATGCCAATGTGAAGTTCAAATATCACTCGGTTGTCCCTGAAGAGTGCTGTATTTCCAACGCTATCTCACGACCAATTCTTACGAATTTGTACGAATGATTAAAAGGTGGCTAATTCGTACGAATTCATACGACCTCACTCGTACGGATTCGTACGATTTGTCTAAACCCAGTGATGGGTAGGTTTAGGGGCGGGTCAGGAGTAGGTCATTCGTATAAATTCATACGAATTTGGAATTCGTAAAATATGTACGATTTAGCAAAATCCTACAAATTCGTACAAATTCGTACGAGTGAGGTCGTATGAATTGTTTACGAATTAGCCACTCGTACAAATTCGTACGAATTGGTCGTGAGATCGGGCTGGTATTTCATGTGTCTGGGGAATACGTTATAAAACATTATCTTATTGTGTATTTCTCATGTCTGTGTTAAACTGACCACTTATGGTCTCTTTAAAGTAGACTGGAGTTTATAGGCAATAAATTGCACTTTATTCCACCGGATGGCCAGATTGAAACAATAACCACATTGATGATATCATAGCTTAATAAATGGCTTAAATTAACTAAATGGAATATATTTGTTGCTTTGTCTTTGTAGCTAAAAGTCTGTTGTGTGATGCTTTATTCTTATGAGAAGTCCCAGGAGGAAAGAATGAACACATGAGAACAAAGACACTGTTATTTCTAACAAAAAGCTACACAAAGGTCACTTGCTGGCAAAGTCAGTGAAGTGGTTATTTTTTAAAGGGTAGACAGGTGAGGACATGCACAACTCAAAGATCTAAGAGTAATTGTAGGTCTGCTACAAAATGAAAGTGCATTTTGCCCTTTAGGATGAACTGCAGTATATGGATGTAAACTCATTAACTGTCATGACATATGACACCGCAGCCTTTGTCAGTGAGGAAGTGTGAGGGTAAAGACAGAAATGGTTTGTTACAAAAGTTAAATGCACAACAGATAGTGATGTCAATCAGCTGACTCAAAACAAGATGTTTTTTAGTCAAATACAGTAAGGGAAAATAACAGTTCACTTAAAAAAACCTCTCTGCATTCTTTTTTCTCTGATTGTTTTTGATTAAATGTCCAGTCATATCTCATTTATTATAGTGAAAGCTAATTTGTCATTCCAGCATAATGTGAACAATAACAATGTGTTCAAATTAAAAGCTCAGATTCCACTGAACATTGGCTTTGAGGCAAATGATTTGAAAAAGATAAACTTCGGTCATTAAACTGATCTGTTTGATTTTAATTAGTTTTAATCAGGTAGCAGACTCATTCATTCTTATATAAACACAAAACAATAATTTAATGAACCACAACTGTTGAGCGTCAAATTATGAATTTCTACTATTAAAGACCTTTAAACAACCCCTATGCCATACCTTCAAGGCACTTAAAACAATGACAGATGAATATGCACGTGGACCTGTCATAAGTTTAATTCAATTTGGGGAAAACAAGCATCTGCTCAAACAAATTCCAAACAGCCACCATAAAAGTAGAATTTAATTGATTTGGATAAAAGTAAGTATAAAATACACATTTACGAAAAAATGCCAAAGGGCACTGTTGATGTGAACTGTCAGGCTCAGATGAGGCAGAGAAACTAGGCTGGATGCCAAAACCAACAAAGCATGGAGAAAGATGAGAGATAGTTCTGCTGGCACTGAAGCCATGATGGCATATAACGCCTGTATCCTAAAGAGAGTTAAAGAGAAAAACGGTATTTCTTTGTCCTGACATGTTAGATTCTCAATGCTGCATTTCATTAGATAAATAAAGGACAAAATTCATTTCTCCCCCTATTTATAATGCTCTAATGTGTTTTATATGAAGGTCACTCACTTCTTTTTTTTATATAAGACCCAATAAGGTTGAGCCAGACTATATAGGCTAGCCTATAGGCTATGTTTAACATATTTCTCAGCCAGTTCTGAAAATAAAAAAGAGAAACTTCATTTCTTAACATTCACATTTTTTTTAGATCACTCAAGATGTTTTAATGTTTTTAAAGAGGTCTCGTTTTCATCCAGGCTACATTTATTTAATCAAAAATACAGTTAAAAACAATCAAATTGTGAAATATTATTACAATTTTTTCTATTTGAATGTATTTTAAAATGACCTTCCAGTGATGCAACGCTGAATTTTCAACATCATTACTCCAGTCTTCAGTGTCACATGATCCTTCAGAAATCATTCTAATATGCTGATTTGCATTGCTTTATAATTTAGGTTTCGAAGGTTTTAGGTTTTCGTTTAGGTCAAATCAGTTGTCAAAACAAGACATTTTAAAGCTGGGTTTCCATCATTCACTAGGGCGTATCTTGAATTAAATTATAAGCTGTAAATTACCTTATCTAGATCTTGATGACTGAAACAAGTCTCTGTTCTCAAGGTTCCCTACGTTTATACTGAGTCAAGTGTTTGGAATTCATGGAAAATAAATAAAGCTGTTTAAATGTAGCACTGTGTGCTTTCAACATCGCCAAAATAATGTTTGTTTTACCAAAAAAAATCACACCTTAATAACGGCAATAACTGATTTGTTTGTGGAAATAAATATTTGGACAGATTGTCCATAGATATTCACATCCTTTTCCCTTTATGGCCAGCACATTAGTGCTAAATAGAGGTTCTGAATGAGCTGATCTGCACAAAGATTAAAACAGTCCCTGTTTTTTTATTTTTCATTAAAATGCCGTAAACGATAAACAGCAACTCTTCAGTTTGTAGACCTAAATTCAAAAGAATTAGCATTTGTAAGCAGTTTGTTTTCTATTTTTAAATTTTTAGAAGAGTGGTTTTCAAATTATGAGTAAAAATAATGGATTACCTCACTTACAATTACAAAAAAATGGGGACTAAAGCTTTCAAACTTTAGGAATACAAAAAAAACATGGTAAAAAAATCATAAAATATCATAAAGATAGAAGTCTATACAATTTGTGCACTATGCGTCTTAAGTCATATCACAGCTTTGAATGAGGAGCAGCTGAAATTTAAAGGTACACTATGTAACTTTTGGCCCTCTGTTAAAAAACAAAACTGCATACATTTTGCGTAAGAACATTGGTTTGGCTTCGGTTCTGTGCGGATTAATATAACTCTTCAAAATAGATAATGCTTTTCAATGAACTCTAAGCTACATATGGCAATTTAACTGTTCAATAAAACATCTTACACCTATTGAGTAATAAAACCGCCATCTCCGCGTCGCAATTTTTCAAATCCCTCAGTTTTCACCATCTCCGAAGAGCTAAGCCGATGTTGATTCTTGTTATATTAAGCGTTCTGTCATGTTCCTTTTTGCCAGCAGACTCGCCAGAAGTTCGGCGATTTGGTAAAAATGGGAGATTCCCATTTGAAGATGGGAATCCCATTTGAAGGTTGAAGATTTAGCTACTCCATGTTAAACTTTCTCACTCGTTGTGACAACTAACCTATGCCACTGCCACACTATACACTCGTCAAAGTAGCCGGAGCAACTTTTCTTGATTTACAGATATGACTCACACATGGGCGAGTGATGTTTATACGCAATTTCCAGCGAAAACCATCCTGTCAGGTCTAAAATATAAACACTTATGATAGGCTTACCATAGTAAGACAAAAATGTTTTGGAAGAAGGATTGATGATGCATTGACCCTTAATTTAAATTTGGTTAATTTCGAACAAAAAAGTTACATAGTGTACCTTTACTCAAAGTTAAAAAAATAAATTGTGGATAGTGTCTAAAAATGTAATCTCTGTGAGTCATGGCTTTGTTAACATCTGCTGATATTGTTCTTTAAAGACAACCAAAAGTGTTGAGAGTGGTGAAATCTGGTCACTGGTGACTCCCAGAGATTTGTGTAATTCATTGGATAATCTTTGTAATCCTTATGTAGCAACTTGTTAGCTTCAGTTTCAAAATTCCCATTTGAGGTATATGACAGTTGGCAATTATGTTTCTCTTCAAGTAGCCTACAGTTTACCACAGACCTTATTTTACTCATGAAGAAAAATTCTACAAATCCATTAGAAATTCCTGAGGGAACCAGTGGTCAATTAATCTTCCTGGTTGGCCTACAAATGAACGTCCTGACTGCTCCATATGCATGCATCTTTTAATTGTTTGATGACAATGTAAACATGGTAATGGCTAAATTCTAACAATTTTTAATGTATTGAAAAATGGCAGGAATGCAAGAATTAAGCTCAGTGCTTCCCTAGTCCGAGGAATTCACTGTGTCCCTCCATGTATGGACAAATTCAGCCACATTTCCCTTTTTTTAGCCCACACTACTTCAGCCAAATGACAGAGCTTGCTTTGTTTCGGGTCCTCATTTTAGATCTGATCTGACAGCTGGCCTTTCTAGATTTAATAGCCCTGGCAACTGAGCAATGCTTCTGTTTGTATATTTCCTCAGTCCAGTTCCAGATGCAGAGTGAAATGTTTGGCCGGTTCCAGAGGACATGATTGCACAAGTGTGCAAGTGGTTTTCGCTCCCCTAAACACAGGACAGCGATCAGCTCTTAAATACTGTTTAGTTGCTCATTCTGAGAAAATCACATTTGTTAACACAGAGATTAAGCGCTAAATTTCCACATAGCCCAAAATAATTGAGAACACGGGTAGTACACTAGTTTCCCTTCTGCCATGCATTTGCTCACAAACACAGAATACATAATAATTTTATATATGGATAATAATGTACAGTCAGTGAGTCAGTCATTATCACAAATAATCTAGAGATTCCCGACAGAGCGTATGTCATCAGTGTTGGGGATCATGTCTTTTTTCCCCCGATACTCACTGTACATTATCCAACTTAATTAACATATAAATAAATATGTAGACATAAAGTAAATCAAATTTGAAAAATATACAAAAGTTGAAATTATTTTGTCATTTTAACTGTAGGCTATCGTATATAAGCTTCTGCTAAGTAAAGAACATTAAAAAGACCAAATATTAAATTAATATTCATACTGAAATACTGAAAGACAGAGCATATTAGGAAATGTGAAACCACTGAATAGCATGATTGATCAATCGAAATCAAGTATTCCAAAGAGCCGTGTAATAATAGTCATCAATATATGGTCCTTTTGTAATCCTGGCCATAAACCTAGTTATCATAACACAGACCATCTCTGAGTCTTGGATTAAATGCCAGAGATATAATATTAATGGCATGTACCAATAATCCTCATTTATGTGTCATTAAAATACCTGGAGGATCTCTGCATTAGAGAGTTTGGCTAATGACTATATGTCTCAGCTTCTACATAGCATTTATTTGCTGCTAGTCAGTATTCTGGGATGTTTAAATACATGTGACACGAATGCATCCGATTCAGCAGAAACATAAGCTATTGTAGATCAGAACTGAAAATTCATAATTTGTAGTTGCCCTAAATCTGTGGTGTCACAGACTATTCAAATCATTTATCTTCCAAAACTCTTATTCTGACCTCAGTGTTTCGGCTATAGTTGAATTTAGTTGGAATAGGGTACATCACTTAGAGTCATTTATAGATACACAATTTTAAGCAGCTCTATTATATTTAACGCATGAGAGTCATTAGTCAAAAATAGAAGGGAATACCAGCGTAGTGTTGATTCACAAATAGATGCTGCGGTCTTTTCTGTTATGCAGTATCTCCTTATGTTATGCTTAAACACATTTCTTGAAACTATGCCTCGTATTCTCAAAACAGTAAACACAAATCCATAACGTCTCACCCAATTCCCCAAACATCCTATTTTCAGGTCAAAATGAAGCTCTACACTCAAAACCATTCACTCTTGCTGAAAAACCAAACTTTGCCCTCAGACAGGACACACAAGCCCTCAAAAATACACACACTACAACATAGTCTTACACACTGGTGCTATAAATTCAAAACAACATTTCCAAAACTGGTAATTCATGTTGCTTGAATTTTTTTTTGCCACCACACCTCCCTGAAGGTTCTGATGATGGAGGCGACGGTGAAGCGACTCAAATTTGACTGTACTCGTTGCCCAGCCTCCCTCATTGTCATACCATGGACAAGGACACGGTCACTAAAGTGGCTTGAATTTCATCCGAGACTGCTTGTCTTCTTGCCCTTGGCCTTCCTCCTCCTTCTCCTTCTTCTCCTCTTCCTCCTTCTCCACCTCTTCCTCTTCTTCCTCCTCCTCCTCTTCTTCCTCCTCCTCTTCCTCTCCCTCCTCTTCCTCCTTCTCCACCCTCTTCCTCCTCCTGTTCCTCTTCTTCCTCCTCTCCCTCCTCCTCCTCTTCCTCTCCTTCCTCCTCCTCTTCCTCCTCTTCCTCTCCCTCCTCGACCTATTGCTTACAGTTTTTTCCAATTGCTAACACACAATTTTGCAAACTAGTCTGGTTTTATCAAAATACTTAACACAATTCACAAAACCACACACCCAAACTGCAAAATACCTCATATCTCCTGCAAAATGAAGCACTGCAACCAAAAACTACATATTGCATTATCAAAATCAAACTTTTGCACGAAATGGTACACACTTCATTCATATTACCAGATTTTTGTCTAACCAACTACACACTGTTGGGCATAATAAAAAGCACTCTCATCTTTAGTATGCTTTGCAATACTAAAAATAGTTCAAATTGTAGAAAATTCTTCAGATTGTTCACATGACAGAAATATTTGCAGATACACACACATGCTGTTGAAATAACACAGTCTCATCCCAAGAAGTCATATAACTGACGTCTTGGGACGTCTTTTGACCATACGTCAATATCCGCCTTTTTTAGGGTACCCTTAAAGTCGGTAAATGACGATCCTGGGACGTCATACAACTGACGCTTTACCTTTAACGTCAGTAGGTGACGGTGTAGGTTTAGGGGTAGGTTTAGGTCTGGGGTAGAGTTAGGATCCGATAACGTCATCTAACCGACGTTTAAGGGTACCCTAAAAGGGCGGATATTGACGTATGGTCAAAAGACGTCCCAAGACGTCAGTATATGACTTCTTGGGATGAGACTGCGCTGGTTGAAACATTTATTTTTTTATTTTTCACCAAACAAGTCAGTGCAACATATGCACAGCAGATATATTTACATTGGCCTGAACAAAAATATGCTCACAAAAAACAGTAAACTGAAAAACAAAATTGCAGAAAAAATAAATGTATAAAAAAAGAGGCAAGAAAATAATTAGGCAGCATCTTGCCGGACAGCTGGGTCAGGCCACATCACAGGCAATATCTTCCCTTGCCAGACATCGAGGGAAGAAGCGCCTTGAGTGCCTTATCCATCCCTGAATCACACACACATCCATCCTGAATCACACACACACATCCATCCCTGAATCACACACACACCATCAATCCCCTAAATGCCTCTTCCATAGCCTGCAAAAGAGGCATGCCACACAGGGCTGCCGGTCGTATACCTTCCACCGCCATGCTGAAAATTACTCTTCTAGGGGCTCCTACTTTCCTCTTCTTTTCCTCTTTCTCTTCCTCCTCCTCTTCCTCTTCTTACTTTTCCTCTTTCTCTTCCTCCTCCTCCTCTTTCTCTTCTTAATTTTCCTTTTTCTCCTCTTTCTCTCCTCCTCCTCCTCTTCCTCTTCCTCGTCTTCATTGTTGTTGAAAAAAAAAAAAAAGGTGCTCACCAGTGGTCTTTTCATAGTGCTTACATCCTGATTGAAGTGTTAACCATTACCATTGAAGTGTTTGGCCACTGGCACATTTATTAACCAATAGCTCATGTATTGTCATTTTAAATGCAGTGTTTTGAAATGGCAAACATGTGACTTTATGTCAGATTGTTGTGTCTTATGCAGAGAACCGTTTTCAGTGCATTTAAAAAAGTGCCATTTTGAATTGCAAAATGTTGTAAAGCAAAAATGTGTTTAGAGATTTTGGAGACTTGAGAAGAGGTTTTGCTCTCTGGTGTGTCAGTTTAAATAATTGAGCTGTCCATGTCATTTTAGTGTGTTAGCAATTGGAAAAAACTGTAATTTCTCTGTGGATCCATTGTTCAAAACTCAGTAAACTGATTTTTTATCTTTTATAAAAGATTGTATAACCTTTATCTATCTATTGAAGGGTCTGACTGATGTGTGTTCAATTTTGACTCTTAGTGTTTTCCCCTGGGTAATTGTGTGCTAACTGAGCTGATGCTGTGCTGACTGAGTGAACAATTTTGAATGCTAGTGCTTTCTAAATGACCACGTCGTCTAGGCAATGACAAATGAAGGGATTTGTGTGTAGAGTTTTGCTGTGACAGTTCAACAAATCTGACTACGTGTCAAAACAGGGAAAATAGTGTTCATAGTTCAGTGAAAATGGGTGTGCTTTTTGATAAATGGCATTATGGTTTTGAAATTTTAGTTCAAAAAGCCTGGTTATAGTGTTTAAGCAATCGAGAAAACCTATAATATATTTTTATTTTATTACGATATCATTATTAAGGGGATGAGTTTTAAAAAAGTTGACTATTTGGGGTTTGAGTGAACGTTGCCTTTTGTTATGTCACCGATTGCTTCTAACATTCAAAATTGCCAGTTTATTAAGACGTGTTTTCTTTGAATGCTGCTTTAATTGGCAACAATTTATAGTTTTTTCCTTTGTCCTCATTTCACTTTCCATGAGTCTTTTGTAATATTGTAATATTCCAAAATCAAGGGTCCAGTTGCAAGGGTTTTCTTCAATCAGCACAATTTTTTGAGTATGTTATTAAGCACTAACGGTGAAATTGTGTTAGTCTCAAACATTCATCCCGTTAGATGATAATATAAAAAATATCTATATGAATTGTTGATACCCCATATACACTGTTAAAAAAAATTCCGTTAAAAACGGGAAAAGTGCTGGTAATTAATTCCAGCAATTTTCCGTTATTGTACGGGCACTTCCGTAACCTCAAAACGGATATTTTCCGTAGATTATATGAGTTTTTCTGTACCATTGACGACATTTCCGTTTAAACCCAAAAAAGGAAAATTTCCGTATTTTCCCTAAATGTTTGCGTTATTGTAGGACAATTCCCTAAACCCTATAGATATTTCCGTGATTTACTCTTTTTTTCCATTCGGACACTTCCCTCCCCCCCCTAAATGGTTTCTCCCGTAAAAAATAAAACTGAAAAAAAAACCCCCCAAATCCCCCCCCCACAGCAAATAGAATTGTACTTTTCTGTTTGTTAACAGTTTTATGTTTAAACTTGTAAACATTTTAAACAAATCTTCTTGATTAAAAATATTTTTATTTACTTAAGATCTACAAACAATTCCCTGAAAATAAAATATAGGAAAACCAAACACCCAAAAAGGGAAGTGTATTCTTCTTTTTCTTCAGGTAGTGAGGCTGTAAAGAAATACAAAACACTATTAAATGACATACAGATGTGTCCCCCAAAAAAGAAAACAAAGATTTTAGGTGGGAAAAAAATCACTCACCAAGAATGGTGTCCCAAATTTTTCAGAGTCACGGACTGATTTGGGGCCCGGTCCTGGTAGGGCTGCAACTTGGGTTTTTGCCCAAAAACACAAGGGGGGAGAAACGTATGTGGGACAAACCATCATGATGTTTTAATTAGTTACCGGTTTTACTGTAATGGTTCGTCTGCGGTTAACGTACCTGTCTGTTCGCGGCAAGAGGCCTCATCACGCCCAGATGTCAACCCCCAGGGTTTTCGTGTTCTCTCCGTCGGGACACAGGTAAGGGTTCAGGGGAGGACTGTAGAGGTTCATCATAGATTCTGGATCTGGGTTGATGAGGAAGTTTCTGATCCCGGTCTATCGCTAGATGAAGGAGTGATCGGTATGTTTCATTAAGTCTCATTTTGAGATTTGAAAAAAAGGTATACTTTACATGTTTTTCAAAGTTGTTCATACAGAACTTTTAGCGTCTTGGAGGAATGTTAGACCCTTTGTTTCCTTCCTCTCAGTTTTCGGCCTTCGTTCAGGATTTCAGCACAGAAAAGTGGATATGAGAAAAAATATATCTATTTTAGCTACACAAGAAATTAAATGAAGGGAACTTTAACTTACAAAATATCATGCAGACCAGTTGAGGTTGGTGAAAAACAATTGTACAGTATTTTACGTTCATAAAATTATTCAACTATAAAATAATCAGCCATCCCTAATGCCATCCTTTCAAATTCAAAACACTGGTATTTACAATGCTAAGACTTATGTTTTCAAGGACTCCCAATTGCAGTCATGTTAGCTTCGTCCTGCTTCAACTATACATTATTAATAGTTTAATTATTTTAACTAGACTAAACAGAAACACTCAAAATCTATAATCATTTAATTAAAAATGTGTTTCTTATCTTTATATGAACTCCATGGAAAGTGCCCATTTTCGTTCAAGGTATTTGAAGCTCACTGCCTCAAAGGGGTAGAGATGTGGTCAATAATAACCTTCTAGACTGACAGCAATCCTGAATGTCCACCTCTTACAACAAAAAAGATATTACAAAAGGTATATTACATTAATAAAGATATTACATACACGATCACTCAGAACTGCTTTAAATGGTAGTTCACTTTAAAAATTAAAATCTTTCATTATTACATCACCCTAAAGTTGTTACAACCTGTATGAATTTCTTTCTTCTGCTGAACACAAAGGAAGAAATATTTTGAGAATGTCAGTAACCCAAAACCGTTAATGGCGCCATTGACTTCCTAGTAGGAAAAAAAACTTACTATGGACGTCAATGGCTTCATTTAATGGATTTGTTACTGCATTCTTCAAATATCTTCTTTTGTGTTCAGCGAAGAAAGAAACTGAACAGGTTTTGATACAATTGAGGGAGAGTAAATGATGACAGACTTTTCATTTTCAGTGAATTATCCCTAAAAAATCGTATGTTTAATGTCACTCTACATTTGTATTTTCTAAATGCTCAGTAAGCATAACATCTTTGAAGGGGGATTCAGCAAACCAACTTTTTTCTATAAACATTTTTCCTCAGACTTTAAATTTGAATGTGTGTTGCCCGTTATTGAACACTGTCTAGTAATTAATAATAAAAAAATGATAAATAATTATAAAACCAACGAATACAAACCCATAAGCAGCATGCAGGTGGTGCTGGTATGCAATCTACAACAGCAATGTCTGTCAATAGATAAGAAAAACAACAGAAAAATACGAATGAAACCAACTGAGGAGGGGATATTGTAACGTAAAGACATGACTACGTTACAGCAGAAGAGTAGCAGCAGTCATGTAAAATGTTCAATTAATATTTCCGTGGTCATTATTTGTGGTTAAAAGTCGCGCGCGCGGGGTGGAGAGTGTTGAGTGTGTCGTCTAAACAAAAACATCCAAGGTCTACGCAAACAAGGTTAACTTACTCATTTGGCAGACAAACAGGTGGTTTTCTATGATCAAAGCTGTAACCAGTTACTCATCTTCACACACAGCATCTTCACGTTGTTTCTTCATGCCTTTTAAATTCACGAAGTCTTAATGGCCTTTACTTTTTTGACGATTCCTCTGTTGCTTTTGTTTGAAGGCATTAAAATTGCTCGAAAAAAACAAGTTAGTAACGTTAGCTGCTACTGCCTTTAATCACAGCTGGTTCAGACGGCTGCGCTGTCACGAAATAAACCCGCATATTCGACAAAATAAAAGTAATTAAACCAAATTAAACGAGGGCACAAATATAACACATATATCAGGGAACCTACCGAGTGTAACTGAAAATTTTTATGTGTGACGATATGCCTAAAAATGACAACGCGACGGCTCCGACATATTTTGTCCGCTAACATGCCAGATGGAACTAAAAATAACGTTACGTCAAACAGCTTATTTGACATTTAGCAAACCATAATTTCGTATTATTTTTACACAGAAGTGTCAGAATGGCTTCACACACCCGAAATCCCGACTTTTAAGAGAAGCAACTTTGGCTGCGGTCATCTGTGTGTGTACTGGCGGTTGCGTCTTTTTCAACTTATTCGCCGGCGGCCAGGTTTTGTTCCACAATGCAGAACGCGTAATTCAAACAATACGGGTAAATGACCTGTAAAAGAACATATACGGAAAATTCCTTCAAATTTTATATGGTTCATTCTACCGTTTTTTTACGGAATTTTTTTTACAGTGTAATCTAACTACAATCGGCTCACTAAGCAATGGGACTCTTGCCAGGTTTGCGCCTGTGTACATAATCAAGTTCTAAATATAAAGCTGACGTTGTGAGTTTGCAACGAGCCAATATTACTGAAATGCTGTTTCGCTATACAGCATATCATTTTATAACGTCTCTAAAGCTAAATACACAAAACAGGAAGGTGAAGGAATTTTAGTTCGTAAACAAAAAATGAGAGTAAGGTTAATTATATGTGCATAATTTTACCCTTTGCACAAAAAAGTTGATTACAAGGGAGTCTTTTGGCATGAAACATTTGATGTGAATAACAGACTTTTTCTCTTTGAACCTAGCGTATTAACACAGCTTCGTTGGCTGTAGTTTTTGTTTTTGCTGGAGGAAACCTATTACTGTGGGACAGCTCGGAGTCATTAGACCTGGCTAACACCGAACTCTGCCCCCCCACGTGTTCTGCTTCAGTGCTGCGCTTCCATCTGTTGCAGTGGATATGTTATACCACCAATGCTTAATTTGCACAATGACTTAATCACTCTGTCTATGTCAGAGTTTCCACTTGAAGTCTACAAGCATTGTGGCCGCAGTCTACACGAGGGGCCGTATTCTGCTGTGGTCCTGCCTGAGCTTTTTTGCGCATTACACGTCATATTAGGCGGCTCACAGGAAATAAACAAAAAGACAAGATAAACATTGAGCTATTTAAAACTGTAAGCCTGCAAAGTTGAGAGCGATAATAATATGAAGCACTAGTTTCAATATAACTCTTTACATAAGCTTTTATTGGCATTGATTATGAAGAATCTTTAACCTACATTGCTCTTTACCTTGCCAAAAAAAAAAAAAAAACAAAAAAAGTACAAATGTTTTGTTTACTGAAGTTCTTATAGAAAAATGCCGGGTTGCACCCGTCTGGGTCTGAATAGCTTTTGCATGCACACCCGACGTGGTATAAACAGTAAAAAAAAAAGAGGAATATATGGCTGCTTTAATTATATTTTTATATCAATTTGTTTATTTTTGATTATATTTATTGATGATTTTAACTGCCCATGTTGGCTATAATGCTATTGTCATTGCATTTAAATTATTTGTTTTTTTAAAGTTGCCAGCCACGGGAGCAAATTTTGAGCATTTTCACCAAATTTCATTGCTAGAATATTTTGGATGAAATGAATATCTGACATGATGAAAACAAAAAACCCTGATTAATTGTGCTTAATATATGCTTTTTTTATTAAACTTTACTGAGGAGTGTTTCTAAATAACCGGCAGTATTTTAAAACAACAAGAGAGAAGAAAACACTTGTCAAAGACTAGCCTATCATCCAGATCAGATTCAGAATGATGATCAAACAGGATGGCGCCATATCCCAAGTCCATCAACACCCAAAGCTTTACAATCCTAGCTCGTCACATTTTATTCTGTAACAATATATAGGCAGATAATATTTATATGCTTGTTTGATGATTACATTATTCTGGCTTACCACCTTGCTATTCTTTTTTTCTGCTTGTTTCTTTTTTTTTCAAATACTCAATTTATGATTCTAACTTGTGGTTGTGTCTTAAAAAGAAGTATCTGTGCTGAATTTTACATAACATAAATCACACTCAATACCCATATATGAGCACAGCAAAAAAAAAAAGGCGCAGGCACAATTTTTTTTAACGCTATTTAGCTTCCCATTTTCGAACGGGAAGTGCTATAAGGCTATTGTGGTGGCTTTTTCGTGTTTTCCATGTTTTAAAATGTTTAAACGTGACTACAGATCAGTTGCTCTCACTGATTGTTTTGGTCTGAAGAGCCTCTAGTCTGAGTGTAATAGTTTACGCCGCCTTCCATGGCAGTGAAAATAGCTCCGTAATAGCAATACGTTCCAGCGGGCCGTCGTACGACACCGTGCACAAGCGTCGGAAGCGAGTAGGAAGAAAAATGGCGGAGAGGTTAGAAAGGTTTATTCTGTCAGACTGTACAATTCTGTATGATTCTCTGCCTGAGAAGTTATAGAGTATCATTAAATAGGAAGGCCTGCTCGTGGAGGAAGTGCTCAGGAGTTGACATGTCAGGTATGGATTATAAATTTGATTTATAGCTAATTTTAATTGTATTAATGCGCCTAAATTAAAAATTACCCTTACATGCTAGACATATCAAGATAAATTACACCTTCTCAGAGTTGGCTGTTTAAAACATGAGCATATAAAAATTCCCAACTCGGTGCATACTGTATAGCCTATCTTCAGTTTAAAATCTGTCTTGCTTTGCAAAACAAGCCTGAACTACTGATGTGATATCCATTAAAAATGCTACTTCTACTCTCAACACTTCATTCTTAAAAATACTAGTAAAGACGACTTTTGAACTCGCCTACAGGGACTATGTATAGTTTTTTAAACTAACTCTAAGGTGCTTTCATAGACGCAACAGTTATATTTGATAATTCTTGAGTTAGGGGAATTCCATGTGGCTTGTTAAAACATAAGAATGAAACTGTGATAGTCAAATGTGTAACTGCTTGATTAATAGAGGATCCATATATGTGGTAATTGGCATCGCTGGTCTGTGCTTTAGGCAATAATCAAGTTGAAAAGGGGCGAGAACAACGGATATAATGCAGTTGATCAGAAGAAAACAGCATTGATGGCTTTCCAGACTGGAGCAGATCTCAGAACATTTTTGGACTCCAATTCCTGTCAAAAGAAAAAAAGTGCATTTGAGAAGAAATATTTTTCAATGGAAAAGGGCCATTACATGTGTAAGCAAACTAAGACTTTTGAATTTATTTTCAATGATCATTTTTAGGGTATAATGCTCATGATGAGCATTTAAAGGAAAGTAATGAAGCCAACAATGTGAATTAATGATGCAGATTAACTTGTCTCCACGTGAGCTGAACTTTGTAATCCATTTTTGCTCATCCAATTTGATGCTTTATTGAGAGCATTAGAAAAGAGAGGACATGAGCTTTAATCTGTTAATCTCAGAGGAACATAATATCAGTTTCCACAAAAATTGCACAGCATCAGCACAATGATGTGTTTAGATATTTATGCCGGTTTTGGGAATGAGCTCAGATCAGTCAATTGTTGATAAAGATATTATGAGTATAACTGCTAACTTCAACGAAGGCTAATGATATAACACCACCAACGGATATAAGTTGATATGATGATGACTATAATAAATGTTGACAAAAGATATAACGCTGAGTAAAAACCTTTGCCTTTATGGATGGACTAACTATATAAACAATGTACTATAACAATATGTTCACTAATAAAAATTACTTTAACGATATATGTTACCTAACGAAATAATTGATGAGTATAACGTGTCACGTAACGATGACTTAACGATATAACGCTACTATGACGATTGCTAGTAAAAAAATGGACGTAATAGCCTATTATACTATAAAAACAATGGACCATAACGGGTATAACGTTGGACTGATAGAATGACTATATAAAAACAGCTACTTCTGGTATCATATTACAGGCCTTGTCAACCCAGTTCACATCAGTTCTTCAGGCCAGTTGTTATGGTTAATTTAAATACTTTGTTGGACTGCATCATCAGTAAGAAATGGTGACCTGATCTAAAAATCCATATTTTACATCAAGTATCCAGTTCACAATACTAAAAGTAAAAAAAAAGTATAAGGCTATATATATCAGTATATATATATATAAATATATATATAGTGAAAAACATATTAACTTATTTAACTCATGTTATTTAATGCGTAGGAAGTGCATTTAGTTAAAAAAGTTATGAAGTACAAATAGAGAAGTTCAAGCCTCAGACCAGTGAAAATGATCTTGGTACTTGGATCAAACCAGTCAGTTGAATATTCTAGGGCTGCACAAGGGACAATTAAAAATAGAAATACTTCCCAGATATCTGTGCAGTGCTATATGTATACCATTAGCGAGATACCAGAGAGACACTGAAGCTTTAAATTGATTACGTTTTTTCAATGCTAAAAAACACATTCTGAAAACCATTGCTCCATTTCTGAAAACAGTTAACACAAAAAAGCTCATCTTCAAGCATATTTACCAAACTCTGACTCTCTGGCAAAATGAAACTTTTCGCCTCAACAGTTTTACCTGTGTTCAAAATCAACACTGCTCTCAAAAACAGTTTTACCTGTGTCAAATCAAAAACACTGCTCTCAACATACAGTGATCAAAAAGCTATACACTATGACGCAGGTCAGGAAAACCAATTACACCAAAAAATTTAAAAACACATTATTCAAAACATATAGTTTCTGGGAGAACTACACATTGTTTTAATCTCAAAACAAATTTCATTATTTTGTCATTGACAGTCTACAGCAGAGCACTGTATACAGTATACATACTCAAAGGGTAACAATGAAAGGAGTAAACGTGGTGGATCAATGTGCTTCTTGTCTTTGAAACTGGGTTCAGTCCATGACAAGAACCATGGTCTATGACTGTTGCTCGAATTATCAGATATTTCCACTCTTTGCTCGTCCTCTTCCTCCTTCTCCTGATTCTTGACCCCCTCCTCTCTCCTCTTCTTCATCTTCTATTCCCTCCTTTTCTCTTCCTCTCTTTACTTGCCCCTCTTCCTCCTCGTCGCCCACTTCGCATAAGCCCTCATCCTCATCTTCACATTGTTTGTTCTATCCATTCTCAAGAACTTCTCCTCCCCACCTTCAACAACCTGTATTTGCTCTCTGAACTGGCTTATATTGGTTGTGTCACAAACATTTGAAAACAGGCTTGAATCCAGTTTTGAGTGGTTGTGTTCAATTAAAATGACATGTGATCTCTATTTGTATTTGATTTTTTCACTTGTGTTTACCAGTTTGGATGACATGTGCATTATAGAGTGCAGAATGTGTTTGAGAATGGACAATGTGTTCTGAAGTTTTGCTGTTAAAGTCTATGTGGAGAATCTGGCAAATTTGTGTGTTTTACCATGTGAAATTGTTTACGGTATTGGACAACAGACTCCACCTTTAGCTAAAAGTTCAGGCACTGAGAACTTTGTTCGCCAGTGGATTTAGTGTTTTAGCAATGGCGAAAAAAAATGTAATTATCTTTATTAAGGAAACACTTCCGACTTTTTGGACTTTAGTTATTCAACCTTTCCCCAGAGTTAGATAAGTCCAATACATACTTTTTCATCTCCTTGGCGTGTGTAAGTCTGTTGACGCACCACGCTCGGCCCTAGCTTAGCCAAAGACTGGATGTAAATGGCTACAGCTAGCACACTAATCCCAATAAGTGACAACATAAACACAAACATTTTCCTATTTACCATGTTGTGATTTGTCTAGTCACAGAGTGTTAAAATAACAAGGTAATATGAGGACCACAGCACTTTTTAAACGTTTAAATACTGGGAAACTATTTTCTGCAGAAGGCGAAGCACTGCACTTGGGCGGAGTGATAAAGCAGCACCCGAGAAGCGCCGTGGCGTGGAGAGAGGAGCAGAGGTGCAATGCTTCGCCTTCTGAGGAAAATAGTTCCGTATTTAAACGTTTAAAAGTGGCTGTGTTCCTATTACCTTTTATTTGTAAACTCTGTGGACTATACAAATCACAAACATGTAAATAGGAAAATGTTGGTGTTATTTTAGTACACTTTGGGATTTAGTGTGCTCGCAGTAGTATTTCCATCCAGTCTTTGTGCTAAGCTAGGCTAGCGGGGGGTGCGTCAAAAGCTTACAGCCGCACGGAGATGAAAAAGGTATGTATGGACTTATCTAACTCTGGGGCGTGATACGGAATAAGCTAAGCCCAAAAAGTCGAGTGTTCCTTTAACTAGAGTTGAAGAAAACTCTAGATCGCTTAGGAATGCGATGCAGGAATGACTCAGGAACTAGGTGAGAGAACAAACCAAGAGTGAGAACCGACACAAGCATTTTCTCACTCCTGCAAGATATAGGCAGCTGGACTATATCTGCAACTGAATGACTTGATTGGACGTGATCAGCTGCCTTTACTAGGCAACAAACAAGGCCACCACACACCCCCCCCACAAACCATTGTGACATTACTACACCAAAAAATAGTTTTTTGCTGTGCATATGATTCGCAGGTTTCGAGTCATATGATTAGCACTTATGGGCTTGCTTTTGTGTAATACGCACACACTCCCTACCCCTACCCAAGGGTTTTCAGTACGTTGCATATGCACGCAAAAAAAAAATTTTTTGCCGTATAAATGGCACAGAGAAATAAAACATTTGTGTTATCGATATGCAACTTTTCATGGATTGTTTTGGAGCAACACCTACAAAACACCAGACAGATACGCAAATGAACACACGGCTCTATGAACCGTGACAAATCTGTCCATTAATTTTAGGTTGATTACAGTGGGAGATTTTAAACACCCACTTTTAAGCATTTCGAATCTTGTATCAGCTGTAAATTCTTGATAATATGATAAAATATAGTTCTCCAGAGGCATACCATATATGAGGTTTGATCCACCACGGACATTTAGATGATTGTGTAGTGTTGATTTTTCACTGTATAAGTAGCCTATGGAAGTGCATACTACAACATGGACAGGACCAGACACTCATTTGAAGGATAAAGATCAAACATTCTTCAGTTGTGAAGGCACTTTTCATAGTAAGATCATTTAGGGATCTATAGGAAAACGGTTGTATTAATATAACAAACTTACATACAAAGCTAACACAAAACATTTGAAACTAAAGTTTAGGCACTAGATTACATTAAGTATCCTAAAGGCTTTTTAATGTCTAGATATAAGTGTTATACTTCTTAGACACAAACTCACCCATAGCAAAGCATCACACCCAGCCCTTCACACTAATGCCTCCACAGGAAGTTGCACAACACCATGTTGAGCATTATAGATGAGCGCACAACCACCATATTTAAACCTCATTAAAATTGAGATTGTGCTTATTTGCATTAACTAATCATTTGCTGTCCTGTATTATATGCATAAGAATTGTGAGACTTTTCTGTTGGTGCACGTTGGAGGGGATGAAGGAAGACATTTAGTTAGGGACTCTTCCTTTTTTACCAGAGGAAGTAAGTGGCTATGTTCTGTTTTCGGACAGACCAGCGCTCAGTTTAGATAAGCCTGCAGAGCAGTGCAGGGCCCCTCAGAACTCAACTGCTGTACGGCTGGCCTTCGGTCCGGGACCAGGGGCAATAATTTCTTTACTCTAAACCACCTGCTTCTACTTTTATTCGAGAGCAGCCACCCAGAACTGAAGCTTTGCCCTTTGAGGGAAACATGGGATATTTAACGGCCTTAAAGTGAGAGGTAAGAAAAAACTAATTTATGTGCTATGCATAGTTCTGGTTGGTGGTGGAGTGGGGAATAAAAAGAGTTTTGACATTATTAGGTGTTTCACTGGAAAAGTGTCAAGGTGATAACCATTGAGAATGCCACAGTATCCACCTCTGTAATCACATTGTACAATAACAAATTTGTGAGCAATAAAGATCGTACACATACCACTTGATGTTTTTATGTTTCAAATTCGGCATTCATTTTGAAGAAAGGCCCATAATGTAAAATGGCATTTTAAGGGACGAGTCTCAAGGTCACTCTTAGGAAAAAAATGGAGATTTTGACTTCACACAGTCACAGACGCTGACAGTGCATGTAGAAAAGAAAAACTAGTTAATATTTTGTGGAACACAGTGTTAGACCAGGGCTCTCGCAGTTCCGTGTTCTAGTTAGTTAGCGATAACACATTAGTGAGAGGAGTTGCTAAATTAAACCGGCTGTTGCTTTAGTTGTTGCTTAATCAAATGCAACCTCAAGCTTTCCATTGTATAAACATGATGTATGCATTTAAAAAATTCAGCATCTGTAGAGCTGCGGGTCTATAACCTTCGCCCATCATGGGCAATGTAAATGAGGCAGGAGAAAGCTTCCAACCCAGAGCCTAGCAGCTTTGACACCATGTTAAGGTACGCTATGGTTATTCACCTGCTGTATTCTCTAAACTGTTTTAATGTGAGTCTTTGACATAATCCATATTGTTTACAGGACTGCGATAGTCTTGTGGCTCTTGCTGATTATCCGTCTTGTCGTGACATAAGTGAACCTATCTTTAAGATGGGGACAAACTCAAAGGTCTTAAGAGTAAGGTTCTTTAAGAAATATAATGTGTTTCATGCTATTAAAAACAAACCAGCCACCTTGTGAAATGCGATCTTTTATTGTAACATTCATGTTGATACATAATACTGTATATGTAAACGCATACCATCTGTCTTTTAATGTTACACGTCAATGAATGCTTTACAGAGATGGTTTTGTGGTGGAAGTGCGTTCTCTTCCAAACAGGAACTGAGAATTACATTCAACTACTCATGTGGCAAAAGGTTTATCATGGGTAATTATGGACTTATTATCCTCACTTATGTCATATGTTTCATGATGATCCCAGAAATTCATTTCAAATGCAGAATATCATCTGGACAGAATACAAATACGTACTGACTGATCAATGCCATGCGAGACAAATCTTGAGGCAACATTTCTTTCAGAACATTTCCGAATGGCATTAATTAGCATTTCACTTCTACCGTTAAAATGGTTTGGGGTTGGTAAGATGTTAGACAATGCTCACGAGCTGCGGTTACAACTATATTGTGAAATATTATTACAATTTTAAATAACCGTTTTCGTTTTTAATACTTTAAAATGTTCAACATTGCTGATTTGGTGCTCAAGAAACATTTCTTATTATTAATCAATGTTGAAAACAGTTAATATTTTTTATGGAAACCGTTTTTTTCCACAGCCGAACATTTTAAAATGACGCCCCTCATTGCTGAAATAAAGTATTAATTCTTAAAAAAAAACAATTTACTGACAAAACCTTTGAATTGAACGGTAAGTACACATATTTTAGTTTTATACACATTGAATGTAAACGGTGTATATGATACTCTGATCTTTCTGATAATAACAAGGACTAAAATAATCCATTTCTTCATTTGAACTGGGAAAGTCACTGTTTTCAATTGGTAAACCATTTCCGCTTTGGTTTTCTTGTTTCTAACAGATGGCTGTATGAGGGGGGTTAGCAAGACAGAGGCAGAAGAGCTTTTGTCATTGCTGGTAACAGGTGTTTCGGATCATTTCTAATTAGAGAAAGTCGCAAGAGAGAAGTGTAAGTACCAGGATGTGTCTTGCAGGTATTCTCGTCCACAAGTTTATATTACAAAATGTTGGCGCTGTTCCCCTGCAGGGTGTATATTCTCTCTCTGTGTGGACCACAGGAAACGTTGAAGCACTATAGATATTCCGTATGACTAATAGCTGGTACTATCATCTCCCACGCTTACCTTCCAGTGTCTGGAGGACATGGTCATCACTACTCTGGTGAGACAACGCTCTCCCACTATTGCTAGCTTGTGAGTGTAGAAGGGGTGTTGTGATGCATTATGCTGATGTAGTTTTGGTTTTCCCTCAGACTCGTCAGATGGTATATGTTGTGTTTCAGCCACCCCGTGTCTGGCTCTATCCAAACCATGCTCGGTGCTCAAGCCAAGCGCCACCTGTGGGTAATGCGGTCGAAAACTTGGCTTGGAAGAAAGTGAATAAGTATGTCTTCTGTCTTTTTTAGATCATGCTACGCAAATTTTCCTTGTGGGTATTCGATGTGAGATGGGGAATGTTGGTGTTATGAATATGTCTCCCACATATAAGGTCTCAGCTTTTGAGCCGAGCGGACTGGATACTGTGGACAGCAAAGAATAACATGATGAGCTACGGCGTGAGGAGCAGCATAGCTGGGCCTATCTTTCTTTAACTTCAAGTTACTGAGCCAGAGAACGCCACAGCCGCCAAGAAGAAGAGGCAAGGTCTATACTATGTGATGCTGTCTCACGCGAATATGAATTTAGAGGACTATTAGCTTATAACCACCATATGGTAACTGGTAATAGTTTTTGCCTGGGACTAGTAGAATCTTTCCACATAATTTCCAGGTACATTTCACCCTAAAATCATATTGCTTAAAGGGATACTCATTTACTCACCTTCAAGTAGTTGACAAACCTGTATGAGTTTCTTTCTTCTGGCTGAACACAAAGTAAGATATTATGAAGAACTTGGCACCATGACTTCCATAGTATTTTTTTTTTCTACTAATGGAAGTCAATGGTGCCAACAAACTTGAGCAGAAGAATATCATCAGCAGGAAGAAAGACATCTTACAGGTTTTTATTGGGGTGGAGTATCCTTTAAAGAACACCTATTTTAGTCTATTATGATTTGTGTGTGTGTGTGTGTGTGTGTGTGTGTGTGTGTGGTGTGTGTGTGTGTGTGCCTGATAATTTCCTGGAATTTAGTTTGATTAACTTTTTTCTTAATATTCAATTATTCTCAGTAGTTAAGTCATTGGATTATTATAAATGTAATACAATGACTACTTTTTAAAATGACAATATTATTTAATTATTCATTTTGGGTGTGGAATATGACCTAACATGCTCCTGGATGGGTGATTGTGAGATTTATCCTATCGCAATTCACATGTTTCAACTTCACTATTTTAAAAGGAAATCAAGAAAATGCACACTACCTTTTTTCGATGATTTACTTTTCTTTTATTGAATTCTGCAGCAAAAGGAATGTTCTGGAAACAAGTTTATATTACATTACTTGACTAGACGTTTTATGGATATTAGAGGGGTGTGTAAAATTTGTAAGCATTTCATGTAAACGTATGTCTTATCAAAGAGCACTGCTATCTTATCATTCAAACTAGTAGGTTTAATTAAAAGGAATGAGGAGAGCTTTGAGACTTTTCTTTTCTATCTTTAATAACTATTTGCTTTTGCAACTGTATTTTGTTTATTGTCTTCAATGAAAAAGAAAAGAAACTGTTTAATATTTTACATTTAAACTGCACGTGCAGAAACACATGAGCTCTATCCTTATCCAAACAGCCACAAACAAAACTCTCAATGTCCTGAGCATTGTCTGCTCTGTGTGTACATTCACTGAATTATTCTTCTAATTGGTAACCATATGGAGTGTTGTTAATTAGAGACTTTTATTCTATCCAAACATTCAGCTCATGCAACACAATCAAGCCATAAAGAGAGCTGAAAACAAAGATATTAGATGAAAATGGGCTAGATGAGAATAGGCTTACATGTTTCATCTATGGCACTGCTTATAATTGCAATGCATTAAATAATTTGTCAAGTGACATTTGGCTTGGACATAAAATGCATTGAATATATCAAGCGGAGGCAGAGATGCGACGGGTCATGTAATGATCCGAAAGATCAGGCCAATGTGTGTTTTGGTGAGCCTGACACGACGATTCGGAGTGGAAGGTGCATTGTCCATAAACTGCAGGGAAATAGCAATTTAACTCCCAATCTCAAAACTTTTTTATTTCCATCTTTTTTTTTCTGCTTTGCTCTTCTATTCTATCCCATCTCTTCTTTCTTGTATATGCCTTTATATTCTTTTTTTAACCGAGATAATAAAGTAAGAATAACAATTATACATTCACTACTTTACAATACACTTTCTGGATGGGGAGATATACAAGTGTGTCTGTATGTATATGTTGTGTGTGTGTGGTGTGTGAGTGTAGTGTGGGTGTGGTGTGTGTGCGGCTTTGTGTGTGTGGGGTGTGCGACTGTGTGAGTGAGTGTGTGTGTGTCTGTGTGGGCTAGGGGGTCGGGTTGTGTGTGTTTTGTTGGGTTGGTTTATGTGATTTTTGAGGGACAAAATTTGTATTATGACATGGGTTATTACACTCGGTATTACCACTTCATGGGTGGTTTATGAGGTATAAAAGTCCTCATTAACAATCAAATGGCTTCTTAAAAAACTAAAAAACAATGCACCAACGTTTGGTAGTGTGTGTGTGTGTGTGTGTGTGTGTGTGTGTGTGTATGTGTGTGTGTGTGGTGGGTGTGTGTGTGTGTGTGTGTGGTGTGTGTGTGTGTGTGTGGTGGGTGTGTGCGTGGTGTGTGTAGATATGTATGTTCATCCATATTGTTCTTTCTGTTTATGTGGTTTGTAGTTTGATCATTTGTTTGCTCATTGTTTCTTTGTATTATGCATTCTTTTATGTATGTAGTCAACAAGCTTATTGTCTTACTTGCTATTGTCGCCGTTCACATCGATATTTGGTTTTGCTGTTGTTTTCTTGTACTAATCTGTATTGCTTGTTGCTAAATATTAAAAAAATAAATGCAGCCCCGAATGATTTTTGCCGATTGTGACATTTTTTCATTAGCAATTAAGAATGTTTTCCCCAATTTCATAACAAAATGCTTCTGCAAATTTTACTCTGCGTTTTGTCTGTCTGTATCATACAGCAAAACAGAGGATGGTATAGATCCCACTGACAGAATGTGATTATCTAAATGGGAATTTTGTTTGTTTATGAGTCTGAATCTGGTAATTTCCCGTATACAAACAAGTCACGGTTTTGTTACCTTTCTCTCCAACATAAACAGAACAACTCCCACCCAGAAAACCAACAACTATCTCCTTGTGTTTATTGCACAGCTCAATTGTTTATGGAAATATCACAACCTCTCACATGGTCAACTAAACGAATCGTGAAAGCCACATACACCTAAAAATAGCCTTGGCATGCTGTTTATCAGGATTTCTTGATTGGCTGATGTATGAGTAAGCATTTTCGGTGTGTTTGCAAATATAGATGCAGCATGTTTATGAAAGCAATGTGAAGCTCAAATGGTTAGTGTTGTACAGTGCACATGCTTGGTTTGATGTAAAACATTATTACAGGCTCTTTCTCCTGCTGCTACTTCGACATTGCAATTTACTGTTTTCAATTCATCGGTCGTGATCTCAACGATGATGGGCTAAAATCATTGCCAGGCCCACCCACACTATACCTTCAAAAGAAACAACTCCAAAATTTGAAGTTAGGCACCATAAAAGGCTCAAAATGCTATAACTGTGTTAAACACTCCATTGGAACGGTGGGTAGAACATCCAAAGTTGCCAGATCAAAGGTAAACCTGAAATCATACTGCTCATATAATTGCCAATGACACCAGCTGAAGGATTATGTCTGAAGGACAGATATCGTCCCTGCACAGCGAAGCCAAGAAAGCATGTTTATCTTACAGTTAGGCTGCCTGACAACAGCAACAAATGCTAGGTTTAGCATTCGATATTGTATAGTCTTTTGATTGGTAGAGCTGCTCTGGACTTTGTTCGGTTTAACTAGAGATGGTCCCAAGGGCAGGTTCCTTGAGATTGGATGGAAGTGGTAGATGAAGATAAGACTGTGCGTAAGCATCTCCTACATCTGTTGTAATGATCTAACCGGTCTCAGGATCAAGCTAACACCCAGAAGAGTATGTGGTGGTTTAAGCTTGATTATAAAAAACATTTGCACATGTCTTATCTTCCTGTTGACTGTTGAATAAGAATATAGGAGGTAGAGTTGAACTTTGTGCCATTGAATATGATAGTTTGTGTAATTTAGCCTCTAGCCAGCTGTCACCCCCTGAGGGAAGGGCATCTTAAAAAGGGTTGCCTCCTCTTAAATGTTTCTTACTTGCTTTTTATGAGGAGTTTGGAAATTTTGTCTAAATATGATAAACTTTTAATTCTGGAGATTTCATACGATGCATCGTCTGTCGTCATCTAACTCACTGGCTAAAGATTTTAGGACTTTGACTGTTTTAACCTCACAACAACATCTACATGACCTATCATGATCCATGGAATACCTTGGGACTTATGGCCTGTCTGTTGGGGATGTTGAAATTCATAAACTCAGCTCTCTCAGATTCATATACCCCAAACCAGTACTGTAACATTCCTTGTGTCATTGTGCAATGCATGTCAGTTCGCCAGGTTTCAGGAATCTTTAAAACACAGCCACTACAGAGCAGTTAAATAATTAATACTCTGGGTTGACATTCCCATTTACTCTTGCTAGCAACTTCCTGCTCTGGGATGTGAATGTTTCTTTTAAAAATTTTTAAGTTCTGTATGTTTCTTCCTCTATCCTAGTTCCCTCGTCTACAGGGTTACGAGAGTTAGGCAAATCCGGAAACCCTGGTTCTAATGAGGTTACTGGGGCTTGAGGTGATTTTGAGTTTTTATTAGAACCTCGTATGGACACCATGATAATGATGTTGCACCGTGTATTCACATGAATTAGTTCTGATGGGAACTATTTTGCAACGTTGTCCTTAACCTAAATTAAATTGCAGTGCTATTACGTTTTGTCCTGAACATAATACATCCAAAGCAGGTTTTTTTCACACGTTCAGCACAACGTAAATTTATTTACGTATGAACACAATCACCCGCGTAGAATTTGTATGTATTATATTTAGCATAATCGTGGCATTAAAAAATTTTTTTGGGTTGGGGGGGGGTTTTTTTTGACTTATTGCAATCAACTCTGTCTTATCAATAAGTTTTTCATTTGCATTTATTAATATAATAAGCCTATATTAAATTTCGCTCTGTGCCTTCTGCAGCAAACCGTTTCGGAGGGGCTAGCCTGCGTGTTAAAAAGAATACACTTTTAACCTTAAAATTACCCTTGTTTACTCGTTTAAACACTTGTGTAGATTTATAGGGCATATACACAAAAGCATTTTCTCAAATAAAAACAACAACATACTGATTATATTCACAAAACGACATACATTATTGATGTAGCAGCGGCGACCGCAAACGTCAAATTAGTCCGCGTGGTGATGAATTCAATTCTAAAATTGCGCCTTCAAGAAGGATACGACATGTTTTACGGCCGTGTTTCAAACAACGCTTTGCATTGGGCTAATAGCACTGCTTATATGTTGGCATGTAACGTAATTGCGATTTGCAAAATAGTTTCCTCAGAACGTATTTCATGTGATACAGGGTCGTGATATTCTTGTCTCTCATCTTCCTTCTTACGTCCTTCCCTTTTAATAAGACTTTCTCAGTTAATTTTGGTCAACATTGTCCCCATTGTTTAGTGGGGTTCCACAAGGAACTATTCTTGGCCTAATCCTGTTTTCATTATAAATTTCATAAGCATGGAGTATCTTTTCATTGTTAAGCAGATGACACTTGGGTGCACCTTTGCGGAAACAAGAAAAGAGTTCAGTTGAGTCATTATTGAAGTGTTTACACAAAGTCAAATCCTGTTTTTTTTTTATATCTGACATCAATTGCAAAGGTTAAACTGTTTTAGTCTTTTTGTGATTTTGAAAAGATTATTTATACTGTATGGATGTTAGCCAATCATTGTTAAATAATCTTCAACTGGTGCAGAACGCTGCTGCCAGACTTTTGACAGGTACTCGTAAGAAACAGCATGTAACGTTTCTTTTAGCCTCACTACATTGGTTGCCAATTCAATTGATTTAAAATGGTTGAATCTTGTATAAAGCATTACATAACTTGGCACCTGCACATTTAGTGCATCTTCGTCACATACATAAACCACTAGGACTCTCAGGTCAGAAAGTCAGACATCAAGATTGAAATTAAGTTGGGACCTGGTATTTGCAGTGGGAGCTTCGAAGCTCTATAGGGTATTTTAAATTAAATACAGAGCCGGACAGTAACGGAGTACATTTACTTGAGTACAGTACTTAAGTACAATTTTGAGGGATCTGTACTTTACTCGTCTCTTATTTTATTTCATGTTTAATTGTGCCTCATAAATAAACAAACAGAAACAGACAAGATCTCTTTTACACATATCACATAAATCTGAAGTGTTTTTCATGTTAAAATATCTTAAAGCTTAGAGGTAAGGCAGGTCACAATAAAGATTTGACAAATTAGGAGAACAACTTGAACATATGGGTGCGATGGAAGTTATATTTACATGCATGTTTTTGCGTGAACTTAATTTTATCATGCTTGCGTCTATTTGCCTCCGTTTCCGTTTTTTTCATTGTGTATGGTAAATGAGAAGGAGACAGTCATGCTCAGTCAACACATGCATCACATCAAACTGTCAATCTTTTTTTGGAAAGCCACAAAAATACGTGTCTGTCTTGCAACACTTTTAAAAGAGTATCATGGATGTTGCTGCAGATACTGTAAGTCACGTCTATAGATCATGGAAACTATATAGTCTGTTTAGAATAAACAGTATTTAATGTAATTAAATGATTTATATGTTTTAAATGAAATGTTAATTTAGATGCCCGTAAAAGTTGAATGTTATCAGTGAAAGCATTGACTATGGTGGTTTCATATAGTTGTCCAATTAATCTCAAGTGGCATGACATAACTGTCCAGACATTTCCATTATACTCAAATTGTTTGCAGGTTTCATTCACTTAGTGTGAGGCAGTAAACTAACATATATTAAACATTACAAAAACATGCTATTCTACAAATAAGTTCAACTTAAATAGAGAAAAAGACTATTTTACTAGGATCATTTTTCACTTCTTTTTCTGACGTAAATAAAGAGATTTGATTTTTATTTTGAATGCATTTCCACAACCATTTGTGCTTATTCAAATATCAAGATAGGTAAATCAATGGAGGGCTTTCCGGGTTCAGTCTGAACTCTGAAGATTATTTCTGTCAGTCATATGAGAGCTATGACTCTTCTCTAAAGAGAGCATGTACTGAGAAGTATGCACTGGAAAAGCACATTTAAAGACTTTTCCTCCCGTTTGAGGAAGCAGATGTGTTCCAGATGTGCTCCGACAAAATCATAAATAAGTCTGAAACAAAAATGGGTGCATTGCTGTACTATACCAATGCCTTATATATATTTATTCAAACGTACCCATACATATTTATAATGCGGCCCATTTTAATTTAAAATTAGAATAGAGTGATTTTGCATTAAAAAAAGTCTTTTTTTTTGTCTTGGCCAAATAATAACACATTAATCAATTGTGCATGTTCACTCAAAAAAAAAATTTTTTGCCTCTTGTTACATTTCATTAATTTAAATAAGCAAAAGTAACACGATTGTTTAATATTTTGTCACAACTTAATTTAATTGTGTTCAGTCAACCTAATATATTTAAAAAGGAAGTTTACTTCATCAACTATCATTTTTGTTGTCAACTAACTGGGCAGTGGATCTGTAGTTCCCAGCATGCTTTGCAAGGGACTGCATTAGGAGGGTAAATTTAGGATTTATGTGTTCAGTAAATGGAAAGATGTTGTTAGTTAATGTTAGTATTTAATGTTCAGTTCTGTTAGAAACTTAGAGGACTTTCTCTAATGTTTTTGAATTTTGTGGTTACTATTATGCAGAAGAGTGTTTAGGCTGTGGGCACTCAATATACATATGCATTAAACCTCACTTACAGACCTGTATCAGTCATAATAATACTGCGTAAAAAGTTGAATTTATTTGAATGCTAGTAGCCACTATCATTGGAAGTAACTGTTGAGTCAAATTAGCTAGAATTATAATGTTCTAGCTAATGACACAAATGAAATTAACACAATTTAAAATGAGGATAAAGGACTATTCGAGTACTAGTTGCACATGTGCTGTTACTGAGAGCTGTTGGTGATTATGTTGAGATTATGTTAAATTGCCAAAATTTACTTTTTTTTGTTGTTAAATGTTTGTATATGTACTTTTTAATATGGAACTATTATTCTGCTGTCTTGGCCAGGACTCCCTTGAAAAAGAGATTCTGAATCTCAATGGGATTATTTCCTGGTAAAATAAAGGTAAATAAATGTTGGCGATTTTGAGCAGAATTGTAATTTTTGGGTGAAAGTACTCCTTTAGGTCAATAATTTCACTAAGCATCAGAAGCTTGCAAACAGAGGTTGTCACTGCAGCCACGTAAGTGATGCAGGGTTTATGGCAGGCAGGTGGGATTCTGTTTGGGCCAACAATCTGTTCTCTCTTAATTCTCTCAGATTTGGCCTGTGTCATTATATTCAGTTTATCAACAGTGTTTCTGTCTCGACAGGAATCCAAACTTAAGGAAAAGTCTCAAGTGTTTGGAACCATTACTCTTCTTCATGAAAGCTTCTGGAAATTTGAATAATACTTCAATTTAATACATTTTATCCAAATATAACTATGGCATTTTTTGTTATTTATTTGAGAGCTTGATTTATCATGTAATCAATATATAACAGAGTCAACTGTCTTGACCTATAGTGGTATTTTAAATAATGGAAACTTTGTGGCATCTAAAACTTCAGGGCCAGAATAGGTCAGTATTCGTTTGTCTGATTATGAATTCTATATCTATGTCATAGATGTGCTCTTGCTGTGCATGCATTTTTTTTATATAATCTAGGTTAGATGGACTGTGGTGTTCACTTCCTTTATGCCTTTGTACTTGGCCCAGTCTTATAGGCTGCATTGGTATAGACTAGAGTATAATTTATATTAGAGTATTTTTATTACTGTTTAAACATTGTGCACCTTTTGGTACCTCTGGTCACTAGTTATGATGGAAAAACATGATATAAATGAATCTAACATATGTTCCATCAATCATTTTAATACAAAACTGAGTCTGTAAAATGCAGATTGTAATGACCTGATGTGATAAGAGCTTGTTTTACCTCCATGGAGGTCGACATGACCACATTTCAGTAAATTCCTCAATTGAACTGATTGAAATTTTACCATCTTCAAAGAAAGTTTAAATGAAAAAATTGTTATGAAACAAGTCTAAGGCAGTATGTAAAACTTGACTTTGGAAGTATCAGAGACAAGTTTCCACATAAACCTTCACATTACTTATTTTCCAGTTGGCAATGCTGTGTCATAACCGGAAACATGCAGACAAGACATTGGAACGGCTCTATTAGTTTTACGTTGGATAAATGGATTCTGAAATATTTTCCATTGCCAATGCTTTCCACGAACAGTCATTCCCTTTGAGATCTGCTAATCAACCAACCAATCAGTTAATAAATCAATCAAAAAACAACAGCAAACAAACATCCAGTTCACAAAACACTAGATGACATGTAAAATAAACATTAAATCGAGCATAAGTAAAATGTCAGGAAAAATGAGTCTAGCCTACTGCACTAAACTCTGTTTCTCAGGAAAATGGAGATCAAGTTGCATAACCTGTACTAGACTGAATGCATCAGCAAAGAAAATAAGTATGTTTTAGGAAAACAGATTATTATTAAGAAGGATAATTACAGCAGGCTATAAACACATCAGCATCTGAGTCTGTACTTGTAGCTAATGCTGTCTTCACGTGCTATCAGAAATGTCCCACTTCTGAAGTTGTGATTATGAGCTTGTTGTTGGAAAGATCAGGAACCATGGATGACACCAGATTTATTCTTGCCTATTAATTGGGAAAACCTTATTTAAGCCAAACATATATACATCGTTTGTTCAATGACAACCATATAAACATTCACCTCTCTATCTATAGTCTACGGAAGCGTATTGCATTCACTTGAAGAAAAAAAAACGACTGTTTTTCTGAATTAACAAGAAACTTTTTCATGGAAAAAAAGTTTTTGCTCTGTTTTTCAGAATTAACGACTTAATTATCTCAGAATTATGAGATAAATTTTTCTTGAAAAAAAATGTTTCACTGTTTTTCTGAATTAATGAATTACTTATAATTTTGAGATAATTAAGTCATTAATTCAGAAAAACAGTGTGTGTGTCTCTCTCTCTGTGTGTGTGTGTGTGTGTGTGTGTGTGTGTGTGTGTGTGTGTGTGTGTGTGTGTGTGTGTGTGTGTGTGTGTGTGTGTGTGTGTGTGTGTGTGAGAGAGAGAGAGAGATAACTTCTGAAATTGCTGATCTAATCTAAATCTAAAATTAAAAGTATAAATAATATCAGATAACAAATTGCTGTTATGAAATATAAAATGCTATAAATAGCTTATCAAACACATCCTATACCAATGAACATCTTAACTAAAGCAACACTTACAGCTACAGCTGAGGCTTTACATGACTGATCGTATTGTACATTCTGTCAAACTTGATTGTGACTAGTGTAACAGTGACACTATGTGGCACATCTGGACAATTGCGCAATTAGCTATAGCACATTATGTTCTTAACAAAATTAGTGTGACATTACTAAAATGTGAGTATATATTGTGAATTTTATAAATTTATATTAAAAAAAATTATTTAGTCACCAAATCAATTATGTACAGTAGCCTATTCTATAAAAAAAAAAATATATATTATATATATATATATATATATATATATATATATATATATATATATATATATATATATATATATATATATATATATAATATATATCAGAGGTTAAAAACTGGCCACTACACTTAAGCAAAAGTTTGTTGTGTATTACATGTTTGCATGAATATTTTTAAATGTCTGCATGACTGCATCCAACACATTTCCTTTAGGATATTAAGTACAGTTATGATGCGACATTAATAGCACTTCATCACCAGTAGATGGAGCTAGATATGTTATTAACTGAGCAATGATTCCCAAATCAGTCTACACATGTATTTCATAACCTGTTGTTTCATAACTTCCATCTCTGTTATTATACCAACGACTCTACCAGCTACAGTATAGAAATGTCTCTGCAGACAATAAAATAAATAACATTTTACAAAGCACAAAATAATAAATCTAAATCTTATCTATCTGTAGTGATTTTAAACTACCTTATGCTAGTGTCTGTCTGTCTTGAAATTCTCTTTGGTGCAGATGTGCTTTAAATACTTTAAAGGGAAAGAAGATTATAACTGAGCCCTCTGGTTATGAAGATCATACAGTCGTGCAATAAACCTGTCACATCCTATTATACAAAGAAACATTACTTTACACCTTACAAGGATCGAATAAATGACCATGTTTAATGCAGAACCATATAAACGGTCTTAGATGTGTAAATTAAGTTTGGTTGCACTTCATAGATTCATTTATTGACCCGATGTAAAGCCCCATCATCACCAGGCGTCTCACTTCCTGTTTGAGCTCGGCTGTCAGACACGGGGCGATCCAAAAAACGGCTGCCAGACATCAACTGCAAAGGCCTTGTGACAGTTTTGTCAGAAATGGTTTCCCGCTGACTGCTTGACAAGATCATGAACAATAAGCTATGGTTGATTCTGAACCTTTGAGACGAGATGATTAATGACAACAGGCCAAGCGAGGGCTGAGCTGGAGTTCTGAAATATTCCTGCTCTGACTCTTTATTATGAAACACCTTAAGTGAAAACCACTCTCTGCTTCATGTAATGAAGATTTCTTGGCTTCTGAAATGAGGAACCTGTACAGAATTTGTTTCACTCAATAAGGATTATGAAGTATAATCCCTGTGAGAATGTAGAGACTTATAACTGATTAACTGAAGAGGGAAATTGGCAACAGATAAAGGAACTTTTAAAGATTATCCTAAGGCTGGAAGGATATAGGCCTTATTAAACCTTAAATTGCAGGTCTAAGAAAATAAATAAATATTTTTTTCCTTAAAAAGAATTGTAAATGTAGTTATTTATACAATACAAACAATATTTATATTTTCATTTATTATCAGTATAATTAAAGCTGCATTCCGTAACTTGATTGGGTTAAAAAATTATCCAAAATAAAATTCTGAGCAAGTACGTTACCAGCCAGTGTTCAAAACTGCTTGCCTTAGCTCAATTCATAAGCTTGTAATAACGTTTTTAATTCCAGTGGTAGGCCCTACTGGTGGATTTCCGCGGGAAATTCGAGCGTGTCTTTGCGTCATTACGTCACATCTGTACACATAAAGAAGGTGTCCCGGCTAGTGGCTATAATGCGTGTGAGGATGCTGGAGGTGGATATTTATAGCCTTTTTTCCACAGCACTTGATATAATTAAACTTATCAATTTGATGGCGGATCCAGAAAGGTTCAAACGACAATCACCAGTGACAACCGTAAAATGCAAAAAACTTCGTTCAGACTTCGGAGTGGCTACAGGAAAAAAGAGACTGCAACCGGGCTCATGCGAAAACAAGGATAAATATCTGAAGGGCATTAAATGTAGTCACGCAATGTTGATTTTGTGAACATTAGCACTTTGTAAACAATGTGGCCTATTATTTGCACGGTTTGACGTGATATAAGCGATCGTTAGATTTAATCGTGATTTACTGCAATGCTTTTTTCCCCTTAGTTGGTCAGAACAAAAGTGGATGTTACTTGCTTGTTCAGATGATATTTTCTAGTGAAAATTCATATGTTGGTCATACTTCCAAAAAGTAGAATCTGTGATTCTGAATGCCAGTAACCACACCGGCGCGGTGATTGACAGCCGCACATTCTCCTCAAACATTGGATTCATCCGCGCTGTGCCGTGCCGAGGCACAACCCACGTAAGTAAAGTTGATAATTCCGCGAACAACTGCAATTGCAGATTTCGAACAGAGATGGCGGCAAAGAGGAAAAACTACGGACTGCACATTTTAATATGTAGGCCTATTTCTTTTTTACAGTCTATGGTATTTTGGTTGTTCTTGTTAATTATGCTTCTGTCTGACATCAATTTGACCTCTGTGGGTCAAAAGGTTATCTTCAGTTCATTCAGATCATTCATTATCTTCAGATCATTTTTCTTCTGGCTACAAAAAATACTTTGGTTACAAGCTTGCGCAACCAGCATGTTGTGAAGCATTTTTACAATGGAATACTAGAAACGTTCCTTGCGTTCCCGAACATTCTTGAATTAAAATAATCATCCAGCATCTTAATCTGTCACAAGCATAGGCATCGTTTACCTGTCCCTCACTTTCATATGTTTTCTTTCTTTGTCACAAAACCACATGATTTCTCCTGCTTCAGAGACAGTATGTAATTATCTTTTATGGCCCAGATGGGTGAGCAAATATGTAAGGTCAAACTCCATACACACACACACACACACACACACACACACACACACACACACACACACACACACACACACACACACACACACACACACACACACACACACACACACACACACACACACACACACACACACACACATTCCAATTCACCTACTGCATGTTTTGTTTTTGTTTTGGATTGTAGGGGAAACTTGAGCACCGAGGAAACCCACGCAAACCCACATAGATATCTAATAATCAATGAAGCTTTCTACACTGCACAATTAATCTCTTATTTTCATTGTATCTACGGTTTAGAAGAACTCAGTACTGAATAAAGATTTTAGTGTTTTGAGTGCAAATGCTGGGTTGTTTCAACCAAAATTTAGGTCAAATATGGACAAAACCAAATGTTGGGTTAAAAATGTAATTATAAAATTTACAGTTGAAAGTGAAAGCTGAAGTTGGGTTAAACATTTTAACCCAACATTTGGGTTTGTCCATTTTTGACCCAAATTTGGGTTGAAACAACCCAGCATTATTTAGAGTGTTGTGAGTGGATTCTGACTAACTTAAACACCTCTGATTGGCCACTGCGTTCAAGAAATCAACAGGTATGTATGTGATTGGCTACAGTGATCAACCCTGCAAAAACACTTTGTAAATAGAAACCCTTGACGTTCTCCAGTGCGCAAACACAATACGCACTTGAGTGTTTGCCAAATATGTTTAGCCAGATCAGATGGCCCCCTGATTCCCTGGGGCCCTAAGCAGCCGCTTACCTCACTTATTGGTTAAGTCCACCCCTGATTATGTCCCATTAGAAATGTGAAACAAAAAAAGCGCTTACAGCAGCAAGGTTCTTTCTGACGCCTGAGGGTTAAATAAACTTAAGGTTTTATGCTGACACTGCTAAGGCGAGCCACTCATCTTCCAGACTGAGAAGGCCGTAAGACATTTGCATTAACCAACATTAGTCAAAACACTTCATCAGGGTGGATTTTCTTTACTGCAGTATAAGCAATTTACATTCACTTAAGTTTTTGAATATCAGATTGTCTGCCAGCAATGACCCACAAATGACAAGTATTGTAATCAGTTTGACTAAGGTGTAAAGAAGGGCTTAGAGATTCACTTTAGATCTGACACTCTGCTAGAATGCAGATCCATGTTTCCAGGGTGATGAATGTGCTCACTTTGCACTTTCCTTTCTCTGTCCTAAGTCCCTTCATTTATGATGTCTACATTCTGTACATTGCCTCGTCTTGTGGCGCTGAGCAACACAGGGAGCTCTGGAGGGAGAAAATGCTGTCAGCATTTCTAAAAAGAGTGAAGGAAGTGCAGAAAAAAGCAGTTTGTTCTACTAAACATGCATGCTCAAGTACAATAGGTTCAGCAATGAGCAAATGTCTGGGGAAAGATTTTAAAGTCCACATGAAATGGAAATTCACTGTATTTTCTAAATGCATCTTTTTGTGACATATCATTTTTTTTTTTTTTTGACCTCGTAATTTTTAATAAAAATATGAAAATTCAATCATCCAGTAAAATGTCAGACTTCTCCCTGATGTAAAGTACTCTGGATTCTCCAATTATTTAGTTCGCTTAAACCTCGTCCCTTTCTTACAATCGGCTGCAAGCTCGCATTCAGATATGCCTCCAATCAATCAACAACTGATTTATATTGTTTATATCGTTTCACTCAGATGTACATCACAATATGGAAGAAAAGATCTGTTTCTATTTTTTTGTATACAAATTTAATGGTAAATATAGAAAAAAATTCTGTAACAAAATTTCAACAGGTTTCTGAAACACTTAATCGATCTGCCTTTGGTTGGTCAAACATTTGGTTGGTTTACAGTTTTGGGGGGAATCAGCCTTTTAAAGTTTTGCTTGCGCCAATTTTTTATAATAAAATTCATAGTGCACATTTAAAGGATAATTCCGGTATTTAGCACTTTGAGTCCATTTTCTAGTTTGTCTTGGATGAACTAGAGTGGTGGACTTAGAAATTTTGACAATGGGTCCTCTCTCGACTTTTTGACTATTTTAGAATCGCCTCTGACCGCTTCAGAGTGGCTGTCTATGGGCATGCACAAACATGTCCTTAAAACAACCCTTAACGTTAGTTTTCAAAACTGTGCAACTCACCGAGTGGTTAGTGGTGTGCGTTGATGTTCCAAGTAGCGTAGCGAAATACAGTTTCTGTCGTGTTTTATTTGCCATTTTTTAAAATTCCATTGATATCTGTTGAAGGACTCAGTGCTCGTTGATATTACTGCATACCGGATACGAAAGGGGTCTGTTTACATTTGGTCGTAGTCTTTTCGCTTGGTTGTCGCCATCAAGTGGTCGGGAGTGTGCTAACGCTTCAGACGGAAGTTTATACGCGGTTGTGAGGTATCTGAAAATATAGTTCTACTATAGTAAATAACACGGATTGAAAGCATACATTGCGCCGATATATTTGTTTTTAATCATCAACGAACACCACTAACCACTCGGTGAGTTGCACAGTTTTGAAAACTAATGTTAAGGGTTGTTTTAAGGACATGTTTGTGCATGCTCATAGACAGCCACTCTGAAGCGGTCAGAGGCGATTCTAAAATTGTCAAAAAATCGAGACAGGACCCATGGTCAACATTTCTGTGTCCACCACTCTAGTTCATCCAAAACACACTAGAAAATAGACTCAAAGTGCTAAATACCGGAATTATCCTTTAAGTAGAGAAATATAACCCTTCAGATAAACCCTACGAAATTCTGAGAGAGAGAGAGAGAGAGAGAGAGAGAGAGAGAAAACAAATTGCATAATGTATCCAATTTCACTGTAACACATTTTAAGTCTTTTATCAGATACCATGCAGTGCATAATATGCAATCCTGAAGAAAACATGATCAGATCACATTTTAATTTTAAGCACCGTAGAAAACGTTGACATTGTTGTCATCTTTCAAGCCAAGAGGTTGCACAGTGGTGGACCTCTGTACTTGCGCTGGATAAGAACAAAGCACATTTGAGGCCCACAGTAGTAGAGTTTATTTGGCCACTGCTCTGCACTGGTTTGAGGAAGTGTTCTCATGTCACCTGATCCTCATGACTCAGAGGAAACACACACATCCCTGGAAGCTTGAATTACTGCCTTACACTTAAACAAAGCTGTTACTTATGCAAGAAGATGACACAAACAGCTCAAATCACACATTTCTGGAACATTCATGGATTAAGGCGTATATTATTTAAAGATGGTGATCAAAAGAAGATAGTGAAATGTGTTTTTTGTCCATACAGTGAAAGTCAATGGAAAACAACACTGGACCTCAATGTCTTTCATTGTATGTACAAAAACAGTCAAAATCACTTTTTCAAATCTTCTTTTGTGTTTCACAGGAGAAAGAAGGTCGTGATAACAGAATTCTTGTTTCTGGGTGAACCATCCCATTTAATAACCATTCAAATATACCTGAAGTACCTTTGCAGTTAATCTCCTGAGAAGTAGGTCAGTCTCAGGGGGAATCATTTTCTAAGCATCTGAACACCTCTAGGCTTTCACAGCTTTTGTGAATAGACTGTCCTGCTTAAAACATAATGTACATCCCAACCTTTTAAAAATATGTTGGCAGAAGAGGTTTTCAGCCCATTGCAAACAGTTGAGAAACACTGAATCGCCTCATTTCATTCTAAAGAGACTGAGAAAATCACAGGCTGAAACATTTGGGGCACGGTCTGCATTTGTGATGAGATTAGTAACTTCAATTAGCATTTAATAAATGGACTATTGTTACTTCAGCAGCACCACAGAAACACACGGGCATGAGCTGGTGTGGGATGGTGGAAATATGCACCTTGGGAATAATAAATCAGATCGCTACAGTTGCAGCATGTACATCGTGTTACAAAAACTTTTGCAAGGCAGTGAAAACCTTCAATTTAAACTGCTCTCAGTGATTTCAGTTTAGTGTGCTGTATTGGTAAATAACTGTACATTTATATTAGGCCTAGGCTAGTAAAGCTTTTGCAGCTTTTGTGTGCAATGAATGTAGTGCTGACCAAAAATTAGATTTTATTAGACAAACATTTGGAAATGCCCATACAAGATGTCTTCAGTTTTGTGGTCCATTTCAGACAAATTCCAAAGATTTTTATCGTATTTTGTTAAATGAGAAATAGAACAACTTGAAAAGTGCTAAATAGGATATAAAATATACTGTTTCATTTTTTTTTCATATTATATTTTCTAATAATATAACAATATAATTGGGGTTTGGGGCTGACTGTTATGCAAGACAAAGGTTGGGAAACACTGTACTAAAAATCACTTTTGTCCACTTGTTTTTGTAGCCTACACTTTTAAAGTGAACAGAGAGATTGAATAAAAGCTGCACATGAATAGCTAAAAAAGGAAGATGAAGTGTGAAGCGAAGGTAAAAGTGAAAAAGACAAAAACAATAATGAACAGAAAGGAAAACTGTCCCTCATATTGTGCTTACGCACAGTCTGCTTGTGTGTGCGCGCGCGCTCCCTCTCTCTGACGGGCTGTGTCGCTTTCGGAGACTCGCTCGCACTCGCCAGTGGTAGCCTGCAGCAGTCAGTCCGTCAGTCCTGTGCTTGTAGTTTGCTATATTGCATGCAGCCTACATGAGCAGTCCGTCACTCAGAAGCGAGTGCATGTGGATTCGAGTGCAGAGCACACGCTGATTTTAAACTGAACCAAAACAAACGCTTGCATCATTGAGAGACTCCAAAACTCAGTGTTGTCGTGAGCACTCGTGGGGGTCGGATCGGGTCGGCGGGAATGGCTTCGTCTCCGTGCGGCGGTGGGAACTTTGATTGCGGGCTGGAAATCCAAACTCGCTCGGTGGAACAAACACTCATCCCGCTTGTGTCTCAGGTGAGTCCAGATCAAAGAAACTTCTCGGTGGGGTTATTAATAATCCAAAACACACATCAACAACTTAAATAAACCAATGTGCGAATTATTTTTTAAAGTAGCTACGTACGTTTCCGTTTTATGTGTAACGTTAAAGGTTAACCAGAACACTGTCTGAAACCTCAGCTACAACACTTCACCATGGTAACTATAGAGTTTTCCTCAGAATGTCATATTTGCTACAGTTAAAGAAAAATAATAAAGTAAGGGTGCCCATGTAAAGTTTAAACCGTGTACTTCTGTATATTTAGCCTTTGTCATTTAAGCTTCTGTCATTTTGATGAATGTATTTTTTAGATGGCAATGATAGCAAATTAAGTTGCTTCAGTTTAATTGGCGATCATTGTAGTAAGTATGGTATTTTCCCGGGAACTGTGGTTGCCATGTTAAGTTAGTGTCAAGGAAGTTGGTTGTTTTGTATTCGGCAGGGTCATATTCTGATGAATGAATAGGAGTGAAACTTTGTTTCAGGTTATTTGAGAGGATGGTGTGCAAGCTTCTAGGCTATGAAAAACTCTTTGGATTTTACCAAATCCGTGTACTGTAATCAATGCATGCAGGCTTTGGCATTTTCTGTCATAACACAAAGTGTGTATAGGCTATGCTTGCAAGTTTATGTGAATTACATTGTACGAAATCGAAATGGCCACCTCAGTGTATCTTTCTTCAAGTCGTGTGTGTCCCAGAACAATGCACAGACTGAAAGCCAGTTTGGAACAGCATATGAGTGAAGTGACAAAGATTACCCATCACCAGCTTATATCACTCCACTCCAGGTGCCCTTCGGGCTTTACATTTTCTTGCTTTCCAAGCTCACTGGTGAGATAACCCCTCTCTGGGGTGCTTTTCCCAAAAGCATTGTTTCCAACATTACAACTTCTGTCATTAACAACATAGTTCAACGATTCTTTGTGAATTCGTATGGTTGGAACTGCAGCCACCATTATATTGTGGTTTGAAGAACAGAAGTGCGTCAAATTTACTAGTAAGACTACGTAGTAGTTTTGGGAACAGTTGTCTAATTCCTCCAATAAATCATTATATTATGGTATTTAGGCAGAGAGTTACACAGTTGTACAAGAAACGGCTGCACACTTTTCATGGCAATTTGTATTTTTTTTTGTATTAGTGGCTAGTTTGTATGATTTTGTACAATATCATTCATACATTTTCGTACAATCTGCTCATGCCCCACTGACGGTTAGGTTTAGATGCTTATGTTTTTTTTCTCAAAAAACGTACCTTTCCATACAAATCAAATTGTACAAATTCATGTCAAATATTGTTAAATTTTTTCAAGAGATTGTAAATGCATGCCTGAGTGAGAGAAAAAACAACAGACTCTCAGGCCGCATTTTCTGCAGGTCTTGATGCCCAATTCCGATTGGTTGATTATATCAGATTTTTTTTAATATTTACATTTATGCTATACTTAGTGAAACAACCCAAGGTAGACGTACTGACCCGGAAAGGAATGGATTCAGACAAAATGATAATACAAGCTTTTGCTTTCTGCACCATCTTTAAAGGGGTCATAAAATGGTACATGCACTTTTTCAAGTTGATTGTACTGAAATGTGTGTTGGCAGTGCCTGTACACAACCATCATATAATGATAAAAATCTATCCAGTGTTTTTGTTTTAATCTCCTTATATGTTTTCCCCTGCCTCAAATTGAGCCGTTCGACCGTGTGACGTCACACGGTCGGACGCCCCTCCCACGATTGTTGATTGACAGCAGCGTTTCAACACAATATAATCACAATATAATCCTCTCAATATAATTCCCACGTTTATAATGAACAACGCGTTATGGTTATTGTGGTATTACAAACTGAGTACGTATACATCAGTAAACACACAGCGTTCGTACATCTCTAACGTTACTCTGCCAGTACATACAAAAAATAGATCAAAGTGACATATGACGTTAACCAACCATTCAGAAACGTCCTGTTCGAGCCTTAGGCCTAATTGTCGAACTTCTTTGCGGCCGTCATCTTGTTCCAGGTCAGACTCCGGTTCAAACTGATACGATTGCACAGATGTGTCCTCAGAGAGAATCCCGCTGCCATTCTTTCTCCAAAATATACCCTCAACTGTTGTCAAAGCAAAACTCCACATGCGTTTTCAAAGCCCCCGCGGAACAGAGGGGCGGAGTCAGCGAAGCTCATTATCATTTAAAGGCATATGCACTGAAACGGCGTGCTGAAGAGAGAGCTGTTTTTGACCAGGTAAAATTAGTGTTTTCTTAAAATACTAATGAGAATTTTGAATTAAAGTATATTACAAACTTTTCATTTAGACCCTAAAGAATCAAATTAACTTGTATGAAAATGGCATTATATGAATGAATGAATGAATGAATGAGGCATTTATATAGCGCTTTCATATGTACTTCTGTACACCCAAAGCGCTTTACAATCATATCAGGGGTTCTCTCCTCAACCAGCACCAGTGTGCAGCATCCACTTGGATGATGCGACGGCAGCCACAGTACAACGGCGCCAGTGCGCTCACCACACACCAGCTATAGTTGGAGAGGAGAGAGAGTGATAGAGCCAATTCAGTGGATGGGGATTATTAGGAGGAGGCCATGATTGGCAGGGGCCAATGGGTGGAATGTGGCCAGGACACAGGGGTTACACCCCTACTCTTTACGAGAAGTGCTATGGGATTTTTAATGACCGCAGAGAGTCAGGGCCTCGGTTTAACGTCTCATCCGAAGGACGGTGCTCTTTGACAGTATAATGTCCCCATCACTATACTGGGGTGTTAGGACCCACACAGACCACAGGGTGAGCACCCCCTGCTGGCCTCACCAACATCTCTTCCAGCAGCAACCTGGTTTTCTCAGAAGGTCTCCCATCCATGTACTAACCGGGCTCAGCCCTGCTTAGCTTCAGTAGGCCAACCAGTCTTGGGCTACAGGGTGATATGGCTGCTGGCCCTTGTTACATGTGATTACGGTTGGTGTTCACCTGAGTTGACATCACACAGTCGCTTTTTCAATGTTGTACGACTCACATTTATGGGAATATCCGATCTGTCCGCTTGCATGGCAGACGCAAATGCACGTATATGATTCATATCAGATTTATTTCCACATATGAATGAGGCCTGAAACAGATCTGAGAATATCAGAATCCTTGTACTTTTTTTCTTGCTTACAAGGTAAATTCAGCCTCAGTCTCTCTTTCAAACAGTCTTTCTACTTTTGAAAATACCGTGCTGTTATACACTGCTGTAGTCTGATGTTAACTTGTAATCTATTATAGAACAGCGTTAATATAATCTTATTAGGTTCACAGCTAATAGCTGCTGATTTCCACTTGTCATTAACAGTATTCACCTAGGTAATGGTCAGTCCCTCCAGAAAAACGTGATTATGCGATTGCATGATTCAATGCATAAATCAGCCAAAGTCCACATATTTATGCGGGGGACGCATTTTTTCAAATATTAAATTTTTTCACTTTCGGCGCATAATTTGCAGATTTCCGCGCAAAATATGCGGGGCTTGCATGATTTCATAACTCCTGCATTTTCGTTGCAAAAAAAGTCACATAAAAATGTTGCATTTGCTTCACACAAGATCAGCCATTTTCCCCTGTTTCCATGGGAACGTTATGAAGTGATGTAATTGCGCGATGTGAACATCATTGAAAAGCTGTAAAACAGGAAGCACACATTCAATTTTTTAATATTTTATTTATTAATTTTTACAGAAGTTGTAGCATCAATGTCTTGTAAGTTTGAGCCATATGTTTATTAAGGTCTGAAATAAAAACTTCTGTGATGTAGTATGCCTGCTTATCATAGGAAGTAATTAAGGTATAGCCTAGTGAGAACAGGGTGTTGGGGGAATCACCTTTTTTTTCTCTTTTTCATCAAACCGCAGTTTTTGCTAATTCCCGCAATTTTATTGCATAAAATTGCATAAATATCCCGCATATTCCATCGCATTTTTTAGAAAACGTGCCGCATAATCAAGGATTTTTGCCCGTAACAATCACAAAAAAACTCAGCGTTTTTCTGGAAGGACTGAATGGTGACACAACTACACATGTGTGCTGTTCTGAAGAACAGTGTTTTGTTTTAAAAGCATGTGAAAAAATTGTTTTCGTGTGATTTTCACACACATAACAGCTATACTCTCAAAGATAGATTTGACATTATTATAATTTCTACTGCTCAAGTAAATTCAATTTCACAACCATACATAGGGCAAGCAGTTTGGAGGATGGATGTATGGATGGATGGGTGCTTCATTATTGAAGTTGATTTTGTATTGTGATGGGAATTGCTTAAACGTCTTTTGAAAATGTTGTTTAAAGTTGACTAGTTAGCAGGGATCTCGGATGACTGATGGTAATGAGGCTGAAAGGTCAGTGTTAGAAGACATGCTAATCGGCCATTCAGTGGACATTTTGGTAATAGGACCTCTTTCAGAGCTTTACAGATTCTGGACAATAGATGGTCAAAGTGGCCTTAGCCACAACCCTTCCCCCAACCTCAGTTTTTTTGTCAAACATGATTGTGCTCTCTCTATAAACGGTAATGATGATACAAATGTAAAATGTTGTCTTGCCTCCAACTGCCAAGTTTTCTAGACCGTATGCACAAGTCTGGTAGTTGAAATGTGATAAGCACAGTCGGAGACCACTTTGAAATTGTTTCCAAAAAAGAGATGGTTCTTTGATTTGTTCCATGGGGATTGGAGCCGAATCAAAAAGTACTGGATAGCCAACATTCATTGTGTTGCGTGATGTTTGAATGTGAAAGTGCCATTATCATTTCAGGTTGTAAGATTGTGTTAAGGACAGTGCAGAGGTCAGATGTGTGCCCTCTCTGGGGGGGCTGAGCATGATAATGAGAGGAAATTAAAGCTTCATGTTGACGAGAAAGCTTTTTCAGATCTTATTTAGTGACACACACACACACACACACACACACACACACACACACACACACACACACACACACACACACACACACACACACACACACACACACACACACACACACACACACACACACACACGCAGGCACTGATCTCCCCAGTTATCCTCTCTGATATCAGTCTTACATTCACATAGTGTAATTACTGCTGTTATCCTCCCAGGCCAAGATCAGTCTTTGTGTTTTTGTCTGTTGGCCCACTCATGCGACATATGAAACCTTGTTGACAATAGCTTTCTCTGTTTTTATTTAACTACAATTTCTACATTACGGGATGGTCATTCTTTGGTTAGGATATAATAATTTATTTAGAAATACATTAAAAATGCTATTATTCTTACAAAGACTTAAAATAGTTCTTCTATGTTGAGTATGTTTTTAGTTTCTGAATTAAAATTAAAGTTTTATGAATAAAATTATATAGTATGAATGTAATTATATGCATGAAGTCAAAATGTGATGTTAGGTAGTAATGAGAAAAAACATGATTACAAGATACATTTGTAACATAGCCTATGAAAAGTTAGTCATAATATTTATATAATTAATTCTTTTTGAATTTTTTGAAATTAATTATTATTTCTTTAGAAATGTTGCGAACTCTAAAAACAACTCATTTCAAAGCATGCAGAAAATTGCTGTGCGAATTACGTCCAAAATGTAATGACATGAATGTAATAAATACCTTTAAATATTTTAAAGTTTTAACTTTCTATTTAGCCACACTTGAAACTTTTTGAACACATCATTTATACAAACTGCAATTATCACTAAAACACCATAAATATAATTTATTTCAATTATTCTATGAATTGAGCGTAAGCCAGGACAGATTTATGAAAGTCTTTGATCTGATCAGAATACTTTTAAACTTCTGTGACAAGAAGGCTTGTTATTGCATATTTGTGCTAGCGGTGTCCTTATTCTGAAGGACTTAGTGTAGTTTCCTAGAAAAGATTTCAGCGATAATTGGCTAAAAATACTTTCTCCGCTTTAGTTTATTAGTTTGAGCCCTCGTGCTTTTGTAAGCTCTGTGTGCACTTTTGTGAACCTCTGAAAGGTGGTGAAAGTGAGAGATTTTTGTGTGTGTATTCAGTTAAGTACACAATTGGGCCAAAGTTACATTCGCAAACCCTCCGCTACCCCTCATGACCTAGAAAATATATTTTGTCAGGGATACAAAGCTGTACTTGTAAAAACACATCATATGTGCCCTTTATGGAGACATCATCAAAACTGAGACACTGAGTTACATGTGATCACAAGAGAACTTCTGTTGGAGGAAATTACATCACGGGGAGCATTGTTAGGATAATATACTGACTAGAAGCAGAAAGGGTAAACCAGTACCTCCTGTAGAGACAGTGACAAGAAAGATGAATGTGTGCTCAGTGTAAACTGCCAAGGATTACATGGCCAAATACCCTTCAGTGCCTGAACAAAGCAAACTTCATGTTCAGTATGCGTAAACTTATGTGTGTGTGAAGGCATGTTCTCTGTGTTTACTTGACTGCATGTAGTCTTTTGTGCTCAATGTGTTTGTTTAACTAGTGGAGGTGTAAAAAAAGGAAGCCAGAACTGATAAGAGCCGTATTGTGAACTACAACCTCCACCCAGAAACTTTTGTAGCTGTAATTGATCTAACATACCGTTCATACCATGGCAAATATAAGTGACAGTGAATATTTAACTTTAGTTATTAAGTGGTTTAGAGATGCAAGATTGAGGTAAAACATTTAGCAAAAAATGTTTAATGGTTTTATATCCATGGTTCTCTTACAGGGGACGAGGCCCAAAGGGAGCCTCAGAGGGGGGACACAGGATAATCAATAAAACTTATGGATGGTCGATCATTAGAGTGCATAGAAACATGAGGAAAAATTAAGCGAGTGCGCCGTAGTTAAGTATTACGCCATCTGCTCTCTAATCGCTCTTGTGGTACTTTGATTTCATACACCCATCGGTCTGTGCAGCGCCACTTCAATTCAAACACACCTAAATGTCTTAAAGCCATGCAATGGATTAGGTAGATTAGCCATTTATTTCGAAACATAATTAACCAAGGGTCCAAAAAAATCCTCAACAAGTGATTTTACTGAACGTAAGAACCAGCCTACTTACTGTAAATGCCACAGTAAAATTACATGACATAAACAACAAGTAATACGATCCTGGTGGATGAGTGATGATCTTCCAGCCCTGTTCCATCTGTGTGCTCCTATTCTATGGCACATGGTAAATCGAGACGTGCCAATCTGAGCGATCAAACCAATCCAAGTGAGACAGCTGTAAAACGGTGTCCGATTGGTGTCTACACATCCCTACCCACTACACCCAAGATCCAGTTTCCATTGTTTCAACTTTCATATGATATTGGAAAACTGCGTCATAATCGCGACTCGATCGGATCCCGGAAGTCCTATAGCTTTAGCCAAGCAGCATGTCATTGTCATGCCTTGTCTTTTTCATACAAATACTTGGTATAGTTTAGTCTCTAACTGAAACAAATATGCTTGTTGTATTCTGCTTGTTGAGACTTTACAACAATATATGACACGACTATCTGTTATGTATGATGATTTTACATGACAAAAATGAGGTTTTTCTTTATGAAGAATGTTTTTTTTTCATATATATATAAAATAAAAGATGTTGGACCCTGTTGACTTATTTTATGGACATTCAGTGTATTGTATGAACACTTTTAAGTGTGTCTGAAGTGTCCAACACTTTGGCACTGCCCCAAAAAATTCTCAAGCCTTAAAAAGTAAGATAATCCACTAGTTTAGAGTATGTCTGGTCTTAAATCGGAAGGGTTTCCGGTTGATCACTCTTTGTTGAGAGACTTGATCATTTAAAATTTTTTTTTTTTCATTCTGGGTTTCATCTGGTTTTCACAGGATTTGGTAATTCATAGCATAACCTTACAGAGGCGTCTGATTAGGGGTGCGACATACCCCTCAGTTTGAGTTTCTGCATCAGTGACAGCTTGGCTCGGCTCCAGGCTGTATTTACGTTACAGGCTACGGGACCTGTCATTGAGCAGGAAGAGATCTTAATCACCGCAAGAATTTGATGGAATTCTTCCTCCCTGAGCTCACGCTAGTTTCAAGGAAAAATCTGGGAAAGAGGTGGGATACCTCGGCCCCCCACTGTCTCGCTGTCACCACTGATCTTAGGGCTCACGGGTTATACTCACGGACAAAGAAGCTGCCAGTATGAAGAACAAGTCAGCTGCATTTTGTGTTTCCTGTTGTTTTTCTATTCTAGCTGGGTTTCTGAATTGCCATGCTAACAATGTACGGCTCTTCCATCTTTAAATGACATAAGCACATGGAGATAATAAATCTCTGCTTGTGAGGTTGGGCATTCACTGTCTTTCAGCATACATTGGCACAGGGACAGTGCTGGCTCAAGTTGCTGTGCGTATGGAATGTGAGGGCTTTGTGACAAATACCCACTTGGCCTACCTTAACAGTAATTATAAAAGGCTCTTCATTCTACTGTAGTGTACAATGGCTTGTATATTTTCTAGGGATGCACCGATAGGATTTTTTTTTGCCGATACCGATACCGATTTCAACAAACAACTACCGGCCGATACCGATACCGATACCGATATTTGTCACTTGCATACAATACTATTCAGTACTAGCTAGTTTATTTCTGCATCAAATTATTTTCACTGAACATGGATTGATCCATTTAACATTCATCTGACCAGCATTATAAGAGAGGCACAATGATAAAAAAATACAATAAGACAACATTCAGAGATGATTTTTGCTATCCAATATTTATTTATTTAACAATATGAAGTCATATTTTATTACTTCTTAACAATAGAATCATATTTAAAACTATTATGATAAAATGGCTTAATAACTCATGAACAGTTCATTCAGTTGTTGTGCATGTTGGACTAGAACATTAAATAATTTCAAATGAACATAGATCTGTTTAACATTAAGATTAAAAATATGACATGACAAACTTCAAAGAGTTTTTTTGCAATAAAACATTCCTTCTTAACAACTGAATCATATTTAAAACAACTTAGCTTAAAATATCATGAACAGTTCATTCAGTCGTTGTGCATGGTGCACACTAAACATTAAATCTTTTCAAATGAACCTGTTTAACATAAATATTAAAAATATGACATGACAAACTTCAAACTCATGAACAGTTCATTCAGTCGTTGTGCATGGTGCACACTAAATATTAAATCTTTTCAAATGAACCTGTTTAACATAAATATTAAAAATATGACATGACAAACTTCAAACTCATGAACAGTTCATTCAGTCGTTGTGAATGGTGCACACTAAATATTAAATCTTTTCAAATGAACATAGACCTGTTTAACAAATATTAAAAATATGACATGACAAACTTCAAACTCATGAACAGTTCATTCAGTCGTTGTGCATGGTGCACACTAAACATTAAATCATTTCAAATGAACCTGTTTAAAAAAGATTTAAGAATATGACATGACAAACAGTTCATTCAGTCCATTAGCTGTTATCAAGTAGGCTATTAAGGTTGCTGCTTTAGAAACAGGGGCAGGTTCTTCTTTATAAAAAGAAGCTTTTCTGCTTTTTCACAGTGCAGTCGGTTTCTTTTACTGTCCAAGACATTGGACGCAGCACTGAACAATCGTTCACTGTCGGTGCTTGTGCTCGGTGCACACAAATACTTGCGTGCAGTTTGCGCAAGAGACGGAAAGCGACCTTGATTGACACACCAGTATTGAAGAGGATTTTCATTTCTTTCAATTGGGATTTCTGCGAGGTAGGCATCAATTTGTGGCATGGTGGGGTTAATCCTAAATCCATGTGATAAATTTTCCTCCAGAACTTCGTCGAACATGTCACACAGACTGGGTGCATGTTCACTGTCCTTGCGCGACTTTTTGGCTTTTGGGTTGTCCTCTGGGTGGCGCACCGCGGGGTTTCCGTCTCTTTCGTCGCTCAAATCCAGCTGTGCTTGCAGCATCATGCGAACTGCCTGCTTTTTGTCCGTGTCGAAGTAGTTATCTTTGTATCTTGGGTCTAACAGTGTTGCGATACAATAAAGAGGTTCTGAGTCATTTTTAGCAAAACGCTTTGTCACCGCATCTAGTAGTGTTTTTTTGGCGGTTTTTACTCCCTGGTCAGTTTCAAGGTCCTTGCTCAGTAGCCGCTTTAGCGCAACAATTGATGGAATCACATCTGCTGCAGATGCTCCAGATGAACTCATCTCCCCCTCGTTAGTTCTAAAAAGGGTAAAAAAATAGAAACTGTTTTCCAATTAGACACCAATGATGGGCATTTTTAATGCACAGGCAAACATAATCTGCACTAAACCCCCCAAATTGCTTTTTTTTTTGATCCAAAAGGCTTCTCCAATAAAAAGGTACTGTTCCCCACCTTGTTAAAAACCCCCTTGCTGAAAAATTTTTTGGGTTGCATTCCCATCTGAATTGAACACTGGTAAGCGGAGTACGCTAGAGGGGAATGCTTGAAGTGGCCTAACATTCGTCGCAATTGTTTATCACGTCAGATAGCTCCTTGACATAAAAGCCCCGTTGACAGCTAATTGTAAAGTGTGGGGCAACGCAGGGTAAACTCGCGACATCATGACACCTTGCCTTTGTAATGTTTCCTTGCTTTGTCTCTGACAACTGCATGGACCCTTTACTTTGTCCCATTTTTTCCATGTTTCCAAGCATTTGTTTTGAATGTTGAAGAGATCGCCCTGCGGTGTTGAACCCGTAAATTCCTGTGCGGCAGCAATATTTTTTGCAATTTGAAATCTTTATCAACCATTGCCCAGTGAACTGACATACAGGTAGGGCTTACATCGAG